>OY998244.1:34134527-34764944 GCA_963922005.1 Cornus suecica
GGAATCGAAATCGGACTCTCCCGGGGCCTACTTCCACCATACACTTTTTCTAGTGCCCCTGGTCTTCAGATAGTCCAATTTTTGAAATAACTTGTAAACCGATTCCGGAATATTCTCAAAAGCTAAAACTTAAATATATAACATATATAGAAGCATTTAATAACACATTGGAATATAAATAAAATAATAATAAAAAATAATTTGTAAAAACATTATTCATAGTTTTAAGGAAATTAACGGGATGTTACAATCTCCCCACCTTAGGAGATTTCGTCATCAAAATCAAAATATAGCTAGTCGGAAAATATGTCGGGGAACTTTTCTAGCGCCTCGCTCTCGCACTCCCAAGTCGCTACCTCGACGTCGTGATGGTGCCACAAGTCCTTGACTAACCGAATGGTTTTGCCTCGCAAAACCTGCTCTCATGAGTCCAAGATACTCATAGGCTGCTCCTCATAGGTGACATCATCTGCAACAACAACATCAACCTAGCTCAGAACATGAGTCGGGTCCGGATCGTACTTCCGTAGCATGGAAATGTGGATGACATTATGTACATTGGCTAACTCCGGAGGTAAAGCAAGTCGGTACGCAACCTCACCAACATGCTCCAAAAGCTGAAAAGCACCTATGAAGCGAGGTGACAACTTGCTACTGCGACCAAATCTCATCAAGCCTTTCCGAGGAGAGACTTTCAAGAATACGCGATCGCCGAACTCAAATGCTAGAAGACGTATACGCCTATCCGCGTAACTCTTCTATCGACTCTGAGATGTCACCAAATGCTGTCTGGCAATCCGAATCCGCTCGGTAGTCACGTGGACCATCTCGAGACCTATAAGTGTAGTCTCGCCCACCTTTGTCCAACTAATAGGAGAACGACACGGCCTATCGTACAATGCCTTAGAAGGTCCCATCCCGATACTAGACTGATAACTGTTGTTGTAAGCAAACTCTACCAAATGCAGGTGGTCCTCCCAGCTACCCTTGAAATCAATAGCGCACATACTAAACATGTCCTCCAGAATCTGGATAGTGTGCTCCGACTGTCCGTCCATATGAAATGTCGTTCTGAATCGTAACTGAGTATAAAGTGCCATTTGAAAGGCTTGCCAAAACCTCGATGTGAACCTCGGATCACGATTCGAAACAATGCTAACTAAAACCTCGTGAAGCTTGACAATGTCCTTCATGTAGAGTCTACTAAGAGCCTCGGCTCCATCGGTCTCTCAAATAGGTAGAAAGTGTGTTGTCTTCGTCAGTCGATCCACGATCACCCAAATAATATCCTTCTAATTCTTGGTCCTCGATAGCCCTGTCACGAAGTCCATAGTAATATGCTCCCATTTCCACTAAGGAATCGGCAAAGGCTACATCAACCTTGATGGTGCTCGGTGCTTGGCTTTCAACTACTGACAAGTAAGACATCAATTCATGAAGTCTAATACAACTTTCCTTATCTCGTGCCACCTAATGCATGTCAATATGGGTTAAAAATAATGGTTAAGAACGAACCCTTATGACGATAAGGTTTTACCTATTACAAGTGGACGAATCATTTTGTAGTACAGATCGGCTTGAGAAAGGGAATATCGATCCCACAGAGACTTGGATTATTCACTCTAGCGATCTAAAAATATTGAATTATAGTTGAAAAATGTTTTGATTTGTTTGAGATCTATAACTACTGAACTAGTTAAAAATAGTATGTAAATTGTGATTGTGATTCAGAGTAGAAAAAAGCTATGGTTTTCGTGCTCCACCACTAACTGCATAATATAGCTATCTACTTGCTCAATTGCAAGAGGGCGATCCATCACCGTGAATCAGACCGTATCACAAATAGTCGAATACATCCCAAAAAGGATACCATCAACCAGATTCGCTACAACTCATCTCCGGATAGAGTGTGACTAGTACATACCATCTATATTACTCTAATCTACTCCTACAACATGAATTTAAACTAAATCATGTCTATATCACCTCGCCAAGGCATGACCTGTGTAAATCTAGGGTTTCAGGTGTTAAGCACCGTTGTGTAGAAAATCAAGGTATGTTGGAGAACACCAGATACACATGATTGATTGAGATAATGCATTCATTCAATCTAAGATAATAATAGAATAAATATAAAATCCCTTATCATAAATAACTACAGTCTCTGTATTACACAATCATCACATGTGTGGTATTTAGTTTCCCCTCTTTACAATTGAAATAAATAAATAAACTACATTACTTGGCTAGGGTTTTGCTAGATACCGGTTTAGTGGCTCATGGTAGAAGGAGACTGCATCGTTGATGTAGAAACGCCATCCATGATCTTCTACTCCGGATCTCTAGGTTCTAAATGGCTCATTTCTTCAAAAGATGTGAATCTCTAGAGACAGTACTCTGGAAATTATGTAAATTCGAAGCTCCTTAGATCTGAATCAGACCTTGGTATTTATAGAAGAAGTTGAGAAGAGTCCTGTTTGTATTAGACTTGTACCACTAGGAGTAGGATTCCTCTTTGATGTGTTTCTCCTCAATTCTGAGCCAAACCTCTATAATCTAATGTATATACACCTTATGTCCATGCTTGGAAGTGTTGGAGTCGAACACAAAGTCATTCTAGGTAAAAAGGATCAATTCGGGTCAAACTGGGAATTCTGGCCAAATCTGTAATTTTCATCTTTTTCTGCAGACACGTCTCACTCTTTTGATAATAACTGGAGCTACACAACTTGGATTGAGGCGTACTTTTTTTGGTTGGAAATATGACTTCAAGCGCTTGATTTTAGGCTCAAGAATCACTATATTTGGACTTGTTTAGACCTACGCTTGGCCGCTATGCTTGAGCATAGCACTGTAGTTACGCTTCAGCGTAGTTCAAGGATAGGGCATTTTCCTTATACGTACCTTAAGCGTAGTTTTGATGATTCTAGACGCTTTTAGCTAATGTATGCGTAGCTCAAGCGTAGCAAAATTCTTGGAAACCATTTTTTCTAATTATTACTCTGTTAGAACCCCCTCAACTCCGTTGGTATGTTTCCCGAAGTTTCGGCTTCGAAAAATATCATTTTTGCCCGAGAGACACTTTTTGCTTGAAAACTCCTCTTTTGCTCTCTTATTGGATAGACACAAGCACATCCTTGGTTAGTTCACCAAAGTTAGCTCTTTTTCTTCATTAAGCTCCTGAAACATGCTTAGACATGCAAACCGCATGAAAATACCAAATAATGGAATGATAAAATGTACCAATAGCGAGTTAGGGGCCTAGAATGGACAACATTCGGCACCTATCACCACCAATATTGCCGTCAAAGATTATGGTACATCTTCATGCCTCCAAGATGAACTACAAATCTGGATATGTGAAACTCGGTCAATACCTCATCACGACACGACTTTGGAACATAGAGACGACCTCTAAAGCGAAGTCCACCGTCGGTGCCCATAGTCCAATCATCAACAACCTCACCACTAGTGATGCAAGCTCGAACTAAAGCGATACTGTCATCCTGTGCTTGAGCCTCGATAATCCTGCTGACCAGAGAAGGCTGTGCCACTAAACTGAACAACATAGCCTGTCCCCCACTGTAACTGAATCGAAGGTGTAAAGCTGCCAAGTCCTCCATCATATGCCACTCCCTAATAGCAATACATGCCAAAGAAGCCTGCGATTTACAACTCAAGGCATCCGTTACCACGTTTGCCTTTCTGGGGTGGTATTGAAGCGTAAAGTGGTAGTCCTCAAGGTACTCAATCCATCGGCGCGCCTCAAATTCAAACCACGTTGCATGAACACATACTGAAGGCTCTTGTGGTCAGAAAACACCTCAAATTTCTCACCATATAGATAATGTTGCCAACCCTTTGGAGCAAACAAAACCCCTGCAAGTTCAAGGTCGTGAGTCGGGTAATTGCGCTCATGAGTCTTCAACTATCGAGACCCATAAGCCACTACCCTGTCGGACTGCATCAATACACAACCAAGTCCCTCATGAGAGGCATCACAATACACAACATAACCAACTCCGCACTCGGGAATAATCAAAACCGGTGTGGTGGTGAAACGAGTCTTTAACTCCACAAATGCCTCCTCACACTGTCATCCCAATCAAGCTTTACCCCTTTCCTGGTAAGTCGAGTCATCGGTGCAGCTAGACAGGAAAAATCCTTCATAAACCGCCGATAGTAAGTGATCGGTTCTAGGGTTAGGCTTAAATAATGATTAAGAATAACAGTGGAAATAAGCCCTTAAAATTGACCTAGTTTTACCTATCGCAAACGCATGAATCGTATTGTAGTATAGTATACTTATGATAGGGTTATCGAATCCACGTGGACTAAGTCGTATTCTAAAGTCTAGTAAAATAAAACTCTTGAATTTCTAAACTAATTTTGATTTGGGTTTTGATTATAAACTAATAAACAACTAAATTAAATAAAACAAATAAAAATAGATTTGAGATAAAAACAATAGAGATAGATTCTAGGGTATTTCTAATGCCACCACTAGCCGCATAATATAGATTTGTATTTATTCAATTGGAAAGGGCAATCCATCATATGAGAATCAGATATAGGGTTACAACATTGACAAACCCTAATATAAAAAAAGGAACAATTCATCCGATCGGCTACAACCCATCTTCGGAAAAACGTGACTTGTGCATGATATCTATACTACTCTAAAGTACTCCTATAGTGTAATAAAATAAACTAAAACATGTCAATTCCACCTCCCCTTACCATGGCCTGTCCAAACCTAGATTGCATGTTAATGACCACCATTGTGTAGAAAATCATGAATTAAACATTCGAGTTCTAGCTCATATTGGATAATCATGATTGAGTAAGATAAAAAAATCATTCATTATAAGATAAAAAGAGAATAAATATAGAATCTTATATAAAAGTATACTTTGTTCACTAATCTACACAATCATTACATACGTGTCTTTCAATTTTCCCTTGTTACAATTGAAATAAATAAAGCTACATTACTTGGCTAGGGTTTTGTTAAACTCTAGATACCCATTTAGCCGCTCATGGTTGTGGTTATCTCTATTGCTGATGTAGACACCGCCTCCATGATCGTTGGTTCTCCTTTATCGGGGCACGTAATTCCGTGCATTTATTCTCTGATCTCTGATCTCTCATTGAAAAGATGATAGATGAAATATATAAAGGATGGATAAATAGATAGATACAGAACTATGAACCGAACCCTTTATTTTATAAAGGTTGAGCAAGTCTTGTCTGAATTTGGATTGTTGTCCTTCAAGTAAATCCTTTCCTTGTGTGAATTGATGAGAAAGGAAGTGAAATCTGATCATAATATGCCTAAAATATGTCCCAAGGTGTTTTGAAGTGCAAAACAAGTCAAACGGGGTCCACCCATAAAGTTGAAGTCGGCCATTCTTGAGCTACAGAAGGAGTTTTTACATGATTCAAAGTGCGTTGGAAAACTGACTTCATGAGGATGAGTTTAGGCTTTTGAATCACTCCATTTAAAGTCGTTTTGATCAGGTTATGGTGGTTTGAATATGCTCAACTCTTTAACTCTTTAAGTGTTCGAGAACTCGGTAGTTATCTTGAGTTCTTGAAGTTGGAATCTCGAGTACTCGAAGGTCAAAACCTCGAGTACTCGGTAATAGTATGATGGTGCACCATGGCGTGGCTATGGCATGAGAAGTCTTTTATTTTTGAGCTATTATCCGTGCTAAGGCGCGGATTTTGGCCTACCTAGTACTCGAAGTGGGCATTACCGAGTACTCGGTAATTCTCCGGGCTGTTTTTCATGTTTTGACTTCTTTGCCTTATTTCTCCACTTGGCTAAATTCCACTTCATTTATTATGGGTCTTTTATCCTCGGTTTCGGCTCTCGAACTATCTTGAATCATTATTTCAGTTATTTCACCGAAATTAACTCACTTTACACGATAGGGTCCTGAAACATCTCAAAACACGCAAACTAGATAAAAACACCAAGATAATGATGTATGTAGACTTAAGAATACATAATTAGGGGCCTAAAATGTACAACATTTGGTTCCTATCAAGCCCCTAAACTTAGATATTATTAGTCCCTTAGCAATCAATTCAATTGAAGAATATTCAAAATTTATGATGATTGTGTTTTTCCATGCAACAAACAAAAATTAAAAACTTAACTAAACTCAATAAATTAAGTAAACTAACTAAACTAACTAAATATTTTCTTTTGTGAAGGTGTACAATTACACTTAGCACGTGTAACAACCCTTTTAAACCCCTAGGTTTCCCTAGTGGACGAGTGAAGTCTCGTGAGAGTTGAATATACTACCCACAAATTTTTTCATTTTTCATTCTTGTATGTTTATGGAATCGCATACTCATTAATCATGCAATGCTATAATGTCGTAATAATAGAATGCATACAAGTTATCCCCACTCACTTATGAGTAATAATTTTCTTGAACTAAATTTAAAGAATGGTCCCCACAGTGGTGAAATAAACTTGATAATTTCTACAGCCAATCCACACAGTCTTTTGTATTTTTGTGAACCTTTTCTATGGTAGACCAATCTCTCTTTTTCTACTTCATTGATCAAACTTTGCTATGATAAACTTTCTTTTTTTTTAAAAAAATTTTCTTTATCGCTTTCTTTTTTCTTTCTAAGCTTCGAACTTTATAGCGGGGATTTTTAGTTCCGACCAACTAGGCCCGAGCTTCTTCATGTGGACATGCTCATTAGTTTTCTCCCATTTTTACATGAACGCTCATTACTTTGTGGTAAGAGGCTTGGTTACTCAGGTCGAAGAACTATTTTTTGCATTTAAAGATTTTTTTTATTTTCTTTGTACTACTCCCCTTTTCTACTTTTCATGGTTACAAAACTATTTTTTCAACTACATAGGCAAAGATCAATTAATTCTCCCATAGAGAATGTGTGCGAGTGCTTATAGGTCAACACTATCCTTCTCGGTTTCAATTTCACTCATTCATTACTCATGTGTACCAAAATTTTAAATTAATTCAATTAAACTACTACTTAATCATGAGTGGGGTAATTGCATAACAAACTACTTTAGTAGTCATAACATGTACATAAATTAACTTGCACTCGACCCCAATCACATATTTCGAATGAAGAATTTAATAAATTTTCAATTTTTTTTTCTCATTCCCTTTAAAGCTATAGATAATAACTATTCCCCCCCTCCTCCAAACTTAAAACATACCATGTCCTCATGGTCTTAAAATAAAAATAAGGGAAGAAATTGTTACCGCATTTGAAGCGTAATTCCAGATGTTTTCTTTGTAGTGCTTAGTATTTCCCCCAAACTTGCTTTGTATGATCTACTTAAAAGAATGAAAAGAACTATGCATACCCAAGATCATATCAAGTGGAGAGATAACTTTAATAATCCAAAATTTCATAAATGGAATTTTTTATTAATAAAAGAAACTTGATTTGGCTAGAAGGGCCTACAATCCTATAAAAATAAACAAAAAATGCAAAAAAATAACAAAATTAAATTAAAAAATAAGGATAGAACCAATCCGATTTGGTGAAAATAAAAGAAAAGAAAACAAAATTGTAGAGAATTCCTAATTGATTCCTCATTCCTATTCCATCCCCTATCCTACGGTTTCTCTTTACTCCTCTCCTAGCCACACTCGACGAAATCATCATTCCACGCATCCATCCCCTTTCCCCACCACTTTTTTTTTGAAAGGTAAGAATTATATTTCAAAATAAAAAAGCTAAAGGCTTTACAAGATTTCAAGGGTCATACCCCAGGTAATACATAATTTCATGAAATCCAAAAAGCCACCAAAAGAAATAGACCATGCTACAAACTCTAGATGAATGAACATTAGAGCTAAAAAACTAAAACAAGATAGCCAACAAAGAAACATCATAAGGGCCAAGACTCTTGAAGCAACAAGCTATCAATTAAAGGGAAAACTCTACACCACTGTTAGAAGCCCCATGATGCAACCATCCAGCATTGTTCAGACCAATAACCCAAGTATTATAGCATCTAAACCAGCAATGAACAAAAACATCATAAACCATAGCCAAGTACTCCAAAACAGAAGCCAGGCACAACAGAAAGCAAACCCCTAGAAAATCCATAAGCTTAACTAGCATGATTGAAGATAGATAAAGGGAGACTCCAATCCTGAGCTAAAGCAATATTTACATGAGATTCTTTAAGATTACTGATAGAGTAGAATCTCATCCTAACAACTTGAACAATCTTAACACAAAGAGCTTCCTGAGAAAAAAATTCCTCCTTGAAAATCCTTCTATTCCTTTCTAACCAAATCTCATAAACTATAGCTGTAAACGCTAACTTGTTAAGAATGGTACTCAAAGACTTGCCCTTCAAAGTTTGCACTGCCCAATCCATGATAGTATCCCATTCATCAGGCCAAGGAAGCAACCCCTTTTGAACCACCATATTCCAAATTCTTCTAGTGAATCCACACCTGAAGAAAATGTGGTCTCTGTCCTCCATACTCATTTTACAAAAAACATAAGAAACATTTTGAACCCAGTCCAATAGAAAAAAGAAAATATAATGTGCTCAGCCTATTATGGTAAACCAACCATAAAAAAAGGCATGCTTAGGAATTCTATGAGGAAACCAAACAATGTTAGCCCAAGCTACATTCTCCACTTGATATCTAACAATCTCCCAAGAAGAACTGATAAAAAACTTACCATTAGAGAAAGCCCAAATAACCCTATCCTTGACAACAACATTAGGTAAGATATCAACAGGGAAATTCCTTTTAAAATCCAACTAAGCTTGAGAATTTAGAGCAGGGAAATTCCATCTATGGCTGTTAATAAATCTACTCACAGTAGTATTTAAGCGAAAACCTGAAGTTCTAATAATAACTGGAGTGAAAAAATGAACAAGAGGCCCAAGGGGATGCCAATTATCATACCATAAGGATGTGCTTCTTCCATCACCAATCAAAGATTTGATTTCAGATCTAACAATAGGCCTAAGCTTCAGAATTTTCTCCCAAGGCCATGTACATCTTCTTGGAATTCCAATCTCCCAAACATTTCTACCTTTGATGAGGTGAATTTTCATCTAATTAACCCATAGAGAAGGGGACTCAAACTGAAGCAAACTCCAGATATGCTTAAGGATAACAGCTATATTCCATTCTTCTAGATCCTTAATGCCCAACCCTCCCTCATTAAAAAGTAAGCAAACAGTGGTCCAAACAACTTTGCATCCCCCTGTACACATCTTGAAGCCATTATACAAAAACTTCACAATAAAAAGAGATAGCTCTTTAAGCACAGACTTAGGAAGAAAAAAGATTGAAGACCAATAGGCTTGAACTGAAAGGAGAACTGATTTAACCAATTGAAGCCTACCTGCAAAGGAAAGGAATTTACTTGACCAACTGGAGATTTTTGCTAATACTTTCTCTCTGGTTGAGTTTGGAAGAGAGAGAGGAACTCGCAAATACTTCACTGGAAGAGTCCCTTCTTGAAAGTCCCTTCTGCTATGGATGAGAGATAAGGTACCTACATCAACTCCAACTGAGAAAACCACACTTTTTGAAAAGTTGGGAACTAAACCAGAGAGGTCACCAAACTGCTCCAAAGCTTTCATAATGCAATGTACAGAGCCCAAGTCTCCATAAGAAAACAAAAATAAATCATCAACAAATAGTAAACTTGATATATTATGAGCTTTGCATTGCCAATGATGGGTGAAATCAGAAGAAAAAGTCTCTGGAAGAAGCAATCCAGTGAGCACCTCCATGCTAAGAACAAAAAGGTAGGGGGACAAGGGATCTCCTTGCTTAATACCCCTAGAGCTTTTGAAGTAACCATTTATAGCACCATTAATATTGATAGAGAACTTTGGAATGGTAACACATTTCATGATAAGAGCAATCATATGAGAGGGATATTTGAAACCCTTTAAGACAGCCTCCATAAAAGACCAAGAAATAGAATTAAATGCTTTTATTAAATCCACCTTAATAGCAATTCTTGGCTCACCATCTTCACCACCATAACCTTTAAGCAACTCCTGAGCAAGCAATATGTTGTGAGAGATGTTTTTTCCAGAGATAAAAGCACCTTGATTTTGACTTATGTAATATGGCAAACACTTCTTAACCCTATTAGCAAACACTTTGCAAAGATACTTGTAGAGGGTAGAACACAAAAAAATTGATCTAAAATCAGAGACAAAATTTGGATTGTCCACTTTGGGAACCAAAGTGATAATGGTTGAATTGATCTCAGTCAGCATCTGGCCAGAGTGATAAAAAGCTTGAATGGCCTTAGTAATATCCTCCCCAATAATATGCCAAGTGCTTTTAAAGAAAAAAGCATTGTACCCATCACTACCAGGAGCCTTACCATCCTTAAGAGAAAACATAAAAGCTTTTATCTCCTCATTGGTAAAAGGACTTGCAAGAGTAGTATTAAATCAACATTAATAGGAGTCTGAATGAAAGAGATTAAATCATGAACCCTTGAAGTAGTTGAAGTAGAATTGAGAAGATTCTCCTAAAAATGCACTATTTCGTCTTGAATCTGAGAAGGTTGATCAATCCTATCCCCAGAAGTAGATTGCAAAGAAAAGATACCGTTATGCTTCCTCCTCACTTTTGCCACTTTGTGAAAATAGGAAGTGTTTTTATCCCCCAAGTTCAACCATTGGATCCTAGATTGCTACTTATACAAGAACTTTCTGCATGAGATAGATGTACATACATTGAAAGACATTCTTTCCCTTGAAGCTTCAAATATTCAATACCAGGATCCATATCCACTGATCTCTGGAAAGCTCTTAGCTTTTCCCTATACTCTTGAGTTTGCTTTGTGAGGTTTGAGTAATTTGCTCTATTCAGAGACTTTAATTTAGCTTTCAATAACTTGAGCTTATGGACCACTTTAAACTTCAAAGAACCCGTCATAGAAGTAGCCTAAACCTGCTCCACAATCCTCATGAAATCTGGGTGAGAAATCAAATGATTATTGAATCTAAAGGGAAAATCCTTTTGAGAAACTACAACATAAAGTTTCACCAATATAAGAGCATGATCAGAAACAATGCCTAGCTTAAACAAAGCCTCTGAAAGAGGAAAGGTGGCATTCCAAGTATCATTGACAAACACCCTATCTAACTTCCTAAAATTTGTATGATTAGACCAAGTGTATTGGAGACTAGTGTACTTGAGATCTAGTAGAAAAGCCTGCTGCAAGCTATCACCAAACTCCGTCATAGAATAATCTCAATTAGTAGTACCCCTATATCTTTCATGACTATATATCAAAGCATTGAAATCCTTAACAAAAAAAGAGGAGATTGTGAATAAAAATTTGCAAAATGTTGCATATCCTGCCATAACTGTCTCCTTCCAATGACCTCATTCAAACCATAGGCAAACCCACCTATACAAGCCATCTTTGCATCCATGCTTTCAATAAAACAAAGAATGAGTTGAGAAGACTAAAAAAGAAAGACGACTTTAAATTTAGAGGAATCACAAACAACCCAAATTTTCCCATTTAAAGCATGACCATAATTATGGATACACTTCTAGCCAGCCAACATAGAGTTGAGAAATCTGGGAGCATTATCTTGCTTTACTCTAGTTTGAATTATGCCAAACAAAGAGAGGTTAAACCTCTTCAGAATTCATCTAACTTCCTTTTGCCTTTCAGGGGTATTGAGACCCCTAACATTCCAAATTCCACTAAACATGATAAGACTATATACAAGAAGAAATCACAAGAAATCAAAGACCAGTCTCCCCCCTTAGGAGAACTATTGGCCAAAGCCCTTTTAGTCTTCACATTGGAAGCATTAACTTTAGACTTATTCTTATCCCCATGTTTAGGAGGCTTAACAACAATAAAAGTGCTTACATTGCCATCACTAGCACCAACCTGCAACTCAACTGGTTTAGGAGGTTTAGAAAGACCTACAATCCCATAATTGGCTTCAGTATTCAACCCAACCTCATTTGATTGAGTAACATTGGGAATAGAAGCCAAGGCATTCTTCTCAGTGCTAGCAGTAACTTCATGTGACATAACAATTATTTGATAAGAATTATCACTAAATAAGGATTCTTTCCCCACCACTTTCTTAACTCGTATAAGGATGTTTTTCCAAAGAAGCGGTCATGAGTAACATCCTTAACAATCTTGTTAATTGGCTCTTCAGTAGAATCCAAAAAATCACCCAATAGATCTTCAATTAAGGCAATTATGAGAAAAGGGAACAACAGTTTAGCTTCCATTTTCACAGAAGCACATGCGTTTTGCTCAATGATGTGCTAACACTCTATCATGCTATCATGTATTAACTCCGGTATAGAAACCCAAAACCCATATTTGAAACAATAAAGAGCATAAACAATAGCTCGATATTGTGATCCATCCTTATTCATGGGGCATGTATGTTTAACTAAGATTTCATCAATATACCAAAATTCAGGTTCTAGCTCTACCTTCTTAATCCAAAACTTAGTAGGTGGATTCTCAAGCCCGTCACAAATCTCACTAACCATAGTGTGGAAAGAAGGGATTAGATGTGGAATGCGATGGAACTTACCTTCAAGATATGAAGGTAAATCGTGAGGGAGTCCCCAAACTTTAGCAGTAGCTTTTGGAGTTACATCAATAAACCTTGAATTATAATGCATGGATGTGTGAGCTATCATACCTTGTCCCTTAAAATCGTACTTCATATTGTGATAGAAATCACGCACAATGTTAGGAAAACCAACTTTGATGTGGGCTTATAAAGTGACTCCAATCGTCGCTTCTTGATGGCCAGATTGGTACGCATAAGTACGGGTTCTAAAGTTAAACTCTTTCGGAATGCACGCTCATACTTAATCTTATGATTTGTAAGAGAATCCTCTTTTGGAGTTGCTGCCCTAACTTCATCCTCATACAAACTTCCAATTGCCATGATGTTGGGAAAATAAAAGACTCACTCTCTTCCTTTTTCTATAAGAATGGATGGTGCAAAGTGTTGGCCTTGAAATTTATTCTTGGACAATAAATCCTATTTTGATATTAACAAAATATTTAAAGCGTGTTTGATACTAATATGATTCTGAGTTAAGCATTTCAGCAAAACACAAGTGAATGACTCAGAAAATAAGCTCGGAAAGAATGCTTGCATAAAAAGGAAAATGCAAGAAATAAATTGAAGCGCGGAAACGGAAAATCAAATATTCATCGGCAAAAGGCGAAAGTCGAAGACTCAAGGCTCGGGGTAGATAGGTCGGGGTGCGATCATTGGAATAAGGTAATTTTATGTGTCGATATTTTCATATAAGCTCAATTCTAAAATGAACTGAACTCAAATGGAAAGAAAAATGACTTACTGGACTCAAACGGAAAGAAAAATGATTTAAACAAGTATTTTTCATGTCATAGTCGACTAGAAGAATCCTTTGTATTCTCTAGTAGTCGACTAAAACAATCAAGATCATCAAGTTTTTCATCCATTTGAAGTAATCGACTAAGGCTAGAGTAGTCGTCTAAAGCTACTCCATCTAGTCGACTAAAGCATCAACTAGTTGACTAAGGCAACCCATCTAGTCGACTAAAAGCTCATCTCGTTGACTAAGGCAGCCCATCTAGTCGACTAAAAGCTCATCTAGTTGACTAAGAGAGCCCATCTAGTCAACTAAAGACTCCAAGTAGTCGACTAAATGCTCCATATTTTTTGCAGATTCCAGAGAAACATTTTCCCTGTTTTGAGCAACTTGTTTAATGCTTTCAAACAGCTCTTCTCTTTCAAATACAATATTCATTCTCAAAACCCTAAAGTCTCCATATATATAGAATGAGATGTGTAGTTTGTTAGTAAGAGATTCAACAAGAGAAGCTTTCATTTTCATACACAAAAATTCTCTGCAAAAGCCATTAAAAGGAAGTAAACAAAAATTTGATTTTTGGCAAAAATCTTAAAAGTTAATAACTCTTGTATTTCTTCTTATTCTCTAAACATATTTCATTTATATATCCTTTGAGAATACATATCTAGAGGAATTGAGAAATCACTAAAAACACTTGAGATTATATTGATTTATCTTCCATAAAAATCTTTGGGTTTTTGAGTATTTTTATTCTTGAGTGATTCAATTGATTACATACGAATTTGTGATCTCAGACAAATGAAGTCCAATGATTTTTCAAGAGAGGGTTATTCTCTTGATTGAGAGACAAACTCGAGAGGCTTGTGTTGTAAAGGTTTGTCATTCCACCTGTTAAGGAAGGGCCATAGTGAAAGGACCAAGAAATGTCTCAAGAAGGGGTTCTTGAGCCGAGGAGTAGGAGTTACCGAACCTCAAAAAAACCACGGTGTCAATCTCTCTATCTCTTTCTCTTTATTTCATTAATTTTCATGCTATATTTACTTGAATATAATGTATGCTATAATTAGTCTAGTGATAAATTGTTAGATAAATTGTATTGAATCATTCACTTGATTATTGAAGAAATTGATTATTGAATATAGCTTGTTCCAATTTCGAAAAAGTGTTAGAAATATTTTTGAACACCCTATTCACCCCCCTCTAGGGTTAATTAGTGAGTAACAATTGGTATCAGAGCCTAATCTCTATTCATTTTTAGACTTAACCATCTTAGAGAATGATCATGGCCTCAAATTTAGTCACTCACGTTGAAGGACAATCTAATAATAGACCCCTATGGTTTGATGGATCAAACTATAGCTATTGGAAGACTAAAATGATAGATTATCTTCAAGCTATTGATTATCAATTATGGCTAGTAGCCCTTAAAGGACCATTTGTATTAACTAAAGTCGTTGATGGAAAAACCGTTCCCAAACTACTAAATGAGTGGGATAATGATGACCGTAAGCTCATGTCTTACAATGCTAAATCCAAAGTTAATTTAAATTGTGCTTTGAGTCCAAATGAATTTAATCGTGTGTCACGCCCCGAATTTCCTAGGACTCCAAAACCCGAGCCTAAGAGCTAAGGGAGTGAATGCGGAAGAAATAGAAATTAAATAAAATCCCTTTTAAGTCATCAAATACCCGTACAAAGGTAAAAGAGACTCGAAACACCTCAAAGATGTTAAATAGATCATACGGGATCGGAAGGAAGGTAAACCGAAACAATCGGTACCTTAACCGAAACATCGGAACACCCTATGTTCAACCAAGGGTAAAATGGTCATTTGGAGGGTGAAATGGTAAGTTCTAATTACAAACACAAATTTTGGACCTAGCACAAGCCATAGGAACAAACGGGACCTAACTTGAAGCCACGAGGAAGGAGGTATGAATTTTCAAAAATGGTGTCAGACAACACCGACCCAAAAACTAAAGTTGAAGTACCACTCTTTCACTAAGGGTAAAAAAGTCAATTCAGGGTTAAACTGGTCATTCAAATTTTTATCCCGATAATTTGGACATAGGACAACCCATAGAAACAAACGGGGGTCCATTCCGACGTTCGAGGAGGAAAATACGGATTTTCAAACATCGGACGTCGTAAGCCGCTGCAGCAGGTCTGCACTTCAAATTCCGAAAATCTACCGTCAACTTCAGTTGACCATTTCTCACTAAAAAATGACTCAAATGAGGCTATTCAAAATCCTAAACGCAAGATCTTGAAGTCAGATTTCTAAAAAGCTAAAGAACTCCTTCATCCGACAACCGTAGCTTGAGATATGACCGAATTACTGAATAGTGGTCGAAGTGTGCGCGAGTTGTAGTCCACTGAAGGAACCTTTAGTCGACTAGAAGGAGCATTTAGTCGACTGAAACAGTCCTTAGTCGACTACAAGGTGCATTTAGTCGACTGAAACAACCCTTAGTCGACTCAAAGGAGTATCTAGTCGACTGAAACAAGAATATAGTCGACTAAAACAGTCAGGAGCTTGCGGAAATGAAGGTTTGAGGATTTAGTCGACTACCCAAAACTCTAGTCGACTATAAGGAGGGTTCTAGTCGACTAAACCAAGCAAGAAGTCGACTAAAACAGTCAGAGGCTTGCGTAAATGGAGGGGAAGACTTAGGCTGCTACCTTAAAACTCAACTCAAGTCTGCAGAGAGGAAAATTTATCTCTACACCATCATGAACACTTATAGGATAAAGGAATTAACCTCAACACTAATAGGATGCTACTAATATTTCCTAAACTCAAGAACTAGAAAGAAACAATTATTTTCCTCTAAATCTTTTACTTGAATTTTCGTAAAAATCATCTGTCTTGCCCCCGGTCTCCGTTTTGAATAAACCACCGACTCTAAATTCTAAAATTTCTTTCAAACAACTTCAAATCAGTTTAAAACATAAAGTTTTTGTCGGGTTTACGGGGGTAGGCGAAAACGGGTTTTTCCATCCAAAACGAAAGGATTGGTTTGAAAACTTAGAAAAACGCCGTTTTCGGCCGAATACCTTATAATCACATTTCAAGACAATTAATTCATTTCACACTCAAAATTCCAAATAAAAGAGTTCCATATTTTCATTATAGCGCCCTAAGGCGAAACATGATAGAGTTTGTTCAAAATTACATATTTCCACGTTTCGGCACCGAAATGCCCCAAAAGAATATAATCCCCGCGCATAGCGATCCAAGGGATATACATTGAGAATAACACCTCAGCTAACATGCTAGCCGGGTTAAAATAAAATAGTTTTTCAAATTCAACTTACATGAACAAAAAGAACATTTAAATACATGTTTATCAACTAAATGTCCCACAAAATAAGTATGGTCCGTCTCATGCACAAAAGGGCGGACATACAGCCAAACGTCCACGGAGAGACTACGGAACTCTCCCAACGGGATCATCACCTGAAAAATATATAAGGCGTGGGGTGAGCTCACTAGCCCAGTAGAGGAAGCGTCATTGCCTCCATCTCGGTAGTCCGAGTGGTTCAACCCAACCAAGGTTCATGCCACTAACCCTAGGTCAGTCTCTTGTCCCACATGGCTCTCACGGCAATCCGGAACCCCATCAAACCCAACAAATGAGTTTCCCCAATATGCTCACAACATAATTTACCACAATTATAGCATGCTTCAACATCAATAACATAATCATACTTATGGGATAGTTCAAGTATAAATATAACTCAACACACCCCATAATATGCGCTTGCCCCAATTCGGGGTTAACGAATACGCACTCACTCATACTATGAGTAACGAGTACCGCACCAATTCTCCCCAAGTGATTTTGAAACTTCTCACTTCAACAAGGAAGACGGTCGCATGAGAGCCCCACTAGCAACTCCCATACTACGAAGATCCGAGAGTGGCGCTTACCACCACGATGGGGCAGCAACCAACCCTATATCCCAAATTCCCAGATTACTAGTCCGGAGGTGGGAGACACCTATACCTGGCCAGTTGTTGCGACGATTCGACATAAGACTACGTACATAGGTTTACACATCTCGTACAACCCAACACCCACATTTTGACACTAAATAGTGTAACCAAATTGCATAAAGGTTTTCGATCTCAACCCTATGCCATCACAATACATGCTTACAATTCATATTTATAAGCCATAAAACACAACATGCATATATATCACAATATCATGTTCTCAAAGGCCTAAATCATAGGCTAAGCTATCAAGACCAATTCGCATACATATATACGGCATATATACACATAGACGCACACACCCTCGTACAAAAACAAAGACAAGTCGTTTTTCCCCTACCTCAAATCCAAGCAAGAACACCTAGAACAAGTAAGGCTTCCAAGAGTTAGCCGAATCAACCCAACCTCCTCCAAGGCCAACAATAAGTTCTATTCAACCGGTAGCTAAGCTTCAATAGAGTCCTAAGCAAGAGCTATAGATAGACAACTCCATAATCAAATTTTGAATACAAGAATCCAATAATAGAAGCTAGGGTTTGAAACTAGAAATTCTAAAGGATAAGAAATCACTTACCAAGCTTTGGCTCAAAAGGAAGCTTGGAGCACCAACATCAACTTTCATGCACAAACCTCCTTCAAATTCTCATCATAAGGAAGAGAGAATTCTACAACTTGAATAAGAATGAGTGAAATGAGGGAGAGCAAGAGAAAGAACCGCATGAGAGAAGCTAGAGATTTTTGTGGTGAATGAGAGAAATCTTGCAAATGAGAGAAACTCATAAGTGTAGAGATTTCCCACTCACCCTTCTCACCATCCTAGGGTTGATAATAAAGATGGGGAAAAAGGAATGAATCCAATGGCTAGAAATAAGTCTTTCCAAGTGGAAGACTTATTGCACAACTCACAAAACCCATTATTTTTCCAAACAAGGCCTTGTCATCCAAGGGCTTAGAAAAAAGATGGAAATCAACAAACCATCCAATGGTTGAGAAAAAGTCTTGCCAAGTGGATGACCAACAATAATGGATTATTCCATTTAAGTGCCAACCAAACAAGGCCTTATGATCCAAGGGTCTAAAACAAAGATGGGAGAATGAGATCAAGGGCTAGGAATGAGACACCACATGAAATGTGGAAATGACTAAATTCTTCCAAAGTTAGGGTTAATTACAAGAGTGCCATGAAGACTCTTTATTACCCTTTTACCCCTTGTCATCCTCCCTAATTACTAAAACGCCATTCATGCCCTAATTTATACATTTTCCACTAATTGCTCAAAATGTGAAATTACTCATTTACCCCTCGGTCATTTCTTTCCCGAAATCGTTTTCAATAATTTTCATTAATTTTGAAATGAAAATTCAACATGCTACGTACAATTTTTATAACACGTAAAACATGTAAGGCATGCTAAAACAATTAAACACATAAGCACATAAACATTTAATTGTTTAAATAAAATTTTTAAATTAACTCGTAAAAATACCGGACGTTACATCGTGTATCTACTTGTTCAACGGCTAAAGAAATGTAGGATAAGCTTGAGGTGACTTATGAAGGTACCTCTCAAGTACGTGAATCTAAAATTGACATACTCATGCATGAATATGAATTGTTTGCTATGAAAGATGATGAAAATGTAAATTCTATGATGTCTCATTTCACAAATATTTTGAATGGACTAAAGCATCTCGGTAGAATTGTTTCTAGATCCGATTCATCACGCAAAGTGCTTAGAAGCCTTCAGGCCAAATGGAATGCTAAAGTAACGACAATCAAAGAAGCTCATGATCTCAACACCATGAGTCTTGATGAGATTTTTGGCTCTCTACTCACTTGGAAAATCACGTTGAAATCTCGTAAAAACGACATCAAGCCTAGAAAAGGAATTGCCTTGCAAGCCTCTACCAAAAATGAAGCCAATGAGCTAAGTGAAGAAGAAGTGGATGAAGAGGAAAATGGCGAGGAAACGGCAAATATTTGCCTCATGGAAAATGAAGAAGAGGTACATTTAAATTCATATGCAATAGATCAAAATTATCGTATGATGAACTTCTCTATGATTATAATGAATTGCAAGATGCGTTTGAAGAATTGCATGATGAATTTGAGAAATTAGCTAGAAAACATATTCTTCTTAAGAAAGCTAAATATTCATGTAGCTCTACTATAGAAAATGAAAATCATTGAGCTAGAAAATGAAAATAATCGGTTGAAAAATACTATAGATGATCAAATAAATGTCTTAGCTAAATTTACAAAAGGAAAAGAGAAACTTAGTATTATGTTAGGAAGACAAAGAGGTTCATTTGATAAATGTGGTCTAGGGTATGATGCCTTTGACAAAGATGCTCTTATTTTGAAAAGGAGAAAAACATTTAGTTCTACATTTACAAGACAATCATCTCATACATCTTCAAGTGATTTTTACATGTTATTATTGCAAGAAAAAAGGACATAAGGCAAATGCATGTTTACTTAGAAAGAAGAAGGTGATAACAAAAATGATTTGGGTTCCAAAAGGAACCATTGCATGCTTACGTAGAAAGGAGAATGTTATACCAAAAACGATTTGGCTTCCGAAAGGAACCATCACATCTCTCTCTAACCCTAGTGGACCCAAGATAAATTGGGTACCAATTACATAAATTTATTTTGTAGGTATGCTTGAAGTCCTCCTTAAAGGAAATGACTTTTTGTTAGCGGATGCTCAAGGCATATGACAAGAGACAAATCAAAGTACATTTCTCTAAAATCTTATGAAGGAGGAAACGTAACTTTTGGAGACAACTCTAAAGGCAAAATTATAAGGATTTGCTTAATTGGTATATCTTCCTCTCCTTCTATAGATAATGTGTTTTTGGTTGATGATTTGAAGGATAACTTATTTAGCATTAGTAAAGTGTGTGACAATGGTTATGAAGTTATTTTTAGGACCAATGCATGCTTAGTTGAGAAAGATGGGAAACAATTGTTCAATGCTAAAAGAAACGGAAATTTGTATACTATGTTGCTTTATGAATGTATTCATTGATTGATGAATACTCATTGTTCATGCATCACATTCTTTTGATTATCTTGAAATTGCATGAGAAGAGTGACACATTGATTTAGAGAAAAATTATTTCAAAAGGGTAACTCTTATGAAAATATTTTTTCATTGTGTTTTCAAATGTTCAAAGAGTTTTGAAATGAAAAAGAAATGTATCTTCCTATGTACTATAGCTTTACAAATCTTGAAAAAGGGCATATAATTTATTTTTTCTAATCAAGGGAAGTTATATTGGTTTTCTTGTCAACACTTGACAATTGAACATGAATGATGCATATGGTTGTTTAATATGATTCATATATGAAATAGAGTTTCATTCCTATTATTAATTTCATTGGTTCATTTACTTGTTAAATAACCAGAAGCATATCTTACTATTTGAATTGACAAATGCACTCCATGATAATGTTCTTGTATGATAAATTCAATTGAAGCATAGTGGTTGTAGAAGATCATTCATTTTGTGCTAATGTGCTTATAATGAATTATAAATGTGCTAACACAAATGGACCCTAGAGCAAAAAGGGTACAAAAGAAAGCTACTTGAGTGTGTTTTGTAGGTGTGGATTAATTCCTTACTCAAGAGGGAAGATGAAATCTATTGATTCTTCATTTGTAATGCTATAACTCAAAAGGGGAGATGGAATCAAGGTCTCTCACAAAATGAGTGGACAATACAAATCATTTACAAGCAACTCTAAGTAAAATGGGTAAAGCTAGCACCATGGTACACATTTTCTAACCTCCACTACTAATGTGCTTTCATTAATAAGATTTAACATGACATACATATGTTTATTCAAATATGTTGAATCGTTATTGATATATCATGGAATAAATTTGATGATCGGTAATGAGGGTGATTGGCTACTTGGTGCATCTAATTGAATATGCTTTTGATGAATTCTTGATAGTAGCTTGCTTTGAAATGATTTGGATATATGAAAGAAAGTCTTGATCATGCATGAAATTTAGAGAATATAGTCATGTCCACCTCTAGACCATCAAAGCTATTTCACTTGAATTTGGTTGATTACTTGAGTAGCTATGTCTTGATATTTGTTCATGGGTCTTTATGATTATAGTGCTTTATCTAAATTCTCTTGATATGACATATTGCACATTAAATTGAAGTGTTTGATTTTGAAGTGAAATTAAGACGGATTTGGGATATAAGTTTAATCAAATAAGTCCACACTAGTAAACCTCAAGAGAGAAAAATTTCCTTGAATGATTTATCTAATGCAAATGAGGATAAGGAATATGTGATGAAATTCTATGTGGTTAAATGATTCATCATCCTCTATACCATGTCTTTATGGTAAAAAATAATATAGGAGAACATATTTAGTTACCCTTGAAGCTGAATTCTGGATTCCACAGCAAAACATGAATCCCCTCCCCTAAACTTGATTTGGGTCACTTGCAGATATAATCAACAAAGCACAAATACCCAATCATAGCAAGGGAAAAATAAATTTCATCATAAATATCCAGGAATTAACACATGTTTTCAGGGAATTAATTTTTTTTTTTTTATATTTCAAAAATAAAAAAAAATAAAAAAATTGATTTGGCCTTAAGGGCCTACAATCCTAAAATAAAAATAAAATAAACAAAGACGTGGCCTTAAGGTGTCTACCGTCTGTAAAAACAAAATAAAAAACAAATAAAAATCCTAAACTTAAACCTAAACCCTAATCTTCCTCCTCTTCTTAATCACTTGACATGGCGTTTTTCAACCATATCCGGCAGTCTGCAGTCTCTTTCAACTTTTCCAAATCTTCCTCCGGATATACCTTTATAATTGTCCACTGCATCTCATCCATCTCTTTCATCCTATCACCCAATTGCTCTGCAATGATCTTTGATAATAGAAACGGGTATGGAAGATAATGTTCAAATTTATTAGCACCCGCCCACTATTTACTCACAATCGCTCGAGCAATTGACATCTCAACCATGATTAATGTTAGAACACACACTTCAGACCCATGAGTTAGGGCATACAAAGTTCTAAACGTAGTGTTATCCCTTGCACTAGTCCGATTATTGGGCCGAAGTTGAGCCGAAATGACATAATCCAAATAAAACAGATCCGACTTCAACCACCAATTATCACACGTCCTATCTCCTGGATCTGATACTGCACACAATTCTCAAACCATCTCCTCATCCATATATGGCCATACTTGAGGATGTTCCTTCAATATTTCCTGTAAGTTTGTCGGAGTACCGATTGGTATATTCCACGCATCGGCAATACTTTTCCTTCCTATTACAATAGGAGCACTCTACTGAGTCACTTTAGCTTTCATAACCTCAAATCATGTTGGTCCCAAAATCGTCATAATTTCACAAACTTTTCGGACCAAGCCCGGATACACCTTTTCTCCCGCCGGTTTTTCTAAACTTTTCAATCCTTGTTCCTTAAGTATTTTCCTCCCGGGTGCAATTAATACTCAGTTCATCCTCTTCAGATGAAATATTTCTTCAAATTGCAATCTGCATTGCAAAAATGATTTCGGTGTGGTTCGGCTTCCATTCCGACTTGTAGCTCCTTCATTTGAGCTCTTCATATCCACATATGGTTATGTACCTTCTATGAATTCATCCAGGTCAGAAAAATCTTCAATAGCATTATCCATACTAACACCCTTGAGATAGAAAGAATAAAAGAAGAATAGAAGAAGACTATCTAACTTTAATGCTCAACTCTTGAGAATTGTGAATTGTGAATTGTGTCTATTCTATGGATGTATTTATAGATGGATGTAGTAGAATTAGAGAAGAAAAATGATTTAAAACCCTTGGCTGAATAGGAAAATAGAATCAATGAATAATCCAACTCCAATTTGTACTTCTATTCATTTTCCTTATTAGATTAGGATTACTCTTAAAAGTCAACAAAAAATCCTAAAAATAATTTAAACAAATCCTAATACAAGTATATATACAAACTAGGCAAAAACACCCCACAAAAGGGTCAAATTTTCAAAATTCAAAATATTACCTCGTGAAACCCTACGCTTCAAGCATAGGCTTAGCTTCAACAAAATATATATTTTTTCAAATAACACTCTTCGAATCAATCCAACACATATACACCCCTAAACATAAACACATAAATGTTCGTATGGGGATATACCAACTCAATACGATTGATCATAAAACTTCTATTTTATAAACTAAGAAAATGTCAAAAACATTTAGAAAATTATCGTTCAAGCGGTCACATAAAGCCCTATACAAAATTATCCGCTCGATAATTTATCTCCAATGTATATAAAAAAATGAAATAAAAATAAAACAAAAACAAAAACCTAACTAAAACTATACTAAGCCTTATCATCAGAGGTCGGTGGTGTGGGTGAAATCTACACCCCCATATGTTGACTCATTTAGTCAAACCTATGAAATAACCGTCTCTGATCTCGCCGATGGCGCACTATCTCCTGCTGCCGAGCCTGTCTCTCATCTGCCAATGTTTGCTCTAGCCCCCGCATCAGTGCTATAAGAGCATCAAACTGAGCCTGGGACAGAGTAATAGTACCACCCACAGGTGCCTCTGGCAATACAACCTCCTCCTCACCAGCAGACATCTGTGACATCTCAGCATCATCAGCAGCCTCCGCATCCTTAGCCATACCCCTATCAGCCTGACCAGCGTCATCAACCTGCTCCTGGCCCTATGCACCTGGGGTTGGTAATATACCAAACCATGGTCTCTGCCTCATAATAGTATCTCCATGCAATCAGGTCTAGACACCAGTCCACATCCCTGTGGGATACGGGGTACCCTATCTGAATCTATTCCTCTCACCCGCATCCTTCTCAATCCCTACTTGCAGCATAATCTTCATCACTAAGCACTGGAATTGAATGAGGAATAGACGTTGACCAACCTTGGTCTCCTTGCGTAGATGGATATAATGTGTATATAGGCCCTCCCACAAAATCCGTGGGATAAAAATCCATCGCCCGAACTTGAAAGAAAAGTGGAGGGCCGGAAATGACGCATAACACATGGTAGTATGACCCATCCCAAAACCAGAGCATCGGGTGATAGTTCGCCTTCTTTGTGCAGTTCCGATGTGTATCAGCCCACTGCCCTACTGTTTGAAGTATAATAAGCTCGGAAATAGATGGGAGTATCTCCAGCATAGGTGAGAACTCAATAGCTAGCTCGGGTGGATACTTGTCCGGAACACCCCACGCCTCAGCAATAGTCTAAGGAGTAATCTCAATCTCAGTACCTCGGACCACTGTCCGTAGTCTCAACCCCCTTCTGAAATGGCGTATATGCAACCAGAACTCCCAGATCATATCCTCGCAAATATGCGGAATAGCCAGGGTAAGAATAGGTAATAAATGTCGGGCCCTCAATCGATCGATCATCCAGGCGAGGACAGGCTATAATCCCTCAAATATTTGTAATAATTATGTACGCTCCTGATGATACCCCTTCTAGATCACCCGGTCTAATAAATCCTCCACCGATGGTTTCCGGGGCACAGGTAAAGATGTAGTAAAAAATCCGGGGTCACCCTCCACAGGTGGTTCCGGTACCCCCTCACCTGCTCGATTATTGCCCTGATCGGCATGATCCTTCTTCTTGGCTTCATCCTTTTGCCTCATACTATCACTCTCAGTATCCTCCTCCATCTCCTCAGCCTGTGGTTTAGGCACATGTGGTGGTGATGGTGCCTGAGGAGAAAATGGGTCCACAATAAGTTTACCATGCGTCAAAATGATGTCGCGTCCCTGTGTAGAGCTCTCTGGCACCTCCGCCTCAAAAGATGAGGAAGACGAGGATGTCTAGTCGACATACTGTGGTCTCATTGCGTGTGTAATCCGGCAGTGAATAGGGGATGGTGCAGGAGATGAACATCTCGACCTCTGTCGCACCAGTGGATCAGCCATAACTCCAGCCTGAGCCACTCGTCTTGCCGACAACTTGGTTCGTGCCATGCCTACAATAGTGAATTATCGAAAAGTAAGTGATAAGGAACCGGACACCGAATCAAACTAAAAATATATCTAAATAAATCCAATATGATGATTAAACAAGCCGTCGTTCCAAAAAAAATCAATATTTAAACCGCTTTCGAAGTAAAAGAACTCAACTTTTTAGAAAACGGATCAAAACACGATTTTGATCGGACTCGTTCATCAATACTAGTTTAGAATAGTTAAAATAGTCATATGAAATCAAAATAATGGAACAAAACTCACCGAATCGAAAGAAACGATGATTTTCGAAAAATTGGGTTTCCGAGACTTTTCGAGTTCTTCACGCGAATCTGGACGAATCACCAACTAATATAACGATCCGCTGGAATGGAATGATGAGGAATAGGATGACTAAATTGTGGAAACAAACCTCGTAAGGATTGGTGGAGAATTGGGGGAGAGAGAAAAGTTTGCACTGCTTGACAGGTTTGTTTTATAACAGGCCGGTACGCTTGAAACATAGGTCCCCATGGCCCAATTGTTTTTCTTTCACTTCTTCTTCAAATTCCGTCTTCAACCCTATCCAATCTCAATGCTCCCTAGGGTCAATTTACACTTTCTACTCAAATGATGATGGCCTCGCGTCTCCTTTTTACAGACTCGATCTTAAATATCGAAATATCTAACTTACCGTCTTCAAATACAAACTAGGTTTAAAACTATTTTTCTTCAACTAGTACCAATATTTAACGTCATTGGTGTGACGTTGCTACCTCTCAATACTCCAGATCAAGCTTATCCAGCTGGGGTGATGGTTCAGTTAAGTTAATGGTTTCTACCACACACTCAGCTGGTTGCACCTTTATGTTGTGCTTCAATCTCTTCCCATTCATGACAAACTTCTTTCCAATTTCAGGATCATCGAAGTCCACTACTCCATGGGGGAAAACCTTCGTAATCTTGTATGGCCCATTCCATCTCGATTGGAGCTTACCAGGAAACAAATTGGGTCTCAAATTAAACAACCATACCTTTTGGCCGGGCTTAAAAAATTTATTTCTAATACATTTATCATGAAACGCTTTTATTCGAGCCTTATAAATCCGAGAGTTTTCATACGCATTATTTCTCATCTCCTTAAGCTCTTGAAGTTGGAGTTTCTACTGCGTACCGGCTTCCTTTATATCAAAATTCAGTCTTCGAATGACCCAATATTGAGTGACGTCAAGTGTATAAAAATGATCGTGACAACCCGTCTCATGACTGACCTAACTAGTACATGCCAATTATGCTACTCTAACTACTCCAAATGCATGAAAATAAACTAAAACATGTCTATATTAAATCGTCAAGGCACGACCTGTGTCAAGCTATGGTTTGAAGTTTCATTACCACCATTGTGTAGAAAATCATAATTAAGCATCTGAGCTCCATCTAAGATAAGAATTTAGAACAAACATAGAATTTTATATTGCAAATCAGTACGGTCTCTTAACTACTACAATCATCACAGTATGGTCAGCAGTTTGCCCTCTTTTACAATTGAAAACAATGAAAGAACTACATTACATGGCTAGGGTTTTGTTAGATACTAAGTTAGTTAGCCATGGAATATGGTGATTACATTGTTGATGTAGAAACGCTCTCCATAGTCTTCTTCTTCGGATCTCTAGGTTTGAATATGGTTCTCAACAACAGCAAATCTGAATGAATGAACGTCTCACCAAAACCAACCTTATGAATCTCAAAATCAGAACTCCGAACTTAAAACTCCCCTCTCTAATATATGATCGTGTATATATAGAAAATGATATAGAGAGACCCTTTTTAGTCTTTTCACTCTAAAACTCATGCAAACCCTAACTTCTCATATATATAAGTGTATATACATGTATATAGAGGTCTGAAGTCGCAGGCATGTCTTCCAATTAAGCCGGGGGTGAAACAGGAAAAATCCATGAAAAACCACCAAAAGTTGCCGCACTTATGCTTCATGCGTAGATGGCCTACACTTAAGCATAGGTCCCAAACGTACCTCCAAGAGTAGAAATGTGATTTTCAGCCACTTTTTGAAACTGAAATCGTAGGTATTTTGTGGAAAATCACTTTTCTCCGTGAATGCACCAAAACAACCATCTTGAACCCACAATACATTTTGCTGAAGATGACAGCTTTTGGAAATGTTGTTTTTACCCTACGAGAGCCATTTTTGTCTCAGACTACTCTTTGACTCTCCTCTTGGATAGAAAAAATATACTTGTTGGTCACATATTGTCACCTAGAGGGGGTGGGGGGGAGGGGGGGTAAATAGGGTCAATGACAAATGAAGTAGAGGAAATATAATCTAATTAACCACAATTAAGCATTTTACTATCCTCTTCATGACATCACAAACAATTATAGCATTCATATGTAAAACTCAATAATGTAGATAAAATTCCTTGTCAAATAAAGAGGAATATGGATTTTGTCAAGCACGTGGAATTAATATAAACATTAAAGGCATTGGTTTGTGGAAGAAACATTTTATAAAACGCATGTTGTGCAACAAGATTTATAGCAAGATAAAATAGATGAAAGTCTAAGCTATACTCCAATCATGCTCACAATCCAATCAATTACTTCAACCAATATTTTCTTATACTCCTCATGAATTTATAACCACAAGCAATTTCATAGCATGGCATCAATATGAAGTTCAAGAATGTAAATGACAACTGCTTGTAAAGTAAAGAGTTTAAGGGATAGAGAAAATGCAAACCAAGACACCCAGATTTTACATGGTTCAACCAAGTCTTTAGTCTACATCCATGCCTTGATAAAACCTCCCAAGGATTCCACTATCGTGCTTCTCTTTCCGGGGATAAGCAAACCATTACATGCTTCCTTCTTCCGGGTGAATAACAAACCCTTACATGCTCCATCTTCCGGGTGAAGATCCAACCTTGCTCACTCTTGCGAGTGGAGAGCCAACCAAATCCACTCTTTTTAAGGTTGAGAGAAACATTTACAAAGCTTCAACAAGATATTCCCATACCAAGAGAACTTCTTGGAATTTCACTCTCAAATGAATAAGAATTGAATTTGAGTGTACAACAATATCTCTCAATAGATAGGTATAGAAATTCAAAGTTCACTTCCTTACATACTTAGAGTTATGAATGAAAGAATCAATTGGAAAGATCAACTCAATATGTGGTAGAATAAATCACAAGAAGATGATGTGAATTATGCACAATTTGTGTGATTCCTATAGGAGAGTTTTCTACCCAAACATAAATTCAAGAATGATGCACAAATGGTGATTTCTTTCATACTCATATCCCTCTCTTATCCAACCCATTTTTGGCTCATATAAGGTATATATATAGCATATGAACACAATATAGCCGTTTGGGGGTGTTTTGGGAAGTTTTGGAACACTTTGGATCCAAAACTAGCCGTTAGAATTCAAATTCCGGATGAGGCAGTCAACTGGGTGTTTTGGGGCAGTCGGCTGGGTGTTCAAAAATTCATTCCAAAATTTATTTTTAATTCTTTGACTCAGCCAGTCGACTGGCCTTCTTGGACCAGTCGACTGGGTCAACAGGTTGTCGACTCGGTGGTTTACCCAGTCGACTGGGCTATTCAGCCCAGTTCCGACGAAGTTCACTCTTTTGGTCATAACTGGAGTTCCATAACTCAGATGGAAACATTATTTAGCTTTTTGGAAAGAGGACTTCAAGATCTTGATTTTAGGGTTTTGAATCACTCCATTTAACCCATTGTTGAGTGTCATATGATTGTTTGAATGTGACGCTTCATTTCAAACTTCTAACCCACTTGAGATTTTTCTGAAATGTCTTAGACACATTCCTAAGATGTCTTAGAGACTTATTAAGGTCCTTGACATGCCTAAAGTCAATATTTAGATCATAAAATGTTTTTCTAATTTAGACAAATTCTCAATATTAGACAAAAGCTTTTCATGATTTAACAATTTTGTTTAAAGCTTTAATATGCATCTAGAATCCATTTCAAGCGATATGAATTTTGTTTATGGTTCTAGAACAACCTATTTGGTGAGTTCTTCCATACCTTATGGAAACTTGAACTAACTCAACTTTAGCAAAGACTAAATAATGTTCATAGTCTAATGATAATGATGTAAGGACTCACCCAAGCCTACTTAACCCATTTATTTGATCTTCAATTTCTTTAAGTTTTTGGGTTTATGTCTCCATCCTTGTCTTCAATGTCTTTTGAGCTCTAAACACCTTTGTTTGATCTTCTCATAGATCCACTAGCTCTCTTGAGTTTATCTTGAATTAACAACCTATTAAGCATAACTCAAGTAGACATTAAATTCACCACATTCAATAGTTTGTTATCATCAAAATGTCATGTTTACCCATTGTGGAAAACCTTGGGTTAACAATACTCTTCAGTTAATTCACCGAAGTTAGCTCTATTTCTTCATTTACTCCTGAAACATGCCATAACACGCAAACGCATTAAAAATACCAAATAATGGAATGAAAAAAATGTAACAATAGTGATTTAAGGGGTCAAAATATCTAATATTTGCCACCTACCACACCCCCAAACTTATATATTACTAGTCCTTTAGCAATACACTCAGGGAACTTTTCTTGTGATGATTTTCTTAATCTAAGTACTCTAATTATTCTAACTAATCTAACTTAATCCCTTGCTTTCGTGAAGGTCAACGATTACAGTTAGCACGTGTAATAAGCCTTTTAAACCACTACGTTACCCCTAGTGGACGAGTAAAGTCTCGTGAAGGTTTCCTGTGATGGTACGTATAAATATCTCAGTTCTCTATTAATCACGCAGTCATCAGTTCACACACAAGTTCAATTAAATCATGATATAATACAAAAGATAGCATGAATGCAAATACTCGCACTCACTACCAAACAATAATTATATCAAGCTTCGTGTCATGAATGGTTCCCACTAATAGTGAATGATTTCGCTACTTTCTACTCTAAATCCAGACAATCTTCCGTGATTTTGTGAACACTCGACTATGATGTTTCAGTTTCTCTTCTCCTACTTTATTGATCAAACTTTGCCATTTTTAATAAAAACATATCTTTCCATCTTTCCACTTTTCATCCCTTTTTGTCTTTCTGAGTCTCTAGACTTTCCAGCGGGGATTTTTAGTCCCGACCAACTGGGCCCGAGCTACTTCCATGGGATTTATGTTCATCAGTCTTCACCCCTTTAAACACGAATAGTGATATTGGTGATACCAAGGCCCGGTTACTCAGATCAAAGAACTGTTTTTTGTATTTTTTTCAATGAATATATTTTTTTCAATTTCTCCATTTCAACCAAAACAACTCTCCATCTCCCATTTTATTGTGACAAAATTATTTTTCAACTACATAATAAAAAATCAATCTATTTCTCATAGTGAATGTGTGTTTTTGCTTATAGGTCAAAGTCGTCCTTTTTGATTTCAATTTAACTCATTCACTCACCCATGTAAAACAACATCACTTCACTAACTCGATCTAATCAATACTCTCATGAATTAGAATATCACATTACATACTACTCATGCATCATATACAAAAACTCAATCAAATTGTAATGCAAACATATGACCGTGAAAACAAAGATTTGCTCCCAAATTTTAAAATTTCAAAAAATTTGAAAATTTTCATTCCTTGTAATACTATACCGTTACCTCCAAACTTAAATCAGATCATGTCCTCATGGTCAAAAATAATATAGGAGAATACATACAGTTATCCTTGAAGCTTAATGCTGGATTCCAAAGCAAAACACGAATCCCCTCCCCCAAACTTGATTTGAATCACCTGCAGATAGCCTCAAAAAAACACAAATACCCAATCATAGCAAGGGAATAGAAATTTCATCATAATTATATATATATATTTTTTTTAGAACAAAAAAAAAATAATAAAAATAAATGATTTGGCCTTAAGGGCCTACAATCCTAAAATAAAGTAAAATAAGCAAAGACGTGGCCTTAAGGGTCTACCATCCCTAAAAATAAAATAAAACATAAAAAAAATCCTAAACCTAAATCTAAACCCTAATCTTCCTCCTCTTCTTCATCACTTGAGATAACGTTTTTCAACCATACCCGGCAGTCTGTAATCTCTTTCAACTTTTCCAAATCTTCTTCCGGATATATCTTCAAAATAGTCCACCGCATCTTATCCAGCTCCCTCATCCTATCACCCAATTGTTCTACAATTATCTTTGATAACAAAAATGGGTACGAAAGATAATGTTCAAATTTCTCGGCACCTGCCCATTCTCTACTCACAATTGCTCGGACAATCGACATCTCAACCATAATCAATGTTGGGACACACACTTCATACCCATGAGTTAGGGCATACAAAGTTCTAAGCATAGTGTGATCCCTCGCCCTAGTTCGATTATTGGGCCGAAGTTGAGCCTAAACAACATAATCCAAATAAAGCATAGCCAACTTCAAGCACCAATTATCACACATCATATCTCCTGGATATGATATTGCACATAATTTCTGAACCATCTCCTCATCCGTATGTGGCCATACTTCAGGATGTTCCTTCAATATTCCTTGTATGTTAGCCCGAGTACCGATTGGTATATTCCACGTATCGACAATACTCCTGGATCTGATACTGCACAAATCCTAATACAAATATAAAGACAAACCAAGCTAAAATAACCCACATATGGGTCAAATTTTTATTTTTCAAAAACTCCCTTGTTGTACCATACGCTACAAGCATAGGCTTGGCCAAAATAATTTTTTTTTTTCAAAGAACAGTCTCCTGATCAATCCACCACCGATAGAGCCCCAAACATAAACGCATAAATGTCCGCATAGTATGATATAAAATTTGAAAGAATTGAAACTCTCCGCACATGTAAAATGAGTGTAAAAATCCGAGGATATATCAAATAATTTGATTGAATCATCAAAACTGCAATTTTAGAAGATACTCGTTCAAGCGGTAACATCAAGCCCTATACGAAACTATCGGCTTATCAATTTATCTTTAATGTAATAATAAAAATAATAATAAAATAAAACAAAAACCTAACTAAAACTAAACTAAGCCATATCATTAGAGGTCGGTGGTGTAGGTGGAATATGTACACCCATATGCTGACTCATACAGTCAAATCAATGAAATAAACGCTTCTAATCCCTTCGTCGGACCTGTCTCTCCTCTACTAAAGTTCGCTCTATCCCCTTCATCTGTGCTATAAGAGCATCAAACTGTGCCCAGGATAGAGTAACTGTATCACCCGCAGGTGTCACTGGCAACACAACCTCTTCCTCAGCAGCCAACATCTATGGCATCTCAGCATCATCAACAGCCTCAGCCTTCTAAGCCATACCTGCATAAGCCTGACCAGTATCATAAGCCTGCTCTTGGGTTTGTGTATCTGGTGCTGGTAGTACACCGAACACTGGTCGGCATCGCATAATACCATATGCGTACAACCGGGTCCAAACACAAGTCCACATACCTCTAGTATACGGAGTACCCTTTCAAAATCTATTACGCTCACCCGCATCCATCTCGATCCCTGCATCCAGCATAATCTTCATCACCAAGCACGGGAATCGAATGAGAAATAGACGCTGACCAACCTTGGTCTCCTTGCGCAGATGAATGTAATGTGTATATAGGCCCTCCCACAAAATCCGTGGGATAAAAATCCACTACCCGAACTCAAAAGCATAGTGGAGCACCGGAAATGGCGCATAACACATGGTCACGTGGCTGTGCGGAAGAATCTAAGATCGGACTATCACATCCTAAAACCATAGCATAAGATGAAGAAGATACTCCCATCTTCTTCATGCAGTTTCGATGTGTATCAGCCCACTGCCCCGCAGTCTGGAATGCAACAATCTCATAAATAGATGGGAGTATCTCGGGCATAGGTGGGAACATAAAAAGTAGCTTAGGAGGACACTCGTCCGGAATACCCCATGCCTCAACAATAGTCTGGGGAGTAATCTCAATCTCAGTACCTTGGACCACTATCTGTAGTCGTAGCCCCCTGCTGAAATAACGCATATGTAGCCGAAACTCCCGGATCATATCCTCACAAATGTGCAGAGTAGCCTGGGCAAGAATAGGTAATAACCATTGGGCCCTCAATTAGCCTATCATCCAGGCAGGTATTGACTGTAAATCCTCGAATATCCTCATCAGGTATGTCCGTTCCTGCTGATAGCCCTTCCGGATCGCCTGGTATAGTAAATCCTCTATCGATGTTGTCCGGGGCACAGGTAAAAATGTAGTCAAAACTCCAGGGTCACCCTCAATAGGTGGCTCCGGTATCCTCTCATCTGCTCGATCATCGCCCTGAGCGACGTCCTTATCCTGCTCAACGTCATCACCCTCTGTGTCCTCTTTCATTTCCTCAGCATGTTGCTCCGGCATAGGTGGTGGTGATGGTGCCCATGGAGCAAATGGCTCAACTACTAGGTGACCATGTGGCAATAGGATATCGTGTCCCTGTGTGGAACTCTCTAGCACCTCTACCTCAACAGACGAGGAAGATGGGGATACCGAGTTGACATACTGTGGTCTCCTGGCATGTGTACTCCGATGGAGAATCGGGGACGATATAGGAGATAACAATCTCGACCTCTGTCCCATCGGTGGATCAGCCGTAATTGTAGCCTGAGCCACTCGTCTCGCTGACAACTTAGTCCGTGGCATGCCTACAATAGGGAAGTTTTGAAAATTAAGCGATAATGAACTAGACACAAAATCAAACTCAAACTATATCTAAATATATCCAATATGACGATTAAACAAATCGTCGTCCCAAAACAAAATCGATATTTAATCTGCTTGCGAAGTGGAAAAACTTAACTTTTAGAAACGTATCAAAACACAATTTTGATCGGACTCATTCATCAATACTAGTTTAGAATAGTTATATAAGTCATATGAAATCAAAACAATGGAACAAAACTCACCGAATCGAAAGAAACGCTGATTTTCCAAAAATTGAGTTTCGGAGATTTTTCGAGTTCTTCACGTGAATCCGGACAAATCACCAACTAATATGACGATCCGCTTGCAAAGAATGATGAGGAATTGGATGAATAAATGGTAGAATCAAACCTCAGAAATTTTAGTGGAAAATTGAGAGAGAAAAAAAAGTTTGAATTGAATGGGGGTGGGGGAAACTGACGATGGGGCCTATTTATAGCAGGCCCACTAGACCTACGCTTTCCTATAACCCAAATTTTTTTCCTTCTTCTTCAAATTTAGTCTTCAACTCCATCCATTCTCAATGCTTCCTAGGCTCAATTTACACTCATTACTCAAATGATGATAGCCTCGCGACTCATTTTTACAGACTCGATTTTAAATACTGAAATAACTAAATTATCGTCTACCAGTATAAACTAGGCGTAAAAGCTACTCTTCTTCACCTAGTACCAATATTTAACATCGTTGGTACGATGTTGCTGCTTCTCAATACCCCGGATCAAGCTTATCCAGCTCAGGAGGTGGTTCAGTTAGATCGATCATTTCTACCACACACTCGGCTGGTTGCACCTCTATATAATGCTTTAATGTTTGTCCATTCACGATAAACTTATTTCCAATGTCTTTTTCATCGAGCTCCACGGCTCCATGGGGGAAAACCTTCGTAATCTTGTATGGCCCATCCCATCTTGATTGGAGCTTGCCAGGAAACATCTTGAGTCTCAATTAAACAGCCAGAGTTTTTGGCCTGGCTCAAAAAATTTCTTTCTAATATGTTTATCATGAAACAGTTTTGTTTGGGCCTTGTAAATCCGAGAGTTTCCATACTGATTATTTCTCAACTCTTCAACCTCTTGAAGTTGGAGTTTTCGCTGTGCACCGACTTTTTTTATATCAAACTTTAGTCTTCGAATAGCCTAATTTGCTCGATGATCCAGCTCTACAGGGAGATGCTATGCTTTACTATACACAAGATGATATGGCGACATAACAATTGGTGTTTAAAATGCAGCTCTGTATGCCCAAAGTGTATCATTTAGACTTCAAGGCCAATCCTTCAAATTCGGAGGCATAGTCTTTTCCAAAATATTTTTAATCTCCCTATTAGAAACCTCCGCTTGACCTTGAGATTGGGGGTGATATGGCGTACCAATTCTATGAGTGAAATCGTACTTCTTACACAGACCAAGAAGAAACTAGTTGTCAAAATGGCTTTCACCATCACTAATCAAAACTCTTGGCATACCAAATCGTGAGAGAATGTTCAACTTTACAAATTCTTCCACCACATCATGGTAATCACGTTTGGTGGCTATCACTTCTACCCATTTCAAAACATAATCAACCCCCACAAGTATATACTCCTTCTTATCTGATTTCGTAAATGGTCCTATGAAATCAATACCCCACACATCAAATAATTCTACAATCAGAATCGGGGTTAAAGGCATCATGCCTTATCGAGATATGGATCCAAGATTTTGACATCGCAGACATGCCTTACAAAACTCAAAATCATCTTTGAATATGGAAGGCTAGTAAAATCCACTATGCAACACCTTATGGGTTGTTTTCTGAGCTCAAAAATGCCCTCCACACTCCAAGATGAGACAAAATGTCAGTATGTCTTTCTCATTCTTAGACCATCCTTTTGGGATTCGACCTGTGGCTTTATAATTGACAATGTTAACATACCACAATATTTGTTCCATCACAACCACGTTGAACAAATGTTCATCCGGGAAAGAATCCATAAGAGGAGTAATTTCCTTTGTGGATTCGACAATAATCCTTGACAAATGATCCGTAACAACATTCTTTGAACCCTTTTTATCTTTGATTTCCAGGTCAAATTCTTGTAGCAGTAGAATCCACCGAATTAGCTGGGGCTTAGAGTCTGTCTTCATTAGCAAATGCCTCAGAGTGGCATGATCTTAGTAAACAACAACCTTGGTGCCCCATAGATATGATCGGAATTTATCCAAGGCGAAGAGAACTGCCAGCAACTTCTCGATAGTTGTGTATTTGATCTGAGCTTTATTCAGAGTCCTACTGGCATAATAAATAACATACGGCAACTTATCTTTTCTCTGACCCAACACAACTCCGATGGCATAGTCAGAAGCATGACACATGAGCTCAAATGATATAGACCAATCTGGCGGACGGATAATCAGGGCTGATGAAAGTTGAGTACATAATTCCTCAAAAGCATGAAGGCACTCATCGTCAAAGACAAAAGTAACGTCCTTAGCCAATAAGTTGCATAACGGCAGGACAATTTTGCTGAAATATTTAATAAACCTTCGGTAAATCCCGGCGATGGCCAGAAAAGAGCGTATCTACTTAACGGATGTGGGAGGAGGCAGTTTTGAAATTAATTCAACTTTTGCTTTATCTACCTCTATCCCTCACTTAGATACAATATGACCCATTACTATCCCCTCTTGAACCATAAAATGACTCTTTTCCCAACTTAGGATCAGATTCGTCTCCTTGCATTTCTTAAGTACCAGTTTTAGATGTTTTAACCAGACTTCAAAAGTTTCCTCAAAACTGAGAAATCATCCATGAATACTTTAATAAATTTCTCTACCATGTCAGAGAAGATAGACATCATACATTGTTGGAATATTGTTGGTGCATTACACAAACCAAACGGCATCCGTCTATTCGCAAATGTGTCATACGAACATGTAAATGAGGTTTTCTCCTGATCAACAGGATCAATCACCACCTAATTGTAGCCGAAATATCCATCCAGAAAGCAGTAGTAGCTCTACCCGGCTAACTTCTCCAAGATTTGATCAATAAATGGTCACGAAAAATGATCCTTCCTAGTGTTTAGGTTGATCTTTCTGTAATCAATACACACACGCCACCCTGTGGTCATGCGTTGTGGAATTTAATTGGCTGAAGATCTTGGGAATTATTGGATTTTCTAGGTTGGTAGGTTGACTGAGAATTTATAGCCATGATTGTTGGTTGTGAGTCAAATGATTGTTGACTTTGTTGGAACCTTGGTAGTTGGTTATTTGATTGTAGTCTCTCAGTGAACCTTGGTTGTGGGTTATATGACTGTTGTCTCTCAGTGAACCTTGGTTGTGGGTTATATGACTGCTGTCTTTCTATGAATCTTGATTGTTGATTGGATGACTGCCCTTGTTAGAATTTTGGTGGTGGATTCTCTACATTTGTAGATTTATAAGACATGAGTGGGTGATTTCTGGCATTAGAGGTGTATGAATTGTTGAAAGGAGCATTATTGGAATAGTTCCACGATGAGTTGGCATCCGTGACCATTATCTCCTGACACTCATGTTGGGAATACTCAGCTTCGACTTCAAACGTCTCTCTAAGAGGGGAATGACTTCGCTGCATAAATTATTCAATTATTTATAATTTCTCTCCAAACAATGCCATGTTATCTCTCACATCATCATGCTCTACAACATAAGATTTCTCATATCTCCTATCATGTTTTCACCTATAGACCTCAAATCAGATTGATATTGAATTATGTTTTCACTGATATTATCAAATATCTCCAAAAGTTCTTTAGTTGACTTCAAGATAAACTAACCTTGTGTGGCCGCATCTATCAAAGTCTTATGCACCTCTCCAAGTCCCATGTAAAATATTTTTAGCAATATCTTGTTCAGAAAACCTATGGTGGGGACATTTATACAGAATTTCGTTATACCTTTCCCATGCATCATGAAAATGCTCACCAGGTAACTGCCTAAAACTTTTGATTGCATCTTGTGCTTCTGAGGTCTTTCCTATAGGATAATGGTTTTCTATGATTTCTCTCTTAAGGGCTTCCCAATCACTTTTAATTTCTTTTGCTAATTTAATGTACAATTTTTTCGCTCTCTTTTTCAATGACCAAGGGAATAATCACACTCTCAAGTCATTTTTGGGCAAATTGTCAAACCTAACAGTAGAGGCTACGTCTAGGAAATCATTGATGTGCTGGTATGGGTCCTCTGTCCTAAGGCCTAAAAATTTTGGAAGTATATTAATCATGCTTGTCTTAATCTCGAAGTGCTTCACTCCATCTTCCTCTGAAAAATTAGCATAGGAGTCGTACGCATCGGGCGCGTAATATCCTTTCTGTGATGTCTTTGGTGCACTTTGTTGGTATACTCTTTGGTCATCCATTGCTTCTTCTTGCAAACGATGGAGAGACTTTTCAATCTCAGGATATTTACTTGAATAATGTAGTGCTTAAATTAGAACGGGTCAGTCTATCGGTCATACGCTACTCAAACAGTTATATATTCTTTTTTCGGATTTTTTTTTTGTGAAATAAAAATTAACTACTTATAAATTACATAAAATAAAGCAAGAATTAATATGCGAAAATCTAGGTAACTAAAACTCACAAAAGTTCTAGACGCAACTTTAGAAGCTCCACTTTTCCCTTTTTTGCTCTTTAGTGTACCTGTCAATCACACCAAAATTTAACTTTAGCTACAACTACAATCACACAATGAAAATAAACTACTAAAGCTATTGAACAATGCTCAGTCGCCGCAATGGCGCAAAAAACTTGATGTGACGTTAGGTGTATAAAAATATGTGGTTAAAAATAGCACTTTAACGACTCTAGAATTTACCCTACGCAAGTGCATGAATAAATTGTAGAATAACAAATGGCTTGAGTAAGGGATATTGATCCCAGAGAGATAGTGATTGTTTACTTTAATAATTTAAGAACACTGAATTATATTTCTAAAAATTATTTGTTTTGGGTGGTCAAAGACCAAATTATCTATTTTAACTAAAATTATCTAGAAAGCAAATTAAATTGGTTGTGATTTAGATGAGCGAGAAAACTAGGGTTTTCATCACTATACCACTAACCACATAATATAGTTCCTCATTGTATCATCTATACGAGGGTGATCCATAACTGTGAATCAGGTCATACCACAAATAGCTAAATACGACCCCAAAAAGGAGTACCATCAACCGGATCGCGACAACCCATCTCATGACTGACCTAATTAGTACATGCCAATTATGCTACTCTAATCTACTCCTAATGCATGAAAATAAACTAAAGCATATCTTTATTAAATCGTTAAGGCACGGCCTCTGTCAACTTAGGGTTTGAAGTTTCATTACCACCATTGTGTAGAAAACTATAATTAAGCATCCGAGTTCCTGCTCATATTGAATAATCATGGTTGTGCAAAATAATATATTCATTCCATCTAAGTCAAAAATTTATAACAAACATAGAATTTTATATTGCAAATCAGTACGGTCTCTTAACTACTACAATCATCACAGTGTGGTCAACAGTTTCCCCTATTTATAATTGAAAACAATGAAAGAACTACATTACTTGGCTAGGGTTTTGCTAGAAAACCCTAGATACCGAGTTAGTTAGCCATGGAAGATGGTGACTGCATCGTTGATGTAGAAACGCTCTCCATAGTCTGCTTCTCCTAATCTCTAGGTTTGAATATGGCTCTCAACATTAGCAAGTCTGAATGAAGGGACATCTTTGAATGAACGTCTCACCAAAACAAACCTTATGAATCTCAAAATTAGAATTCCGAACTATGAACTCCCCACTCTAATATATGATCGTGTATGTATAGGCAATGGTATAGAGAGGCCCTTTTTAGTATTTTCATTCTAAAACTCTTGCAAAACCTAACTTCTCATATATATAAATGTATATACATGTATATAGAGGTCTGAAGTCGTAGGCATGTCTTCCAATTGAGTCGGGGGTGAAACAGGAAAAATCCATGAAAAACCACCAAAAGTTTCTGCACTTACGCTTCAAGCGTAGATAGCATACGGTTAAGCGTAAGTCCCAAGCATACCTCTAAGCATGGGTCCAACCATAGAAATGTGATTTCGAGCCACGTTTTGAAATTGAAAGCGTAGGCAAAAGCGTAGGTATTTTGTGGAAAATTACTTTTCTCTTAGAATGCGCCAAAATGACCGTCTTGAACCCACGATACTTTTTGCTGAAGATGACGGCTTCTAGAAATGCCGTTTTTCTCTCCGGGAGCCATTTGTGAGTCGGACTGCCTCTTTAACTCTCCCCTTGGATACAAAGAATATACTCTTTAGTTAATTCACCGAAGTTAGCTCCATTTCTTCATTAATCTCCTAAAACATGCCTTAACACGGAAACACAATAAAAATACCAAATAATGGAATGAAAGAACGTAACAATAGTGATTTAATGGGTCAAAATGTCTAATACTTGACACGTATCAAATATGCTCGGTATTCTAGCTCTACTGGGAGATGACACGCTTTACCATGCACAAGATGATATAGTGACATACCAATTGGTGTTTTAAATGCAGTCATGTACCCCCAAAGTGAATCATTTAGCCTTCGTGGCCAATCCTTTAAATCCGGACGCACGGTCTTTTCCAAAATATTTTTAATCTCCCTATTAGAATCCTCCATTTAACCTTGTGATTGGGGGTGATATGGTGTACCAATTCTATGAGTGATACCATACTTCCTACATAGAGCAGGAAGAAACTTGTTGTCAAAATGGCTTCCACCATCACTAATCTAAACTCTTGGCATACCAAATTGTGATAAAATGTTTGACTTTACAAATTCTTCCACCACGTCATGGTCAGTACGTTTGGTGGCTATCGCTTCTACCCATTTTTAAACATAATCAAGCCCCACAACTATACACTCCTTCTTATATGCTTTCGGAAATGGTCCCATGAAATCAATACCCTATACATCAAATAATTGCACGATTAGAATTGGGGTTAAAGGCATCATGTCTCGTCAAGATATGGATCCAAGTTTTTGACATCGCAGACATGCCTTGCAAAACTCGAAAGCATCTTTGAATATGGAAGGCCAGTAAAATCCACTATGCAGCACCTTGTGGGTTGTTTTCTGAGCTCCGAAATGCCCTCCACACTCCAACATGTGACAAAATGTCTGTATGCTTTACACCTCACTCTTGGGGATGCATTTTCTGATAATCTTATCAGAGTAATACTTATACAAATGCGGATTATCCCAGTTATAGAATTTGACTTGGATGAAGAATCGATATATATCATTCTTAGATAATCCTTTTGGGATTCGACCTGTGGCTTTATAATTGATAATGTCAACATACCACGATATTTTTTCCACCACAGCCACATTGAACAGATGTTCATCCGGGAAAGAATCCTTAAGAGGAGTAATTTCCTTTGTAGATTTGACAATAATCCTTGATAAATAATCCATAACAACATTCTTTGAACCCTTTTTATCTTTGATTTCCAGGTCGAATTTTTGTAGCCACAGAATCCACTGAATTAGTCGGGGCTTAGAGTATTTCTTCATCAGCAAATTCCTCAGAGCTGCATGATCCGAGTAAACAACAATCTTGACGCCCAATAGATATGATCATAATTTATCCAAGGCGAAGACAACTGAAAGTAACTCCTTCACGGTAGTTATGTAGTTCATATGGGCTTCATTCAGAGTCCTACTGGCATAATAAATGACATGCGACATCTTATCTTTTCTCTGACCCAACACAACTCCTATGGCATAGTTAGAAGCATCACACATGAGCTCAAATGGTAGAGACCAATCTGGTGGACAAATAATCGGGGCTGATGAAAGTTGGGTACACAGCTCCTCAAAGACATGAAGGCAATCTTCGTCAAAGACAAAAGTTGCATCCTTAGCCAATAAGTTGCATAACGGCCGGGCGATTTTGCTGAAATCTTTAATAAACCTTCGGTAAAATCAGGCGTGGCCTAGAAAATAGCGTATCTGCTTAATATATATAGGAGGAGGCAGTTTTGAAATTAATTCAACTTTTGCTTTATCTACCTGTATCCCTCGCTTAGATATAATATGACCCAATACTATCCCCTCTTAAACCATAAAATGACTATTTTCCCAACTTAGGATTAGATTGGTCTAATTGCATCTCTTAAGTACCAGCTCTAGATGATTTAAACAATTTTCAAAGGTTTCCCCAAAAAGTGAGAAGTCATCCATGAATACTTCAAGAAATTTATCTACAATGTCTGAGAACATAGACATCATACACTGTTGAAATGTTTTCAACGCATTACACAAGCCAAATGACATCCGTCTATAAACAAACGTGCCATATGGACAAGTAAAAGGTGTTTTCTCCTGATCAACAGGATCAATCACCACCTAATTGCAGCCGGAATACCCATCCAGAAAGTAGTAGTAGCTCTACCCGGCCAACCTCTCCAGGATTTGATCAATGAATGGTAACGAAAAATGACCCTTCTTTGTGTTCAGGTTGAGCTTTCTGTAATCAATACACACATGCCACCCTGTGGTCATGCATTGTGGAATTAGCTTACGTTTCGAGTTTGGCTCCACTGTGATGCCCGACTTCTTCGGCACCACCTAAGTTGGACTTACCCATGTGTTATCAGAGATGGGGTAAATGATACCCGCATCTAGCAATTTCACCACTTCATTCATAACCACCGCTTTCATAATTGGATTAAGCCTTCGTTGCATTTCCTTTGATGGCTTTGCATTTTCCTCAAGATGTATGCAATGCATGCAAATCGAGGGGTCTGTGCCTTTCAAATCAGCAACACTCTATCATATTGCCTCTTTGTTCTTACTCAGAACCGCGACTAGACTCGATTCCTATTTTTATATCAATTTTGAAGATATAATCACAGGAAGAGTCTCACTGGGTCCTAAGAAAACATATTTCAGTTTTTTAGGCAGTTCCTTGAGTTCCAAGGTAGGAGGAGTAGTTAAGGAGGGAATTGGTGGAATATTTGAAACTATAAGGAGCGGTTCAACCAGCTCCCGCCATGGTTGAGTATATAAAGTAGTCTCCAACGCATCGGGTTCTTCATTTTGCAGTTTCCAGTATGTCTCCCAATCAACAACTTCCTCATCTGGCCATTCTCTAGTCATAAATGACTCCAGCTCGTCATTCTCTAAGATTTGAGTAAAAAATCTGCTATGATATCATCCAATTCATCGCACTCATTAATCTGAAAACATTCCCCCGATTCAGGCAATTGGTGGCTTCCTTCGAACACATTCATCCTGACCTTCATATTTCCAAATGTCAGATCCATGGCTTTGGTTCTGCAATTGATGCATGCATTTTCCATAGCTAAGAATGGTCTTCCCAGTATCACTGGAATGTGCTTCTTTGAGTCAGGGATGGGTTCCATATCCAGGACTACAAAAACAACTGGAAAATAAAACTTGCCTACTTGAACAATGACATCTTTAAGCACTCCTCTTATCTGTTTGACTGATCAATCGACAAATTGCAGTACAACCTCAGTGGGATTGAGCTCACCCAACCCTTGTTGTTGGCAGACTGAATATCGAAGCAAGTTAATAGTCACACCTAGATCAAGATGAGCTCTACCAATTTCCTAGTCACCAATGACACATGGAATAGTGGGAGCACCAGGATCATTCCTCTTAGGTAGAGTATCGCTTAAAAGCAATGAACTCACTTGCTCAGTCAAGAGTATTTTTGTTGGATTCTTCGCTCTGCCCTTTCCCTTCTAGGTGCAAAGATCCTTAAAAAACTTCGTGTAAGGCGGTATATAGACGATTACATCTAAGAGAGGTAAATTAATCTTGATTTTTCAGAATGTTTCCAACATATCAGATTCTTTCAACTTTTCATACTTTGCCCGCTCTCTAAGACACTGAGGAAATGGCACTGCCTCTTCGTAACTTGCCCTGTCTGGCTCTTCAAGTAATGTTTAGTCGACACTGTCTTCTATTGATGGTTGATCCTCCTAGACTCTTTCATCCTCTTTCCTTGCAGCCGCCTTCTTTTGTTCTTCTTCAGCTTCTTTCCTTTGCTCTTGTTCTACCTCCTTTTTTATTTGCAACCTCTCTTCATGCTCCGCCTCAACTATACTCTCCACTTACCTACCACTTCTTAGAGTTGTGATTGTTTGAACCGTTTCATTAGGTTCATTAACAAATGATCCGAGCTCCAATGCTTGATGTGGCCTTGGGTAAGCGACCAACTGACTAGGCAATCTTCCTAGTTCTCTTACATTCCTCTCATTAGCCATTTGGCACATCTGCATGTGTAGTTGTGCCAATAATTGGGTATGAAGACCTAGCTAGTTATCAATGTCTAGTATAACTTGCTCTAACCTATTAGTCTGGAATCCGGGTGGAGGAGTTTGGCTTCTTGGAGGCTGGGTTTCGTAATTATATGGCTACACAACTTGATTGTTATTAAATGGCTGATGATCGTGGGAATTATTGAATGATTGGAGAGCTTGGAAATTATTGGATGTTCTGGGTTGGTAATTGGACTGAGAATTTCTAGCCATGATCGTTGGTTGTGAGTTAAATGATTATTGACTTTGTTAGAACCTTAGTTGTTGATTATATGATTGTTGTCTCTCAGTGAACCTTGGTTGTGGGTTATATGACTGCTGTCTATCTGTGAATCTTGGCCGTTGATTGTATGATTGCCCTTGTTGGAACTTTGGTGGTGGATTCTCTACATTGGTAGATTTGTATGATAGGTGTGGGTGATTTCTGGCATAGGAGGTGTATGAATTGGTGAAAGGAGCATTATTGGAATAGTTCCATGATGCGTTGGCATCAACAACCATTATCTTTTACACTAATTTTGGGAATACTCAGCTTCGACTTCAAACGTCATTCTAGGAGGGGAATGACTTCGCTGCATAAATTTTTCAATTATCTCTAACTTCTCTCTACACAATGTCATGGTATCTCTCACATCATCATGCTCTACTACATAAGATTTCTCATATCTCCTATCCTGTTGTCCACCTCTAGACCTCAACTCATATTGATATTGAATTGTGTTTTCACTGATATTATCAAATATCTTCAAAAATTCTTTAGATGGCTTAAAGATAAACTGACCTTGTGCTTCCGCATCTATCAAAGTCTTTTACGCCTCTCCAAGTCCCATGTAGAAATGTTTAGCAATATCTTGTTCAGAAAACCTATGATGGGGAATTTTGTACAAAATTTCATTATATCTTTCCCTTGCATCATGAAAATGTTCACCAGGCAACTGCCTGAAGATTTTGATTCCATCTTGTGCTTTTGAGGTTTTTCCTATGGGATAATGCTTTTCTATGAATTCTCTCTTAAAGGCTTCCCAATCAATTTTAATTTCTTTTGCTAATTTTATGTACCATCGTTTAGCTCTCTTTTAGTGACCAAAAGAATAATCTCACTCGCAAGTCATTTTTGGGCAAATTGTCTTACCTAATAGTAGAGGCTACCTCTAGGAATTCATTAATATGCTGGTATGGTCCTTTATCCTAAGGCCTGGAAATTTTTGAAGCATATTAATAATGCTTGTCTTAATCTTGAAGTGTTTCGCTCCTTCTTCCTCTCGAAAATCAGCATAGGAGTCGTATGCATCGGGCGCGTAATATCCTTTGAGTGATGTCTCTGGTGCTCTTTGTTGGTAGGCTCTTTGGTCAGCTATTGCTTCTTCTTGCAGACTATGACGCTCTTCAATAGATCGGCGTAAGTGACGGAGAGTCCTTTCAACCTCAGGATCGTACTCGACTAACATAGTGCTTGGATTAGAACTGGTCGGTCTATCGGTCATACGTTACTCAAACAAAAACATTTTCCTTTTTGAATTTTTTTTTTAATGAAATAAAATCTAATCTATATTAACTACTTCTAAATTACAGAGAATAAAGCAAGAATTAATATGCGAAAATATGGGTAACTAAAACTCATAAAAGTTCGAGACGCAACTTCAGCTTTTCCCTTTCATGTTGTTCAGAGTACCTGTGAATCACACAAAAATTTAACTTTAGCTACTACTAAAGCTATTGAACAATGCTTGGTCCCCAGCAACGGCGCCAAAAACTAGATGCGACGTAAGGTGTATAAAAAGATGTGGTTAAAAACAACAATTTAACGACTCTAGGTTTTACCCTACGGAAGCGCATGTATCAATTATAGAATATCAAATGGCTTGAGTAAGGGATATCGATCCCACATAGACTAAGATTGTTCACTTTAGCAATTCAAAAATACTGAATTATATTTTTTGAAAATGGTTTGTTTGGGTGGTCAAAGACCAAATTATATATTTTAACTAACAATTATCTAGAAAAAAAATTAAATTTGTTGTGATTCATATGAGAGATAAAACTAGGGTTTTCATCACTCTACCACTAACCACACAATATAGTTCATGACTGTATCAATTATACGAGGGTGATCCATAACTGTGAATCAGGTCGTACCGCAAATATCTAAATACGACCCCAAAAAGGAGTACCATCAACCGGATTGCGACAACCCATCTCATGACTGACTTAATTAGTACTTGCCAAATATGATACTCAAATATACTCCTAATGCATGAAAATAAACTAAAACATGTCTATATTAAATCACAAAGGCACGACCTGTGTCAACCTAGGGTTTCAAGTTTCATTACCACCATTGTGTAGAAAACCATAATTAAGTATCCGAGTTCCTGCTCATATTGAATAATCATAGTTGTGCAAAATAATACATTCATTTAATCTAAGATAATAATTTAGAACAAATATAGAATTTTATATTGCAAATTAGTACGGTCTCTTAACTACAATAATCATCACAGTATGGTCAATAGTTTTCCCTCGTTACAATTAAAAAGAATGAAAGAACTACATTACTTGGCTAGGGTTTCGCTAGAAAACTCTAGATACCAAGTTAGTTAGCCATGGTGGAAGGTGATTGCATCGATGATGTAGAAACGATCTCCATAGTCTTCTTCTTCGGATCTCTAGGATTGAATATGGCTCTCAACAGGAGCAAGTCTGAATGAATGAACGTCTCACCAAAACTAACCCCAACGTGTACCAGAATAAGAACTAGAACTCCCCTTAACTCTGATATATGATCGTGTATATATAGGCAATGGTATAGAAAGACCTTTTTCAGTATTTGCACTGTCCCCTTCATGTAAACCCTAAATTCTCATATATATAAGTGCATATACATATATATAGAGGTCTGGAGTCGCAGGAAAGTCTTCCAATCGAACCAATGGTGAAAAAAGGAAAATCATCAAAAAACAATAAAACGTTGCCGCACTTACGCTTGAAGCGTACATGGCCTACGCTTCAAGCGTAGCATGCCTATGCTTCAAGAGTAGGTCCCAAACGTACCTCCAAGCATAGAAATATGATTTCCATCCACGTTTTGAAACTGAAATCGTAGGCAAAAGTGTAGGTATTTTATGGAAAATCACTTTTCTCTGTGAATGCACCATAACGACCGTCTTGAACCCATGATAATTTGTGCTGAAGATGATAGCTTCTGGAAATGCTATTTTTGCCCTTCGGGAGCCATTTTTGTCTCGAACTGCCTCTTTTACTCTACTCTTGGATAAAAAGAACACACTCTTCAATTAATTCACCATAGTTAGCTTTATTTCTTCATAAAGCTCCTGAAACATGCTTTAACACGCAAACACAGTAAAAATACCAAATAGTGGAATGAAAGAACATAACAATAGTGAGTTAAGGGGTCAAAATGTCTAATATTTGACACCTATCAGTTCTCATCCTTACCCTTCTTCTACAATTGGAGTGGTTTAGGGTTAAGGTCGGGTCTTTGCTTTCGCGGTGTAAATTGGTAGGGCGTGGCATCATGGGTCTCGTCTTGGATTCAAAGCCAATAGTCCGGCTTTCGGTCTCTTATTTCAGTTCATTTTTTCTCTGTCACCCTCGGGATTCCTTGGATTTATAGGTCGTGCCACAGTTGGCTGTCAATCTTATTGTTTTACTTCAGATTGTGCAGATTTTTGCATCAATAATGATCATATTGAATTTTGATAAATGATGAACATACAAATGAGAATGATAATGTTCTTTTAAACCTTAATGATCCGGAAACTTGGAAAAATGTGGATAAAAATTTCAGAGATTTATTACTCGAAGGAGGTCTTATAAGATATGCTAAGCTAGCTTGAAGATGTTTCTAAGGACATATTCAACTCTTGCCAAACCGTGAAAAACATGATAGGAAATGACTCATCTATTCAAGTACTATGGATAGATTATTTTGCTTTTGTCAAGTAGTTGAAACATGATGAAAAGAAAAGTCAATTAACAAATGAAGTAGTCAAAGATTGAAAACATTTTAGTGATAAGCATAGAAGTTGTGAGACTAGAAGTTACCACATTGTTAACATGAGGAGGTGGATCAAATTGGAAATAATATTGCGAAAAAGTGTAACAATTAATAAAAGTGTAGAAGAACAAATAAAGAAACACTGAACATTGGAGTTGTTGTTGTGAAAATGCTTGCAAAAAATAGTTTCACATTTTGTGGGATAATGAGAAGCTTTACGAAGAGGGTAATGAAATTTGTTTTAAGCATAATTGAAATGATTGCAGAATTTGATCTAATAATGAAAGAGCACATTCATCGAATTCAAGAGAAAGAAATTCATTACCATTATCTTAGTCACTGGTGTGTTTTAAAATGATTTCATTTTACTCGCAAGCGCATGAACGAGGTCGAACCCAAGGGAATGCTTTAGAAAAAACTAATTAAACTAAAATTAATCTAAATCTAACCTAGTCTCTCAAAATTTTGTTATTGAATGAGTTTTTGTATACTAACTAAGTAATAACGAAATACAAGTAATGAGATTAATCGGAAAAAATACTTAGGTTTCGGATTCCACCACCACTAATTTAGAAAGTTCAAATTATTCCTTTATCAATGTATAAATTTAGAGTAACAATTTGAAATAAATATTATTGCTTCCTCAGGATTTAACAATAATGCACCAATGAAATATATTTTTAAAAGATAGATTTTCCTTCGCTTTAAAGTGTAAAAATATAAGCATCCTATGTATGCAATTTAATGGATCACATATGATCAAATATTTTACTTTTAAAAGTAAAAAATCCAAGCTAGATTAATTATAATAGGGATTCTTAACTACTATAAATACTTTTTATTTATAGTGAAAGGAATTTAAAACAACTAATTCTATGAAGCCAATATTATAAACATTAAAATCATACACATAGAACTTAATAAAAGATTAACAAACTTTTATTTCATTAATGGTAGTTTCCTCCTCAACCTTGGTTGAGGAATTAGCTACACATTATGTTAAGAAATAAAAGACAAGAAATTTAAACAATAAAACCCAGATGAAGATCCTCCACTGCTCAGTTCCACTTCTTGCTCTACTCCCGTTTCTCCCGAGCTCCGGGACTCCCTTTTAGTAGAATATACATTCATATTTATAGAGAGATTTTAATCACTTGGAAACTTGAAGGATGGATTTGCAGTTGAGAATCGTCGATGAGAATATTGGTTGATCAGCTCCATTCTTCTATGTCCCTCTCTAGCCACTAGTCTCTAACTAACAATTCTTAAAAACTTCTCTCTCTCTCTCTCTCCCTCCTCTCTCTCTCTCTCTCTATATATATATATCTATCTCTCTTACAAAAGAAATAGATATATACATAAACACATATCTTCTCTTCTTTGTAAGAATGGGTGGGAATTATAGGTTCGGGAATGGTAGGTTGTTTCGTTCATCTTCTTTTCTCTTGTTTTCTTCTTTTTATCATACGGTTCCTATAATAACATAAAAATATATATATATATATATATATAAGAAATATTGTCATAAATGTTAAATTAAATATTTATTTACCTAATAACAAATATAAATTTGGGGATAAATATGTATATATTATGGACTAATGAAATACCCCCGACCCTATATTTTGCTAGTCCGCGAGCAAAACAAAATAAAAATAGAATCATAACTACACCACTTTCGTTGCTTCTCTCGATTGCATTTAACATATGCATTAAGGCTTTAAACCCCTAGGTGACCCTATCGGATAAGTTATAGTCTCATGAGGGTTTCTAGTGATAATACTCACAAACATCATAAGAACATGTTTTCAAAGTATACAATATTAAAGACACTAAATATATCAATTATGCAATAGTAGTACCGAATTCCCATCATTTTAGAAGAGAACAAACTATCAATGAAAATTTCAAATCATTAGTCAATTTGAGATTTCAAAGTCTAAAGTTGACTCAATTTATGTCAAATCCACTTAATAACTTTCAGTAAAATATCCACACTGTTTAACCTTTGACAAAGCACTATATTTTTTTTTTTTTTCAAAAGTTGGTTCAAATTTCAATATGTAACTGCTAGTGTCCAAAAAATCATTAGAATTCCAAAATATGAATGAACCAATTTTAGTATACAGCTCCAAAACTTTTGGGTGTTTGTAGCTTTCAATGAGATAGACATATATATCAATTTTTTATTTATTTATTTTTTATATATATATTCTTTTGATAGAGTTTGTGCAATGCTCAGGTCCCTCAAGCTTTCTAATAAACCCATGTAGCAAGCTTTAGGTCAATGACTCCCAAACTAGATGATTTTAGGGCATTAGATGTAAAGACACCCCAAATGACTTAATAGCTGGAGTTAACTTGGCTACGAACCTAAACAAGCCTTTGCAGAGATTTTATTTTTCTTACCCTCTCTCTTTTGGCTTGAACACTCACTGCTTATTTGGAAAAAAAGGTTAATATGTATTTATTTATTTATCTAATTGGTAGCCTTTTTTTTCAACAAAAGTCTCAAAGTAGATGATAGGAGACGATTGCCCCTAATTAGTCATTGTTAAGTCTACATACATCATTATCTTGGTGCTTATCCAGTTTGCGTGTTTTTAAACGTTCCAGCTTCATGCTATGTAAATCGAGTTATTTTCGGTGAAATAACTGAATTAATGATTCAAGAACGTTTGAGAGTTGAAACCGTAGATAAATTACCCATAATAGACCTAAATCAAGTTAAAGTTATAATACATGTGAAGTGGAATGAAACCAAGTGGAGAAACGAATCGAAGAAGTCAAGATAGAAACATACGCATGAAGAACTACCGAGTACTCGGTGAATTCGCACCATAGCGCCAATGATAGCGCAGAAAATAGAAGCCTTTCACGCCACTACCGTGCCATGGTGCACTATCATACTATTACCAAGTACTCGAGGTTTTGACCTTCGAGAACTCGAGATTACTACCGACATCTCAAACACTTTTAAATGGAGTGATTCAAAAGCCTAAACTCTCAAGAGAACATTATTTAGAGAGAACTAGAAGATCAAGGAGGTGAATAATATAAGAACAGAGAAGACAACTATGGAGGCGATTTCTACATCAATGATGCGGTCTTTTCCTACAATAAACGACTAAACCGGTATCTAGGGTTTTAATAAAACCATAGCCAAGTAATGTAGACCTTTTTTTATTTTAATTGTAAACGGGGAAACTAAATGACACATATGTGATGATTGTGTAGATGAGTGAACATGTTAATTCAATATGAGATTTTTTATTTATTCTATCTCTTGTATTAACTTGAATGGATATTTAATCTTACTCAATAATGATGGACCGCCCTTTACAATTAAATAAATATAAATCTATATTATGCAGCTAGTGGTAGCGTTAGAAATACCCTAGAATCTATCTCTATTGTTTCTATCTTAAATCTATCTTTATTTGCTTTATTTAATTTAGTTATTTATTAATTTATTATCAAAACCCAAATAAAAATTATTTTAACAATTCCAGAGTATTATTTTACTAGACTTTAGAATACGACTTAGTCCATGTGGGTTTGATAACCCTATCATAAGTATAGTATACTACAATACGATTCATGCAGTTACGATGGGTAAAACTATGTCAATATCTAATTCATATTCTTAATCATTATTCTTACCGACCCAGTTAGCCGATCAAGTTTTTGGTGCCGTTGCCGGGGACAAACGGATATTCTGAATTTTAGTGTTTTGAGTTGTTTTTACTTGATTTATTTTTATTTTCTTCTTTTTAAAGTTGAATTGTGTTGAAATTACCTAGACGATCAATGAAAATAGCCTAGAGGGAGGGTGAATAGGCTTTTTGTTGATTTATGGACAAATTAATATTAATTGTGGAAAAGTCAATTTTAATCCAATTCTCTATCAAGATAAATCATACAACGATTAATCTAAGTGCATAAAATAAAGCAATAGAGACACGATATTTTTACGAGGAAAATCTTGGAAAGACTCCAAGTAAAAATTACAGATACGCTCGGGTTTCGATGCACTATGAATTAACAAGAACACAGACTCTATGAAGTTTTAGACTTACAAATCCCTCTAGATCTGTCTTTCTCCACTCGACGTCTGATAAGCTTGAATCACTCGCGCTCCACGAAGCTCTCACTCCGCTCCGTTCTCTAACGGCTCAACTTCTCAATGGATCAATGAACCATGAAGCCTCCTGCTCCGATCTTCGCACTTAGACGACTCCGTTTCTTAAACGGATCTAAACAACCACGTTGCATAAAGCTGTGTGTTAATTTTTCAGCAATGGATCATCAAATTATACATAAGGATCTTCGATGTAGAAGCATAATTAGATAATCATCCAAAAACTAGAGAGAACTAGAATATGTCTGATCACTCAATGATTTTTTTCTCTCTATCTCTCTGCAGAAGAATATGATATGTAGAAAACTTACAGAATTCTCTCACCAAAAGCTTTACCAAAATCTGTAGAGACTCCTCATATTTATAGAGAGGACTGAGGGAAACCCTAGGTTTACCATTTCTCATAATTTCATATCAAGTTGAGCAAAACCCTTTCATTTGGTCTTCAATATGTATATATCACGTCTATCAATGTTTAGATTCATAGTCGCATCAAGAGAAATCAAATCGAGGTTAAAATTGAGATTTCACAACTTATTTTGCAGCCTTAACTACGCGCGGCCCGTAGAGGAACTAAGGGTGGTGCGTAGGCCCAATTTGGTGGTCCGTAGATGGTCTGCCAAAATAGCACTTTCTAGCCACTTTTTGCTGCTGGGTCCATAGATAGTCTGTAGCATTTTCCATGGAAACACCTTTTCTTAGGAATAGCACCGTTTTAACCCCCTCGACTTCATTGGAATGTTTCTCAAAGTTTTGGTTTAAAAAAATGTTGTTTAAGCCCTCCGAGAGGCACTTTTTACTCAATCTTGCTTCTTCTTCACTTCACTTGTATTCTTCACTACTTTAGGCTAGATTTGAATTTTAAGAAGCTTGTCAATGCCTATCAAACCTTCCCAAGTCCACAATTCACTCAACATAACAATACACTCAACATGGTTTTTGTCTAGAACATGTCAATCACAAATAATACTATAAATGTTCTTACAATCTCCCCCCTTGGCATTTCTGAGACAAAACCATGGTTTACAAAGCCTCACAAATAACAACATAATATCTATACCTATGAACTCACACCAAAAAATATAGACATAGAATATCAGTTTGCCCTCATGATGATCTTCCAATCCTGTATCCACAACACTAAACAACATACCATGAAAAACAGGTGTGGAAAACATATATAAACCAATATAATGATCATATGAAAATCATAACAACAATGCAAGCATAATGATCATCAGGATATAAAAACACTTATTCTCCCCAGAATATACTCCCCCTGAATCAAAAACTCTCTCCCCATTTTTGTCACTGAAATGGTAAGCAAAGATATAATAATCAAAGTGTATGAGAGATATGAAAAGAAAGCCTCAAAATGCACAGATAGGAAAAGATCACAGAGGAGACTCTAGAGAATCTAAGACAAACACTAAATACTAAGATAAAGTTCTCTATAAAATTATATCCAAATTCCCAAGTAACATAAATCTCTACAATGCATGAACTGAAGACTAATGCATAAATGGAAAATGCAAAATGCAAAACCAAAAATATATATTTTTGTTCTTAGAAACATGTGAGCAGAGTAGTAGAGACAATGAACAAATAATTAACACATCATATCCACATATTTCACTTAGCTATTATACACATGATAATGAAAAAAATCAGTACACGTACCTTGTAGTTATAAGCAATCACAAGTCAAGCTTTAGATAGCATTTGCATATTTGAAAAATATTCAGGTGCAATTAAACAACTAAGATGAAAGCAATACGTACTAATTCTAATAATCTCATCACTAATCGTGATTATACTTCAGTCCAAAACCAAAGCTAGAAGTCAAATCGTTAACTTGGACCTTATTGCTGATTAAAAACAAATACCCCATTGTCACACAATTTATTCTTTTCACCATTTTAACTTTTTCGCCATATCCCTTTTTATCTTTCTCCGCTCCGGACTTTCCAGCGAAGATTTTTAGTCCCGACCAACTGGTCCTGAGCTTCTTCCTTGGGATTTATGCCCATTAGTCTTCTTCCCCTTTTATGCAAACACTCTGTAACTTTGTAGTAGGAGGCCCAGTTACTCATATTTAAGAACTACGTTTTGCATTTCTATATTTTAAGCATCTCATCCTTTGTCAACATTACCCTATACTTCATAAGCATGCAAAAGGTATTCAAAAGTATAGATCAATCTAGCATAGCTCATAAACCTATATATCACTTCAGATTAGATGAAAAAACCTAAAAGTTTTAACAAGTATTACAGTCATCTCCGAAGTAAAACAAACACCCAAACTTGATGAGTTCCAAAAATAATACTTAAACATATCAAGTGAATAAGTCATAACCTCATATAAGACTAACAACTCCAATTCCCATAAGCATAATAAGAAAAGTAAATATGAGAATACAGTGAAATATGACAACCATTTGTACCATTAGCCAAGCTCAACTTGCAAAGAATTTTTATTTAAATTTTTTATCATTTTTGTCATAATGATGCATGCATGTATAATCCTAATATTAGCAAAACATGATGCATGCATAATAAAAAATAAAAAATAAACATGCAAATAAAACAAAATGCATGATAATGTATCAATTCCAGGATAAAAGATAATGAAAGATATTCATAGAATGATACATATGAAACCATCTATCCTAATGATAACATGTTACTAGATTTTCTAAGATGCACATGCTTTTGAAAATCTAATGATTTTGTAGAGATGTCTGTCGACTGAGAATCTGTGGATATTTACTCAAGCTTTTTCTCAGAATTAGAGTCACGTGCTCTACATGCAGTATGAGCAACCAAACAATGTAGTTCATATTTCCTAACCCACACTTGTTTAATTTTTGGTGCTTTATTTGCTAGCCTAGACAACCTCTTCACTCAACATCCGAATTTGATTTTTAACATTGGGTCCTATTTGAGTTATATGCTTCCACTCTGATTTCAATGTTTCTCCTCTTAACTTTGAACACATAGGTCGAATGTAACATTTCACTCCACAATGATGACATATAGGGATAAACCTTTGTAAACCATTGATCAAACCCTTATGGAATATAGAGGTAACGGGAGTACTTTGTACAGGTTTTCTAGCATAAGATTGAGCTTTAAGATTCCTATCAGAATTACCTTGAGAAGAACTAGATGCTACTAGATCAGCCCTAACAAAGGTTGTTTTGGAAATGATGTTAGAATAACTCAATGTTCCTTTGAACCCCAACCCCTTTGTATGTCCTACAGATTTTCCCATACTCAACATATGATTAAGCTTAAAAGTTTCACTAGACCATTTATGAATAGTTGAGTTAGCATCCTTCAATTCCTTTTCTAAATCCTCAATCCTTGTAGATTTCTCACTCAATTCCAATCTTAGAGTTCTTAATTCCTCATTGAGACCATCTATCCTCTTTAAAGCATGAGTTCTTTCTTTTTCAGACTTGGTCAACTCTTCTTTTAAGGACTATCTTTCCATATCAACATTTTTGAATTGAACCATAAATTTCGATTACATTTTGCTAACATGTACGGACTGTTAGCCACATATTGACACCTAGAGGTGGGAGTGAATAGGGTCAATTACAAACTTTGAGTCTTTTTTGGTTTGACTTTGTTTTAACAAAAGTAATCTTTGTAGTGCTCTAGTCAAACATTTAGTTAGATAGATGATCCTTAAGTGACTACCTCATTTCATACTTTGAATCATGAATAATGAATTGCATTACAAAATATATACATAATGGATTTAAGAATGAGAATTAGTTCAAGCATTCAAGTATCCATTTCAACTAAATATGTATAAGCATTTTTATCACATATGTATAGAAATGATGCAAAGTCTTATTTGTCATAAAGAATACTTTGAAGAGTTTATGAAAAGTAATAAAACATTTTGTACATATAAACTCTTAAGAAGAATGACATGTTCAATATTCATTGTGTTAAACACTTGGGGTGCATATGAACATTTTATGCTAAGACAACTTCTTGGTCTTTCACTCACAAAACATAAGAATTGAATTTTGAGTGTTTATAACATATCTCTCAATATATGGATATAGAAATTCAAAGCTCACTTCCTCACATGCTTAGAGTCATAAATGAAATACTCACTTGAAAAGCTCAACTCAATGTGTGGAGGAATGAATCACAAGAGAAAATATGAATGATGCTCATGGTGATTCCTATAGGAGAGTTTTCCACACAAAGATGAATTCAAGAATGATGCACAAATGGTAGATTTCTTTCATACTTCTATCCCTCTCTACTCTTCCCCATTTTTTGCTCATATAAGGCATATATATAGCATAGGAACACAATATAGCCATTTGGGGGTGTTTTGGGAAGTTTTGGAACACTTTGGATCCAAAACTAGCCGTAAGAATTCAAATTCCGAATGAGGCAGTCGACTGGGTGTTTTGGGATAGTCAGCTGGGTCTTCAAAAATTTATTTTTAACTCTCTGACTCAGCCAGTCGACTGGCCTTCTTGGCCCAGTTGACTGGGTCAACAGGCAGCCGACTGGGTGGTTACCCAATCGACTGGGCTGTTTAGCCCAGTTTCGATACAGTTCACTCTTTTGGTCATAACTGGAGTTCCATAACTCGGATGAAGGAGTTATATATATTTTTGGAAAGAAGACTTGAAGTTATTGATTTTATTATTTTGAATTTCTCCATTTAACCCATTTTTGGGTATGATATGCTCATTTGAATGTCATGCTTCATTTCAAACTTCTAACCCACTTGTCGGTTTTTCGTGAAATCTTTTGGGATTTTTCCGAAATGACTTAGACACACTCCTAGGATGTATTAAAGACTTAATAAGGTCCTTGAAATGCCTAAATTCAATATTGATATCATAAAATATTTTTCCAATTTAAACAAATTCTCAATATTAGACAAAAGTTTTTCATGGTTTAACAATTTTGTTCAAAGCTTTAATATACATCTAGAATCCATTTCAAGTAATATGAGTTAAGTTATTAGTTCTGGGACAACATCTTTATTGAGTTCTTCGATAGCTTATGAATGCTTGAACTAACTCAACTTTTTAGCAAAGACTAAATGATGTTCATAGTCTAATGTTAATGATGCAAGGACTTATGAATGATATGCATGATCCTATATGCTATATGGACAAGAGTTGAGCTTTCAAATAAGTTATTTCAAAAATAAGTTTACATTTAATCTAGCACTCACCCAAGACTATTTTACCCATTTCGTTGATCTTCAATTTCTTTAAGCTTTGGGTTGATGTCTCCATCCTTGTCTCCAATGTATTTTGAGCTCTAAGAACCTTTGCTTGATCTTCTCATGGATCAACTAACTCTCTTGAGTTTATCTTGAATCAATAACCTATTAAGCATACCTCAAGTAGACATTAAATTCACCACATTCAATGGTTTGTTATCATCAAAATGTCATGTTTACCCATGGTGGAAAACCTCGGGTCAACACGGAATTTTCATAAAGTTTATTGTATGCATCTTCATATGAATCCCCACAATCTTCATTATCCTCAGAATCATCATCCTCAAACATTTCCCAACTTGCAATAAATTCACCGACCTCCTTACTTTATGCAACAAACACGGTGAAATTCTCTGACTCATCAGCCACATCAGACTTAGAAGAGTCACTAGTTGTTCCATCATCTGATCAATCACTCCAAGTAACAACTAGACCTTTTGTCATTTTCTTCTTATTGGCACACTCAGCAGCTATATGACCGAACCCTTGACACTTAAAACATTGAGGTTTCTTCTTTTTAGGATCAATCTTGTCATTCCGATTTTGGAATTTTCTATTTTTAGAATCATATGATTTATGTCCAATTTTTTGTCCTTTAATAAATTCTTGACCATGAGAAGATTTTAAAAACATATGAAACTGCTTCATGATCTTATCAAACTGTCTTGATCTACTCTCACCGTCCTCATCAGACTCACTAGGATCATCCTTAGTGGTTTTAAAAGCCATGCTTTTCTCTTTCGTTCCGCTCGACTTCTTAGAGGATTGAGCACACATCTTCATCTCATAAGATTTTAGATTCCTTGCCGATTCTTCAAGTTTAATTTCTTTAAAACTCATGATTTCATACATGACAGTAATCTTAGACCGAAAATGTTGAGGTAGAGACCTAAGAATTTTTTTAACTATGGTTGTATCAGGAATGGGTTCATCTATATTGTGACAATCTATGACAATATCAGTAAGTCTAGCCTTAAAGTTAGTGTAGACTTCATCCTCCTCCAACTCCAGCTATTCAAATTGAGAATTCAGAATTTGAAGTTTTGATTGTTTAACCTTTGAAGTTACTTCATTGAGAATTTGAATTTGAAGAATATCCCACGCTTCTTTGGTAATCTCGCATGTGCCAATTCTCTTAAATTCACTCGCAGTCACAACATTTTATAATGCATTCAGCGCCTTTGAGTTCCAATTAGCACTGTTCATCTCAGCAGCAGTCCACTCACTTGATGGTTTTGGTTTTGATTGATTAGACGTTGTATCCATCACAGTAGGAGGTGAGTATCCTACCTCTACAGCCAACCAAATTCTCTAATCTAACGATTTCAAAAATGCTCTCATCCTCGCTTTCCAATACGTGTATTTTGAGCCATCAAACAAAGGGGACCTAGATACGGAACATCCTTCATGAGGAATCTCCATCATCTAAGTTCAGAATCTAACCCTAGGTTGTTAACCTAAAATGGGGCAACCATGATCTGACACCAATTGAAATTACCTAGACGATAAATGAAAATAGCTTAGAGGGAGGGTGAATAGGTTTTATTGTGTATTTATTGACAAATTAATATTAATTGCGGAAAAGTAAATTTTAATCAAATTCTCTATCAAGATAATCATGCAATGATTAATCTATGTGCATAAAATAAAACAAAAGGGACACACGATATTTTTACGTGGAAAACCTTGGAAAGACTCCAAGTAAATACCACGGATACGCTCGGGTATCGATGCACTATGAATCAAACAGTACAAAGACTCTATGAAATTTTTTACTTACAAATCCCTCTAGATCTGTCTCTTTCCACTCGACGTCTGACAAATTTTGAATCACTTGCACTCCACGAAGCTCTCGCTCCGCTCCGTACTATAACGGCTCCATTTCTCAATGGATCAATGAAACACAAAGCCTTCTGCTTTGATCTCCATACTCAGATGTCTCCATTTCTTAAATGGATCTAAACAACCACGTTGCACAAAGTGGTGTGTTGATTTTTCAGCAACGGATCATCCAATTGTACATAACAATCATCGATATAGAAGCACAATTAGATAATCATCCAAAAACTAGAGAGAACTAGAATATCTATGATCACTCAATGATTTTTTTTCTTTCTCTCTATATGTCTGCAGAAGAATATGATCTATAGAAGAATTGCAGAATTCTCTCACCAAAAGCTCTCCCAAAATCTGTAGAGACTCCTCATATTTATAGAGAGGACTAAGGGAAACCTTAGGTTTACCCTTTCTCTTAATTTCACATCAAACTGAGCAAAACCCTTTGATATATTCTTCACTATGTTTATATCGTGTATATCAATATTTAGAGTCGCAGTCGTATCAAGAGAAATCAAATCGGGGTTAAAATTGAGATTTCATAACATATTTCGCAGCCCTAACTATGTGTGGCCCGTAGAGGAACTACGCATGGTGTGTAGGTACAGACTACGCGTGGCGTGTAGGCCTTCTTACGGGTGGCACCTAGGACCAATTTGGTGATCCATAGATGGTCCGTCAAAATTCTACTTTTTAGCCACTTTTAGCTACTGGGTCTGTAGATGGTGCATAACATTTTTCATGGAAACCACTTTTCTTGGGAATAGCACCGTTTTAACCCCCTCGACTTCATTTGAATGTTTCTCGAAGTATCGGCTTCGAAAAATGTCATTGAAGCCCTCCGGGAGGCACTTTTTACTCATTTTTTCTTCTTTTTCACTTCTCTTGTATTCTTCACTTCTTTAGGCTTGATTTCAATTTTTCAAAGCTTGTCAATGCCGATCAAACCTTCCCGACTCCACAATTCATTCAGCATAACAATACACTCAGTATGTTAGGTAAGAACATTTCTAGTAACATTAAAAAAATACTACGCTCCTTCGAGTGACACTTTCTCATTTGATATTAAGTTGCCAGGTGTTATGGCAGCTTTTGAGATTGACTTGGAAATAATTCGAGATATGTCACGCCCCTAAATTCCTAGGACTCCCGAACCGAGACATCCGAGAATTTCTGGTTGGAATCCAAACAAGGAGCAACCAACTAAGATTATTAATAGCAATAAAACGAATGGAATAGTATTAATAACAATAAAATCCCATACACAATTTAGCGGAAGCTAAAATAAAACGATACACAAGGCACATAAATAATGATGAAACATATGGAATAATGATAAAAATGACTTATCCCACACATACATAGTGATAGAAACACACTAGTATGTTCTGATACCCTACTGTCATACCCCTAAATTCCCAAAACTCCAACTCGGAGAATTAGTGAATCCTGAGGTGTGAAGTTAGTGGAAGCGACCACTAAAATCAATAATAATAAAGAAATACATGCAATAAGGATGACAATAATGTATTCTATGCACCCATGAGTGATAGAAACTCAACAACGGAATCTAACAAAAATCCGGTAGAGTTCCATTTGTAAATGGAACATCCGGATACACAACCATAACATAACAGAATAACCTGCCAATAACAAGTTCAATAACAACAATGGCACATAGCCCAACATTCGATAAACCTACTAGGGCCGAGGTAGTGGAAATAAAACCACCATACCTCTACACAACCCTCAATAACCAATAGAGCCACAATGCTCGAATAAGAATACAGAAAGGCACATGGCGTTGCCAAAGAGATACAATGACATCCTGAAATAATAAATACAAGAAATAAATGATACACTAAAAGGGATTATGCCAATAAGTTGGCTCCCAAACTACAACACTAGCCTCCGGATAACAAGAGAATGAGAAACAATAGTGAAAATGAATAACAGAATAAAAGAACAAATACTAAGTACACCGTCCAAAACCATCCATACCATCATCGCCACTGTACATGTCGTCAGCATCTACCTACACTCCTGCAATCTGTGTGGGGATGAGTAAGACCACAGCTCATAAAAAAAAGCCTCCAACAAACACACCTCTAGCCGTCCATGAAATGCTAACCATCCTGTGTGCATGCCTCTATCCTAGGTCGGTCTGTCATCTCACACGGAACTCAAACCAATACAAGAACCCAAATAACCCCACAAATAACCCAATCATATATCAGGAAAACACGATAAGGCATAAAGCATGGAATACAATGCTAACGATAAATCACTATCACGTACCCATGTAAAAAACACAGTCGAGTATATAGATATACGTATATACATACCCTAAAGGTAAATAATCATATCCCGATATATGAGTACATATATATATACATATAATTACACAATTAATCTCACAAGGTACAACTAAGATTCGTACTCTAAGAACCAATACCGGTAGTCTACACTACTCACAAACGTACGCTAAGTACACGACACCCAAGTCCAATCTAATAAATCACCAAGCGTTCACAACGCCAACCAGAGGATCCAAAAAAGGGAGAATCACAATCACCTCTAATATCCAAAGGAGAAATAATCCATAACTAATACTAAGGAAAGCTCATAACCCACTTTCTGATAACACATGAGGGAAAACACTCTCGTCTTTACGTACTAACATAATCATCATCAATACATATATATATATGTATAATATATATCTATATGAGAACCATCATCCCATTCATACAAAAAAAATCTACATCTCAAGGACTGAATCACCTCAATCATATCACCATATGAATCTCATAATACTATCGCAAATACGGTCAATAAATCGCCAACGCTCTCACTATGGATAAGGAAAGCTAACCAAATCGAAACACGAAGAGTACATGGACAATACTCTCATGAAAGACCACATAAGGGTCAAGAAACAAAGCAAGGGTGAAGACATCTCAAAGTTAAACCAACAAATAACCGAGACAATAATGTCAAGGTTAAGAACACCTACCAGTGATTAGGGAGACACCCGAACAAAAGAAACCAAGAGTGAATGGCCGAGAGTAAAATATATAAAAAGATGAATCCCAAGGATTCAATAGTTTTAAGAAAAATGATTTTAATACTTGAACCAATCCATTTGGCATCCATGCCCTACCATGTGTAAAAAACTAAATCACCTAGGTGGTGACATCAAGCAACCAAGAAGAAGGAAAAGGCAACACTATATCTGTGCACTAAACAATAAGCCTCATACCCGAATCTTAGAAATGATCGAAAGCAAAGGTGGAACAAGAAGACACCTTTCAAAACACTACAGGTCGAGATCTTGAGAAAGAAGCCTCGGAATCTCAAAAGCTCGAGAAATGTTAAAAAATATGTTTTCTTTAAGAATCCACATAATGAAAATGACCGTATTTCTCCCGGTCTCCCTCATTCGCCATCACCGACTATTAGAATTTAAAAATCTTTTAAAATAAGATCCTAAGATCACTTTTTAAAGCACGAAAACTTGTCGTGGCTACGGGGGTAGGAGAAAATGGGTTTTTCCTTTAAATAATAAAGAGTTTCATTATAAATCTTGAAAAATGCCATTTTTAAATGACAACCTGATAAGAGTGACTACAACTCCAAGGAATAACACAATTACTACAGACGTAAAGGGTCCTAAATGGCCGTTACCACGAAAACAAATAAGTTCAATTGTCACCTAGTCTAACTCAACCAAAATCTCAAAAGTACAGTTGATAATCCATTCCTCAAAAGGTGAAATGCATCTAAAGGCCTATACTACACAATCAACTAGGTTCATGATTTCATCATCCGCTTTCTCAAAGGACTCAACTCACAGGTGACGCTAAAAGTTATCACTAACCTCAACTATCCAAAGAGGTCACTAACCTAACATACTTAACCCTCAAAGGGAATAAAAGTACATAACCACAAGTATAAGAATTTACATTTCATTATACTTTAACAATTACTGCATTTAAATAATGTTTTCACGTATCCACTTTTAGTTGACCATTATATTAAAATATGAATTTATTTGTCAACATTCATAATAAACATGCTCCAAAAATCACATGTAATGATATCATAATCAACATGTAGAACGGAATCATATAATAGCAACATGAATGCAATGTGACTCAACACATCTCATGATACACACACGACCACACACCCTAACTCTAAGGGTCAACGGATAACTGCTTTAACCATTCACTTTTGAGGATACAAGCTCATGAAGGAAGGTAGAGTGTCGTACCGATCATTCACTTGAGAAAAATGTAGACTCAACTAGGAATATCGAAAACATTAACAAGGTCATGAAAATAGGGCTTGGAACAAGTCCCCCCCTTACTGTCTCTATTTCTCGGAACACTAGTTCCGTTGGAGCGAGAAGCACCACCTGGCTAGTTGTTACGGCAATCCGACACAAGTTTACTCACACATGGTTACACAACCGGAATAGACCAACACCCATGCACTCAACACAACATGGTGTACTCATTATGCATGCGAGGCCTCAAATGAACCATGTTTTATCATAATACATGCATTAATGTCATTATGCAATATATTATTCCCAATTCATTAACATGCTCATAATTACTCACATATAAGTAATACTCCATAGGGATATCAATTTGATTTATGTTAACATGCTTTTAATTCAATTAAAGCAATAATCTACAATTATATCAATTTCATCTCCTTTAACATGCTTTTAAATTTATTAAAGCAATAATCCACAAAGATAGGGGAACTAGAATAACATTCTAACTTGAGATGCCACGTCACATAAATCACATAAATTCATACTCAGTTCCCACTGATCAAAGAAAATCAAAATGTACACAACTGCGCCTACACATATACACTAAACTACGTCTAGCGCTACTAATTCCAATCACCTAGATGGAACAAATCTAATCCATTATTTAGGCCACTATACAACTCATATACATTTATATATATATATTCTCATACAATCATATATATATACACATATACTACCATTATTTTTAAATCATACAAAGAATTCTAAATCATATCATAGAACTAGCATGCTCAAAAATCAAATCCCCAAATGCATAAATCCTAGGCCAAAAGTGATAGGCTTAGAGGGACTCCCACCGTAAATGCATTCCCAAAATAGCCCTAAAAAGGGGCCACTGTTAATAATGTCGGCGCTCGAAAGTGGGATCCGCCGACCAAAGTTTTCCGAATTAATTTCCGCTCAGACCAAAATGACCTCCTAGACAACCTATTCAACAAAGTCGAAGCCCATTAGCAATAGCCTAAAAAAATTGAACAAATCTAACAAAAATTGAACGGAAATTCGTACCTATTTTCGCGAATTCAAGACAAACTGCTGAATGGTTTTGCGCCAAAATTATAATTAATAATATATACATGTATATCAGTAGAGAAAGAGTGAGCCGGTTATTCTTCTCCACGATGATATCTCTTTAAAACTACCGAGGACTTTCCTATGGGATAATGTTTTTCTATGAAACAAGCATCATGAAACTTCTCACCAGGTAACTCTCTAAAACTTTTGATCACATCTTGGGCTTCCGAGGTCTTTCCTATGGAATAATGCTTTTCTATTAATTCTCATTGAATGGTTTCCCAATCAATTTTAATTTCCTTAGCCAATTTAACGTACCATCTTTTCGCTTTTTCTCTCAACGACAAAGGAAATAGACGCATTCGCAAATCATTCTTAGACAGATTATCTTACCTAATAGTCAAGGAAACCTCTAAGAAATCGTTAATATTTTGGTATGGGTCCTCTATCCTAAGGCCAGAAAATTTTCGAAGCATATTGATAACGCTCGTTTTGATCTTGAAGTGCTTCGCACCTTCTTCTTATGGAAAATCATCATAGGCATCATACGCATCCGGTGCATAGTATCCTTCCAAAGATGTGGCTGGTGTCCTTCGTAGATTGGCTCTTTGGTCACCCATCTTCTCGAAATCCAATTTTTTTTTCTGATAATAAAAAAGTCGCAGTTTTGATGTCCGTGCTCACTGAAAAGCAGTGAGTTTTATTTAATGGCCATTTTCCACTCAAAAACCTCACCTCGTTTGCGAAAATTAGAGTTTCTAACAGTTTACACGAAAACTACATTTTTTTTTCAGAAAATAAAACGAACTACTTCTAACTATTAACAAAAATAAAGCTAAAATTATGTGCAAAATTAAGATAAACTAAAACTCACAAGAGGTCCAAAGACGCAACTTTTATTGCTCCACCAAATCCCTTTATGCTTCTTAGAGTACCTCGCAAAAACACAAAAATTTCAACTTTAGATACAATACAATAATGCAATGTAAATAAACTACTAAATCTAATGAACAATGCTTAGTCCCCGGCAATGGTGCCAAATATTTGATGCAACGTTAGGTGTATAAAAATATTTGGTTAAAAATATTTGGTTAAAAATAACACCTTAACAACTCTAAGTTTTACCCTACGCAAGTGAACGTATCGATTATAGTATAGTAATGGCTTGAGTAAGGGATATCAAACCCACAGAGACTGAGATTGTTCACTTTAGCAATTCAAAAACACTTAATTATATTTCTGAACATTGTTTGCTCTGGGTAGTCAAAGACCAAATTATCTATTTTAACTAAAATTATATAGAAAGCAAATTAATTTGGTTTGTGATTCAAATGAGAGAGAAAACTACGGTTTTTATCACTCCACCACTAACCGCATAATATAGTTCACCAATGTATCAATTATAAGAGGGTGATCCATAACTGTGAATCAGGTCGTACCGCAAATAGCTAAATACGACCGCAAAAAGGAGTACCGTCAACCAGATCACGACAACCCATCTCATGACTGACCTAACTAGTACATGGAAATTATATTACTCTAATATACTCCTACTGCAAGAAAATAAACTAAAGCATGTCTATATTAAATCGCCAAGGAACGACTTGTGTCAACCTAGGGTTTCAAGTTTCATTACCACCATTGTGTAGAAAATCATAATTAAGCATCCGAGTTCCTGTTCATATTGAATAATCATAGTTATGCAGAATAATATATTCATTCCATCTAAGACAAGAATTTGCAACAAATATAGAATTTTATATTGCAAATCAGTATAGTCACAGTTTCCTCTCTATAGAATTAAAAACAAAGACATAACTACATTAATTGGCTAGGGTTTTGCTAAAAAACCCTAGATACCGAGCTAGTTGGCTATGGAAGATTGTGACTGGATCGTTGATGTAGACACGCTCTCCATAGTCTTCTTCTTTGGATCTCTAGGTTTGAATATGGCTCTCAACAGCAGCAAGTCTAATTGAATGAACCTCTTTGAATGAACGTCTCACCAAAACCAACCTTCTGAATCTCCAAAATCAGAAGTCTTCTCTTTATATATATAGGCAATGGTAAAGAGAGGCCATTTTCAGTGTTTTCACTCTAAAACTCATGTAAACCCTAACTTCTCATATATATAAGTTTATATACATGTATATAGAGGTCTGGAGTCGCAGGTACATCTTCCAATTAAGTCGGGGGTGAAACAGAAAAATTCCATGAAAAACCACGAAAAAGTTGCCGCACTTACGCTTCAAGCGTAGTAGGCCTTCAATCCAAGCGTAAGTCCCAAGCGTTCCTCCAAGCATTGGTCCAAGCATAGAAATGTGATTTCCAACCACTTTTGAAAGTGGAAGCATAGGGAAAAGTGTAGGTATTTTGTGGAAAATTACTTTTCTCCATGAAGGCACCGAAACGACTATCTTGAACCCACAATACTTTTTGATGAAGATGCCAACTTCTAGATAGAAAGAACATACTCTTCAGTTATTTCACCGAAGTTAGCTTCATTTCTTCATTAAGCTCCTGAAACATGTCTTAACACGCAAACGCAATAAAAATACCAAATAATGGAATGAAAGAACGTAACAATAGTGAGTTAAGTGGTCAAAATGATTAATATTTGACACCTATCACACCCCCAAACTTACATATTGCTAGTCCCTTAGCAATAAACTTAAGGAACGTTTTTTGTGATGATCTTTTTAATCTAAATACTCTAACTATTCTAACTATTCTAACTAATCTAACATAATTCCTTGCTTTCGTGAGGGTCGACGATTACACTTAACACGTGTAACAAAAATTTTAAACCCCTAGTGGACGAGTGAAGTCTCGTGAAGGTTTCCAGTGATGGTCCCTACAAACATCTCAGTCTTCTATTAATCACGCAATCATGAGTTCACACACAAGTTCAATTAAATCATGATATAATACAAAAGACAACATGGATGCAAATACTCCCTCTCACTACCGAACAACAATTATATCAAGCTTCGTGTCATGAATGGTTCCCACTAATAGTGAATGATTTCGCTACTTTCTACTTTAAATCGAGACAACCTTCCGTGATTTTGTGAACACTCGACTATGATGTTTTAGTTTCTCTTCTCCTACTTCATTGATCAAAGTTTGCCATTTTTAATAAAAACATATCTTTCCATCTTTCCACTTTTCATCCCTTGTTGTCTTTCCAAGCTCTGGACTTTCCAGCAAGGATTTTAATCTTGACCAACTGGGCCCGAGCTTCTTCCATGGAATTTATGCTCATTAGTCTTCTCCCCTTTAAACGTGAACAATGATATTAATGATACCAAGGCCCGGTCACTCAGATTGAAGAACTACTTTTTGCATTTTATTTTCTCAACATAATTTTTTTTCAATTTTCTCCATTTCATCTTTATAATCTCCCCATCTCCTCTTTTATTGTGACAAAATTATGTTTCAACTTACATAGTCCAAGATTAACTTATTTCCCATACTGAATGTGTGTTTATGCTTATAGGTCAAAGTTATCTTTCTCAATTTCAATTTCACTCATTCACCCACCCATATAAAACCACATCACTTCACTAACTTGATCTAATCATTACTCTCATGAATGGGAATATCACATTACATACTACTCATGTATCATAAACATGAACTCAATCAAATTGTAATGCAAAATATTTATGCGTGAAAACAAAGAACTGGTCCAAAATTTTAAATTTTCAATTTTTTCCAAAAAATTCCATTCCTTGTAATATTATACCCTCACCCCCAAACTTAAATCAAACCATGTCATCATGGGCAAAAATAATATAGGAGAACAAATACAGTTACCCTTGAAGCTTAATTCTGGATTCCAAAGCAAATCATGAATCCCCTCCCCCAAACTTGATTTGGATCACTTGTAGATATCATAAAAAAAGTACAAATATCCAATCATAGCAAGGGAAAATAAATTTTATCAGAAACATCCAGAAATCAATACATGTTTTTCAAGAAATTAAAAATTCTCTCTTTTTTTTTCTTTTTTTTTTCAAATGATTTGGCCTTAGAGGCGTACAATCCTTATAAAAAAATAACAATAAAAAAAATAATAATAAAAAAAATAAAGATAAAGACGTGGTCTTAAGGGTCTACCGTCTCTAGGAATTTAAAAATTGCATAAATTAATTGTCCTACTATTTTACAAACCTAGGCTAGAAACTAACTTTCACAACCTAGGACCATTGTTTAACGTTGTCGGCATGACATGGCCACTCAAAAGGTTATCCAATACCCTTCCTCTCTGCAACACTTTCCCTACTGATTGGATAAAATACAGGAGATGACTCTCTCACTGCTCTCACCTGTGAACACTTAGTATTATCCATGACATCAAATATAGAACAATAATCACCATATAAAGTACCTCTTCGGTCACATTCTAACTTCACCCCATATACAGGTAATGTGTCCAACAGATCCTCCTTTAATACCTTATGTAATGTTCCCTCCACCAATTCATCATTCTCATTAAACTGATAGATGCCATAAATTCTGGTCCCGAATCAATCTCCTTATAAATCTTTAGTTGATGACCACACCTCTTTAACCTCTCACTTTCCAAACCTACCTCTCTGTGGGGGTAAACCGATTTAACTCTAAATGGTCTATCCCTTCTTAACCGGATCTTACCTGGAAACAATATCAGTTTCGAATTACGTCGTCGTCCTATCTGGCCGAGCTCAAGGAACTTAAGTTTAACATGCTTAGCATGATGTACTCTTATCCGAGCTATATAAATTCGAACATCCTCATACGCATAATTTCGTATCCCCTCACACTTATTTCTTAATTGCAGATCTTCCCATGTATACAGCTTGTCTACCATGTTTATACTCAGCACTCGCTTATCTGGAAAGGGGTCCTTAAGAGGGGTGTCATGTAACACCCCGTGTTATATTCCTTTTTCCTGAAATTAATTTTAATTTAATTTCATTAATGACGTCACTTGTTCGTGACGTATTATTTATTCTTGGTATTTGATACCTGTAAATTTTTCGCGTTTACTTTTAAAGTTGACCGGATGACTTTACGGTTTCTCTTTGACGACTACGCGAATTCCTATTCTCGACTACACGATATCGTTTCGATTATTTCGGTTACGGTATTAGTACTTTTACGGAACCGGTGTGAAGCGTGTTAAATTACTTTCTCGGTGTTCCGGTTGTCGGGTTCCTAAACCGGTGTATTTCTTTCGGACTAATTTGGTTATTTGGCGTCCTGCGGACTTACAGGTTGACGCAATATTATTTCGAGGCTCCCAGTATTTATTGGGATTTATCGTATATATATATATTTAATTGTAATTATATATATATAGTTTTGGGGGTTATTTCGTAATTATGGATAAATAGAGGGCTAGTATTGTAATTTGGGAAACTATTGTCACATTTATTTCTTTTGGTCACATGGCATGTCACATGAGCCTATTGACAATTAGGTTATACAAAATTCAATTTTAGGATATATATATATATTAAATAAATATATATATAAAAATATATATAGATATATACGTGTATCTGTATAAGGGAGGATGACGACCTAGCTTCTCATACCACCTTCTTATCCACGGCTGGCGCCTGATTCTCCTCATCTTCTCTTCTCAACAGACCAGGCCACAAAACCTTCTCCTCTTCATGGACGAACGTCCACACACTGAGAGTGAGGTCGCCGGCCATGGCGGGAAAGAGTGAGAGTTGGCTGAGCTGCGCGACTGGTTGTAGTGCGTAGCAGCGGCGGTTCGGTGGTGGTTCGTAGTGGCTGTGGTCGACGGCGGCTGGTGGCGCAAGGGCAAGGGTCGGCGAGCTGGGTGGTGGTCGTGCAGGTGGCGGCGCCAGGGACGGCCAGTGCTGTTCGCGCGACAGGGGAGTCCGGCCGGAGCTTCGATCAATTTTTCGGCGACCTTCCGGTGATCGGTTTGAGCCGATTTTCGGTGAGTAGCTCCGTATATACGTAGTATTCATCATATATTAATTTCGTGAATTTAGGATGAACGATTTGCCCAAAACTTGCATTTATAGGTTATAGTTTTCGTTTGGGGTATTTTAGATTTAACCCAATTAATTAATCGATTATTAATGGGCTTCGTATATATCGTATAGGTTGTCAAGACGGACATTTCGATATATTCGAAATAATTATCGGACGATTTTGGTCGGCGGGCTTCGAGTTCGGGCGCCGAACTGTGTTGTTTCGGACTGTTCGGTAACGTATAATTAGGTGGGAAACTTTATTTCTCACTCCACATTATTGAAGTAGTTTTGGGTGTGCAAACCCTTATTTAATTTATTATAGATATATTAAATCGTTAATTTAAATATCTATAATTCGTTTAGAATCGGAATTGGACTTAGGAATTAATTTAAGAAAATTAATTAAATTATTTCCTACGAGATTAAATATATTCCTAATTGAATTCAATAGGAATAGACGACTTAGAAATTCCTTTGAGAATTAAATGAGCTAGAAGATTTGTAAACGTTGGACGTGAGAGACTTAGACGCTATTCTAGGTTCCTTTTTATTACGTGGATTATCTGTTTAAATTATTTTAAAGAAATGATAAGGGAAATTGAAATATTTTCTAAAGAATTAAGAAAATATATTTTTGAAAATATGAGTTATATATGAAATTGTTTTCATATGATTTAAATGCTTTATTGTATTTTAAAGCATGAAAAGAGATTTTGAGATTTATATTACCATGTGGGTATTTTTATAAATATGATGTATTACATATTTATGATTGAGATATGATTTGATTGTACACCATGTCGTGTGAGCACATGGGTGTTGGTGCATGTAGTGCACGGTTTCACCATTGGCAGAGAGAGTTCATTTGGTGTGGTCTACTTCCTTTGTGCGTGGGGCACGAGTAGACGTTTGTGTCGGATCATCACAACAACTAGCCAGGAGGTATCACGCCTACGGAACTAAAAAGCCGGCAAATGTGAGTTAGGAGTCCAGGTAGAGGCTCATGTTCTTGACTCAAGGGTAGTCATGGCGTACGGAGTTGCATGTTGGGCTCTCGTACAACCGTCTTCCCTGTTGAAGTGATAGAGAGAAAAATCACTTGGGAAAGGTCGGTGTGGTAACTCTACACTATGATGAGTGGACAGAGTTTGTATCCGTTACCCTTGGGAAGGGTGTGTTGTGTGTGAGTATCACGGGGAGTGTTGAGTCACATTACACTGCCTATTATTTATGTGATCTCGTTTAACATGTATATGTGCTATATTACATGTGTTGTTGGGGCATGCTATTTATGAATATTGTAAATTAAATTCATATTTTATAAATGCTCAGTTGAAAGTAATTAATGTGGAAGAAAATGATAATATGCCATTATAAATAAGTATAAATGAAACAAATATATTTATACTTGTTGTTGTATACCTTAGTACCCTTGGGGGAGGTTATGCGTGTTGGCATAGTGATTCATGTGGCTAGCGGAGGCTAGTGGTGGACCGTAGGCTTGACTTGAGTTGAGGCCTTAGAGATTGTGGTTAGTAGCCTTAGAGATTGTGGTTAGCAGCCTTGTGATTGTGGTTAGTAGCCCTGTGATTGTGGTTAGTAGTTTGGTGATCGTGGTTAGTTGTGTGAACTCTTTTGAAGATGTGAGGTTAGGGATGATTTTTGTATCAATTGATAATTGAGGCCTTAGAGAAGGCGAGTGATGAGTTGTGTGAGATTTTGATTGATGAGAAGGGGTTATGATTAGGGATTTATTTAGTACTCGAGGTACCGTAGCTTGACAGTCTCGGTTCTTGTGCTTAGTTCATTCCCCTAAGCATTCCTTGTACGGTGTTTTGTACACTAGTACGTGGTCGTTGACTTGTATGTCATTCCTAGATTCCTTGGTTACGGCGTGGTGCCGAACCTCTTCCTCGTGGTATCATTTGATTTGGTGGAGTTGGAAACGGATGGTGGTCTTCCGTGAGTCCAACGTGTTGTTCTTCCTTTATTGTCCTTTTGGGCATTATAGGAATCCGTGGAGTTGTTCATTCTTATGTGGCTGTCATTTCGAAAACGGTGCTTTCTAAGTTTTGAAAGTAAACTTTTGTATTTAAAAGGAAAAACCCGTTTTCGCCTACCCCCGAATAAACGAACAGTTTTAATACTTATAAAATGATCTTGAGATCTTCTTTGAAATGATTTTCAACTTTTAAAAGCCTGTGATGGCGACTGACGGAGACCGGGGGCAAGACGGTCATTTTTACTGTGTGATTTCTAAAAAGAAAACTATTTTATCACTTGTCTAGAGATTTTGAGATTTTGAGACTTCTTTCTCAAAATCTCGACTTGTAGTATTTTGAAAGGTGGTTTCTTGTTTCACCTTTTCTTCGGATCGTTCTAAGTCTCGGTTAGGAGGCTTGGTGTTGTTCAGTGCACACTTACAGTGTTGCCTTTCCTTTTCTTTGGGTTGTTGATGTCACCATCTAGGTGATTGGGGTTTTTCACTTGTTAGGGGCATGGATGCCGAATGAAATGGTTTGAGTTTTAAAAACCTTTTTCTTAAAAACTATGGAAATCCTTGGGATTCCTCTTTTATTTACTTTCATACTCGGCCATTCGCTTTTGGTTCCCTTGTCCACTTGTGGTGTTCCTTTCTGGTTCATTCGTGATGTTCTTTCCTAGTTTGGGTATTCTTAACCTTGACATTGTGTCTCGGTTATCTGTTGGTGTAGCATTGGGACTCCTTTTCCCTTGCTTGGGTTCTTGACTCTTACGTGGTTTTTCATATCCTTAGTGAGAGCGTTGGTGATTAATTGACATTGTTGGAGATAGCAATTGAGGTTTGTTATATATATATTGGTGATAGTATTATGAGGTTAATGTGATGATGTGACTTATGGTATCGAGGAATAGATGTGATTGAGGTGATCTAGTTCCTGAGAGGTAGATTCCTCTAGGAGTGGGATGAGATTTGTTATATATATATATTGTATAAATATATATATATATTGATGATGGTTGTGTTAGTACGCAAGGACGTGGGTGTTTTCCTTCCTGTGTTATCGGGGTGTAGGATTTGAGCCTTCCTTGGTACTATTGGTGGATTTTGTTTCCTTGTGGATATTAGAGGTGAGTGTGATCTCCTCGGTTGGATCTTCTGAATTGTGTTGTGAGTAATTGGCGATTTGTTAGACTGGATCTTAGTATCGTGTACTTAGTGTACGTTGGTGAGAGTAGTGTAGACTACTGGTGTTGGGTACTTGGAGTACGAGTTTTAGAGACTCATGTTGTGCATTTATATATATATATATACGTGTAGATATATATATATATATATATATATATATTCCCTATATACTTATGTATACTCGTTTACGATAGTATATGAGCGTGTGACTTGGGTTTGCGTGGATGGGACTAGTTGGGCTATATTTATATCTTATTAGACGGTTTAGCTTTACCTAAACTATCAGAGGATGTGGTAGTTAGGATATCTTTTCCCACTGAGCTTATTTGCTCAAGGAGGGAATTTCATTGGCCCCCCTGGTATTCCACGCCAGGTTGCAGGAAATATACGGCTATGAGCAGGATGCAGTGCAACGGCAGCTTTCTTTTGTTTCCTTGTTACAGGTTTTGGAGTTGCGTTGGGTGATGCGGTTACGGTTGCAGCGCGACTGGGTTTGGGGACGGTAGTATTCTTCTTTCAGCTTCTTTACCCATTGTTATGGGATTATCATGTATTTCTTTTGGGAGCCAGTCTGTTGGCATATCCCTGTTGATGTATCTTTTACTTCCTGTATTTATTCTGCAAAGCTAGGTGCTTTACTGTATTTTTATTCGAGCATTTGTGGCTCTGTTAATGTTAGAGGGTTTGGAGGGGTTTTGGTTTCTTTCCACTACCTCGGCCCTATTAGGATTGATGAATGTGGGGCTTGGAAGCCATTGTGATTATTGAATTGCTTTGGGCAGGTTATTGTGTTGTGTTTGGTTGTCCGGATGTTCCATTTACAAACGGAACTCTGCCGGATTTTCGTTAGATTCCGCTGCTTAGTTTTATTAGTCATTTGGGTATTAAATATACCATATCTATCATTAACCCATATGTTTTCACGGTTAATGATGTCTTAGTTGGTCATTTGTATTAAGGATCACATCCTGGATTCCTCGGATGTCCCTGTTCGGGAGTCTTAGGAATTTAGGAGCGTGTCAGTTGGTATTGGAGGATGCTAGTGAGTTTCTAGCATTCTACTTGACATGGAGTATATTTTTATTGTTATTCCATGTGTCTCTTTGTTGTTGTTGACTCTAGTAGTCGTTTGACTAGCGTCATCCCTTGGAGATTCGCTGATTCTCTAGATTTGAGTTTCGGGAATCTTAGGGGCGTGACAGCATGGTATCTGGGCATTCATTGCAACCCTTTGTGGGTGTTTGATGACCTTCAGTCATTGGTTTTCATTTGTTTTTCGTTTCTTTTTACTTCCGCAATCACTCCCTTAGCTCTTAGGCTCGGGTTTCGGAGTCCTAGGAATTTGGGGCGTGACATGTCATCCTTGGTAGGCTCTATGACAGTTCGTGGCAAATGCTCAGCTTTAACATTTTTCACACCCTTTTTATCTTTCAATACATCATCATCCCTATGTAACACCATCTCAGGAAGAGTACTTTCAGACACCAACTTCTGTGGAGGAATAAGTTGAGGTTCAAGTGACTCTCTTGATGATCTCTCTAACATTGAGTACAACACAACTTCCAATGCCGCAATAGCTTCCAAATTTGATTATTGTTGAGCCTCCCAATTTTCAAAATTCACCTCCGATCATTTCATCACCAAGGTCTTCTCTCCACCTTCAGTGTCGTCATACAACCCAATCTTATAAAGTGAGTTGTCGGGCACCAATGCTGCTGGTGACACAAATGGAGATTTAGGCGAATCTCTTGGCTCTTCCCCTGGTTGCAAACCTAGAGCTCTTTCAAATGCATTCGATCTTTCCATCACAGCATCCAGGTCATTTCTTGCTTGACTCTGAGGTATCGGTTCTTCTCAAGCCTTATTGACTTCTTGTACATTAAAGCACTCAACTGGTCTATTGATTCGATGACTTGTATCAAAAACATTCATCATCACCTTCATATTCCCGAAAGATAGATCCATTGCTCCTGTCCAGCAATCGATATACGCATTGGTTGTAGCCAAGAACGGTCTTCCTAATATCACTGGGATATGTTTATTCAAGTCTTGAACATGTTATGTATCGAGAATTATGAAATCCACTGGAAAGTAGAACATGTCCACTTGAATGATGACATCTTCTAAAACACCCCTTGCTTGCTTAATCCACCTGTTTGCAAATTGGAGCTCCACCGAAGTATAACTGAACTCTCCCAACCCTAGCTGTTGATAAACTGAATATCGTAGTAAGTTAACACTCGTATCCAGATCAAGAAGAGCTCTATCAATTTCCTTGTCACCAATGACACGTGGAATAGTGAGATCACCAGGATCTTTCCTCTTAGGTGGTATGTTACATAGAACAATGAACTCACTTATTCAATCATCATGATTTTCTTTCGCATCTTTGCTCTGTTTTTCCGCTTTTGCATACAGAGGTCCTTGAAGAACTTAGCATAGAGTGGTATTTAGTCTATAATGTCTTGACTAATCTTGACTTGTCAAAATGTCTTCAACATGTCTCACTCTATATCCTCACCATTTTTGGATGGCTCTCTAAGACGTTGAGGAAATGGTGTTTCCTCCTCATATGGTGCCCTTTCTGGCTCTTCATCTTCATTCACTTGAGATTTATCTTTCTGGACTCTATCAGCCTCTTTTCTTTGTTCTTCTTCAGCTTCCTTTTTTTGCGCTCATTCTGCATCCTTTTCTTCTCTGTTACTTTTCTTCATGTTTTTCCTTAACTCTACTCTTCACTTCCCTTACACTTCTCAAAGTTGTAGTGGCTTGGACCGTTTCATAATTATGCTCAGAAAATAAACCATGATCCACTACTTGTTGACTCTTTGGATTAACCACTGGTTGTCTAATCAATATTTCCTCTTCAAGCATTTCCACCACATTAGCTAGTTACCCCATTTGGGTTTCTATCTGAGCAATGGATTGGGATTTAGAGTTTATTGATTAGATAGCTGCCTGAAAATGATTAGATTGATTTTTTAACTCCCCAAAAAGTTGATTTTTTAACTCCTTCAAAGTGCTCAACACCTCTTCTTCAAAGCCATGTGGTCTTGGTAGTGGATTTTAAGTTGGATTTTTATATTGGAATGAGGATAAGCTGGATTTGGATTGAATCCTTGGATTTGGTTTCCTTGAGGTTAAGTTTGGTAATTATATGGTTGGACAACCTGATTAGTATTGAATGGTTGGAGAGCTTGAGAATTATTGGATGGCTGTCTGGGTTGGTAATTTGACTGAGGATTTCTAGCCATGATTGTTGACTTTGTTGGAACCTTGGTTGTGGGTTGTATGATTGTTGTCTCTCAGTGAACCTTGGTTGTTGGTTCGATGACTGCTCTTGTTGAAAATTTGATGGTGGATTTTCAACATATTTAGATTCGTAGGACATGAGTGGATGATTTCTAGCATTGGAGGTGTATAAATTAGTAAAAGGAGCATTATTGGAATAGTTCCACGACGCATTGGCCTCAACAACAATTATCTCCTAACACTCATTTTTGGAATACTCCGTTTCTACTTCTAACATTTCTTTAGGAGGGGAATGACTTTACTGAAGAAACTTGTCAATTCTCTCTAACTTTTCTCCTACTACTAAATCTCTCACATCATTCACGCCATAAGCTTTCTTAGATCTTCTATTATGTCCACTTGTAGCCCTCAACTCAGATTCATATTGAATCGTATTCTCATTAATATTATGAAACAAATCTAAGAGTTATTTTGCTAGCCTCAAGATAAATTGACCTTGTGTTGAAGGATCTATCAAAGTCTTATGAGTCTCTCCAAGTCCCATGTAAAAATTCTTAGCTACATTCAGTTCAGAGAACCTATCGTGGGGACACTTATACAAGAGTTCATTATATCTCTCCCAAGCATCATGAAACTTCTTACCAGGTAACTCTCCAAAACGTTTGATCACATCTTGGGTTTTCGAGGTTTTTCCTATGGGATAATGTTTTTCTATGAATTCTCTTTGAAGGGTTTCCCAATCAATTTTAATTGCCTTAGCCAATTTGACGTACAATCTTTTAGCTTTTTCTCTCAGCGACCAAGGAAATAGACGCATTCAAAAATAATTCTTAGACAGATTATCATACATAATAATAGAGGCAACCTCTAAGAAATCATTAATATGCTGGTATGGGTACTCTATCCTAAGGCCATAAAATTTTGGAAGCATATTGATAACGCTCGTTTTGATCTCGAAGTGTTTCACGCCTTCTTCTTCTGGGAAATCAGCAAAGGAATCATACGCATCTGGTGTGTAGTATCCTTTCAAAGATGTTGCTAGTGTCCTTGGTAGATTGGCTCTTTGGTAACCCATCATCTCGAAATCCAATTTTTTTTTTTTCTGATAATCACAAAGTCACAGTTTTTAGGTCCAGGCTCACTGAAAAGTAGTGAGTTTTATTTAATGGCCCTTTTCCACTCAAAAACTTCACCTCATTTGCGAAAATCAGAGTTTCTGACAGTTTACACAAAAACTGCAGATTTTGTTTTTTCAAAAAATAAAACTAACTACTTCTAACTATTAACAAAAATAAAGCTAAAATTATGTGCAAAATTAAGATAAAATAAAACTCACAAGAGGTCCAACGAAGCAACTTTCACTGCTTCGCCAAATCCCTTTGTGCTTCTCAAAGTACCTCACAAAAAAACAAAAATTTCAACTTTAAATACAATACAATAATGCAATGTAAATAAACTACTAAAGGTAATGAACAATGCTTAGTCCCCGGCAACGGAGCCAAAACCATGATGTCACGTCAGGTGTATAAAAATATGTGGTTAAAAATAATACCTTAACGACTTTAGGTTTTACCGTACGCAAGCGCACGTATTATAAATAATACCTTATAGTATAGTAATGGCTTGAGTAAGGGATATCGATCCCAGAGAGACTAAGATTGTTCACTTTAGCAATTCAAAAACACTTAATTATATTTCTAAAAATTGTTTGTTTTGGGTAGTGAAAGACCAAATTATCTATATTAACTAAAATTATACAGAAAGCAAATTAAATTGGTTTGTGTTTTAAATGAGAGAGAAAACAATGGTTTTCATCACTCCACAAATAACCACATAATATAGTTCAACAATGTATCAATTGTAATAGGGCGATCCATAACTGTGAATGAGGTCATACCGCAAATAGCTAAATACGATCCCAAAAAGGAGTACCATCAATCGGATCGCGATAATCCGTCTCATGACTGACCTAACTAGTACATGCCAATTATATTACTCTAATCTATTCCTAGTGCATGAAAATAAACTAAAGCATGTCTATATTAAATCGCCAAGGCACGACTTGTGTCAAATTAGGGTTTCAAGTTTCATTACCACCATTGTGTAGAAAACCATAATTTAGCATCCGAGTTCCTGCTCATATTGAAAAATCATAGTTGTGCAAAATAATATATATTCATTCAATCTAAGACAAGAATTTAGAACAAATATAGAATTTATATTGCAAATTAGTACGATCTCTTAACTACTATAATCATCACAGTATGGTCATAGTTTCCACTCTTTAGAATTAAAAACATTGAAAGAACTACATTACATGGCTAGGGTTTTTCTAGAAAACCTAGATACTGAGTTAGTTGGCCATGGAAGATGGTGACTGCATCGTTGATGTAGAAACTCTCTCCATAGTCTTCTTCTCCGGATCTCTAGGTTTGAATATGGCTCTTAATAATAGCAAGCCTGAATGAATGAACCTATTTGAATGAACGTCTCACCAAAACCAATGTTTTGAATCTCCAAAATCAGAACTCTTCTCTTTGTATATATAGGCAATGGTATAGAGAGGCCATTTTCATACTTTTCACTCTAAAAATCATGTAAACCCTAACTTATCATATATTAGAAGTATATATACATGTATATAAAGTTCTAGAGTCACAGACACGTTTTCCAATTAAGCCGAGGGTGAAATAGGAAAAATCAATGAAAACCACCGAAAAGTTGCCGCACTTACGCTTCAAGCACAAAGGTCCTATGCTTCAAGCGTAGTAGGCCTACGCTTCAAGCGTAGGTCCAAAGTGTACCTCCAAGTGTAGGTCCAAGAGTAGAAATGTGATTTCCAGCCACTTTTTGAAATTGGAAGCGTACGCAAAAGTGTAAGTATTTTATGGAAAATCATTTTTCTCCGTGAATGCACCAAAATGACCATCTTGAGCCCACAATACTTTTTGCTGAAGATGGCAGCTTCTGGAAATACTGTTTTTGCCCTCCGGGAGCCATTTTTTGTGTCGGATTGCCTCTTTAACTCTCCTCTTGGATAAAAAGAACATACTCTTCAGTTAATTCACCGAAGTTAGCTCCATTTCTTCTTTAAGCTCCTGAAACATGTCTTAACACGCAAACGCAATGAAAATACCAAATAATGGAATGAAAGAATGTAACAATAGTGAGTTAAGGGGTCAAAATGACTAATATTTGACACCTATTATGTACTACGTGACTTGTATTATTTGTGTATCTCTCTCTATATATATAGGTGTGCGTTATTATATGTAGTTGTGCTATGGTTTCACTATGTGCTAGTTGCCCTATTTTTTATGCAGGGTAGGGGACTAGAGGGAGGTGTTTTTGGGGTCTCGTATTAGCGTGAGTGCCATATGGGACGTTTGACCGACCTAGGGTAGATCCATGTACATGAGTTGGTTTTCACTTGAATTCGACGGTCGGAGGATGTGACAGTTACGATTCCCTTTTTCCTACGGGGCTCAATGAGCTCACCCCGGCGTTGGTTTGCCCTGGTGGTCTACACAGTTTGCAGGTAATGTTTCAGCTACGGACAACTTGGAGTGTAAGAAGGCTTGTGGCACGGATGTTGTTGCGGGATTTGGTACGTTCGTACGTAAAGTTGTTCCTTTTATTTTCCTTTACTTATCCCCTATATTGGGACTGTTGTTGTATTTTCATGGGAGCTAGTCTATTGGCGTATCCCTTCCTTGTATTCGGTATCGGTGCATCGTTGTATAAATGTATTATTTCGGCACCTTAATGTGCCTTGTGTATCATTTGGTTTAGCTTCCGCTTCATTGAGTATGAAATTATTATTAATAATAATATTCCATTCATTTTATGGTAATTGATGATCTTAGTTGGTCGCTCATTATATGGATCACACCCCGGATTCCTCGGATGGCCCGGTTCGGGAGTCTTTGGAAATTCTGGGCGTGACATAGGGCATGTTGAGAAATATTTTTTTTTAGACAGGATGATGAACTTAGGAAATTGTTTGAGGATTTGAGTGAGAATTCCTATCAAAAAGCGTCAATGACTAGAGGTCCTAGGATAATTCTTAGTAACCTTGAGAAGACCGAGGACGTTTATGACATATCCACAAAAATCGATGAGTTGGGCCAAAAGGCTATCCAATCCATGGATTTCACCAATTCTTCAGTGACAAATGTTTGTCCTGTATATCCCGAACTATCTTAGATTGCAATGGGTCAGGTTTGACTAATACCATTACCACTCCATTTAAAAATTACTAATATCAAACCCACCCCAAACACGCGACGGGTTGTTATCGGTAATACCATTACCACCCCATTGGTATAAACGGGTTCTATTGGTTCTACTAAATTATAATGTTATTAATTAACATATCAAGTTAATAACTTAGTAAATTTTAATTTTTTTATTTTTTCCTATACATTTATATGTTTGTGTCCGTTACTATAAAAGTTATAATCTCTTTTTTCATATGAGTGAATGCCATTGATTTCAGCTATGGTTGATTCTAATGCTATTTAACGCTCTTAAATAAAAATCAATGGCTGAAAATATATAAAGTAGAATCTTATAAATAATCAGATTATAAATTATTAAAGTTCAATAGTTATGTACACAACTAATTGATTGAATATGTCTAAGTATGTGTTGTTTCATAATTGATTGAATATGTGTGAGTATGTATTTTCTCTTAATTGATCAAATAGTAATTGAAATTTACACAATTAAAATACTTAAATGATTGATTATGTCTGAGTATATATTTTTTCTTAAGAACAATACAAAAAAAATCATTAGCAGTAATTGAAGTTCAATAATTAAATTATTTTGTTACTTCATTTGATAGTTGATCAAAGAGGTCAAAGTATGAAAGAAGAGTTATTGCCTAGTCAAGTGGTAGTTAATCAAAGAGGTTAAAGTATAGTTTAACTAGGATTCCTTAGGGATGAAGAGCAAACTAGTCTAGCCGATACAACTTATGTGGACAAAGAGGATGATTACAATCAAATGGAAGAACAATTTGAGGCAAAGAATGAAATCTCACAAGAAGACTGGACGCAATTTACTCCCTTACCAAAAGAGAAAATTGAGACAACATATCAATTTAGAGCACAATTTCCCTAATGTCTTAATGAGCAACTTCACGACAATAAACAAGGAGGGGAGGAGTACTATAATTTTGATAGGATTAATGAGGTGATGGAGGACACATTACCTCATTTGTTAAAAGAAAATTCATTAGACACAAGTATTATACCTAGGATGAATGTAGAGCATGACAAAGGAGGTAAGTTATATGACCATTATTATTTTCTTGATGTCATGCTCATTACTAAATATCCACAATGGACACCGTTTATCTACTCACTTCCCACACTTGGACCGGCATTTGGTGGATGTGTGGCGGAAATAAAGGGTGTTGGATAGAACTTTTTTAAAACACGGTCTTGCCAAAGACTATAAACATTGGCACCGGAAATCCGGAATTGTATATTAATTAGATGTTTTTTGTTTTTATTATTTTTCCATGATTTCATTTTAAGGAATGTTTATTTTTATTTTTGTATTTGTTTTAAAAAATTAGAGGTAAAAAAAAGGGGGGGGGGGGGGGAGGGGGAATGTCTTTTATAAGTATATTTTATATATTTAAATGTATATTATTTATTTATTTATATTTATATTTATTCTAAATAAAAAACAATATTTTCTCGAGTTCTCGGTTATAATTCTCGAGTTCTCGAGATTTTCTCGAAATTTTATTTTATTTCCTAATTATTTAATTTCGAAAATTCTTTTCAAATTAGGACATTGACTTTACATATTTAAGTACTTTTATATATTTTAAGTAGTTTTTAACTTAGGAATAGAGAGTTCTAGAAAATTACCAAAAATACTTGTTTTTCTTAAAACTTGGAAAGTTTGTGCTTCAAGCAAGTTTCCTTTTGAGAAATTTCCAATTATATTCTTTCCTATCCCAGATTTTCTTCCATATTTCACTTATTCCTCTCCCATTAAGGATTGGGATTTCAATGTTTATAAATACTCCCTATTTGGCCTCATAAATATAATACCTTGCATCATATATTCCTATAGAAAGAGTAAGAGAGTGAGTCATTTGTCTTCCCACCTTCATGGCTATTGGAAGTTTGAATGAGGGAGAGGTTAGGGCAGCAACTCCAAAGGATGATCCTCTTGTGGATTGCAAAATCAAGTATGAATGTAGGCTCTTTCAGAATATGACTAGGGAACCTGTACTTGTACAGACCGATCGGGCAATTAAGGAGCAACGTTTGGAATTACTATACAAGCCTGCATCAAGGATGGCATATCCTAATATTATGAGTTATTTCTACCACAATATGAAGTATGATTTTAAGGGAGAATGAATAATAGTATGCACAACCATACGTTACAATTCAAGGCCCATTTATGTCACTTCTGAAGCTATTGCTAAAGTATGGGGAATCCCTCATGACTTACCCTTGGATATCGAGGGTAGGTTCCGTTGTATTCCTTATGCAATACCTTATTTCCATAATGTGGTTAAGAAAATTTATGACGGCCTTGAGAATCCACCTACTAAACTATGGATTAAGAAATTGGAGCTCAACCCCGAGTTATGGTATCTAGATGAGGTTTTGGCTAGGCAAATATGCCTGATGAATCAAGGAGGAAAATGATATAGAGCTATGGTCTATGCTCTTTATTGTTTCAAGAAGGGGTTTTGGGTCTTTATACCGGAATCGATTTATGATAGTATGGTGAAATGTTGGCATGCAATGTGTGGTCACCTCCATAAAAATAGAATTCTATCTATTGTTTCCTTACCTCATAACCACTATGATTAAAGATCAATTGGGAGAGTTTCTCGATGCAGCATCGGAGCCCTTTAACAATGACATTCGAAACTTCAATCATAACAGATTCTTTGGTACACTAACTTTGGATGATATGAAGAAGTGGTGGGGTGGTAGAATGCACGTATGGAATGAGAAAGTTGAAAGTGGCTAAGGGAGGAATTTGGAGAATCCGTAGGATAGTGAATGGAATAGGTAGAACAATCAATTCGAAATTTCCTAGAATTTTCTCTAGTTTTCTTTTTATTTCTTTAATTTTTAACCAAATTCGTTTAGGATTGGTTTTATCCTTGTCTTTTGCATTTAATTCCGTTATTTTTTTGCAATTTATAGGATTGTAGACTCTTAAGGCTAAATCAAGTTTTATTTTATTTATTAGTTAAAATTTCCATTCCCTTAATATTGCTTCAATATGAAAATTTGGATTATTAAAATTATCTCTCCACTTGATATAATCTTGGGTATGCATAGTTCTTTATATCTTTTGAGTAGATCATGCAACACAAGTTTGGGGGATATACCAAGTACTGCAAAACAAACATTCGGAATTATGCTTGAAAGGTGGTAATGAGTTATTACTTGTAGCTTGTACTAAAAATAAAAAAGAAATGAGAAAAAAAAATGTTGAAAAAATTAAAAAAAATATAAAGTTCTTCATTCAAAATATGTGATTGGAGTCAAGTAATTTGTTTACATGTTATGACTAGTAAAGTAGTTTGTTATGCAATTACCCTACTCATGATAAAGTAGAAGTTTGATTGGATTGATTTAAAGATGTGGTCCACATGAGTGAATGAATGATTGAAATTGAAACCAAGAAGGATAGTCTTGACATATAAGCACTTGCACACATTCTCTATAGGATGATTGGTTGACCTTTGCCTATGTAGTTGAGAAAATAACTTTGAAACCATGATGAAAAAAATATACAAGGGGAGAAGGGGATTGGTATGGAAAAAAAATATAGTATGCAGAAAAAAAGAGTGATGCAAAAAGTAGTTCTTCAACTCGAGTAACAAGGCCTCTTACCACAACGTAATGAGTGTTCGTGTAAAAAAGAAAGAAAACTAATGAGCATGAAAAAATCCCAATGAAGAATCTCAAGCCTAGTTGGTCGGGACTAAAAATTCCCCACTAGAAAGTTCGGAGCATAGAAAGAAAAAAGGGGATAAAGTGAAACGGAAGAAGCTCGAGCCTAGTTGGTCGGGATTAAAAGTCCCCGCTAGAAAGTTCGGAGCTTAGAAAAAAATGTATATGAGAAAAGGAGAAAAAATTGAAGGAAGTTCTATATGAAAAAAAAATCATCATGGCAAAGTTTGATCAATGAAGTAGAAGAAGAGAGATTGATCTACTATAAAAAAGGTTCACAATAACATGGATGACTATGTGGATTGGCTGTAGAAATTAGCAAGTTTATTTCACCACTGTGAGGACCACTCTTTAAACTTAGTTCAAGAAAATTATTATTCATGAGTGGGGATAACTTTAATACATTCTATTTTTATGAAATTGTATCATTGCATGATTAATGAGTATGCGATTTCATGAACATACGAGAATGAAGAATGAAAGAATTTATGGGTAGTATATTTAACCCTCACGAGACTTCACTCATCGACTAGGGAAACTTAGGGGTTTAAAACATTTGTTACACGTGCAAAGTGTAATCGTACACCTTCACGAAGGAAAATGTTTAGTTAGTTTAGTTAGTTTAATTAGTTTAGGTCAGTTTTAATTTTCTTTATTGTATATAAAACACGATTATCACAATTTTGATTATTCTCCAATTGAATTAATTGCTAAAGGACTAGCAATATCTAAGTTTGGGGGCTTGATAGGGACCGAATGTTGTACATTATAGGCCCCTAATTAGTCATTGTTAAGTCTACATATATCATTATTGTAACACCCCGTGTTATATTCCTTTTTCCTGAAATTAATTTTAATTTAATTTCAATAATGACGTCACTTGTTATGACGTATTGTTTATTCTTGGTATTTGGTACCTGTAAATTTTTCGCGTTTACTTTTAAAGTTGACCGGATGACTTTACGGTTTCTCTTTGACAACTACGCGAGTTCTTGTTGTTGACTACACGGTATCGTTTCGACATTTAAACGTTTAGTACTTCGACTGGACGACGACACGTTGTAAATTATCGGGCTCGTTCGGTGTTCCGACGTTTGGGTTCCTAACCCGGTGTATTTATTTCGGACTATTTTAATTAATTGGTGTCCCGTGTAATTACCAGTTTGTGTAATCACACTTGGGGTTTGGCCCGTAATAAATTTGGATTTACTGTATATATATATATATATTTAATTATATATATATATATTGGAGTGGGGTCATTTCACAATTAAGGAGAATTAGAGGGTTGGTTGTGCAATAAAGCATATATATATGTATATGCGTTCACGAAACCTGCTACAGTCTCATTCTCTTCTCCTTCACACGGACTTCATCTTCTCCACGGGCGGCGGCCACCATGGTTGCCGGCGAGAGAGAGAGAGAGAATCGCCGGTCATGGTGAGAGAGGAAGAGCAGAATCGGCTGAGGGATGACCGTCGGTTGCAGCTGGTCGGGAGCAGCGACGGCGAGGGGCTGCTGGGCTAAGGACGGCGGCGGCGCTGGTGGCGAGAGGCGGTGGCACGGGCGGCGTGAGTCGCCGGAACGGGAGGCGCACTGGTTCGCGCGTGGACGCGTGGACAGGGGCGAACCCAGCTGGACTTTGGCCAATTTTTTGGTGACCTTCCGGTGATCGGTTTGAGCCTATTTTCGGTGAGTAGCTCCGTATATTCATGGTATTCGTCATATATTAATTTCGTGATTTTAGGATGAACGATTTGCCCGGAAATCGCATTTTTAGGTTATAGTTTTCGTTTGGGGTATTTTAGATTTAACCCAATTAATTAACCGATTATTAATGGGCTTCATATATATCGTATAGGTTGTCGAGACGGACATTTCGATATATTCGAAATAGTCTTTGGACGATTTTGGTCGGCGGGCTTCATATTCGGGCGCCGGTACTGTGCTGTTTCGGGCTGTTCGGTAACGTATAATTAGGTGGGAAATTATATTTCTCACTCCGCATTATTGAAGTAGTTTAGGGGTGCAAAACCCTTATTTAATTTATTATAGATATATTAAATTGCTAGTTTAAATATCTATAAATCGTTTAGGATCAGAATGAGACTTAGGAATTAATTTAAGAAAATTTATTAAATTATTCCTACATGGTTAAATAATATTCTTATTTAAATTAAATAATAATGGACGGCTTAGAAATCCGTACGAATTTAAATGGGTTATTAGAGATTCGAAAAGCTTAGACGATATGCTAGGATCCTTCTGGTATACGTGAAATAATTATTTAAATTATTTTAAAAAGCCATGTTAATTGAAAATGAAATATTTTCTAAAGAATTAAAGAAAATATATTTTTGGAGAACATGAATGGTATATGAAATTATTTTCATATGATTTAAATGTTTTAATATATTTTTAAAAGCATGTACAGAGATTATGAGATTTATATATTACCACGTGGGTATTTTCATAAATATGATGCATGACATATTTATGTTGGACATGATTTATTTGTGTACACCATGTATTGTGAGACATGGGTGTTGGTGCATGTATTGCATGATTTCACCATTTGGAGAGAGATTCATTTGGTGTGGTCTGCTTCCTTTGTGCGTGGGGCACGAGTAGACGTTTGTGTTTGGATCGTCGAAACAACTGGCCAGGGGGTGCTTCTCGCTTCCCGCGGAACTAATCTTCTGAGAAACTGAGACGATAGGGGGAGGACACATAGTCCAAGGCCCTATGTGACACGGCTGGGCCGTGGGTGGACGTCTTCCTTGGTTAAAAGTGTGAAGTGTCAAAAGCACTTGGGAAGAACGGTTCGATGAGTCCACATTCCCTAGTGAGCTGCAGACTTAGGGGAATGGTGGAGAATGATCCAGGACCCTTTGGTAGGGTGTGTTTTTGTGTGTGTGTACTACAGGCGGTCTGTGAGTACGGTGCGTTGCATATCATCATGTGATTTATTGATATGTATATATATATGTTAGAGCATGATTATTTATGAATATGCAAAATGAATTCATTTTATAAAATGCTCAGTTGAAAGTGATAAATGTGAAAACGGAAATTAAAAGCAGTAATTATTAAAGTATAAACGAGGCGTATATCCTTATACTTGTGTTGTATACTTTTGTGCCCGTAGGGGAAGTTAAGTATATTGGTGTGGCGACTTCTGTGGTTAGTTGAAGTTAGAGATGGATTGTAGAATTGAGGTTGAGTTGATGTGGAGTAATGCCTTAGAGAATGTGGTTAATAGTTTTGTAATTGTGGTTAGTAGCCTTGTGATTATGGTTAGTAGCCTTGTGATCGTAGTTAGCAGTCTTGTGACTATGGTTAGTAGTCTTGTGATTGTGGTTAGTAGTTTGGTGATTTTGGTTGGCTGTGTGACTTGTTAGAGATTTGAGATCCGAGATTGATTTTAGTATCAGTTATGATTTAGGGCCTTCGAGAAGGCGGGTGATGAGATTGTGAGTTGTAGTATGGACCTTTAGGTTCCTTTCACTTTTGAGGAATATGTTATCAATTATAACTAAGATTTTGATTGGGAGATAAGAGGTTATGGTTGAGGTGAGTTCTATTAAGTACTTAGGGTACTGTAGCGTGGTTTATAGTGCTTAGTTCATTCCCCTAAGCATTTCTTGTACTGTGTTTTGTACACTAGTACGTGGTCGTTGACTTGTATGTTATTCCTTGAGTCGTCGGTTACGGCGTGGTGCCGAACCTTTTCCTGGTGTTGTCATTTGATTCTATAGAGTTGTGTTTTCTCTTATTGGCTATCATTTCGAAAACGGTGTTTCCTAAGTTTTGAAGTAAACTCTTGTATTTAAAGGGAAAAACCCGTTTTCGCCTACCCCCGTAGAAATGAAAAGTTTTAATACCTTATAAAATGATCTTAGGATCTTCTTTGAAAAGATTTCAACTTTTAAAAGCCGGTGATGGCAACTGACGGAGACCGGGGGCAAGACGGTCATTTCTACTGTGTGATTTTCTAAAGGAAAACTATTTTATTACTTTTCTTGGGATTCTGAGGTTACGAGACTTCTTTCTCAAAACCTCGACTTGTAGAGTTTTGAAAGGTGTTCCATTGTTTCACCTTTGCTTCTGATCATTTTTAAGTCTCGGTTTTGAGGCTTGTCGTTGTTGAGTGCACACATATAGTGTTGCCTTTCTCTTTTCTGGGTTATTGGTTTCACCACCTAGGTGATTTGAGTTTTTCTTACGTTAGAGGCATGGATGCCAAATGGATCGGTTCGAGTTTGAAAACATTTTTCTTAAAAACTATTGAATCTCTGGGATTCATCTTTTTATTACTTCCACTCTCGGCCATTCGTTTTTGGTTTCCTTGTTCACTTTTGGTGTTCTTTCCTTGTTCCCTCTTGGTATTCTTTCCTTGTTCACTGGTGGCATCTTAACCTTGCCATCGTTGTCTTGGTTATCTGTTGGTTAGCATTGGGAACTCTTTTCCTTTGCTTCGTTTTGGTGACCCTTAGGTGGTCGTTCTTGTGAGTTGAGGTCTTGTACTCTTAGTGAATTGATCGGGTGGTTTTGTAGCTTATAGTGCAAGTGTTAGTGATTGATTTATCATGTTGGTGACTTATTGACTTGTTGGAGATAGCATTGAGGTTTTCGCATAGTGAGATGATGGGGTGATCCCATCCTTGAGGTACAGACTTACTCTAGGAGAGGGATGAGATTGGTTATATATATACATTGTATATATATATATATATATATATATTGATGATGGTTGTGTTAGTACGCAAGGACGTGGGTGTTTTCCTTCCTGTGTTACCGGAGTGTAGGATTTGAGCCTTCCTTGGTACTATTGGTGGATTTTGTTTCCTTGTGGATATTAGAGATGAGTGTGATCTCCTCGGTTGGATCTTCTGAATTGTGTTGTGAGTAATTTGGTGATTTGTTAGACTGAACCTTAGTGTCGTGTACCTAGTGTACGTTGATGAGAGTAGTGTAGACTACTGGTGTTGGATACTTGGAGTACGAGTTTTAGAGACTCATGTTGTGTATTTATATATATATATACGTGTAGATATATATATATATATATATATTCCCTATATACTTATGTATACTCGTTTACGATAGTATATGAGCGTGTGCCTTGGGATTTGCGTGGATGAGACTAGTTAGGCTATACTTATATCTTATTAGACGGTTTAGCTTTACCTAAACTATCAGAGGATGTGGTAGTTAGAGTATTCTTTCCCACTGAGCTTATTTGCTCACAGGGGTATTTCACTTGCCCCCTGGTATTCACACTCCAGGTTGCAGGAATTATACGGCTATGGGCAGGATGCGGTGCAACGGCAGTTTTCCTTGGTTTTCTTGTTACAGGTTTGGAGTTGCGTTGGGTGATGCGGTTATGGTTGCAGCATGACTGGGTTTGGGGACGATAGGTATCCGCTTTCAGTTTGTCTACCCATTGTTATGGGATTGTTATGTATTCTCTTTTGGGAGCCAGTCTGTTGGCATATCCCTGTTGATGTATCCTTTAGTTCCTGTATTTATTCTTTCTGATGGTTATTGTATCTATTCTGCACAGCTAGGTGCTTTTCTGTATTTTTATTCGAGCACTTGTGGCTCTGTTGATATTAGAGGGTTTGGAGGGGTTTTGGTTTCTTTCCACTACCTCGGCCCTATTAGGATTGATGAATGTGGGGCTTGGAAGCCATTGTGATTATTGAATTGCTATTGGCAGGTTCTTGTGTTGTGGTTGTTGTCCGGATGTTCCATTTACAAACGGAACTCTGCCGGATTTTCGTTAGATTCCGCTGCTTTGTTTATTATCCATTTGGGTATTAAATATACCATTTCTACCATTAACCCATATGTTTTCTTGGTTAATGATGTCTTAGTTGGTCATTTGTATTAAGGATCACATCCTGGATTCCTCGGATGTCCCTGTTCGGGAGTCTTAGGAATTTAGGAGCGTGTCAGTTGGTATTGGAGGATGCTAGTGAGTTTCTAGCATTCTACTTGACATGGAGTATATTTTTATTGTTATTCCATGTGTCTCTTTGTTGTTGTTAACTCTAGTAGTCGCTTGACTAGCGTCATCCCTTGGAGATTCGCTGATTCTCTAGATTTGAGTTTCGGGAATCTTAGGGGCGTGACTGCATGGTATATGGGCATTCATTGCAACCCTTTATGGGTGTTTGATGACTGAATGTCTCTTGGTTTTCGTTTCTTTTTACTTCCGCAATCACTCCCTTAACTCTTAGGCTCGGGTTTCGGAGTCCTAGGAATTTGGGGCGTGACAATTATCTTGGTGCTTTTATCCGGTTTGCGTGTTTGAGACGCTTTAGGTTCATGCTATGTAAAGTGAGTTAATTTCGGTGAAATAATTGAAATAATCATTCAAGATCATTCGAGAGCCGAAACCAAGGATAAATGAACCATAATTGACCTAAATCAAGTTAAAGAGGTAATACATGTGAAGTGGAAATAAGCCAAGTGGAGAAACGAAGCAAAGAAGTCAAGACAAAAAAATATGCACAAAGAACTACCGAGTACTCGGTAAAACCTACTTCGAGTACTAGATGAATCTCCGCCTTAGCGCCAATGATAACACAAAAAACAAAATCTTTTCACGTCATTGTCATGTCATGGTGCGTTATTATACTATTATCGAGTACTCGAGGTTTTGACCTTCGAGTACTTGAGATTTCAACTTCGACACTCGAGATTACTACCAAGTTCTCGAACACTTAAAGAGTTGAGCATATTCAAACCACCATAACCTGATAAAAAAAATTAAATGGAGTGATTCAAAAGCCTAAACTCATCCTCATGAAGTCAGCTTTTTAACACATTTTGAATCACGCAAAAACTCCTCCCATAGCTCAAGATATGATCAAAATAGTGCAGCAGGGACGAAGCTAAAAATCAACTTCGAGTACTCGAGATACTTGAGATTGGCCGACTTCAACTTCATGGGTGAACCTTATTTCGGCCCCGTTTGACTTGATATGCACTCCAAGCTATTTTGGGATATATTTTAGACCATAATTGGTCAAATTTCACTTCCTTTATGATCAAAAGACACAAGGAAAACCCTTACTTGATGGTGAAGCAATCAACATACTAAATCAAGACGTCTCTTCTTCTATAAAAGAGAGGGGTCTCCATAAAAAGGGCGGTCTTAAATTGAGGATTCCATTAGGAGTCTTCCTTTCGGGGAGTCTTAGAAACTCTCAAGAGAACATTATTCAAAGAGAATTAGAAGAGAAAGGAGGAGAAGAATATAATAACGGAGAAGACAACTATGGAGGAGATTTCTACATCAAAGATCGATGCGGTCTTTTCCTACCATAAGCAGCTAAACTGGTATCTAAGGCCCTAGCCAAGTAATGTCTTAGCTTAAATGGATATTTAATCTTACTCAATCATGATCATCCAATATGAGCTAGAACTCGAATGTTCAATTCATGATTTTTTACACATGCAATCTAGGTTTGGACAGGCCATGCCAAGGGAAGGTGAAATTGACATGCTTTAGTTTATTTTATTGCACTATAGGAGTAGTTTAGAGTACTATAGATAACATGCACAAGTCACGCTCTTCTAAAGATGGGTTGTAGCCAATTCAGATGAATTATTCTTTTTTTTGGGATTAGGGTTTGCCAATATTGTAACCCTATATCTGATTCACATATGATGGACCGCCCTTTACAATTAAATAAGTATAAATCAATATTATGCGGCTAGTGGTGGCGTTAGAAATACCGTAGAATCTATCTCTTTTGTTTTTATCTCAATTTTATCTTTATTTGTTTTATTTAATTTAGTTGTTTATTAGTTTATAATCAAAACCCAAATCAAAACTATTATTTTGTTGGACTTTAGAATACGACTTAGTCCCCGTGGATTCGATAACCCTATTATAAGTACATTATACTACAATACGATTCATGCACTTGTGATAGGTAAAACTAGGTCAATATTTAGGTCTTATTCTTAATCATTATTTTTAGCGACCCAATTAGCCGATCAGTAGAAACTAAATAAAAGGTTTTATTCAAATTCCAGTTTTCTAATTCCTCCCAAGACACTGTAGTAACTGTTAGTCACTAATTAACCCTAGGGGGGGGGGGGTGAATAGGGTGTTCAAAAATTAGGTCTAATTCTTTTCGAGATTGGAACACTCTCAAATAAAAAACTATATCACAATAAGCAAGTGAATGATTTAATTTGAACTTCTCTAACTATTAATTTCAAGACAAGATAGCATACAAGATATTCAGGCAATTATGGCATGCAAAATAATTAAGTAAAGAGAAAGAGATAGAGAGATTTGACACCGTGATTTTTTCGAGGTTCGGTAACTCCTACTCCTTGGCTCAAGAACCCCTTCTTGAGACTTTTCCCGATCCTTTCACTATGGCCCTTCCTTCACAGGTGGAATGGCAAACCTTTACAACACAAGCCTCTCGAGCTTGTCCCTCAATCAAGAGAACAACCCTCTCTTGAACAATCAGTGGACTTCACTTGTTCGAGATTACAAATTCGTATGTAATCAATAAAATCACTCAAGAACAAAAACACTCAAAACCCAAAGGTGTTTATGGAAGATAAATCAATATAAGCTCAAGTGTTTTTGGTGATGTTACAATAGCTCTAGAAATGTATTCTCAAAGGGTATGATCAATGAATGATATTTGGAGAATAAGAAGAGATACTAGAGGTTTTGATTTTCAAAGAAACTTGGAGAAAATCAGATTTTCAAAGCTTGGTTTCAATGGTTTTTGTAGAGAAAATTTCTGCAGAATTTTTGATAGCTTTCTTTCTTCTTGTATTTCAATCTCTTAATCTTCAATATACACATCTCATTCTATATATAGCATAGCATTAGGGTTTTGAAGAATGATTATAGTATTTGAAAGATAAGAGCCGTTTGAATACCATTGAACACAATCCACAAAACATGGGAAATGTTTTCTGAAGAATCTGCAGGTTTTGAGGAACTTCTAGTCGACTACTTCTCTGTTGTAGTTGACTACAATGGACCATCTAGTCGACTAGATTGAGTTCTAGTCGACTACTTTGGACCATCTAGTCGACTACATGAAGTAGTCTAGTCGACTCAAGCTCTTTTCAGTCGACTCTTTTGATGTGGATGAAAAACCTATAGCTACTGATTGTTTTAGTTGACTACTAGAAAATACACAGGCTCATTTTAGTCGACTCAAACATGAAAAACATTTAATAAAAATATTTTTCTTTCCGTTTAAGTTCGGTAAAGCATTTTTCATTTCATTTCAATTTGGTTCATTTTATACTTGAGCTTATACGATAAAATCGACGCATAAAATTACCTTGTTATAATGATCGTTTCCCAACCTATCTACCCCAACTCTTGAGTCTTCGACTTTCGCCTTTGCCGTTGATTTTCCATTTGCGCTTCAATTTCTTTTACGGCTTTTCGCTTTAATTCAAGCTTTCTTTCCGAACTTGCTTTCCGAGTCATTTTCTTTCCGAGTTTGTTTTCCGAGTCGTTCACCTGTCTTTTACTGAAAACTTAAGCTCGAAAATTCATTAGTATCAAACACTCTTCAATGGATTGTTATCATCAATTTTGGAATTGTTTGCCGAAAGTAAATTTCAAAGCCAACAATCTCCCCCTTGATGATGACAAAACATTTTGTGTTTGCTTGGCATTTTGCGAAACATCAAGTGATGCTCCCCCTCAATATGTGCATAATATTTTATTTAAATGCTCCCCCTTAGAAAATGAAATTTGCAATTTAATGGGCATTTTGATACAATATATAAATAGGCGCACATTTGAGATAACAAATATAAACAGCATATCATAGATGTTTCAATTTAAAACAAGCCGTTTATACTAATGAAAAACATGGAAATAACAAACAAGTCGTAAATAACCATAACAAGCCACACAAAAACAGAAATTGCTAATGTCGGATAATGAAATACATGATAGTGCAAATAGCATAATTTCTCCCCCATTTTGTCAGCGTCGAGGGGTGCGTGAGCGAGGGTTCCTGTGTCCAAGAGTGAGGTCATCAAGTGACCCAGCCAGATTTGTAATACGGGTAGACATTTCCTCATCATGAAGAACAAGGCGCTCATTGATCAATCGAATGGCTTCCGTATTCTGATTTACGGTCGTATCAAGGCGCTGAAGCATTTGTTCCTGCTGCCTAAGTAGCTCCGTATTGCTTTGAACAACTCCAAGAAGTTGGGTGAGAAGAGCAGCCTGAGAAGCTGAAGCACTGTCCAACGGAGGAACCGAGGAAGAGGCTTCCTGGCGCGATGCAGAACCGCTAGGAGCTGTACGCGAACGAGGAGCAGGTGCACTTTCATAAATGAAATTTCCTTCCGCATCAGAAAGAATATGCATATGCTTGACATGAGTAGCGTCAAGAAAAATAGGATGATGCTCGGATATTTCATTTGGAAATTTAAAGCCTTTCCGCTGCAGTAGATATGTAATGTGCGCGGGAAAGAAAAGCGGGCCAGATGGCTTGCGCTGACATGTGAGGATGACGGAATGGAAAATATAAGCTAAATCAACGCGGGTTCCTGTCAAAACGCAATAAACCAAAAAAGCCTTCATACGAGAAACACTACTACGACTACCAGTTTTAGGCAGAATAGAGTAAGTAATAACATTATGAATTAATCTAGCCTCGGGTAGTAGCATAGAAGAGGTAATACCGGCGTTCTGCGAAATTTCCTTGTCGACGCATATGACCCGAACAACCTCAATACAATCGAAACCATCAGCCTTATACCAATCCTTGGAGAAATGGCGGATACAGTCATTCGGAAGCAAGAAAATGCGCTTGATTTCACTGTCATCAATGGTCTCGTCTTCACCACATAGATTAAAATGAAGATGAGAGAGTAATTTCTCCTTGTGATTTGCAAGAGAAGCGTAGAAGGCTTTGACAATTCGCGGAAATACCGGAATGTCAAGAGAAACGAAAAAATCCCAACCAATTGCTCGGAATAACTCGAAAGTTTGAGCCCGAATTTCAGTGCATAAATCTTGTGTGACAATACGGCAAGGTGTAGGAGCACGGTGATCAAAAACAGTGATGAATTTATTTCTATTATCATCATCAAGAAGAAGTACCTCAAGAAGAAGAGGTTCATTCGACTCCTCTTCATCAACAGCCGTAGGAATGCGTGGATTGGTGGAGCTTTGGCCTCCATCAATGCGTGAACGTTTCCGAAATAGACCTCGAGTCTTCGGTGGCATTGTAGAAGATGATGCACAAATATATAGAGATATATAGATATAGATGTGAGAGAGTGAGAATGAAGAAATTTGGGTGAGGGAAATGGGTGGAAGATGATGGAAATGTGAAATTAATGAGAGATAGGTGATGATTTGAAGGTATAGATAGTAGTAGGAGAGGGATTGAGAGGAGAGGGTTTGAGAGTGGGTGAAGGTTGAAGGAGGCGGATGGAGAAGATGAAAGGGGGTTTAGGTTTTATAGTGGGTTGAGTCGACTAGGTCTAGGTGAGTTGGTTAGATTGAGGTTTGAGTTGACCAGGCTGGGTTTGAGTCGACTGGGAAGGCAAAGTAGTCGACTAGAGTAAGGTTTGAGTCGACTAGAAAATATTTGAGTCGACTAGAATAGTAATGAGTCGACTAGAAGGTGAATAAATTTCAATGGTGAAGCTACTGACCAAACTAGTCGACTAGAATGGTTTGAACTGCACAGGATGAGTCGACTAGAAGAAGAAAAATGATAAAAATAAAAAAAAATAAAAAAAAAACAAAAATATCAAGAAAATATGGAAAATAAAGATTATGACAGAGTTAAGATAAAACATCAAAATCCATGGCCATACCAATTTCTCGACGAATTTTAGAAAAAGATTCGTCCGCAAGTGGTTTTGTAAAAATATCCGCCAATTGATTTTTAGTGTTGATAAAGATCAATTCAACGTCACCCTTAGCAACATGATCACGTAAAAAATGATGCCTAATCTCTATATGCTTGGTGCGTGAGTGATGAATAGGATTCTTTGAAATACAAATCGCACTAGTATTATCGCATTTAATAGGCACGTGAGAGAAAGTAAGACCGAAATCAAATAGTTGTTGCTTAATATAAAGAGTTTGAGCGCAACTACTACCGGCTGCCACATATTCAGTTTCGGTCGTAGATAATGCAACGGAATTTTGCTTTTTACTTGACCAGGATACTAGTGAGTGTCCTAGAAAATGACAAGTGCCGCTTGTGCTTTTTCGATCAATTCTACATCCCGCAAAATCGGCATCCGAATAACTAATAAGATCAATTGAAGTTCCACGTGGATACCAAAGCCCTAAGTTTATTGTACCACTTAGGTAGCGAAAAATGCGTTTGACCGCAAGCAAATGAGATTCCTTAGGACATGATTGAAACCGGGCACATAAGCATACACTAAACATTATATCCGGTCTACTAGCGGTTAAATAAAGCAAACTACCGATCATGCCTCTATAATTAGTAATATCAACACAATTACCATTTTCATCTTTATCAATCTTAATAGAGGAACTCATAGGAGTTATGGCATGTTTGGTAGCCTCCATACCAAATCGCTTTAGCAAATCTTTAGTGTACTTGGATTGGCTAATGAATAAGTCATCCGAGCTTTGCTTGATTTGAAACCCTAAGAAGAAAGTCAACTCACCCATCATGCTCATTTCAAATTCGTTTTGCATACTTGTGGCAAATTCCCTACATAAAGAATTATTTGTTGAGCCAAAAATAATGTCGTCAACATAAATTTGGACAATCAATAAATTATTCTTAATGGTTTTTGTAAAAAGTGTGTTATCAATTTTCCCTCTTGTAAAACCATTTTGAGTTAAAAACCCGCTAAGTCTCTCATACCAAGCTCGAGGAGCTTGCTTTAAGCCATATAGAGCTTTAGCCAATTTGAAAACATGATTTGGAAAAAGATTATTTTCAAAACCGGGTGGTTGCTTCACAAAAACTTCTTCTTCTATGACACCATTTAAGAAAGCACTTTTGACATCCATTTGATAAATAGTGAAATTTCTATATGATGCAAATGCAAGAAGCATTCTAATTGCTTCTAATCTAGCTACCGGTGCAAAGGTCTCATCGTAGTCAATGCATTCCTCTTGATTATATCCTTGAGCTACTAATCTTGCATTATTTCGAATAATTACTCCATTCTCATCCTTTTTGTTTCGAAAAACCCATTTTGTGCCAATTATAGTTTGATTTTCGGGTCTAGGAACTAAATGTCAAACTTGATTTCGTTCAAATTGATTTAGTTCCTCTTGCATTGCTACGATCCAAGAATCATCACATTGAGCTTCGTGGAAGTTCTTGGGTTCGATTTGCGATACAAAGGCCATGTGGTTGCAAAAATCTTTAAGTTGAGATCTGGTACTAACCCCTTTTGAAGGATTACCTATGACTTGATCAAGAGGATGATTGTGAACAATCCTCCATGCTTTAGGCATTGAGTTGGTCAAGTCATCATTGGATTGATGCTCAACTTCCCTCATTTCTTTTTGGCTACATGATGAGTTGAAGATATTGAGAGTATTTGGATTATCCTCAATTCCAACAACCTCATCTTCTTCTAGGTCAATTCTAGGTGATGGTGGTGAGGGTGATTCATCAAAGACAACATGAATAGACTCAACCATGGTTAGAGTCCTTTTGTTATAAACCCGAAATGCTTTACTCCTTGTAGAATAACCTAGGAAAATTGCTTCATCCGATTTGGAGTCGAACTTTCCAAGGTTGTCTTTATCATTTAACACAAAACATTTACACCCGAAAACTTTGAAATATCCAATATTGGGCTTTCGACCATTCCACAACTCATAAGGCATTTTCCCCAACTTCATCCGAATAATAACACGATTAATTATATGGCAAGCAGTGTTTACCGCTTCCGCCCAAAGGCTTCTGGGAAGGTTGTGCTCATTTAACATGGTTCTAGCCATCTCTTGTAGAGATCGATTCTTTCTTTCAACTACACCATTTTGTTGAGGGGTTCTAGGAGCTGAGAGGTCATGAGAAACACCTAGGTCATCACATAATTTCTCTAAGTCTTGATTATCAAACTCCCTACCTCTATCACTTCTAATTTTCTTGATTTTCAAATCTTTTTCATTTTGAATGACTCTATAAAATCTTTCAAGAATGGAGTGAGTTTCATTTTTATGAGCAAGAAAGTGAACCCAAGTAAATCTAGAGTAGTCATAAACTATAACAAGTACATAGAGTTTCCCGGCTAAGCTAGCCGTTCTCTCCGGACCAAAAAGATCCATGTGAAGTAACTCTAGAGGTTTAAAAGTGGAAATATCTTTCTTTCTCTTGAAAGAAGATTTAACTTGCTTGCCTACTTGACATGCGCTACATATTTTATCTTTCGAAAATTTAGTCTTTGGGAGGCCTTTGACTAAATCATTTTTAGATAAACGATGAATGAGGTCCATACTAGCATGTCCTAGACGTCTATGCCATAACCAACTATTTTCGCTAGATGTGACAAAACATTTAACATCTTGATCATGCAATTCACATAACAACAAAGTATACAAGTTTCCATTTCTTTTGGCATTGAACATTTGTTTCCCATCTTTCTTGATTATGCATGCATTTGTCCTAAATATAACATCATAGCCCTTGTCACATAGTTGACTGATACTAAACAAATTATGCTTCAAACCATCAACTAAAAGCACATCATCTATAGAGAGAGAAGAGGAAATACCGATTGAGCCAATTCCTATAATTTTGCCTTTAGAGTTGTCTCTAAACGTTACGTTTCCTCCTTCATAAGGTTTAAGTGAAATAAACTTTGATTTATCTCCCGTCATATGCCTTGAGCATCCACTATCAAGAAACCATTTTTCTTTTGATGCGGACTTCAATCATACCTACAAAACAAGTTCAAGTAACTTTTATTGGTACCCAATCTGTTTTGGGTCCATTTTGGTTAGATAGATATGCAATAGTTCCTTTTGGAACCCAAATTCGTTTCGTTACAACATTCTCTTTTCTATGAGAGCATGTAATAGTCCCTTTCGGAACCCAAACCATTTTTGACATAATTTTCTTCTTTCTATGAAAGCATACATTTGTTTTCTGTCATTTTCTATTGCAATAGTAGCAAGTAACATGTTTATAATCATTTGAAGATGCATGAGATGATTTTTTAGTAAATATAGAGCTAAGTGATTTTCTCTTTTTCAATATAAGAGCATCCTTGTCAAAAGCATCATACCCTAGACCACATTTGTCAAATGATCCTTTTTGTCTTCCTAACATGATACTAAGGTTCTCTTTTCCTTTTGTAAATTTAGCTAAAACATTTATTTGATCATCAATAGTATTTTTCAACCGAATATTTTCCTTTTCTAGCTCAATGTTTTTGTCATTGCAAGAAACTTCTAAGTTTTGAATTAGTGAGACTACATGAAGACTTAGCTTTCTTAAGAAGGATATATTTTCTAGCTAATTTTTCAAATTCATCACGTAATTCTTCAAACACATCTTGCAATTCATTGTAATCAAGAAGAAGTTCATCATATGATAGTTTATCTAAATCACTTAAATTTAAATGTACCTCTTCTTCATTTGCCATGAGGCAAATGTTTGCCGTTTCCTCGCTACTTTTCTCCTCATCCGAGTCGCATGAGTCATAGTCCTCCCATGTGACGTTCATTGCCATCTTGCTAGGTCTTTTGTCGTTTTCCTTTTTGAGCTTGAAGCAATCACTTTTGTAGTGTCCCGGCTTTCCGCAATTGAAACACGTTGGGGGTTCCCTTTTGCTAGTCTCGCCTTTAGGTTCGATTCTCTTCATGAATCTTCCACCGTTTGCTTTCTTTCTTTGAAGATGTCTCTTGAATTTTTGGGTGAACAATGCAATGTCCTCATCCTCTTCTTCTTCACTCGGCTCATTGATTTCATTTTTGGTGAAGGCTTGCAAAGCTATTCCCTTTCTTGGCTTGATGTCGTCTTCACGAGCTTTCAACGTTATTTCCCAAGTGAGTAAAGAGCCGAAAATTTCATCGAGACTCATGGTGTTGAGGTCATGAGCTTCTTTTATAGCCGTTACTTTTGCATCCCATTTTGCCGGAAGGCTTCTAAGCACTTTTCGTGACGCATCGGATCTAGGAACAATTCTACCAAGATGCTTTAGTCCATTCAAAATAATTCATATTCATGCATGAGTATGTCAATTTTGGATTCTCGTACTTGAGATGTTCCTTCATAGGTTACCTCAAGTTTATCTCACATTTCTTTTGCAGTTGAACAAGTAGATACACGATTAAATTCATTTGGACTTAAAGCACAATTTAAATTTACTTTGGCTTTAGCATTGTACAACATGAGTTTACGGTCATCATTATCCCACTCATTGGGTAATTTAGGGACGGCTTTTCCATCAACAATTTTAGTTAATACAAATGGTCCTTCAAGAACTACTTGCCAAATTTGGTAATCAATAGCTTGAAGAAAATCAATCATTCTAGTTTTCCAATAGCTATAATTTGATCCATCAAACCATGGGGGCCTATTATTCGATTGACCTTCAATATGAGTGACTAAATTCGATGACATGATCGTTCTCTAAGACGGTTAAGTCTAAAATAAATAGAGATTAGGCTATGATACCAATTGTTAGTCACTAATTAACCCTAGAGGGGGAGTGAATAGGGTGTTCAAAAATTAGGTCTAATTCTTTTCGAGATTGGAACACTCTCAAATAAAAAACTATATCACAATAAGCAAGTGAATGATTTAATTTGAACTTCTCTAACTATTAATTTCAAGACAAGATAGCATACAAGATATTCAGGCAATTATGGCATGCAAAATAATTAAGTAAAGAGAAAGAGATAGAGAGATTTGACACCGTGATTTTTTCGAGGTTCGGTAACTCCTACTCCTCGGCTCAAGAACCCCTTCTTGAGACTTTTCCCGATCCTTTCACTATGGCCCTTCCTTCACAGGTGGAATGGCAAACCTTTACAACACAAGCCTCTCGAGCTTGTCCCTCAATCAAGAGAACAACCCTCTCTTGAACAATCAGTGGACTTCACTTGTTCGAGATTACAAATTCGTATGTAATCAATAAAATCACTCAAGAACAAAAACACTCAAAACCCAAAGGTGTTTATGGAAGATAAATCAATATAAGCTCAAGTGTTTTTGGTGATGTTACAATAGCTCTAGAAATGTATTCTCAAAGGGTATGATCAATGAATGATATTTGGAGAATAAGAAGAGATACTAGAGGTTTTGATTTTCAAAGAAACTTGGAGAAAATCAGATTTTCAAAGCTTGGTTTCAATGGCTTTTGTAGAGAAAATTTCTGCAGAATTTTTGATAGCTTTCTTTCTTCTTGTATTTCAATCTCTTAATCTTCAATATACACATCTCATTCTATATATAGCATAGCATTAGGGTTTTGAAGAATGATTATAGTATTTGAAAGATAAGAGCCGTTTGAATACCATTGAACACAATCCACAAAACATGGGAAATGTTTTCTGAAGAATCTGCAGGTTTTGAGGAACTTCTAGTCGACTACTTCTCTGTTGTAGTCGACTACAATGGACCATCTAGTCGACTAGATTGAGTTCTAGTCGACTACTTTGGACCATCTAGTCGACTACATGAAGTAGTCTAGTCGACTCAAGCTCTTTTCAGTCGACTCTTTTGATGTGGATGAAAAACCTATGGCTACTGATTGTTTTAGTCGACTACTAGAAAATACACAGGCTCATTTTAGTCGACTCAAACATGAAAAACATTTAATAAAAATATTTTTATTTCCGTTTAAGTTCGGTAAAGCATTTTTCATTTCATTTCAATTTGGTTCATTTTATACTTGAGCTTATACGATAAAATCGACACATAAGATTACCTTGTTACAATGATCGCTTCCCGACCTATCTACCCCAAGTCTTGAGTCTTCGACTTTCGCCTTTGCCGTTGATTTTCCATTTGCGCTTCAATTTCTTTTACGGCTTTTCGCTTTAATTCAAGCTTTCTTTCCGAACTTGCTTTCCGAGTCGTTTTCTTTCCTAGTTTGTTTTCCGAGTCGTTCACCTGTCTTTTGCTGAAAACTTAAGCTCGAAAATTCATTAGTATCAAACACTCTTCAATGGTTTGTTATCATCAATTTTGGAATTGTTTGCCGAAAGTAAATTTCAAAGCCAATAATAACCATAAAAAATTTTCAGACCTCACCATCAGAAGTGTAAATCGGTAGTGGTTGTGAAAGATGGTTTAACTACGAGGGTTATCCACTATATGATGATACGTGTAAAAGACTTAAAACTAAGTGCACCATCAACTCAATTAGGTGTTTTGGTCTCAAATACACTAATGATTTTTCAAATCTCATATAGTTATCTCACAAATATTTAGATGATGACAATTTAATCCTCAACAAAATGCAACTGTGAAATCTAAAGCTCTAAAAAGTTAAAAACTTTTGTTTTATTTGTTTTTTTTCTTTTGTTATTTTTGAAATAATGAATTAGAAATAAAAAATTAAAAATAACAAATTAGTCCATACCCCCAAACCTAAACTCAACATTGTAACTCTCATTTTGTACACAAAAATATAAGGATGAAAGGATATCACCTGAATCACGGTGGGTTGATCTGGTCAAAATTGTTATCAAATAATAAAGAGTTGTTAGGATTCAAATGAAAAATTCTATACTAGAAAATAAATAAAAATAAAGTGAAAATTCCTAAAATTAACAATACACACAAGTCTTCTTCGCATTGCACGATAAATTTTAGCATTCTCCTCTAGATGGATACGATGCCTACACACCGATTGAGATATACCCTTAATGTCTGCTATAGTCCACTCAATAGTTGATATGTGTGATCCACAAGGATATTTAAGAGTTTTTCCGTTTGTTCCTTATTTAACTCAGATGAATGATGACATGTAGACTTTCATCTGGACCTAAGTAGACATACTTAAGTTCAGGAGGCAAAACATCGAAATACAACTCAAGAGGTGACTTAGTTGATGAAACATGTTTACCCTTAATTATTGAAAGGTGTTCTACCTTGGCTTTCCACTTCTCTATGTCCAGAAGAGGGGCAAAATCCACTAAGGTGTTCACCTCTTCACAAGCACTATCTATATGAAAATCACACCCAAAGTAAGGTAGACATGCCTATAAAGGATCATCATAACTTCGATGTATGAATATCTCTTGGACTTCACTTTCTATTAGATTTACATCATTCATATCTGATAAGAGTCGAATGTTGCACATTTTAGGCCCTAACTCGGTATTGTTAAATCATATCATCACATTACTTGGTGTTTTTATCCAGTTTGCATGTCTAAGTGTGTTTCAAGAGCTTAATGGAGAAAACAAGCTTACTTTAGTGAATTAACCAATGTTGTGTTTGTGACTGATCAAAAAGAGAAAAAAAATGAAGTTTTTGAGCAAAAAACGCATTCCGAATGATAAAACGGACATTTTACAAGCCACAAACTTTGGGATATGTGTTATAGAAATGAAAGGGGTCCAAATGGAGGAAAATAAATTCAAAAAGTGGATTTTAAGGTTTTTGCTATGCATACCAGCGAATACAGTACTGAAAAGTGCCTAGAAAACTTATTTTTACGCAGACATATGCAGACCAGTACGCATATGCGTAAGCCAGGGTACGCATATGCGTAAGAACCCCTACACATATTCCTACGCATATGCATAGGGGGGTCTACGCATATGGCACCTTAAAAATCTCACAAAGTGTGTTTAACTCCGAATTGACTTCCTTTGACTTGTTCCCCACTCCAACACATTCAAGCACATGTATAAGGCATATTTACATCAAATTGAAGGGGTTTTGCTCAGAATTGAAAACAAACACATGAAAGGGGAATCCTAGTCAAAGCAGGACAAGTCTAGCATAAGTGGTACTCTTCTCAACTCCTTTTATAAATATCAAGGTCTGAAATAGACCTAGGGGCAAATACATAAATTTCACACACTTACTTTGGAGATTTTCATCATTCAAGAAGGAATGAGCAATTCAAGACCTAGAAATCAAGAGAAGAAGACCATGGAGGGCAATGCTATATCAACGATGTATTCTTCCCCCACCATGACCAATTAAACTGGTATCCAGGGTTTTTCTAACAAAACCCTAGCCAAGTAATTTAGTTTTTGTTATTTATTTCAATTGTAAAGAGGGGAAATTGATGAACACACATGTGATGATTATGTAGATGAGTGACCAAATTTCTTCTTGAAACAAGATTCTATGTTTATTCTACTCTTGTCTTAGAATGAATGAATGTTTTATCTTAACTAATCATGTTTATTCAATATAGGCTAGAACTCGGATGTTTAACTCATGATTTTCTACATAATGGAACTTCACACATGATACTCTAGGTTTACACAGGGCATGCTAAGTAGAGGTGATATAGACATGGTTTAGTTCAATTTCATGCTATAGGTGTAGATTGGAGTAGATTAGAGTACAGTAGTTTGCACGCACTAATCACACTCAGTCCGAAGATGGGTTGTAGCGAACCCGGTTAATTGTATCTCTTTGGGGATTATAACTAGCTACTTATAGTTTAATTTGATTTACATGTGATGTATCATCCGTTTACAACTGAATGAGTAGATAGTTACATTATCAGGTTAGTGGTAGAGTTATGAAAAACCTTAGACATTATCTCTACTGTTCTTGTCTCAATTTATGTTTACTTGCTTTATTAGTTAATTACTTGATAATAAAAACCCAAAACCATACTTTCATATCAATTGTAGAGTATTACTTTATGAGAGTTCAGAGTACGACTTAGTTCCTTGGGTTCGATAACCTTTCTCAAGCCGAACTATACTATAATACGATTCATGCACTTGCGAGAGGTAAAACTAGGTCATTGTAAGGGTCCATTCTTAATCACTATTTTAAATCCTAGTTTAGCCGCATTAGTATCCTCAAAGTTTGGTGGTTGTCGGCTCATATTAAAAACGTTACGCTCAACATACATATTTCTAAATGAGAATTTATCACACATTCTCGAAAGGTTCTTTCAATTTTCAGATCAAAAGGAACTAACTCTGGTTTCAGAGAACAATGCACTAGGAAGACTCCATGGATTGGAATTGCTAATATAAAAAGGTACTATCCGAAAAAAAAAAGCTAGGGTTCCTAATATAACTCTATAAATACACTACCCAAACAAATATTTTCTTTATCTGAAGATTAATTTAAGGGTAGTTATCTCTATTGTTTTCAAATTTTTTAATTTCCTATTTGAAGATAGATTATTAGGACTAGTTCCAAAATAAACTTCGCCCAGTTAGACAGCTCCTACTCCCTTTCACATAAAACTCGTGGAGGGCTAGTTAATGACCATCAAACTAACAATGGAGTAGTTCCCAGGAAATTGTGGAAATGCAGTTGGCCTGCTTATTGACGGTTTGTCCACACTCCTAGATATAACTGTCCTACCACTTATCAATTTGAGAGTAGCCCACCGGAGTTACCAAAAGTTAACTATGTCCGAGAGGATCCTATCAGCTATATGAAAACCTATTGGCCAACGTCTACTTGATTTTAAATTAAACGAAATTTGGTCGAGGGTATACAATTGCAAGGAAATGTTTAGCATAATGGGCAAGGAATTGGTAATGAAATTCAATCCTTATCTTGTTGGGGGTTAGTGTTGTTGTTCTAAGGATTTTCGTAAGGGCAATAATGTCTATTTTGATAATAAAAAATCATTAAGGGGTGTTTGGTACTAAAAATGGTTCAAAAATCAAGCTCAAGAACAAGCACGAGAAAGGGCAAAATTGTCAACACTATCTCAGAAATTCTAAATATTGAAGATTCAAGAATTGGGGTTGTTAGGACGATTTGCAAACATTTTAAAAAGGTATTTTATGAGTGAAAATACCATATAAGCTCAAATTCGAGAAACCATAATTAAGATTGAAAGCATTTGCTAAGGCTTGTTTTGCCCGACTGGGAAGACCAGTCGAGTGGCCATTCATGGGCAGTCGACTAATCCTTCCAGAAGTTTAAGCTCTGTGGAACACTTGGTTCCCAATTGACTGGTTTAGAGACTAGCCAAATGAAACTCACGTTTCAGTCGATTGTTGTATCCAAATAATTTTGAACGTCTATCATTTTCTTGGATCGGTCGACTGGTTGGGGAGTGGTAGACGATAAAATTTAAACTTCAATCGACTGGAGGTTCAGGCCAGTCGACAGGTTTATCCAGCAACGGCTCTGAATTTCATTCATGATTTCTCAACTATCACCACCTTTCCCGACTGTTAGCTTTAAGCTTGGCCACTCTCTTTTTGAGTGTAACTCACTCACCTAACCGTAATCCTTGGTATATATACTTAGAGATGAGTTTGAGAAGAGGTGTCTTTGTGTGTGTGAAAGACAATTAATACTCTTCATCTTCAACAACCAAAGTCTCTTTCTCTTTAAAAGCCATTGAAGGCTAAGTCCAAGCAAGCATTTATTGATAATAACTTCATCTATTGTATATCATTGGAAGCTTGGTTTCTATAATGTATGGTATTTTCACATATAATTTAAAACTTTTATTAATGATTAAGTGCTTACATGATTATGTGCTTAACATGACTTACGTGTTTTACTTGTTAACTAAATTTGTATGTTGCATGTTGTATTTTAATTTTGAGAATAATGAAAAGTGTTGAAAATAATTTTGGAAAATTAATGACCTATGGGCATTATAGTATTTTCACTAAGTGTTGAGATAGTGGAAAATCCTAGAAATTTGGCGAAGTGTTGAAATAACACTTAAGTGGCATTGTAGTAATTAAAGTGAAAGACTTGGGTTAATTGGGAAATATTATTATGATGGCAAACTTGTAAATTGAATCAACTAAATGTGAGTTTAGTCTCTTCTCACTTTAACGTGTTGTCACAGTCATGGCCATTAGATTTCTCTTTTCTCCCATATTTAATCACAACTCTTGGGTGAGAGGTGTTTGTGAGTAGGAAATCTTTACACCTCTTTTTTCTTCCAAATGCAAGACTAAACCTCATCCCTTGGATGTCCTTCTCACTTTCCCCATCTTTATCCCTAGCCTTTGGATTCTAAGGCATTGTTTGGGTTGTATGCAAATGCTTTATGCATAAGTCTTGGTTTTTCATTTGCAATCTTCCTTTCATTTTTCTAGCTTTAATCTAGACCATTGGATTGTGAGAGATGTGAGTGGAGAATTTCTATATTTCTTAAGTCTTCTCCACTTTACAAGTCTTAACACTTTCTCTCTATACTTCTCTTTCCCTCCTATTCTTCTCCACTTCTTCCTTTGATATCATATCCTTCCACTTATAGTTTGAAGAAGTGTTCAACATCGAAGTTGCTTGGATCACTCTCCTCTTCGATTGGGTCTAAGTATTGGGGTAAGTTTCTAGTCTCTCTTGAGTTTTCCAACTTCAAACTCTAGAATTATTTCTCTTGAAGTTTTGTGTTCAATTCTTGATTTTTGGTTTTATTCACTCTTGAATCTTGTTAAGGACCATAAGTTAAATACTATCACCGATTGTTTCGGTTATTGGGAACTTGGAGTTCCTCTTGTGAATTTTGACCTCATTGAGCTAAGGTTGTGGTAAGCTTCATTCTTTCCTTAAACCTTCATTTCAAGAACTCTATTGTTCATTCTATTGGAAATTTCATTTCATTCTTGGGAATTTTAATCATTTTATTGATTAAAGTTATTGAAAGACACCATATTAAATTTATCTTGCATTATGGTGTGATGGTAGCTTGGGAGAGCTTGTGTTGAATTGAAACCCTACTTGCACTATCTTGCACTCTTGGACTCTTGAAGAGCTTTGTTGGACTCATCCTTGCACTCTTGAACCTTTGCTTTGCTTGGATTGAGGTAGGGGAAAAACGAGTTGTTTTGATTTTTGTATGACGGTGTGTGCATCTATGTATATATCCTATGTATATACTTGTTGAGTCTTAACAACATAGACGAGAAATTAGGCCCTTGAAAAGCATGATATTATAAGCATAATGATATTTTGGACATAATATATTGCAATATAATGTATAACATGTATTATGGTGAGACATGGTTCAATTGAGGTCTTTTTACATATTGAGTACACCTTATTGTGTCGAGTACATTGGTGTTGGTCTATGCCGGTCATGTAATCATGTGTGAGTTGACTTATGTCGGATCGTCGCAATAACTGGTCAGGTGGTGCTTCTCGCTTCCAGCGGAACTAGTCTTCCGAGAAATAGAGACGATGGGGGAGGACTCGTTCCAAACTTTAATTTTCATGGACCGTGTTTCGTGTTTTCAATCTTCATTGATGAGCGTGTATATCATCTCAAGTGAATGATTTGGCGAGACTTTATATCCGTTGACCCTTAGTGTTAGGGTGTGTGTACCATGGGCGGTGTTGAGTCACATTGCATTTAAATTGCTTTATATGTGATTGAGATATTTATGTTCAAGCATGTTATATCTTCTAATGATGATTGATGTGAGCATGGTGAGGAAATTGTTTGTTCGGTTCGATGGGGTTCTGAATTGGCATGAGAGCCATGTGGGAAAAGATATTGGCCTAGGATTAGTAGCATGTGTCTTGGGTGGGTTGTACCACTCGGACTACTAAGATTGAGGCGATGACGCTTCCTCTACTGGCCTAGTAAGCTCACCCATGACTTTAAACATTTTTCAGGTGATGATTTGATCGGTTCCAGACGTGTGAAAATAATAGTGTTAAAAATAAGGAATTAGCACGATCTAGTTTTAACATCTCAGTCGCAAGTACGTGAGTAGTATATAGTATAATTGGGTAGAGAGGGTATAGAACCACAGAGATCAAAGTTGTTTTTCAAATAATTATAAAGTAGCAAATTGAATTATATTTATAAAAGTTGTTTGATTGGTTTATTGTATTAAACTACTAAACATAAAATAAAATAAAGATAAATAGTTTTGGTTCACTCAAGATAAACAAGTCTATGGTTAAATTCTAACTCCACCACTAGCCTTAAAACATAGTCATTAAATTATATTATTGCAAGAGGATGGTACAACTCATATGAATCAGACTAGGAACACTACAAGTAGTTGCCTAGTCCCGAAAAGAAGGTAATCAGTCCGTATTTGCTACAATCCATCTTCGATTAGTATGACTGTTGTATGCATCTATACTACAACTACTCCTAAAACATGAAATTAAAAAGCATGCTAACAATCATCTTCTCTAGGCATGGACTGTGTAACTAAGACTTTATCATGTCAAATAAGTACCATTATGTAGAAACCGTTATTAAATCACGGAATTTCTTGCCCCGTTGATAAAATAAAGTTGTTCAAGATAAATTATTAATTATGTCTCAGCTTAAGTAAATAATTAATAAATAAATCTTATTTAGGTAGTCTTGTTTGTTTTCTCACTATATAATCATCATATGAGTGTCATTCAACAGATTCCCCTCTTTGCAATAAAAATAAATAAAAGACTACATTTCTCGGCTAGGGTTTCGTTGGAAACCCAAGATACCGACTAGCCACTCATGAAAATGGGAGACTCCATTGTTGATGAAGCCACCGTCTTCATGATTGGATGGTTGGTTCTTGAGGAAGGGAACCTCTCTCAAAGAGAGTTTTATTTATGAACAATAATACGTTCTTGAAAGAATATAACGATATTTTCAAGATGTTAGAGATATATTTTGTTCATGACTTCTACCCGTATTTATAGATAAAAGTTGGTACAAATATGGTATGTTCTTTGCTTGCACTCCAAGATAACTTAAGGGCTAAGAAATGGCATTGAATAGACAATTCTGCCATGCTATATACTTGTACACAAAGTCAAAATTTTGCATTATATGTTCACACAGATTCCAAGACGACGTATTCCGAACGATTAAAAAGTATCACCGATCGATTGGTGGCTCCTGAATTTTATTCTTCTACCACTTGAATCTTGTTTCACTGACTTGTACTTTGTTAATTTTCAAATGCAAATATCTTATAATTGTTGCTCTGAATTCCACATACTTACTAAAAACCCCGAATTAACAAACTTTTGCATTGAGGCCATGAAAACACACTTAACACGCAACTTGCATAAAAATACCAAATTAATAGAATAAAGAGATTAACAAGAGGTATATGAATGCCCAGAATACCAACTATTCTTGTCTCATCAATCCCCCAAACTTAAACATTGCTAGTCCCTTAGCAATAAAGAATCAAAGAAATCATTAAGAGTAAAAAATAATAAAAAATAAAAAATAACCCCTTTCTTTCGTGAGGGAAGACAATTATACTTAGCACGTGTAACAAGCCTTTTAAACCCCTAGGAAAAATCCTAGTGGACGAGTGAAGTCTCGTGAGGGTTAAATAGGCTACCCACAACTTCTCTATAATATTTAATTAGCACATATTCATGAATAAACTTGGTCATTGACTAGGAGATGATATAATCTATAGAATAAATGTAAGAAAATAAATTTTACTTTTACAAAATAATAATTATCTTATATTAGAGTCAAGAATGGTCTCCACTAGTGACTAAACTTAGTTAATCTTTACTTGTAGAGCCAACAGTTTTTCGTTTTTTGTAAAATTTCTTTATAGCACATTTATTCCCATTTACAGTATTTCTCTATATAATTTTTTCTATTTTGAAGAGGGTTTTCCTCTTTCTTTTTGCTTTTTTCTCACATATATATATTTTTTCTTTCTTTTCTTGGAGAAGTTTTTCTTCTCCTATTTGCTTTTTCCACTCTATATTTTCTTTTTAATATGCCATTCTCCACATTTTCATATTTGATTTGTGGATTTAGGAGAATGTTTACGCACTTCTATACATTTTTTTTCTCAATATATATATTTTTTCGAGATAATACCTTATATGCTCATAAATGAAACTATAGAGATCATGTGCATGTGCTTATAGGTCAAGACTGTATTTTCTATTTTCAATTTCACCAAATTTATTCACCTATGGAGAACCACATCTTTCCACTTCTCTAATTTAACTATTATTCAGAAAAGCAGAAAATAATCAGAAACATCTATTTTCTAAATTAGTCTTTTGTCCTAATAAATTCACAAATTTAATCAAGAATATTTTAAAATCAAAATAAATATAACATAATTTAATTTTTAGAATATACTATAATAAATATATATTTTACATAGATCAATATATAATTATGTAAATATATAATACATATATATATATAATTATATATATATATAAAAAATTATTATATATATTTTTTTTCCGAACTATCGCAGCACAATTCGATCGATCGAGACATGTTTTTTATGTTTTCAACTGTGGTCTCCAGTAGCCTACTACAGTTTTTCATCATTTTTTTTCTTAATCTTTCAAAAATTCTCATTCCTCTATATCCATGTCTATATTATTCCACACCCCACCCTCCAAACTTGAATTGAACCATGTCCTCATGGTTATAATAATTATAGAAACATAGGGATAGAACAATATTACCACTGATTTGAGCAAGATTTCCAAATGGTGATGAAATATCCCCCAAACTTGGTGTGTACCATAATCTGCATTCTAATAGGACTAAAACAAGATCATGCTAAAAGCTTTGCTAAAAGCTCCATGTTTCATGCTGGAATTGATGTTGCCTCTTTTGCCCAAATTAAGTGTAGGCTCGATTTTCAAGAAGGGCATTTGCCGGTGAGATATTTAGGAGTTCCTTTATTGTCTGCTAAGCTTAGGAAATCTGATTGTTATGTTCTAGTTGCAAAAATTGCCACAAAAATCTCTAGTTAGTCTAGAAAGTTTCTCTCTTTTGGTGGGAGGCTTCAATTAATTAAAGTTGTGTTATTTTATACTAGCAAGTTTATTGGGCATCCACATTCATCTTGCCAAAATCATTCATTCATGATGTTAATGCCTTTCTTAGGAAAGTTTTGTTGACAGGTTCTAAAATGACTCAAGGAGGGTGTAAGGTTGCTTGGCGGAAAGTTTGTGCTCCATTTGAGGAAGATGTCCTTGGTGTTAAAGATCTTGAAGAATGGAATAAAGCTATTATGGTCAAGCACATTTGGAATCTCTTAAATGTTAATCATACTTCTTTATGGAAAGATTGGGTTAAGACTCATCTTCTTAAAACTAAAAAAATTGGATTGGAATGTGCCTCATCCATCTTCTTGGACCTGAAAGAAGTTCTTACAGATTAGGCATGTTGTTTGGCTTGGTTTTAAGTCTTTAATTGGAGATGGGAGGACTACTTCTTATGGTTTGATAATTGGCATCCTCTTGGCTCTCTAAGTGAATTATTTCCTTAAGCTCTTATCAGATCATCTGGCTTTGGTAGCAATGCTACTGTTAGTAGGTTGATTAGCTCCTCTGGCTGGCATTTTCCTTCATTAAACTCTCAATTTTAGCTTGATTTTAAGCATGCATTTCCAATTGATTTTCTGCCAAACACTTCTATGCCTAACAAGCTTGTTTGGGATTCTGTTGGGGGCAAATTCTCTATTAATCTAGCTTGGCATTTCTTGAGGCAAAAGTTTGATTTTATTTCTTGGAAGAAGGTTGTGTGGTTCAAATATTGTGTCCCAAAGCACTCTTTTCTGGTTTGGATTATGCAACTTGACAGATTGCCTTCTCTGCATTACCTTCTCTCCATTTGTGTGGTGCAGCAAGGCACTTTCGTTTTTTGTGGCCTCAATCAAGAAGACAGAGACCACCTCTCTATTCATTGTAGCTTCACATCTAGATTGTGGAATATGTTGCTACAGAAGGGGTTAAAGGCTTGGCCGAATGGCTCTTGGGAATCTTTTTGTCCATGGATGATAAATACTTTAAGCGGTAAGAGCTTGGTTTCTACTCTTAATAAACTAGCATTCAGTGTTGCATTATATGAAATTTGGATTGAGAGGAGTAAAAGAATCTTCCAGCATGAGTTCACTACCATTGAAGGTCTCTTCAAAAAGATTACATCCTCGATGAGATACTCATTTTTCCCTCTGATCAAGTTTCCTAGTTCAACTCAAAATTTAACTTTGATTGAATAGTGGGATTTACCATATTCTCTTCTAATATCATGACCTGTTTGATTAGTAAGGGTTTGGTTCGTGAGCTCTCTAGGTGGAACTGTAGTGATTGTTATTCTTTGATATTCTTCATCATGTGTTGGGTTACTGCTTTTAATTGGTTGTTGTTGATGGTTGTTCTATTAGTTTATGCTTGGGTCTGGTTTGCAAGGTGTTCTCATGTTCTGGTGCATATTTCTACTTCCCCTTGGATAGTTCAATTAGCTAACCTTTTTTTTCCTGGTATAGACCTTATAGCTTTGGAATCTTTTCAAATTTTAGGTTTGCTTTGGTTCTCTATCAGTCTCTGTAATCAGGATTTTCATTGGTCATGTTTGTTTCTTTTCTTTTAGTAGATCTATGGCTTCCACTTAGTTACCAGGGGTATGCCTCTTTGATCTTTGTATAGGATTTTGGGACCTTTTTTAATACTAATCTTACCATTCAGAAAAAAAACAAGATCATAGTATATGTATTGCATTTAGACAAAGACTATAAAGGAATGAAATTTTCATTAAATGACAGAAAATTAAAAATAGCTTGGCCAAAGGCCTACATATAATTGAAATTGCATGAAAATAAAACAACCTAATCCTAGAACTTTAAATAATGCAAAAATAAAAATAAACTAATTCCATCCCTAGCAGTAAAATTCATCGATCACTCTCTAGCCACTTTCTTCACTCTCTTCATTATGGAATTGTTCCATATGATGTCCCCACCTATTCATATCCCCTCATTTATAATTGTCAAGAAAATTTCACAAATCATATTCAGTAAGGTACCAATAACAAGATTGTTAAGCGCTCTAAAATTCTCGAAACTCCAACCCGGAGAATCAGTGAATTTCCAAGGGATGACGATAGTCAAGCGACCATTAGAGTCAACAATAACAAGGAAACACATGGAATAACAAAGAAAATATTATATTCCATGTCTAACTGAATGATAGAAACTCAACAGAATGCTCTGATATCAAGCTATCAGACCCTTAAATTCCTAAGACTCCTGAACATGGACATCCGAGGAATCTGGGGTGTGATCCATACAATGAGCGACCAACTAAGATATCATTAACCATTAAAACATATGGAATAATGATTAAAATGGTATATTCCATACCCAATAGAATGATAGAAGATAGCAGCGGAATCTAACAAAAATTCGGCAGAGTCCCATTTGTAAATGGAACATCCCGGAAGCACAAACTCCACAGAATAACTTGCCAATAACAAGTGTTGTAATAACAATCACTCACAACCCAACATTCATCAATCCTACTAGGGCCGAGGTAGTGGAAAGAAATCACCAACCCCTACACAACCCTCTTTAATCAATAGAGCCACAAATGCTCAAATAAGAATACAGAAATGCACATGGTAGTGCCGAATAGATACAATGACATCCTGAAATAATAATTATAGGAAATAAAAGATACACCAATAGGGATATGCCAACAGACTATCTCCCAAGAGAAATACATGGCAATCCCCTAAAATAGGGGTAAATAAACTAAATAATGGAAAAGACTGTAGCTAACTACCGTCCCCCAATCCAATCGTGATGCAACCGTTACCGCACCACCCTGTACAACTCTAAAACCTGTAACAAGTAAAATAAAAAAAGGTGTCGCTGCACCGCATGCTATCCATAGCCGAAACATTTCCTGCAAACTGGCGTGGAATACTAGGGGTATGAAACACCCTGTGAGCAAAGAAGCTCAGTAGGAAAAATTAAATCATAACTACCACATCCTCTAACTGTTTAGGTAATGCTAAACCATCCAGTAAGACACGTAACCCATAACTAATCCCGGCCCCAAATCACAAGGCACACACTCATATATTACCGTATGTAAGTATATAGGGGATATATATACATACATATATATATACAAGTACACAACATGAATCTCATAAGTTACTATTAAGACTACTACTCCAAGTACCAACTCTAGTAGTCTACACTACTCTCACAAATGTACACCAAGTACACAATAACCCAGTCCAAACTAACTATTCATCAAGCGTTCACAACGCTAACCAGAAAATCCAAACAGAGGGAATCAAACTCACCTCTCATATCCAAAGGAATCAAATCCACAACTAGTACCAAGGAAGGCTTATAACTCACTCCCCTTAAATACAGGAGGAAAAACACTCACATCCTTCCGCACTAACATAATCGTCATCAATATATATATATATATATGTGTGCAATATATATATATAAGAAAAATCATCCCATCCCTAGAGGAAATATACACCTCAAGGACTGAATCACCTCAATTATATCACCATATGAATCTCATAATACTATCTCCAATACGATCAATAAATCACCAACGCTCTCACTATGGAAAAGGAAAGCTAATCGATCAACTCACGGAGAGTACATGAACACTACTCTCATGAACAACCACCTAAGGGTCAAGAAATACGCAAGGGAAAAGAGATCCCAATGCTAACCAACGGATAACCGAGACAATAATGTCAAGGTTAAGAACACCACAAGTGTTTAGGGAAAACACTTGAACAAAGAAACCAAAAGAAGAGGAAAGGCAACACTATGTGTGTGCACTAAACAACAAGCCTCATACCCGAGACATATAAATGAGCGAAAGCAAATGTGAAACAAGAAAACACATTTCAAAACTCTACAGGTCGAGATCTTGAGAAAGAAGCCTTGAAATCTCAGAATCTCGAGAATTATAAAAATAGGGGTTTTCTTTTAAGAATCCACACAGTGAAAATGACTGTCTTGCCCCCAGTCTCCGTCAGTCACCATCACCGACTATTAAAATTTTAAAAAATCCTTTTAAATCAGATCATAAGATCACTTTTTAAAGTCCAAAGACTTTTTGTGGCTACGGGGGTAGGCAAAAACGGGTTTTTCTTTTTAAATACAAATGAGTATGTTTTCAAAACTTAAAAAATGTCATTTTCAAAAGACAGCCCAATGAGAGTGAATACAACTCCTACAATGAACACTATCACTAAGGACACCAAGGGTCCTAAATGGTCGTTTCCAAGAAAACTATCACTAAGGACACCAAGGGTCCTAAATGGTCGTTTCCAAGAAAACAACTAAATTCAATTGTCACACAGTCAAACTCAACCAAAATCTCAAAATACGGTTGATAAACCATTCCTCGAAAGGGGAACACAATCAACTAGGTTTACAATCTCATCACCCGCCTTCTCTAATGCCTCAAATCACAATTGATACTAAAATCAATCCATGACCTCAACTCTCTAAACAGGTCACACAACCAACCATGATCACAAAACCATCAACCGCCTCATTTGAAGGCCTCAACTCAAAATCGACTCTATAGTCCATCACTAACCTCAACTATCCAAAGAGGTCACTACACCAATATATTTAACCCTCCAAGGGCATAAAAGTACATAATCACAAGTATAAGAATTTACATTTCATTATACTTTAATAATTACTGCATGTAATTATATTTTCACATTATCCATTTTCAGTTGAGCATTTTATAAAAATATGAATTTATTTCACAATATTCATAATCAACATGCTCTATAATCCACAGGTAATAATATCACATAATAAACCTGCTCCAAAATCCACATGTCATACTATCATGATCTACGTGATAAATAGAATCACATAAATGCAACATGAATGCAATGTGACTCAACACCACCCGTGGTACAGACACGACCACACACCCTACTCTAAGGGTCAACATATACATACTCTAACCATTCACGAGAGGACCCGTGATAAGGATAAAATCTCAACACCTCATGGGAACACACATGTCTACTAAGGTCAATGGATATACACTCTAACCATCCATGAGATGACCCGTGACAAAGATAGAGTTCCGCACCCGCAAATGCAATGTAACTCAACAGGCCTCATGATACACACCCTTCTCTAAGGATCAACGGATCCAGAATCACTAGCATTCACTCCTAGTTCATGAAGGAATGTATAGTTCCGTACCGATTATTCCCAAGTGATTTTTTCTATTTTTCACTTTCAACAAGGAATATCAGTTGCACGAGATGACTCGCGACTTAGGATCCGGAGATCAAATGTACGAGATGACTTGCAACTTTGAGAATGGGATGACCCATCTTATATCACGATTCTCGGAAATACTAGATCTATATATTGGGAAGACCCATTGGTCAGTTGTAGCGACGATCCGACACAAGTCTACTCACGCATAATTATATAAATGGACGTAGACCAACACCAATTGAATTCTCAATACAAACGGTGAACACCATATGCACTATATCTCAAAATACTCATGCACCAACACAAATATGTATCACATCATATCTATGTAAACAGTCGACTATCCGACACTAGTCAAACTCACACATGATTACACGACCCGTATAGACCAACACCCATGTACTCGACATGACACAGTGTACTCAATATGCATACAGGGCCTCAATAAAAATCATGACTCAACATAAATATGAAATACATCATAGTTATGAAATTATTGTCCAACATACTTTTAAATCATTAAAGCAATAATCCATGAGAATATCAATTTTTATTTCTTTTAACATGATTTTATTTCAATTAAAGTATTTCTTCACAATTACATCCATTTCATCCCCTTTAACATGCTTTTAATTTCATTAAAGCAATAATCTACTAAGACAAAGGAACTGGAATAACATTCTAAGTTCACGTCCCTCACTTTAACATATCCCCTAACATGTTTTAAATCTCGTGAACATAATACAAAGGGAAACTAAGATCGTGTTCTAAGTTCACGTCCAACTTTTACAAATTTTATTAACCCACTTAAATCTCAAGGGGTTACTAGGCCACCTATTCTCATTCAGTTCAAATATGTATTTTAATTTAGCAGGAAAAATATTTATTTAATTTCCATCTCCTGCCTCGCTTTTAACTCATATATAGGCATATTTCATATTCACAATAAATATGTCTAAATTAAAATAATAACTCGCAGATCTAAACAACAACAAATGATATAGCAGTGAGAATATTTTTCTCACCTCCAAATTTACGCTTACAAAACAGCCCTGAAACGGCTCCACCATGAACAGTGTCGATGCCTTAATATGGGACCCGCAGACCAAAGTCGCCCGAATACTATTTCGAATATACCGAAACGTCCGCCTCGATAACCTATACGATATATATGAAGCTCATTAGCAATAGTTTATTAAATTTGAATCAATCTAAAATAACCTAAACGAAAATTCGAACCTATAAACCGAATTTCCGGACAAATTGCTCAACAAAAAAATACAACATTTTAGTATGACGTACCTAGCACCGAGAGGAAGCTACCCTTTGAATATCGCAACCATCCGAGTTCGGGAAGTCGACCAAATAAGTTGCCAAAGTATGGACGAACTTGCCCCTATTGCGCGAACTGCTGTGACTCCACCGTGCGCAGCTCCAGCCACCACCTGTTTCACCGTTGCCTTACCTCGCCTCTGCTAATCGTCGCCGCTGCGCCCCTCCACCGGCAACCACCTATCCAGGTCGCGCTTACAGCCGCGACCTCTACACTTACTCAGCTCGACTCTCTCTCTCTTTCTCGCCTATCTATGAGAAGGAAGGAGACCCAGCCATGGTTCACGGCGAAGAAGGGAAGAGTAAGTTGTCGTGGAGAAGAGAGAAAGAAGAAGTTGCGATCGTTTCTCTCTCTCTCATTACACTGATATATCCATATCTCTATATATCATATATATTTCATAAATATATATATAAACACCCACATATATAATATTCCCCATTAATAATATATATGTCCAATCAATCCTAAAATATATCGAGAGCCTCCAAATAATATCGCGCGAACCCGTAAGTCCACGGGATGCCAAATAAATAATATAACCTGAAATAATTAATCCAGGTTAAAAAACTCCATTATCAAAACACCGAGTCAAAACTTTAAATGTCAGACAACAAAACGTGACATCGCTCAGTTGAAACACTAAACGCAAAACATCGAAATTAAACTGCATAGTCGATAATAAGCGTAAACCCGAAAAATTTACACGCAAAATACCAAAAATAACCAAAACGTCATGAACAAGTGACATCACAACCGAAATTAAATCAGAAATAATTTCAGGAAAAAGGAAAATAACACGGGGTGTTATAAAGATGGTATACGAGAATTAACTTGATCGCCCACTTGATCTTGAAGGAGTGCACTAATTAAGCACATATATGGTAACTTAATAAATCCTACTGCTAACCCCTTGATAATAGCACGTTTGTGAGTAATTATACTTTTGAAGATGATATCGGGGAAAGAAACCCAATAAATTGTTTTCAGACAATAAATTATTTTTACCATAGTATAATCACACTTGGTACTTCTGTCTTTTGGTACTTCTGGACAAAGTTGACCCCCTAACATATTAACTGCCATCCAATAGCATGGAGCAACTCTAATCCTTGGAATTACACAAGGTCTATATTTTACTCTAAACCCACCACATATGTCTTGAACCATAGTTTTAAATGAAGAAGATGCTGAGGGGAAAGGTTTCTCTACTCCGGTGGGCCTAAGAGGCAATTTCCAAACTTTAGCAATAATTTCTGGTGAGATTTTGATAACGTATGTTGGGTTGATAGTGGTAATCATAGCTCTCTTTCCACTATTCTTCTCAAACTCCAAATTCTGATAGACTTTATCTATCATAGAAGGAAATATAAGATCAGTAGTAGGAGTAAGGATTCCCTCGAACTGCCTCTTGCGAAAAATTTGCGCACAATACTCAATAGTAGGCTCAAGGAAGGCATCATGAAAGAAAACACATTCATATTTGAATTTTGGGGTGAAGTCAAGAAGAGAATAATCAAAAGCATAAGAGATCCCCCCCCCCCCCCCCCCCCCCCCCCCGCATTGTATATCACTAATGGTGTTAGGGTTACTAAGGCTAAATTAATATATTTATAAGAATCATAAAAACTAATAAAGGTAAAGTCATACTTGGGTAGAAAGAAATTGTATATTATAGAACAAGTATATAACCGTAGTTAAAATTGTACAGACCAATATCAATCTTTCCTAAACATATAATATTATAATTTTCGTAGGTTAGACTAAGAATGGAACTAGATGGGTCCTAAAAAGGTAAAAATCAAAAATTTCCCAAAAATATAAAATTCTGTAAAGTCGCAGCCTACCGATCGATCGTTCCAGTACTCGATTGATCGGTGACTTTTAATTTGTATTTTCTAGTAAATATATAAATAAAAGTATATATATATACAATATAGATTTTGTTAGAGTTCTTAAAAATAAATATAAAAATTCCTCCCCCAAACTTATTTATTTCATAAATGATAAAAAAAATTATTTTCATAAAATTAGACAACTATTATTTATATAATAACACAAAATGTAAAACATTTCATAAATATTAATTCAAATTTTTTAATAACATAATAAACCAGAATGTAAAACATTTATGGCATAAAATATAAGAGAGAAAACAAGAGTGGGTGGCCAATAATGACTAACGTGATCACTCACACTCATGTTCTCCCCACCTAACTACTGAGCAGATGGATCTTGGGGCTGACGGGGTTGTGTCTCCCTAGATAGGCGCATCTCCTCGGCAAGTGTATTGATACACTCTAAGATAGTCTCCAGGTCTGCTCTAACTCCCTCCCACTCAGTCCTCGTGACAGTGACTGTCTCATCAGGGACTGCTGGATCCACTGCTGAGGCAGCTGGTGGTATTGGCGGTGCTGGTGGTGCTGCTGTTATTGGTCCTCGTCGGCTCCGAGGAATAAGATAACTACGGGATCGTATCCAATCATGTGGACCAAAAGGCATTCTGGCCATAACGACTGTGTCATCATCCTTGGTCCTGATACCCGCATTCCACATCAGGCTCATTGCTAGTGCGGGGAAAGGAATCCCATAGCTGTTCTTCTCGATGGCTGACTTCTTCGTCATCTTCCGCATCACCCACCGCATCTGCTCAAAAATAATATGGGGAATGGAGATCCAAAACCTCTGCTGGAAAGCATAAAAAGGTAGGTTGAGTAATCTTCCCCGCTCAACCTTGTGCCCCTGTTGGTGAACCTGTGCTCTAATCACCTCATCAACAAACCAAATCCTGGAAGGCCAATTTGTCACGCCCCTAAATTCCAAAGACTCCCGAACCGAGACATCCGAGGAATCTAGGGTATGATCCATACAAAGAGCAACCAATTAAGATCCTAAATAACCAATAAACGAATGGAATATTATTAATAACAATAATTCCATACATAAACAAGCAGAAACTAAACCAAATGATACACAAGGCACATTGAGGTGCCAAAAGAATACATCTATACAATGATGCACTGATACCAAATACATGAAAGGAATATGCCAACCGACTAGCTTCCAAGAAATATATAACAATAGTCCTAATATAGGGTACAAGTAATAGGAAATAAAAGGAATAACTCTATGTACAAACGTCCTAAATCCTGTAACAGCATTCACGCCACAAGCTATCCTGTAACTGGGAAATAAAAGAAAGTGTCATTGCAACCCATGTTGTCCATAGCCGAAACCTTTCCTACAAATTGGTGTTTGGGACGCCAGGCAAAAGAACGCCGGGGTGAGCTCATCGAAGCCTCGTCGGAGAAAGGAATCATAATTGTCACAACCTGCGACCATTTAAGTCGAGTGCGAACCAACCCATGTACATGTATCTACCCTAGGTCAGTCAAATGTCTCTCATGGGACTCACGCCAATACAAGACTCCGGGAACACATCCCCTAGTCCCTTACCATGCATCAACAAATAGGGCAACTAGCACATAGTGAAACCATAGCACAACAACATATAATAAACACACACCTATATATATATATATATATATATATATATAGACGTATATATATAGAGAGAGATATATCCAATACAAGCCACGTAGTACAGACCACCTCATAGATCCCTATGACTCGAACCCCCTAGTCCCACACTGACAATCAACATAACACTAAACACCAAATCACGGGAGCAACACTCCTATTCATAACACCCAAGGAGGATAACAATCACACTTCCTAGATCACGAGCATAACAAGCTCTAAAACATCCAATCAATATCAAATCATACTACTAAGCACCTCACATGTCACTACCCGATATCCATAAACCTAACTCAGGGGTAAAATAGTCACTTCAACCTAATGGAAGACACAAAGGTTGTTGAAAACCAAAAGGAAAGTGAAAGGGATTGAATAACTCATCACACCAACCACTCAAAGGTCACATGTTCGCCCAAGGGTAAAATGACGTTTCAAGGACAAAATGTATATTAAAAATTTACCCCACCTATTTGACATAGGTTAAACCATAGAAACAAATAGAACCGAATTCAAAGCCCTGACACAAGATATATGAATTTTTTAAAATGGCATCGTACAACGCCGACCCAAATAGAAAGTTAAAGTACCATTTTTTCACCAAGGGTAAAATAGTCATTTCAAGTTCAAATAAATGATTTCGAATTTTTTTATCAAATATTATAACATATTACAGGCCCTAGAAACAAACGGGACCTAAATCAAAGTCACGAGACGAGAGATATGCATTTTTGAAAACGGTATCGGACAATGCTGACAAAAATGAAAAACTGAAGTACCCCACTTTCACCAAGGGTAAAACAATCATTTAAAGAGTAAAAATGACATTTCAAAGTACGAATACAAAGTTTGGACCTAGTACATGTCATACGAACAAACGGGACCTAATTCAAAGCCACGAGGCGAGATATATGAATTTTTAAAAATGGTATTGGACAACGCCGACAAAACGGAAAGCTGAAGTACCCAACTTTCAACGAACATAACTCACTCAAAAAAATGTTAACTCGAGCGATTCAAAATCCTAAAAACAAGTTCAAGATGTTATATTTCCAGCTCCACAAAATTTGGCTCCATCCAAACTACGAGGAAGGAACTATAGTATTTTGAAAATTTCCGTGCACGCTGGGCTACACCCGGCAGCATAGGTACGGTTGCACTGTAGCACCAAAACTTTCTACCCAATTTCAATTTTTGAAAAATTGTATTCAATCCCTATAGACTGATTCAATATTACACTAATAAGCTTATAAATGTTTCATTTTGTGAGGATTTGCGCTAAAATGACCGTTTTGCCCCCGTTTTTCATTTTAGCATCCTACCGACTTTTTAAGGTCCAAAATATTTTCAAACAACTCAAAATCATTTTCTAAAATCCAAAGTTTTAGTCAGGGTCACGGGGGTAGGCAAAAAACGAGTTTTTCACTTATGTATTATGAAAAATACAAGTATTATGAAAAATCATTTTCTAAAATCCAAAGTTTTACCAAATGGACTCAAATACAAGTATTATGAAAAATCCGTTTTCGGGTAAACAAACCGAAACACCAACGGATGACCAAAGCAAATTTAGAGACGCTCAAATGGAGCAAGGAAATGAAGAAATGAGGTAAAAAGGCAACTCGAATGGAAGGTAAGTGACCAAATGCAAATGCACTAATTCTAACCCAACCATACCTAGTTCAACATCCAAATCTCTAAACTCCACAATGACTTATTCAAGAATGTCCAAAACTTCAATGACATTCCTATCCTTAAGATCGCTAAAGGGAACCTAGTGGCCGTTGTCATGGAACCAACTAGTTTCAATCAAAACCTTTTCCGATCCTTTCAAACCTCAATTTCACATTCGAAACCACATCTCTTAGGTTTCTAACAGATCATATGACCATCAATATACAATCGACTCTGTTTACTCATAACCTCGTCTATCATAACCAAAACATCAAAGTCACCATTGATGCCACGTTGTTACACCAACACTAACTTAGACCACAAAACCATTACCCGCCTTTTCAAGGCTTCAACTCATCTCAACTCAATAGTCATAACCGACTTTACTTATCACAAGAAAGTCCTTAAACCCACTCATATCACCCCCCCCCCCCCTAAGGTATATAAGCACATATCAACAAGTATAAGCATTTATCTCACATTATACTTTAAACAAGGTATGCAAATCATATTCTCACATCCTTCAATTTCAATTGAGTATTTTTAATAAAAAATGAATTATATTTTGAAATTCACATTAAACATGCTCTGCAACCACATAGGATAATATCATGATCCACATGTAGAGATAAATCATATAATTGCAATATGACTCAACACACCTCATGGTACACCCGCTCATCCCATGAAACTCAATACACAACCCAATTGCGACTTTGAAATCCGAAGACGGATGCACAGCCTAGTTGTGACTTATAAGCCGAAGACGGATGCACAACCCAGTTGCAACATAGAAATCCGAAGATGGATGCACAGCCTAGTTATGACTTATAAGCCAAAGACAGACGCATAACCGAGTTGCGACTTTGACACAAGACTACTCACACATGATTACACAACCCACATATACTAATACCATGATTTGACACTACACTATGTACTCAATATGCATCCAGGTTCTCAACAATAATCATGTTCCATTACAATATATATGCTTTTCTTTTTTGCAAAATATTGTACTCAATAAACCATCATGCTTAAAATTTCACATTTATAAACAATGGTCCACAACATGCTCAATCACAATACATGTTTTTTCTCATTTGCAGTATATTGGACTACAATTAGCGCGATGCCTACAATTTCACATTTATAAGCAATAATCAATAAGGATGCTTTCTCATGCACCATTCATGATCCAAATCATCAAGTTGTCCTTTATTACACAAGGATAACATTTTCATTCATTTAACATGCGTATATCTCAATTAAAGCATTTAAATCCCAAGGATACATTCTCATGCACAAGTAATGTTCCAATTCATCAAATTGTCCTTTAATTCACAAGGATAATAATTTCATTCTTTTAAACATTCTTTTAGTTCAATTCAAGCAATTTTATCATAAATCACATCTCAAACATGACATGAATTCCCAACATACCTCAATGGTACTAACCAAAGGAGCTAGCCTAATCTCACTACAAAGACTACATCCCTAACACTCATGTACTCATATGTATAATTACATTTACACATATATACAACTATACCCACATACATATACACATATATAGGCATACAAGCATACTTTAATATGGAAAATCTCAATAATAACCACATAACTAGCATGCATCATAACCCTAACAATATCATCACCAAGTAATCCATACACAAGGGTTAATTCACCTAACATGTTCAAACCCTAACTTCACAATTCCAAGAATACACTTTGAAAATCCATTTAAGTTTAGGAATCCTAAAATCAAACTCATACCCACAAAATCATAAGATGAGTTAGTTAAGAAGTTTTCCCCTATCTCTTGAAGAGCAAATTCAATCACTAAGCAAGGCGAAAGAAACCCTAGCTCTTACCCCACACCGAAATCAAAGGAGCAAACCGGTGGAAAGCTTCACCATAGTCTCCTAAAAATGAATCAAACTCCAATACAAAAGGAGAGCAAGAGTCATGAAGTGGTTTAACAAGAACCCCAAAACTAGGCTTTGAATGGAAAACACACAAGGAAGGAAGAACACTTACCAATTCTTAGCTCAAACCAAAGAGAAGAACACCATGAATAATTTCCATGTTGATGGCCGCATCAAACTCCCAACTTAGAGTGATAAAATCAACCCCTAAGTGGAGGAGAAACAAGAGGGAAAAAGAGAAGAGGAAAATGGAGAGGAAATGAGGAAGTCTTACCACCTCTCACCATCCAATGGCTAATAATAGAGCTAACAAATGAAGCTTAATCCAAGAGCCACAAAATAGTCTTGCCACTGAAAGACTTAAACCAATAATCACCCCTCTTATACACTTGCTAAACAAGGCCTTAGCATCCAAAGGTTTAGAATAAGGCAATGGAAATAAATAAACCATCCAATGGTTGACAAGAAGTCTTGCCAAGTGGAAGACCAACAATAATGGATTCTTGTATTTAAGTGTCATCCAAACAAGGCCCTATGATCCAAAGGTTGAGATTAAAGATGAGAGAAGAATATCAATGGCTATAAGTGAGACACCACATAAAAGTGGGAAATGACCAATTTCTTCCAACCTTAGGGTTAATTACAAGAGTGTACTCATGCCTCTTAATTACCCTTCCACCCCTTGTCATCCTCTCTATTTACCATTATGCCACTCATACCCCAATACTTCGCCCAAATTCTAGGATTTTCCACTAAGTCAACAATTAGTGAAAATACTATAATGCCCCTTGGCCATTATTTTCTCGAAATCATTTTTAATTATTTTCATTACTTACAAAATTAAAACACAATAAATAATTCACGGAATTACGCCTATCGAAACGCACCCGTTAAATATGCTAAGCACACAAGCATATAACCACATAAGTGCTACACCGGAACGTCTAAAATAAATTAAAGTAACAAGTTCGGAAACGCAACACGATTACTAAAGCTCCAACTAGAAAATGTTACAACGAACCCACGTAGTCACCAACGAACAATAAATCATGAAGCCAGAAACGAAAGTCCACGAAGTCGTCCCGCTATGTCCGAAACTCAAACACGAAAAATTTACACGTACCGAGAATACACAAGATGTCATAAATAAGTGACGTCACAAAACTTTAACACTTGGAAAAGAATTCTAGAAAGGAGAAAGGAAATGCAGGGCGTTACATAATTGCCCTTTGTGGTACAAGTCTTGGCCTGATCGCCAAACTTGTGGCCACAGCAAGCCAGGGAAATCTGATCACTCGATGGCTCTGGCATCGGTAGAGGGAGATAGGTCCCCTGGAGATAGGAAGGGCACTCAATCGGTAACCCCCAAGTCTAGGCAATTGACTCAGGAGTAACCTTGAGCTCCTGATGTCGTATAGAAGTAAAGAGTCGGACTTGGTCCTCCTCCACCTGTATCTCCATCCGAAACCAAAAATACTGGACCATCCTCTCGTAAATCAACTCATAGGGGGCCGATAATAATGGCCCCAACCCTTGAGATATGAAATCTTGGACTGCCCAGGAGGTTATCTCATCGCCTATAAAGTACTCTACATCGTATGTATTCTCGTGGCATAACAGCTTCCGGAAAGCCTGATGGACGGTGGCCCGGACCTCCTGTAGGGTTGGGGAGCGGCCTCTCTTGCACCTGACAGCGCTAGACTCCACCTCAGATGCTTTCTTTTCGCGTACCATCACTGTTTTGAAGAAAAAATGTAAATAAATGTTTTCAAATGATCAAAGAACTAAGCAATTGATCACTGAAAGCTATCGCTCGATGAAAGGAATTGGGGATCGATCGCTCAAAATAAATCAAACGATCACAGTAATAATCGAATGATCGCTCATAGAATCTCTCGAAAGAATGTAAGATCGATCGCTCAAAACAAAGTATGAATATTTTGGAATGAGTTTATAGTTTTTATATATGTAATTATTATTTTTATTCATAATAACCTAATTTAAAAGCGAATGTTAATTTTCGCTAGCCACCTACCTCAATCGATCGAGGTAGTCATCGATCGATCGGTAAAATAAAATTTTATAATTTTTCAAATTTTCAAAAAGTTAAATAAATAAAACAAACGTACTTAAAATCCTAATTAATACACTCGGTTAAAATTTTAGGTAACTTTTAAACCGAGACCATTGTTTTATGTCGATGGCACGACAACTTTAGTGTGGCTAACCGGGCTCATCCATGACATCTATCATATTGATAGATGTGCTCGTACATCAAACTTTTAATTTATTTTCCTTAATACGATTCTTATTTTGTTTAATCAGTTTTAATTGAAATTCCCACCACCGGCCCATTTCTTCGTAACTTAGGGTATTGAAAATTTTCCAATGGTCATAGTCTTTACTAAAAAAAATGTCGGTCTCTGATGGAATTTCGAAGTTACGTTATAACTGATCTCTTATCATAACTTACACTAAGAAAGGAAAAGAAATTTTCCATTTCTTATCGAAAGGAATTTCACAATCTATTACGACTTCCCAAAATATTTTTATATGATCGTAAATTATCTCAGGGATTGAAATCCAATATCTCCTGTCGAAATAATAAATCATTTTGATATGTGATTGCCCTTGTATATTACCAAATTTTAGACCAACTTATCTTGAAATAATCGTATCTAAGAATCATAGTTCAGGTTTAATTCTAGCTTTTGTAATACCTCCCATGCTTAATTTAATATTATCGTCTCCACATATTATTCTAATCATATTAAGAGTTGTAGGACTGTGAGTGATTATTTTTCGGAAAGCATTTTCTAAATCCAAGGGTATTTTATTGGAAATTCGCCATGCTCTTGCGATAGTGCTAGGGGATATTTCTATCTCGTGCCCCTGCATTGTAGTATGGAATATTTTATTCATCTCAGGATCTTTTAAGTATATATTTTGATAAAACTCCCGAACTAAATTGGAATAAGCCATAAATGAAGCAGGATGTAAAAGATTTTCTAATATTCGTTTCTTAAGCTCTACTATAACTTTCTTGATTGATAATTCGGAATATTCATCCTCAAAGAAAATGCATTCATATTTTAAGGGATGATTTATAAGATAATTGTCTTTTATAGATTGCGGATGCAATTTTGGTAAAGTAGGTTTGGGTTTCATCGCATCCTTTCTTTTCGTTTCTTCTAATTCAGCTATGGGTAAATTTTGAATCACTTCAAACTAGAAATCTAGGATGCTCAAAGAGTCAAATCTCAGAGTATATGTTGTCTTGCCATCTTTTGGAAATTGTCTATCCTCCGGCGTGTCTAGTGAATATGCTAAGCATTTTTTAGGAGGTCTATCTACTAGTTGAGGTATTAGCTTTGGTAATGGTTTAGCAAAGCTGTTGATCACGAAACATTCCCCATTATTATTGAACTAATAACCGGTTTCAAAAACATTCTTTCTCATTTTCATATTTCCAAAGGATAGATCCATAACCCCAGTTCTACAGTTAATAGATGCATTACCAGTTGCTAAGAAATGTCTTCCTATGATTATGGGTATTTTCTTAGTAGGGTCGTCCACCGGTTTGGTGTCTAGAACCACAAAATCCACAGGAAAGTAGAATTTATCAATTTGAACAATAACATCCTCTACAGTTCCTCTAGGTGTTTTAGTTGATCTATCAGCAAGTTGTAGAATGATAGGTGTGGGAGTTAATTCTCCTAAGCCTAGTTGTTGATAAACAAAATATGGTAGTAGATTAACACTAGCTTCTAAATCAAGAAGAGCTTTCCCAATTTCTTGATGTCCAATTACACAGGAAATAATTGGGGCTCCAGGGTCTTTCTATTTTGGAGGAGTGGTGTTTGATATTATTGAACTCACATGATTGGTCAATATTATTTTCTTAGTATTGTGAGTTTGATTCTTCTTTTTTTTTTGTACATATATCTTTTAGGAATTTAGCAAGGGCGGGAAGTTGCTTAATAGCTTCAAGAAGAGGAAGATAGATTTTCACTTGTTGGAAAGTTTCGAACATTTCTTGAATCTTTTCTCCTTGTTTACCATATGGAACATGATCTTTTAAGCATTATGGAAAAGGTGTTTTTGGTTCATAGCTTGGTTCTCCTATTTTTTTAAGTGGTGTGGAATTATTCTGTGTTTCTTTAATAGGTTCTTTTCCTTTAGAGATTAATTCCTCAAACATAGGTTCTTTTTCTTTTTCTTTATTTGTTTCTTCATTAATATTTTGTTTCTTTGCTCTTTCCTCAAATTGCTCTTCAGCCTTATTGTCTATGATCTTTCCACTTCTAAGAGTGGTTATTGCTTGAATAGTTTCAATGGCTAGTTCTCCTATAGGAATGACATGCTCTATCATATGTTGCCCTTTATGGTTTATTAACGGCTGACTTGGCAGTTTTCTTCCTTCTTTCCTTTTATTCATAGAATTAGCTATTTACCCAATTTGGGTCTCTAGTTTAGAAATAGATTGAGAATGTGTATGTAGGAGTTGGGTAGCATTTTTGAATTCATTTAGGACACTCCTGATTTCTTGCTCGAAACCAGGTAACCTCATAGGTTGTGTATTATTTGGATTTCTAAAAGGTTGCTGGTTAGGATTTTGATTAAATGGTCGGAATTGATTTGGTTGTTGTGTAGGGTTTTGGTTAAATGGGTGGAATTGGTTAGATGGTTGATTAGGACTTTGGTTAAAGGTATTATTTTGAATCTTGTACAAGAAGTTAGGATGATTACACCAACCGGGATAGGTATTTGAAAATGGGTCATTATTCGGGTTGTTGAAAGTAGCATTAACATCCTCAGTGATAAACTCTGACTCTTGTTGTGTATAAGGACAAGTATTAGCAAAGTGCAAAGGATTAGCGCACACTGAGCAGACTTCTTGGATATTATTAGATTAAGTATTTCTCATTAATAGATCAAAATTTTTATTTAACTCATCTACTTTTGAGATTACTTCGTTTATTTGACTAATTTCAAATGCATTATCCGTTCTTTTAGGATCAGACAGGATAGTTCGTGGTGCTCTAATGTCAAACATATTTTCACAAGAATCTTCACTAAGATTTTTGAAAAAAATCCATAGAAAGTCTACAGGTTTCTGTGTAAAGGTACATCCGCAAGCTACGTCAACTGTGTTTTTATGTCCTTATCCTAGTCCTATATAGAAACTACAGATTAACTCATGTGTTGGGAATCCGTGGTAAGTGCATTTTTGTAATATTTCGTTAAATTGTTCCCAAGTTTCATAGAATTGTTCACCGGGTAATTGTGTAAACATTAGAATCGTTCGTCTAGTTTCATGAGTTTTTCCTACAGGGAAGAATTTATGCAAAAATTCTTTTTGAAGTTTCTTCCAATCACTTTTAGTATCGGTTGGTATAGTTTTATACCATACTTTAGCTTTATCTTTTAGGGAATGAGAGAATAATCGAGTTATAAATTCATCATCAGTTTGTCCTCTCATACGTATGGTAGAACAGACCTCTAAAAATTCATCCATATGTTGATACGGGTCTTCATGAGCATTTCCATGAAATTTAGATAACATATTAATTATTGTTGGTTTTATTTCGAGGTTTTCTGCTCCATCAGGTAGGGAGATTTCTAAAGGTGATGTATAGTCCTGAGGTGTATAGAAATCTTTAAAAACTACGGCCAGTGTTGCGACTACGTTTTCAGCCATGTTTAAATTATTTCTATTATTTATTAAATTATTTCTTTTATTTATTCGGTACTTTCGGTCAATTTCAGGATCAAAAGTCACAAGGGGACTATTCATTAAACGACGTCCAAGCATAAACAATCAATAATAATATCGAATAATAAGTACTAAATTGCAATAATTGAATAAGGAATTAAAATTAAAATTATTATTATGTATTATTTATTTTTATCTATTTAAATAAAAAAAATTATTATTTTTTAATTATTTAATTTATATATCAATATATATGTATGTATATATAATATATATAATAAAATTATTATTTTTATGTTAATAGAATATAAGGGTAAGTAAATCTAATCAAAATCGAAATATATATTTTATTTTTGGAAAATATTTTATTCTGATTTTTTTTCTTTTTATGAAAATAAGATGTTTAGGTATGTAAATCCGCAAATATAGAAAATATTTATATTTATATTTTTTTCTGATACTGTTGAGATATGGTTCAATGTATTTATCATCTTTTCAATTTTTTGTACGAACAACAGTATTTCGAGCTGTTAGAAAGACAATCGATCGATCAAAGAAAATACCGAACAATCGATGAGTTCTTTGATCGATCATTAGTACTTACCGAAATATCATTGAAGGAGCCGATCGATCGAAGACTGGAGTCCGTGAATTTTCTGGATAATTTATAGTTTCGGCAGAAGCTATATCTGCAAAACAAAATGCAAAAAATTAAAAATTAAAAATTAAAAATTAAAAATTGATACAATAATTCAAAGAACTACAATATAACAATCTGAAATATTCGTTTGATCCTCGGCAACGGCGCCAAAAACTTGTGATCGATTCCAGACATATGAAAATAATAGTGTTAAAAACAAGGAATTAGCACGATCTAATTTTAACCTCTCAATCGCAAGTACGCAAGTAGTATATAGTATAGTTGGGTAGAGAGGGTATCGAACCACAGAGATCAAAGTCATTTTTCAAATAATTATAAAGTAGTAAATTGAATTATATTTATAAAAATTGTTCAATTGGATTGTTGTATTAAACTACTAAACATAAAATAAAATAAACATAAATAGTTTTGGTTGGTTTCACTCAAGATAAACAAGTCTAGGGTTGAATTCCAACTCCAACACTAGTCTTATAACATAGTCTTTTAATTATATTATTGCAAGAGGGTGGTATAGCTCATATGAATCAGACTACTAATGCTACAAGCAGTTGCCTAGTCCCAAAAAAGATGCAATCGGTCTGTATTCGCTAGAATCCATCTTTGATTAGTATGATTATTGTATGCATCTATACTACAACTACTCCTAAAACATGAAATTAAAAAGCACGTTAACAATCATCTTTTCTAGGCATGAACTGTGTAAACTTGAGACTTTATCATGCCAAATAAGTACCATTATGTAGAAACCATTATTAAATCACAGAATTTCTTGCCCCGTTGATAAAACATAGTTGTTCAAGATATATCATTAATTCAGTTTCAACTTAAGTAAAGAATTAATAAATAAATCTTATTTAGGTGGTCTTGTTCGTTCTCTCACTATATAATCATCATATGAGTGTCATTCAACAGATTCCCCTCTTTGCAATAAAAATAAATAAAAGACTACATTACTTGGCTAGGGTTTTGTTAGAAACCCTAGATACCGACTAGCCACTCATGGAAATGGGAGACTCCATTGTTGATGATGACATTGTCTTCATGATTGGATGGTTGGTTCTTGAGTTCTTGAGGAAGGAAACCTCTCTCAAAGAGAGAGGTTTTTTTATGAACAATGATACGTTCTTGAGAGAATACAAAGATATTTTCAAGATGTGAGAGATATATTTTCTTCGTAACTTCTACCCGTATTTATAAACAAAAGTTGGTGCAGATACGGTATGTTCCTTGCTTGCACTCCAATAGAACTTAAGGGCTAGGAAATGATGTTGAATAGATGATTCTACCCCGCTATATACTTGTACACAAAGTCAGAATTCTGCAGTATATGGTCGCACAGATTCCAAGACGGTATATTCTAAACGATCGAAAAGCCTCACCGATCGATCGGTGGCTCCTGAATTTTAATATTTATTTAATTCGCGAATTTAATGCTTCAACCACTTGTATCTTGCTTCACTGACTTGTACTTTGCTGATTTTTGCATTAGTCTCTTAATAGAATAAAGAGACTAACAAGAGGTATATTAACGCCCAGAATACCAACTATTCTTGTCTCATCATGATCCCGCTATGAGAGGCTCGTAGTCCATCGGTGGACTTATGATGTTAGTTCCGTCCTTTTTGCACTTGTAGAGGCGGATAAAGTTATTTAGTAAAACATAGATGACATATATATATACATATGCTTTCTCTTTTGTGAACTTGTAATCGAATGATTACATACTTTTCTTTTTCCGGTAAGCATTTTAGCCGGGTAGTTTATCTTTGATGTACGTCCCTTGTAGCGCTACGCGCGGAGACTTTATTCTTTTGGTGCACTTTAGTGCCGGAAATGCTAAAGTACGTATTGTTTTCTAAAACTATGATTTCTATCGCCATGAGGCATTTTAATATTAAAGTGTATGAATTTGCTTCCTTTTTGTGTTATTAGTATGGTTTAACATACTATCACGATATTAGATTGATCTTCGAAAATGGCATTTTTCACGATTCGTAAATGAAACTTTTCAAATTATAAAGGAAAACATGTTTTCACTCACCCCCGTAGCCCCGGAAAAATTTCTCATTTTAGAAATGATTTTTAAACTCATTTTAAAAAGAATTTGACGTGTAGGAGCCGGCGGTACTTAAAATAGAAACCGGGGGCAAGACGGATGATTTTGTAGATTTTCAAAGAAATTCATTACTTCCATCTTTAGTAAAATCATGTTTTATCTCACCCTCGAGTTTCGATGACTATTTTTGCACTCCGAAAGCTTTAAAACTTAATTTTTAATATTTATGAATTTTTAGGACAAGAGGTATCGAAAAAGGAAGCCCGTTGAAAAAATGCATTTTTTTAGCCTTTAAAAGTCACAAAATGCGAAGTTGGTTGGGCGACATCTCGCCCACGCCAGACAGATCGACACCCCTTCACTATTTTGACCATAAATTTTGCTACGTAACTCCGATTGAGGCGTTATTTGCGGCATTGGAAAACTGACTTCAAGCTTTTGAGTTTAGGCTTTTGAATCGCACCATTTGTGTCACACCCCAAAATTCCTAACTCCTACAACGGAGCCTAAGAACCCGAAGGGTGACGTAAACAATAAAATAACCACGAAAAGAATAAATGCGGAAGTAAAAAAGGTAGATCCAGCCCGATCTTTCAACCTATCAAAACCTGTCTCAAAAACCACTAATAGACGCCCCAAAGTATGGTGAGAGAAGTGGTACAACACATGGGAGAGAATGGAAACAAAAGGAAGAGAAGTATACGAAACAGTTCCCACCGAGTTCTACACTGAGTACTCGATGGCTGGAAAGTTCGAGTACTCTGTGGCTTATTCACCGAGTAGTCAGTGACCGTGCTAAGGCGCATTCCATAACGCACAATCAAAGAGTTTGAAATGCCATGCCACACCAGTCAAGTTCTACCGAGTACTTGAAATGGTAATTTCGAGTACTCGAAAGTCCCCAGGTTTAAAAAATGGAAAAAATGCATTTCAACGCTTTATTAAATTCTCCTTTTTTCCCCTGGTCTCCGTTTATGATACTCCGGGTTTTCAAAGCCAAATTTCTCACAAAAGATGAATTTAAAATCATTTCTAAAACACAAGATTTATTTCGGGATCACGGGAGTAGGCGAAAACGAGTTTTTCTTTAAAGATTAAAAAGGGTTCATTCATAAACCGAGAAAAATGCGTTTTCTGAAAAATCATCAATTAACGCCAATAATTACATTTCAATCCTACAATTGACAAGAACGAAGAAATTCAAAGATTTCATCATTTAAAACGCCACAAGGCGATACATGTCATCGTTTTCCACAAAATGAAATAGTTTTACATTTCATAGTTGCATGTTTGCTTCAATTCTAAACCAAAAAGTAAAGAAATGAGAATTTGGAGAATGAGAGTGAGGGAGTAATGGGGCTGACGAAATTTTAGGGGAAGAGGGAAGCTTAGGAGGTGTTTATTTGAGCAAAAATGGTTTAGAAGCTCACAAATAAACATTTATATATGAATATGATTTTCCACCCTTTAACCTTTTGATCCAAGGGTTAGAATTAAAGTTGGGGTAAGAGAATTTGTAGAGATCAACAAAATTGTGAAACATCCCCTCCTCTAGAATTGTCTTGAAAATATCTAGCTAACTGTCACAAATTGCCCTTTGACAAAAATGATTATAGAAGGAATGAGAGGGGTAGAGTTGATAAAACACTCTTCTCTTTTCTCAAATTTATCCACCGAACATCACCAATTCACTTAATTTCCATGCTACTATAGATTGGTTTAGTAGGAGACACTCGGTGAAAATCCTAGAGAATTCTACTAACAAAGCTTCACTAACATACTTTGCATGTACCAAAGGCCTTGTAGCCTGATGGTATCACCTTTCCTCCCCAAAGGAGAGGTTTGGGGCTCATGTGGGGGTGTATGAGTGTGTGGGTGTGTGCGTTTCTTTCCATTCAAAAAAAAAACATACTTTGCATGTAATTACAAAAATACCCCTAAGTGCAAAAATTCTGAAACCAATTTCTAAATTCCTTATTTGGTATATAAGAGTGAGAAAAAATTATCAGAATTGAAAACAGACATTCCCGGGACCTATCTTCACCTTTCAAGTGTGTCCTAGGTCTACAGATAGCTCAAAATTAAAAATAATGCGAAAACAATTCCGAAATATTTCAAATGGTACAACTTAAACATATAACACATATATAAGCAATTTATATCACCTTGAGAATTTAATTTAATTAAAGAAAAAATAAATTCAGGAAAACTTTACTCGTAAAATGAAAGAAAGTTACCGGACGTTACAATAGGGATGGAGGAGCGTGACCTTAAGCTCGAACCCTTTCCCTCTTGATCATTATATTATAAGGTTTCTAAAATAGCTGGAAGTGTTTGAAGGTGACTTTATCCAAATGTGAACCCTTGTTCAATCATCTCTGTTTTCGGCCTTATGAGTTTGTTCAGCGCGTTGGTTTATGTTTCTCTCCGTTCTCCCGTCACCCTCGGTGTTTCGGTTTCCGGTTTCAGAGTCCCAAAATATCGGGGAGTGACATGACATCATTCCATTCGATAAGAAACTAGCATTTCGTGGAGCACACAAAATGTTATGGCTACTTGTTCGTTTGATATACAATTCACATATATTTGGGCAAGATGAGAAGGTTCAACTCATGATTCACGTATTAAATTTTGAAAATAAAATCACTGTCATTACATTCATTATTTTTTAAAAATATATCTATTTTTTATAGATAAATATTACATTATCGGTGCTAGATATTCTAATATGTTAAGATATTTAGCACCGTATAAAGGTGTCTGTTATCAGTTAAAAGAATTTCAGAGAAGTCGCCAGATAAATGTAAAGAAGCATTTAATTATGTTCATTCATCACTGAGAAATGTAATCGAATGTTGTTTTTACATTCAGAAAGCTTGTTGGTCAATTTTAATACCTATGACTCCTTATCCTTGTGAAACACAAAGATTGATTATAGTTGCATCATTGGCACTACACAATTTCATAGGACGATAAACATTTATTGATCATGTTGAGTTTTGATGGTATAAAAATGATGAATATTATTTTAATAATAATGATATGATAATATCGACAGGTAGACTAGTGTAGACTAATAACAACCTCATAATAAAATGAGCATTACACGCAATGGAATTACAGCTTCAATATTGTAAGCGAGTAGATGATTTATTTATTACTATTGTTAAAATTTGATAGGTGTAACTTGTACGGCACTTGGAGATAAGGGTGTCAACTGGTTACCTACTACCAGGACTCTACAATCTCACTAGGATACCTACAGGTAGCTATCACAATCTTATCAGAATACCTACGGGTAGCTATCAAAATATCTACGTGGGGCATAACTCTATCAACGTCACCGCATTAAAGACCCTATAAATATAGGGTCGGGGTCAACATAAAGAGGTACGCAATAATCACCCACCATTACTCCTGCTATATTTCTCTGAATGATCCAAGTTCTAACTTGACCGTTGGAGCATATTTGGCCGGTACCCCACCGGTACCTCTTCCGGTCACGGTTTCTTATTTTTGATAGGAACAACATCGTTTTCTACCCGACTATTCTGCGCATCATCAGTTGGCGCCGTCTATGGGAAGCGACAGCTTATTTCTTCCAGAGAGCGTTAGAATGGTCCAACTACGAAGCAAAAGTAAGGTGGCTGATGCCTCTGGACAACCTAGAGATCCTCTCATTCAACCCAATGATCCCTTGCTCCCAACCAACCAAGGAGTACTACCGACCCATACCGGTCTACCTCCAGTGCATCCTCCCCGACCTGTTGGCCAAGAAGAGGCACGTGTTTCTCTGGGAGGGCAAGAAGTTGGTGATGACAAGTCATCACACAACTCTGAAAGTCCCCAAAATCCAGACCCAGTCAGACAAGGAGATCATATAGAATGTGTGGCATTATTAGAACAACAGGTTCAAACTCTGGCCCAAGGGATGGACCAAGTGATCCAGCAGACCCAGCAGAACGCTTTGCTTCTTCAACGACTGGCTGGTCCCATTCCTCCCACCCCAGATGCGACAGGACATAATAATTTGGAAGAGGGGGCAGAGCATAGCCACAACCAGGATCAACAGGGGACAGTGATCCCGAGCACCCAACGAGGCAAGACTCACGATGATCTTACAGAAGCCGTGGGTGTGGATCAACAGATCCAAGATCTGAAAGCACAGATGGAAGATATGGCACAGACAATGAAGGGAAAAAGCCCCACTATTGTGGATGAACTCCTACAGAAGACTAATTCCCCCTTTGATGCCTTGGTGATGAGTGTTCCCCTACCTAACAAGTTCAAGATGCCACAGTTGGATAACTTTGATGGGTCTAAGGACCCTCTTGACCGCCTTAAGACTTTTAAGGCACTCATGCATCTACAGGCTATCCCAAATGCTATCATGTGTCGGGTTTTTCCCACCACCCTAAAGGGGTCAGCCCGTGTCTGGTTCAATAAGCTGAGGCCCAGTTCTATTCATGACTTCGACGACTTAAGAAGGAAATTTATCGGGCACTTTATTGCCGGGCGAAGACACAGGAAGCCCGCCACCTACCTGCTAAACGTCAAACATGATAAAGGAGAATCGCTTCGAGATTATATAAGTCGGTTCAATAATGAGATGCTCTAGGTTGATGAGGTTAATGATAACGTGGTAGTGACAGCCTTCATGGGAGGACTACAGTCTTCTAGGTTTCTTTTTTCCTTATCAAAAGAACCGCTCGAGACGATGGTAGAACTACTTGTTAAAGCCCAGAAGCATATGAATGCGGAGGATGCCATAAATGCCCAAAAAGGAAAAGGGACTGAAGAAAAGAAGGTGGAGAAAAAGATACCAGCAATAACTACCAGGGACGAGAGAGAAGCTAAAGGTCGGAGAACCTAACCTACTGTTGACAGGTCATCTCGACCTGCAAAGAGTTAGGATAAGTTCTCTAGCTTCACTCCATTGAACAAGCCGATTGGCGAGATCTTTCTTCAGAAACAAGACGATCATTCCTTATCCTGGCCACCCTGGCTGAAGTCAGATCCACAAAAAAGGGCACGTGATAGATTTTGTCATTTTCATCGCGACCATGGGCATACGACAGATGAGTGCATTGACCTCAAAAATCAGATTGAGAGCCTGATCTAGAGAGGGCGTTTGAGCCAGTTCACGACCAATGGCGATAAAGGAAAGGCCGACAGGATGCTCCCCGAATAAGTCACACACCAGATAAACAGCCGGTTTGGGAGATTAATATGATTTCTGAAGGGTTTGTTGGAGGTGGGGAAACAAGCTCATCCCGGAAAGCTCATACGAGAAGGGCTAGAAATATGATGGAGGTTCAAGGGGTGGATATATCTGCTCCACCTTCCAAATCACCACGACTAGAAGAGCGGGTCATTACCTCAACCGACGATGATGCACGGGGAGTACAACATCCCCATGATGACCCACTGGTGATTACCGTGGCAGTGACCAATTTTATTATCCGACGGGTGTTGATCGACAATGGAAGTTCTGCGGATTTGCTATTCTCTGAAGCTTTCTATACGATGGGTATAGGAAGAGACCAGTTAAAGCCATCCAAATCGCCTCTAGTCGGTTTCTCTGAAGAGAAGGTTTCTCCACTGGGGATAGTGACCCTTCCTCTCACTGTAGGGGTGGCTCCAAGACAGCTTACCATCATGGTAGATTTTTTTGTAGTGGATTGCCCTTCCACCTACAATATCATTCTCGGAAGAGCAACTCTCAATACATTGAAAACAGTAACTTCAACTTATCACCTACTAATGAAGTTCCCAACTGATCATGGTCTAGGAGAGGTAAGAGGAGACCAAGCTATGGCATAGGAATGCTATGCAGCCACTCTAAAAGATAGAAGGTCACGGGAGGCACTTACTATCGAAGGTCTTGAATCAGTCTTAAGTGAAGTTACTCCCTGACCAGAGCTAGTAGAGGACCTCATAGAGGTAATCCTGGAAGAGGGCGGGAACCAAAAAATAGTAAGCATCGGGTCTCTGCTCCCCGATGATGTTAAGGATCAACTTATTCGATTCTTAAGACAAAATCAAGACATGTTTGTCTGGACACATGAAGATATGTCGGGCCTTGATCCTTAAGTTATGCAACACCGCCTAAATATGGATTCTACTGCCAAGCCTGTAAAGCAGAAGAAAAGAACATTTGCCCCATAGAGGAATGCAGTTATAATGTCGGAGGTTGACAAGCTTCTAAAGGCAGACTTCATTTGAGATGTCCACTACCCCGACTGGTTATCGAATATGGTCCTAATAAAGAAGGCAAATGGGAAATGGAGGCTCTGTGTCGACTTTACAGATTTGAACAAGGCCTGTCTAAAGGACAGTTTTTCGTTACCAAGAATTGATATGCTGGTAGAAGCTACTTCAGGGAATGAACTACTTAGCTTTATGGATGCATATTCGGGTTACAATCATATCTCAATGCACCCTCTTGACTGTGAGAAAACATATTTCATCACCGACTGAGGCATTTACTACTATAAAGTCATGCCCTTCCGGTTGAAGAACGCTGGAGCTACCTACCAAAGATTGGTCAACAACATGTTCAAAGATCAAATTGGAAGGAACATAGAGGTCTACGTAGATGACATGTTAGTTAATAGTGTCAAGAAGGAGAATCATCTGGCGGACCTCAAAGAAGTTTTTGATGTGCTTCGGAAACACCAAATGCGCCTTAACCCAACCAAGTGCGTTTTCGGTGTATCATCAGGAAAGTTCTTGGGGTTTTTGGTTAGTAGAAGAGGCATTGAGGCTAATCCGGAAAAGATTCGGGCCATCCTAGACATGAAGTCTCCCCAGTCAACCAAAGATGTGCAGCGGTTGACGGGAAAGGTGGCTGCCCTCAAAGGCTAATTTCTCGAGCTACTAACAGATGTCTTCCCTTCTTCAAGGTGCTTAAAAAGGCATTTGAGTGGACCCCTGAGTGCGAACAAGCATTTGTGGATTTGAAGAATTATCTCGCCTCTCCACCCCTGTTGGCCCGACCACTACCAGGGGAACAACTTCTACTTTACTTAGATGTCTCCCTAACGGCAGTGAGTTCTGCCCTGATGAGAGATGATGGGTCTATTCAGAGACCAATCTGCTACACAAGTCAAGACCTACGAGGAGCAGAAGAAAGGTACCCAGTAATGGAGAAGTTGGCATTCGCCCTAGTTATTTCTGCTAGGAGATTAAGGTCATACTTTCAGGCTTATTAGAATACCTACGGGTAGCTATCAAGATATCTACGGGGTGCATAACTCTATCAACGTCACCGCATTAAAGACCCTAAAAATATAGGATCGGGGTCAACATAAAGAGGTACGCAATAATCACCCACCATTACTCATGTTATATTTCTCTGAACGATCCAAGTTCTAACTCGCCCGTCGGAGCCTATTTGGCCGGTACCCCACCGGTACCTCTTCCGGTTACTGTTTGTTCTTTTCGACAGGAACGACATCGTTTTCTACCCGACCATTCTGCGCATCATCAAAATTCTTTTACAATTTATATTTCATTTTTGTCACTAATTCTTAGTCCCTCCGTTTAGTTTGTATGGATGTTGGCTCTATTTGAAAGTCCTTTGGTCTCAACACGGTGAAATTTGCAGTCAACTGCCACTTGAAGTGCACTCTACTGGAAGTTCCAGTCTTGGTATTTTGAGGTCAATTTTGGTCTGTTTAATCAATTTTAACCACTTGAGCTTAGATTATGACACCAAATCAATATAACCATTTATATTTTAAGTCACTCGCCGACTTAAGAACCCTAAATGCTTGATCTTCAACTTTAAGCTCCTTGGCAAGCAACTTTGGCCATTTTTCCCTTTCTCAGCCTATCTTTGAGTCGGTTTATGAATGCGATTTCTGTTTAACCTGAATACTAAACTCAAATCAATACTAGTACCAAACACTCGTTAATGATTTGTTATCATCAAAATTAAAAATATTGTTCTTAGATGAATCCTTAGGCCAATAAAGTGGGCTCCAATGAAGGAGAGAACCCCGAAAAATCCTCAAAATCAACTCTAAGAGCCATCATCAAGAATGGAAGTAGCCTTTGTTCCTCTCTGTAAGTACGATACAATTAAAATGAGCTCAGTCCTGCAGGATCTTTGAGAGCCAACTAATCCTAGTAACCTGTCATAAATGAATACAGTTTTTGAATAATCTTGTAACCCTGTTTAGCAGCCCGAATGTCATGCTCCAGCTGATATCGCTAGGCAAAATTGGAATGAACATATAACTTGGACAGATAATCACATCTATCTTTCGTTGTAGAAATTTTAGCTAAATTCATACCAATTAACTAGTCCACAGAATTATTTATCCAAGTTATTATTTTTTCATTATTCACTTTCCAAGGAGACAAACAAATGAATATAATTTTCAGCCTTTGCATAGGACAAAATAGTCATACACCCCCTAACACAGCCTCAAACATTTTTGGCTTCCAGAATTTTTTTCATGACCTAGGACCAAATGTGAGAACAAATGTGATGCTGAGATTATATGGCAACATTTGTGTTGTGTTGGCGCAAACAGATTATGCTTTTATAATGCAAACATTTAGTAAGGGTTTCAATTTTGAGGAAGCAAACAGATTGATTTTGCAATGAATGCAAGTCCTAGGGAGCTTCGAACAGAAAGATAAACTTTGTCACTAATGTTCCAATACTGGGAGATGAATAGAGATTGGTTGATGCAACAGAGGAGACGACCTGATGTTGCAAAGACAAGGTGTGATGCGAAGAAGTAGTGATGCAATCTCATACCAGAATCGTCACTTGCTCTAATACCATGAAAGCTTTGGAAAACTGGTGTTATCATTAATTATAAAAAACCCTCAAATACATTTACATAAGTACAAGTTATTTATATGTATTAATTAAAGGGGCAAGAAACTAAACTACCCACAAAGTAATAAAAGACTGCAAAGGCTAAACTACCCATGTAAAAAAATAAAATACTAAAGACATCAAATAAAACAATACTCTTAACAATACTAAGTTGTTTTGTGAAGATAATGATTTTTAAATCCTTACAATAATTTGGTTTTAGGAGTGAAAAAACTGTAAACTAGTCCCTTTTAATTTGGCTGGCTATTACAATGTATCGCTTTCTATTTTTTGTTTTTAACTTCAACGCTAACTTTTGTTTAAGACACCAAACTAACTATATACTCGATCAAATTATGTTTTGTCTCTTTTTATATTAGTTTAAATGTCTTTCATATGATATTTTCTCAAGTGTTATATATAATTGTATGTGCAAAAAAATTCTCTTTGTATTATATAAAGTTTCCTTATACAATAGTTACTTTATTTGGGGTAATTATTTCCATATACAAGATGAGGTGGACTTTTTAGTCCATTATTCTAGAAGGATACCCTAGTGCTCCTATTTTGTCTTATTACAACTTTCACTAGCTAATTGCGAGAATGCCCTTGGGGTTTGGTTAGTGAGTAAGCTACAATGTATGTCTGAAGGACGTGGGAGCCGCTTCTAGAATCCTCTGATGAAGTCTTCGGCCTGACGCTCTACGCATGAGCTTAGTGCTGAGGGTCATCTTGTACTCGGGGGTTTTGTTAAGAGAGTTGCTCGGTATTTGGAAACCCTTTCGGTCAGAGTAACTTCAGACAGTTGTCTTGACTTGGCTGTTATACCGTTCAGGTTTACCTTTTGACTTGTGGGGGCTTTTCGGATTGATGGTTGTCTTGGCTACATGGAAGGTTCTTCTCGTGGGTTTTTCACAAAATGGGTCTGATATGAACCGGACTTAACGGGCTTGGTATTTTTAGTCTCACACAATAACTGTATGACATTTTTTATTTAAATTTTAAAAATGCGTTTTGCTTTATTCAGGCATGCGTTTGCCCGCGCTTTATTCAGGCATGCGTTTGCCCGCGCCTCATCCCTAGGCTCCAAAGAACCTTTAGCACTTATGTGCACTTGACGTCTTTAATAACGTTAGTTTCTGTTGCATAGTAGCCTATATTAAAGACGTTAGTTTTTGCAGCATAGTAGCCTAATATGTAGGGTATCCTATTTTGACTAATATGTATCAAACACCATAGATTTATGGACAGTTTCTCTCTGGGGAGAAAAAGAGGAATAACAAGCAGAAAATTTTATTAAAAATATCGACAATCCTTTAAGATCTTCTATTGCGTATATATACATAGTTATAATAGAATGATTCCATATCCCAAAAGAGCAGTATAAGACAGCTCTTTAATTATTGAATAAAATTGAGTACTTAATTACTGACTGAATATTTCTCTTCCCCTTCACTCTTCGGATTCTCATTCTACATCACTCTGATTACCTTCTCCTCCGTCACAATATCAATCTAGCATTGTGTATAGGAAACCTCTGTCCTTTGATTCTGATTTAAATCATAAGAACATAAAGAAAAACTAGCACATATACAACTGCTACCTGAATGCAAAACAGCCAAAAGATTCTAACCCCTAATGCACACCCGGCATTCAATGAAATAATTGAAGAGTATGAGATACGTTACAGCACCAGGCATGTAACTCAATCTACTGACATGACACACATTCTGAGAACCAATTAACTGAAATTTGGCAGTCTCTCCACTTGTTTGCTCGCTTGAAGAAATGAATCACGCACAGAAGTAATAACCAGCCGGAGTCTTGTTGAGCCAGGCATCGATAAAACTGAGATCTCTGGTTCAATCAGTTCAGAAATAACAATATGTTTTATGGATTCACAGCCAACTACTCATGGGAACTGATTTCTTACAGCTCCAATGGTTTCAAATGACTGTTTCAGGCACTGAGCTGAATTTTGGGCTTCCCATGTACAATGCTGATGAAAAGAAACCACAGTTTCTTTTACCACCTGTTCGGTTAATAATCTCTTCACATGGAAGAATTCAAGAACTAGAATAGCCAATTCACATGATAATACTGTGTGTATTTGTCCTCACTTAACCGGCCGTACACCAACAGTTTTCAGACGGAACCGATACTGAGGTTGAGACTCTTCCTCATCCTCATCATCTTCTTCGCTAGATTCATCTTCAACTCTGTCCCACCTTGAGTAGTCGAGATGGGAATGTCCTTTTGGTTTTGGGATCGCTTGCCATCCTTTGGAATTCTGTTCAGATGACTCTTTCACGCTCGGAGTTTGAGGGGCATCAAGAATAGCCCTTTTAATCTCGGCCTTCTGTTCTCTTTGAGTTGAGCTATCTATCACATCTATTCTCTGATTTTCACTGTTTTCCAATTCCTTTTCTTGATCCCCTATTGTTTCCAATTCTTCTTCTTCCTCCATTCTTTTCTGCTCTGTCTCATCCTCATCTTCCTCTTCCTCTTCCTCTTCCTCTTCCTCTTCCTCTGCATCAGCTTCAGGTATTGGAGCAAGTGACTTTCCTTGAGCAAAACAAATACTAGCTCTTATTCACAGTTCAAAGATCAATGATAAACAAATCACAATATTGACCCAAATATGTATATTAATAACAATAAAAGTACATTTTATGCTAAAATGATAAGTAAATTGAATACAGTGTCAGCATGCAGCAGTTTAGAGAAGAGAAAGAAAAAGACTGAAGCTACTGTTTATTTTCATTTGGTGGTAATATGCACTGCATGTCATCAGAGACATAACGAACATATAGCAAATTCTACAACAGTCCCATTTCTTTTTTTTGATAAGTAAAAGAATAATCACATCTACAAAGGAATATGTTAAATATAGACCTAGCTACCAATTTTACAATAATTAAAACATAACAGTCCCACATTTCAACCATCTAAAACGGAGAATTAAGCAGCCATATATAACACTATACTGCAACTACTCATGATAAAATGCAGCAAACTTGCAACCATCATATGGCACATTATATCCTATATCGCATCAACAGCCAATCATGACTGGAAAAACATGGGAATCAGTATACCTCATTAGTTATTTTTAGGTCACTCTATTATCGAAGAAATGAAAAGGTGAAGAAAAGAAAAAGTGAATGAAAGAACGAGAGAAAATTGAGCTAACTAGATAACTACAAATTATCAAAGAATTGTCCTCATATAAAACCCATAGATTATAAATAAAGTAGGAGATAACCTTCCTTCATAAAAGAAAAAGAGAACTTGGAATCATCCTGGAACAGTATTAGAACGTGAGTCGCCACTCACATCCACCAGAAGAGCAATGATTACATCCTTACCATATGGTAAGTCTTGTATTGGTCTTCAATACTAATTATTTCCTTGTCAAAAGAGGATATCATAAACAAAATAAAAATGAAAATAAAACTAAGTGCAAAGAACATGGGAGGAAAATCAATCGCCTTCAAACTGGGAAAAACAAGTCTGTAAAATTTATACAAACAAGGCAGGGACTACCAATTGGGTCTTCAAACGAGCATGAAGGTTTTGATATACTTCTGACGACGGATTCAACTCCATGAGCCTGTTGACATCAAAAAGTGCCGAGTGATACTCCTTGAGGGTGACGAGAGTCTGAGCCCGCAACATTAATGCTCCAGTGTGCTTTTGGTCAAGCTCAAGCACCGAGGTACATTCATCCGCTGCCTAATTAAGATGGCAGGAAGAATGTCAGTGAATATTACCATAAGCTTCCAACAAGGGTCAAATACAGTTTTCACCTTGAATAATAAGTTAGTGTGGGTGTGTGAAATGGAGATGGTGTTGCCCGAAGAAGCAAAATTGCATACCGCAAAGGTTTCAGAAATAACCAAAAAGCACAAAGTAGTATGATAGACCTCCCTTTAGATGAAAAAGCACATTTTCTAACATATTGCTATAAAGCTTTGGCATGATAACTTATCTCCACTGAAAAAAAAATCTTCCCAACTATTTGGGCTCATCAGAAATGAGTCTTGTGTAATTGTTCTCCTCTACAAAGCCATATCTTCAGTTAAACCACATGTTACCATGTCTGGTTCTATCTTACGTTAGGTCTCTCCTTACCCTTTTAACACACGCATTCCTTAATGACCATCATGCCAATCTTTTAAGCTGCTTAGAATATAAGGAAATACTATTTTTTTTCTTTTTTAAAGGAAAGGAAATACTATTTTGCTTGGACATTACCATTTATTTTCTTCCTTTTTACTTTGTAATTTATTTTCTAGTGCTTGTCCATATAATGTGGGGGTTGTCAACGTCCACTTAAAAGATCACATTCAGTGCACATGACAACTGATGTTATCGTCCATGACACAAAAGTAAGAAACAATAATTAATATTCTGAATTATTAATCACCCCCATATATATGCTTGTAATCTACTCGTCTTAGTTTGTCACTATCTAAATTCCCAATAAGTAATTTGTCACTAAATTTGCACCAACTTGCTCAATGGAATCTCCTCAATAATCAAACGTACAGGACCTCAAGTTTCTGATAAAGCCGATTATAGGGAATATGAAAAGCTTCAAAACTGTAAATTGTACAAAACTTGCATTTAAAAAATTTGCAACTCTAATCAAACTAATAGGTTAAATTTCATTTTCATACTACTCAATTTGTCAAGCGGTACCGGACCCTAACTCGCAAATGAAAGGTCTAGGGTTCAAGCCTCGGTGGAGGTAGGGTTTGTAAGTAATTCTTAACTTTAAAAAAAATTAAAAAAAAATTGCTACTCTAATAAAACAAGTAGGTTAAATTTTATTTCATAGTTCTCAATCTATTACCCCATGCACAAAGTTAACTATCTTTTTCTTTTTGGTAAGTAAGTATGAAATATAAAGGCACTCAAACGGGAAGTGCGTCCCATGTACACAAAAGAAAAGCCCCTATGGGCCAAGAGAACTCAAAAACTCTAACCTCTCATCGATGGATTTACAAAAACGACCCTCCACCCAATAAAACAAATTGGAAATAAAAAAATCTTTAATGACACAAACAGGGGTCTCAACGCCCTCAAAAAAGCGCCGATTATGCTCAAGCCAAATACCCCACCAGATACAAAGGGGGCCACCCTCCAAAAAGGCCTAGCATGGGATCCGACCCGCATACTTCTCCAAGAGACCAAGACATCATGCACCAAAGCAGGCATCACCCACAGAACATCCAAAAAGGCCTAGCATGGGATCCGACCCGCATACTTCTCCATGAGACCAAGACATCATGCACCAAAGCAGGCATCACCCACAGAACACCGAAGAGGCCAAGGAGAAGACACCAACAATCAAAAGTCACCGAACAATGCAAAAGAAGATGATCAACAGATTCCCCATCCTTTTTGCATAAAAAACACCGGTTGACTACACAAAAATTCCGCTTCCTCAACACGTCCAGAGTGAGAATGCGTCCCCGGGCAGCCATCCAAGCAAAAAACGCGACCTTGAAAGGAGCCTTAGAGCGCCAGACCGCCTTCCAAGGAAAAATCTCTTCCACCCTAGGCGAAATTAGATATGTGGCATTAGAAGTAGAGTGTCAATCTTCATAATTTTCATCACCAATAAGAAAAACCAATAAAAGAATGGAAGAGGGGAAAAAAGATATAGAGCTTTGGTCAGCTTTACTAGGCAACCACCTCTCTCAAAGGCCGTTAGCATGACCTTACCAGACAGCTTGTTGTACTTCTTTCCCTCATACAAGTTCATCTTGCAATTGCAAAAGATCCTTCCTTTTTCTTATGATTCATAATCCATATATTTCACTTCCACTTTCTTCACTCCTCTCTCAACAGTCCTTTGTTTGGCTTATGGCATTCAACCCCTTCTGTTTGCATATAACCCATGTAATGCTTTTGCACAGTCTAATAATTTGTGGTTCCTTTGAGTCCCTAATGAACAGTAAAAGTTCAATTCCAAATATTTTAGGCCTTGTAGTATGATGGTATCACCTTTCCTCCCCAAATGGGAGGTTAGGGGTTCAAGCCCGATGGGGCTGATGTGGGATGTATAAGTTTCTTACCATTCAAAAAAAAAAATTAGCATCAAATACATGATATCTATTAGTTGCAATGGATTCTCTAGTGGTTTGGACATGTTTAAATCAAGTGATTTCAACTTTCTATCGAAGCGCACCATGTTTAAAAGAAGTCTTTTGGTAGGCCAGTATGCACTATTCTTCCTCACTCCGTGAATTTGTTTAATTACTTCAAGGGCCCAGACTTAGAGTCATGGAAAAGCGTTGGCATGAGAGCAGACAACCAAGTAATAGGACATTTCTATTGCTCAGATATCTTTTTTTTCCCACTGTTGCAAGACAAGACCCAAAAGTCAGTAAGAAGAATGGAGGCCTATCTTGTTTCCTTTCCTTAATATTGCAAAGGTTCCAGTTTATGAAAAGAATTGTGCTCAAAGAACTTAATTATTTGTCATCCTAATTTACCATTTCATCAAAGATGAACCAATGATTTTGTCGTGCAAGACTAAAACACCTACAAGCCCAAGAAAAGGCAAATCCGGTACATGAGGCTCCCTTTCTTGTAATGTATGAAAAGGTTAGATGTGTGCAGCCTTACCTCTGCAGGAGAAGAGGCTGTTTACTTGTTTCGTAACCATGAAATCCAGGTCATGATGGAGAAACCTTACTGTTGTGCCAACACTCGAAACCTAATCTACACGCCTTCGAGCAGGAATATCTAGGCATTGGTCTAAACTGAAAGTATCACTTCTTATGAACAATAAAAATAGAACCCTGAACCAAACCCTCCCTTTTTAGTGTCATACCAACATTTTCACCACCAAGGAAAAATAATTTTGGTAAACATGAGTATCATTTAGATATGAAACTAACGTGGGTTTACGAACCAATGCCATTTTACTCCATAACTTATATAGAAACCGATTAGTAGAATTCTTAAGGCTAGCAACACATCTATTGATACAAGCTTTATTATTACTTAAAAGAAAGATTGGAGAAAGAATATGTTCTTAAATATGAAACAAATGAATGGTATCTAACTCTAATGTCCGAACTCCAATACTAGTATTGTGTTCTGAAATGCACTAAGATTCACCGTGTGATGCGTTTTACATTCATCTTAGAAGTACAAGTGATATATATGTATATGATGATGTGTCCACACTTGATAGTAGAATATGACATAAGTGGCATACAAAATATGTGGGACCAAATACCGATGAGGTAGCAATCAAATAACTTTAAAATAATGTCGGTTACATTAAATTTTTTAATAAATAACTTATGTAGAGTTATTGAATTTTAGGGTATTGGGAAGGGAATCTTCTCTAATATGCAACAATAATGGGTGAGAAGAGTTTAAAAAAATTTCTATACGTGTTTGAGGATTTACAAAGTCCATAACTAGGTTAAACTAGTGCAAAATGAGATTATTCCTTACAGATGATTAATTCCTTTTCCAATATACAAAAACAATAAAAATAAGAATAAAGAAGGGGGGTGGGGGTGAAAGAAAAAAAAAAAGACAAATATAAAGCGAGAAAATTATACAAGTTTTTCTTTTCCTTTCCTTATATTTGTTCTTGTCTTATTGCTTTCCTTTTATGTGAATACAGTATCATGAACAATCATCGGTGCAAAATATAAATATAATCAAGAGAGATAAAAGAAGAAAAGAATAAAATAATTATATTGATTCAGTGTATTACAATAGAAGACATGGCATGTATAAATAGAAGAGAATTGGAGTGGAGAACAAACCAAGATAAAATAGGTAACTAGGGTGTGACGGCTAAAAACCTTAATCCTAGTCTAAACATAGGTGGACCTATCTATTGGTCAAAACCCTAATTTATTATAACAATATAAAATATAATATTCTTCAACAGCCCCCCTCAAGTTGGACACGGAGATCTTAGCTTGTCCAACTTGAAACCGGAAACGATGTCTGGAATACGAGACGAGTAAATCCGAAGTTGATCCAAAGGTCCAACATAAATTGATCCGAAAATTCAAGACAAGTTGACGAGTTGATCCGAAGATCCAAGACTAGAAAAAAAAAAAAGACAAATATAAAGCTAGAAAATGATACAAGTTTTTCTTTTCCTTTCCTTATATTTGTTCTTGTCTTATTGCTTTCCTTTTTATGTGAATACAGTATCATGAACAATCATAGGTGTAAAATATAAATATAATCAAGAGAGATAAAAGAAGAAGAGAATAAAAGAATTATATTGATTCAGTGTATTACAATAGAAGACATGGCATGTATAAATTGGAGAGAATTGGAATGGAGAACAAGCCAAGATAAAATAAGTAATTAGGGTGTGACGGCTAAAAACCTTAATTCTAGTCTAAACATAGGTGGGGCTATCTATTGGCCAAAACCCTAATTTATTATATTAATATAAAATATAATATTCTTCAACAGCCCCCCTCAAGTTGGACACGGAGATCTTAGCTTGTCCAACTTCAAACCGGAAACGATGTCTGGAATACGAGACGAGTAAATCCAAAGTTGATCCAAAGGTCCAACACAAATTGATCCAAAAATTCACGACAAGTTGACGAGTTGATCCGAAAATCCAAGACAAATTGATGAAGATTCAAGACAAGTTGATCCGAAGATCCGAAACAAGTTGATCCGAAGATCCAAAATAAGTTGATCCGAAGATCCGAAACGAGTTGATCCGAATATCCAAAACAAGATGATCCGAATATCCAAGACAAGATGATCTGAAGATCTAAAACAAGTTTAATCCAAAGATCAAAACGGATTATGGTGGGGTGAAAGACAAATCCCGCCAAGAATATAATATATACTCTATAAATATATAAATATTTTAATTGAAGATTGTCGCCGAGGATGCGAGATGGAGAGTCATCCCCGGCAGAGACGACGATAAGCGAAAAGAATTACTAAGAATCGGTTGACTCCGATACCATGTAAAATATAAATATAATCAAGAGAGATAAAAGAAGAAGAGAATAAAAGAATTATATTGATTTAGTGTATTATAATAGAAGACATGACATATATAAATAGAAGAGAATTGGAGTGGAGAACAAACCAAGAAAAATAGGTAATTAGAGTGTGACGGCTAAAAACCCTAATCCTAGTCTAAACATAGGTGGGCCTATCTATTGGCCAAAACCCTAATTTATTATAACAATATAAAATATAATATTCTTCAACAATCGGTATCCTAACCATGGGTGCAGCTTTAGTTGTATTGTTCGTGTCCTGTAAGCCTACTTTAGGCCAAAACTTCCAGCATGAGCCAAAACACTACATCAATTCAGATCCAACCCAGTAATAGGATAAAATTCATTACTTATTTGTTTCCAGATTGGACTATAATAGGATAAAATTCATTACTTATTCGTGGGCCATAGTATTCATGGTGTTTAAGAGTGTACACTAGGTAAAAAAACCTAATCTGTGGTTTTATTCGCATCGCTTCCACTAGAGCCAAACTGCACTCACACCCATGTTTGACAATCTTAACTACATCACCAAGCAATAACAAAGGTTAATTACTGTAACCCCCAATCGTCACATCCCTTCTTACTATGTGAATGAATTAATTAACTGAAAATAGCTCTAATCTATGCGTATTTTGTGTTTTGCCAATTATTTTAGGACAGAGCTATGCTACAGCACAAGGGAGATGTTGGATAACATAGACTTGTCATTTGAAGTTGAGTATGATTGATGAAATGCCAGATCACATAATAACTGTACATACTGGTGATAGCAACACCATGATAAATCCATGAGCAAAATCTACTGAAAAACCTGACACTGAAAATGTCCAGCTGAAACCTTAAGACAACCTATCAGGTCACTGACAGATGGATTAAAGCCTACTTAGCTTAATTATCAGGCATATAGTTGACACTAAACCACCATGATTGCTTTTGCTTGATTCTATTTAGATATTGGTCATATACTTGTAATTCTCTTAATTGTTGGACACCGTTTTATTAGGAGGGTTTTCATAACACAATATAGGCTTTTCATCTTCCATGAAAGCTGAATCCCATGTACGTGACTAGTTACAAGTTGTGTAAACACCGAATTATATGGCATGGATATCTTAGCAAATAAACTTATAGCAAGTCAATTAAGAATTCGAATCTCGCAGAATTTGGCAACTAAGCAGCTCAACTTAAAAAGAAACAAATAGTGGTAAAATCACAAACCCCCATGTACTATATTTCATCATATAAGCCCCATTGAACCAACAAATAACCCCCTAAACTAGCAAACTAATCATATTGACACATCGGTTGCGGAGCTGTAAGGTAGATGGTAAAATAACTACAGTGCCTCGCTATTTGATAATATAAAAACAGAATAACCAATTTTGTCCTCTGAGACTGAATATGGCTTTTGGGAGAAGGAGCGCAATTAGCCAACCATAGAGCCGAAAGAAAAGGGGTTGAAAACTTTTCTCAAAATCTTTCTAGTTCTTTTTATCTCCTGTCTCTCTCTCTCTCTATAATTTTTCTTCCTTTTTTGTTCAATTGATGCTTTAATAGAAATAGTTGATGTTATTCTTTAGTGAATTATATCATGGAACTGCCATTTTTGCTTCTCTCACTTTCAATTTGTCTCTCTAGATCTCCATAAATTAATTCGCCTGATTGAAATTGATTGATTGTGTAGATTCCTTGTGTGTCAGACTTGACAAAATGAGGAAGAGAGATGTCCTCTGCAGCTTCACTACAGGCCATGGCTGCTACAAGGAGCATTTCTCTCCGATACTGGCCTTGGTGTCCATGGCCTGTATTGAAGCTGCAGAGGACATCTCTCTTCCTCATTTTGTTGAGTCTGACACACATGGAATCTACATTTTGTCGAGTCTGACACACATGGAATCTACACACATGCAACTCCATGAAAGCCCGCAAGAACTACACGATTCTCACTGTAATCCACCTCTTACTTGGACTTAATTGGTTTGTTAAAATTCATAAGACAAGTGGCAATTACCTCTACTATTTAGCCTTAGTTCGTAATTCATAACCCTTAAAAGCAACCAAAGTATTTTCAGGTGAGCAAGTCAATTCCGTTTCTTTTTGCTCCGAAAATTTTGCAAAGCAATATAATAATAGTTATGGAGTGAGAAGAGGATGATGACCGTTTGACTTGGGTCAAGTCATTTTGGGTTTGGAACATCTTGATTCGAGTCAAATCAAGTCATGAAGGGTTTTTCTTCATTTAAAAGGGTACTTAGAAGAGTGAAATTTGGCCCATGGCAGTCACGTTGTATTATTCCTGTTATAGTGCCAGCAAACTAATGGGGACGGGATCACATGATGTTTTTTTAAAAAGGTGAAGGGGTTTTAAGAGCGTTTAGTTGCTACAGAAGGTTATATGACTCAGTGCCCGTTTGGGAGGGCTTTTGAGGACCTTCAAATGGGCTTTTAAACTCCAGAATTCCTTGTCAATAAAATGCAGGTGTTTGGTAAATTTGATAAAATGGACTTTTAATAGATGTCAACCACTTAAAAGTCCTTTCACTAGAAGCAAGTTTTAAACTTGCTTTTGGAGTAACTTTCGAGAAGCCATCTATACATTTATCTACAACTGCTTTTGATTTACTAGTTTAACCTCACTATATATTTTATATTTCCAATACTAACCTCAAATGTCTTTTTATTTACCCTTGTTTTTCTCACCATTGTCAACCTATCAGATAGAATCACATTACTATATGACTCTTTCTCTCTCCAATTATATTTAACCACTTTTAACATTTTGAATTCAAAAATATCTAAATTCTTAAATAACTTTTTATAATATTTCCACCAAACCCCTTTTCTTTTTTAAAGTCCTTTTATTTGAATTACTTTTGACACTTCATTCTTAGAAACGGGCTTTAGCCATCACGAAGCCCTCCCAAACGGGTACTAAAAATGATAGTTCAGGGACTTTTGTGATTTTCCCCCAAACTACTCAAGCACTGCTGGTTCTCAGAAGACATCATAATTTGTACTACTTTTAGTCATTATTTCAATGGGGCCAAATAACAATTTGGCTGACCAGTACAACTCAATATGAGCACATCTTTGCAATATGCAAAATCATGTTAAACGTTATATTCATGAAACAAGTGCATAGTTAAAAGGAAAAAATAAATTTCAAACAATCATGACAACCATCAGGATCATAACTCTAGATGCAGTTTTGGTTATGCTGTTCAATGTCCTTAATAAAGCCTACTTTAGGCCAAATGCTCCATTGTGGGCCTAAACGTTACATTAATTGATATACAACCAGATTTATATGTTATTTGTTTCCTTGTTGGACTTTTATATGATAAAATCCATTACTAAATTGCACCACTTACAATTCAGGTGTTAAAAGGGTACACTACCTACAGATCTAATCTGTCGATTATTTTATTTCTTTTGCACAGCCTTCACTAGAGTCAAACCTGCATTCACTCTTGTTCAACAGTCTCACACTTCATCACCAAGCAATCTTAAAGGGCATCTGCGGAAAGACCCTATGTGAATGGATTTGTAAACCTCCATCCTAAACCCTAACGTATGCTATTTTGAGTGTAAAAATAAAGTTAGGCCAGAGCTATCTTATGCCAGGACTAAGGTAGATGTTGGATAACATAGAGTCATCATTATAAGGCGAGTATGAGAGGTGAAATGCTCTCTGTCGCATACTGGCAACACCAGCATGGCCATAAAAACTAACCGAAGTCTGCTGAAATAGTCCAACTGAAACCTTATGACGAGCATACTTAAGTTACCAAACCCAATTGAGATTAAACCACCATGTTTACTCTTGCTTCTTGGATAAGGATCTTACTATATCCGCAATCGTGGCCCCAACAAATTATTTGCACCCAGAATCGAACATGAGACTTGTTAATTCTTCCTGAGGAATAATGTCCCAAGTTTTTTCCAACTGGGTCAACTCGTTCGGGTTTTGTAACTTTAGTTTTTATACCTAGTTGTTTTTTCTCCCCTATTCTTATTGCACTAGTTTATTTTTTTCCCAATTAACAATAGTTTTTCTTCTTCTTCTTCTAGTCAAAGCCGCTTCAATGATAAAGAAAAAATTGTTATTTTCATCTGCCATTAATAGCTGACACCCACGTATGTGAATACTCAGTAGATATGCAAATACAAATTCAATTATTTATATATGCATATGAGCAATAGTAAATGAGCTAGATCATGTCCAATGCACAACTTAAAAAAGATAAACTTTTTGCAGCACTTGAAAATTCAATCAATCAAAACACAAGCATATGTAAAAATTGGGGTATGTTGAAAATGATAACCTGCTTGAAATCGTGAAGCTTGAGAAAACAAGCGGCTCTGTTGCTGTGGAGAGCGATCTTTTGGGGGTTGGTCTTGGCCATCCCAAGCGCTTCCGTATAAAACCTCAAGGCCTCCTTGTATCCTCCGTCACGGTACATCTGGTGCGCTCTCTCGATCTTGTTCATCGGTGCCGATGCCATAATCTCTCTCACTCTCAATACATGCATACATATATATATATATATACATATATATATATAATCACTCAGTACAGTCAATTTGAATCACCAATTGATTCATCGAACATAAATTTAATTAATTAATGAACAAATTAAGATATAAAATGTGTAAATATATTTGTATATATATATGTATAGGTTTAACAGTAGAAGAATAAGGGTTTTGGACAATTAGATTAAAGAGAAGAACAGAAAAAGACTCGGAGGAGGTATTTACGAGGCGGAAATAAATCTCTTGAAGGGAGAGTGAGACAGAGCAATTGTAGGAGGCCACTTGGATGACTTATTCGAACCATGATGATCCGACCCGTTAACTTTAGGGTCATCATATCTCAATTATTTTAGGTTGGGACTAGGGGTGGACATGGATCGGATTAGACCAGATTGATGATATTTTGGATCCGATCCACTACTATCGGATTTCTAATTTCCGGAACTAATATAATTCATTTATCTAACGAAACCAATCCAAACCGGACCGCGGTGAACCAAATTGATTCAGATCGGTTTTGCGGATTGAAATATAAACATATATTAGCTAAAATGAGGAAATACATTCATACACAGCACAATATTATTTGAATCACAAGTACGAGTTTAAAACAGTTGATGACAAGAACAAAAGATGACCAGAATAAATTCATACATGATAGGTGTTCAATATTGGTCATTTTTTCCCCCTATCTTGCATTTGTTATATCTTTACATTCCTTTACTTGGTATTTTTATCTCGTTTGTGTGTGTAAGTATGTTTCAGGAGCTTAATAAAGAAATAGAGTTAATCTCGGTAAATTAACTGAGTTCGTATTCGTTTTTATCTCAAGAAATGAATCAAGAGGTATGTTAGAGCAAAAAAGAGCTACCAGATGGCAAAATGGTCATTTCCCGACATCATTATCTCACCGAAGGGCAAAAATGTCATTTTCAAACATTATTACTTCACCTAAAAGTATCGGGAGTCAAATGCGACCAGTCTAGCTCAAAAATGAAAAAATGAGTTTTTACAGCAAAAGATGCATCATACCCTACGTCGTCGTTAGAGGGAAAAAGAGGCAGACTGGACCTGAGCTACGCTTTGGTTTGTGAACCAAATGGGGACCCTACGCCCTAGACCTATGCCGAAGCATAGGTCGGGAGCGTAGGTCCCACCTTGTGGCCACGTGATCCCTTTACGTGCAGAAGTTGTTTCGGAGTTGTTTCATAAATTTTTCAATTTTGTTCCTACTTCAATATTTTGAGTGATCGGTGATTTCAGACTTCTACATATAGGCTTATACACATATTTATATCAAATTTTAGAGACATTATTCATGTATTATGAAATTACAGAAAAGGGTAACCATTAGGGTTTTTCTCACTTGTCTATAAATATGAGAGGGTTAGGTTTAGAGTTCTAGTTCTAGTTCTAGTTCTGATTTTCACGCACGTTCATTCATAGAGTTCTCACGTTCAAAGTTCAGACTTGCTTCCATAGAAGAGAACCACCATTGAAGACCTAGAGATCTGGAGAAGAAGAATATGTAGAGCGTTTCTACACCAACAATGCAGTATCTCTCTGCCATGATCAATTAATTCGGTATCTAGGGTTTTCTCGCAAAACCTTAGCCAAGTAATGTAGTTCTAATTTATATTCAATTGTAGAGAGGGCAAACTGTGACTATACTGTGATCATTGTGTTAGATGAGAGACCGTTTTTATTCGTGATACAAGTTTATATATTTGAATTGATTCTTGTCTTAGACTTTTCGAATATATTTATCTTACATAATCACAATTATTCACTATGGGCTGGAACTCGGATGCTTAATCTGTGATTTTCTACACAATGGTGGTTATAAAAACTCGAAACCCTAGGTTGACTGTAACACCCCGTGTTATTTTCCTTTTTCCTGAAATTATTTCCGATTTAATTTCGGTTAAGACGTCACTTATTCATGACGTTCTGGTTATCCTTGGCATTTCGCGTGTAAATTTTTCACGTTTTGTTTTAAAGTCAACTAGACGACATTATGCGGGTTCTTATTCTCGACTATGCGGTTTTGTTTCGACGTTAGCATTAGTGCTTTGACTGGGTGGCGACACAGTTGTTTGTCCGATGTTTAAGGGTTCCGACGTTTAGGTTCCTACCCCGATGTGTTTATTTCAGACTATATTATTTATATGATGTCTCTTCGAGTTCTGGTATTTTATTTGGGGACCGTTTGAACGTTTTAGTAAAGTATGGGGGTTATTTTGTGATTTCGAATAATAAGAGGGTCACTTTCACAATATAGAGATGCATATATATAAGGTGTCACATTTATTTCTTTTGGCCACATGACATGTCACATGGACTTATTGGAAATAGGTTGCACAAAATTCAATTGAAATTGAATTATATATATATATATATATATATATATATATATATATGTATATATCGGTATTGAGAGAAACCGAACACCTTCATCACGCCATTTTCTTCTCCTTCTCCCGTACTCCTCTATCTTCTTCTTCCTCCTTATCTCTTCAGCAACAGATGCAACTCTCTTCTTCTCTATAGTCGTCGGCGAGAGAGAGAGAGAGCAGCTGAATGGAGAGCAGGTCGTGGAGAGAGAGTCACACCTTGGTGCAGGCGATGGCTCGCTAGAGGAGCTACGACTAGAGCAGCGACGATGGCGACTGGGTGTTGGTGACGACCCATGGTGGTCGTTGGTTGGGCTAGACGGCGGCGCAGGAGGCCGTGGCGGCGACGTGGTGGCGCTAGTTCGCGCAGGGCGACGCAACAAGGAGCTTCGGCCGGAGCTTCGACCATTTATTCCGGCAACTTCCCGACCTTGGTTTGGGCTGATTTTCGGAGGGTAGCTTCGTATCGATGTTAGGTACGTCATACTAAAATTTGGTATTTTTCCCTTGAACGGTTTGTCCATAAATCGCATTTATAGGTTATAATTTTTGTTTGGGTTATTTTAGATTTACCCAAATTAATTAACCTATTGGTAATGGGCTTCGTATATATCGTATAGGTTGTCGAGGCGGACATTTTGGTATATTTGAAATATTTTTTGGGTGACTTTGGTCGGCGAGCTCCCTATTCGGGCGCCGATACTGTTCACGGTGGGTCGTTTCGGGCTGTTCTCTAAATGTACCTTAAGGTGAGAAATTTTATTCTCACTCCGTATCGTTGACGTAGTTTGGGTGTGCAAACCTGTAACTATTTTGATATAGATATATTAAATTGTGAAATTAGAATATCTATAATTTGCTTAGAATCGAAATAGGATTTAGATATTAATTTAATAAATTTATTAAATTATTCCCTATGAAATTAAATAAATTCCTATTTGAATTGAAAGATAATAGGTGGCTTAGAAATCCCCTTGAGAATTAAAATGGGTTAGTAGAATTTTGTAAAAGCTAGACGTGAGCTTAGAACGCTATACTAGTCCCCTTTTTCTATGTTAGGAGATATGTGAACGTGAAGGACGTGAAAACTTGACGTTATGCTAGGTTCCCCTTACGATACGTGGATTATTTGCTTTAATTGTTTTGAAAGCATGTTAAAGGGGAATGAACTTGTATACTTGGAATTAAAGTATAAGTTGATGAATTGCAAGCATGATTATATAATATAATTGCTTGTCGTGATTTACTGCTTTATTGATTTAAAAGCATGTGAAAGAGATTATGGGATTCATGTGGTAGTATGTGGATATGTTCATAAATATGATGCATTACATATTTATGTTGAGGCATGATTGTCATTGAGGCCCTGGATGCATATGGAGTTGATATATGTGGGGTGTTTAATCATGTATGGATGTCTTTGTGTCGAACCGTCGCAACAACTGGCCAGGTATAGGTGTCTCCCACCTCCGGACTAGTAATTTGGGAATTTGGGATATAGGGTTGGTTGCTGCCCCATCGTGGTGGTAGGCGCCGCTCTCGAAGTCACAATTGAGTTGTGCATCTGTTGATAGGGTTGGTTGTTGCCCCATCGTGGTGGTATGTGCCGCTCTCGCATGTGAGTTGCAAGTTGGGCTCTCGTGCAACCGTCTTCCTTGTTGAAAGTGTAGTGTCAAAAACACTTGGGAAGAATCGGTGCAGTACTATTTTCTCCTTGTAAATGGGTGGAGTGCGTGTTCGTTAGCCATGTGATATAGGCAAAGGGTGGTGTTGAGTCACATTGTATTTGCATAGCATTATGTGATTTCATTTGACATGTATACGTGATATTATTACATGTGATATTGGAGCAGGTTTATATGTGTTATTATTACCTGTGGATTGTGGAGCATGTTAATTATGTATTTTATTAAAATGCTCAACTAAAAGTGAATAATGTGAAAACATGAATTAAATGCAGTAATTGTTCAAGTATAATGAAATGTTTTTTTTTTTTACTTGCGATTATATACTTCTGTACCCTTGGGGGAGGTTAAGTATATTGGCATAGTGACTTCTTTGGAGATTCGAGGTCAGGGATTAATTTTAGTATCAATTGATTTAAAGCCTTAGAGAAGGTAGGTGACGAGATTGTGAACTTAGTGGATGTTGTTATATAGGCCTTTAGGTGTCTTTTATCTTCTGAGGGATAGGTTATCAACGATATTTGAGATTTTAATTGGGTTAGAAGAGGTTATAGTTGAGGTAATTTTATTTAAATGTTTGGGGTACTATAGAGTTGTTTCTCATGCTTAGTTCATTCTCCTAAGCATTCCTTGTACTGTGTTTTGTACTTTGGTACGTGATCGTTGACTTATAGGTCACTCCTTGAGTCGTCGGTTACAGCGTGGTGTCGGACCACTTCCTCGTGGTGTCATTTGATTTTGTGGAGTTGGAAACGGATGGTTGTGGTCCATGAGTCCAACGTATTGTTCTTCCTTCATTGTCCTCTCGGGACATTATAGGAATCCTTGGAGTCGTAGTCACTCTTATCTCACTATTTTTCGGAAACGGAGTTTTTCAAGTTTTGAAAACAAACTCATTGTATTTAAAAAGGAAAAATCCGTTTTCGCCTACCCCCGTAGCCAGGACAGGTGAATGACGGAGACTGGGGGCAAGACGGTCATTTTTACTGTGTGGTTTCTTAAAGGAAAACTATTTTATTACCTTTTTGAGATTCTGAGATTCCGAGACTTCTTTCTCAAGATCTCGACTTGTAGAGTTTTGAAAAGTGGTTTCTTGTTTCACCTTTGGTTCTAAGTCTCGGGCATGAGGCTTAGCATTGTTTAGTGCACACATATAGTGTTGCCTTTCACTTCTTCTCGATTGTTGATGTCACCACCTAGGTGATTTTAGTTGTTACAAGTGTTAAGGGCATGGATGCCGAATGATTGGTTTCTTTTGTTCGGGTGTTCTCCCTAAGCACTTGTGGTATTTTAACCTTGACATTGTTGTCTCGGTTATCTGTTGGTTAACATTGGGACTTCTTTTCCATTGCTTTGGTTCCTTGACTCTTGTGTGGTTGGTGAGAGTAGTGTAGACTATCGGTGTTGGTACTTGGTGTACGAGTCTTAGTTATATCTTATAGACTCTTGTTTTGTACCTATATATATATATATATATATATATATCCCCGATATATGCTCGTTTACGGTAGTATACGAGCACGTACCTTGGGTTTTCATGGTTGGGTTATATTGTGGGCTATGTATCTCACTGGGTGGTTTAGCATTACCTAAACTATTAGAGGATGTGGTAGTTAGAATATCTTTTCCCACTGAGCTTATTTGCTCACAGGGGAATTTCATTTGCCCCCTGGTATTCCACGCCAGGTTGTAAGAAATATACGACTATGGGCAGGATGCGGTGCAACAACAGTTCCCTTTATTTTTCCTTGTTACAGGTTTTGGAGTTGCGCAGGGCGATGCAGTCACGGTTGCAGTGAGACTGGTTTGGGGACGTTAGTTAATTGTTGTTAGCTTCTTTAACCATTTTGTATGGGATTGTCTTATATTTCTCTTGGGAGCCAGTCTGTTAGCATATCCCTATCGATGTATCTTTTGTTTCCTATATTTATTATTTCAGGATGTTATTGTATCTATTCTACACTCCCATGTGCTTTTCCTGTATTCTTATTCGAGCATTTGTGGCTCTGTTAATTATAGAGGGTTGTGTAGAGGTTTTTGTTTCTTTCCACTACCTCGGCCCTAGTAGGATTGATGAATGTTGGGCTTGGAAGCCATTGTTATTATCGAAATGTTATTGGCAAGTTATTGTGTTGTGGTTGTGTATCCGGATGTTTCATTTACAAACGGAACTCTGCCGGATTTTTGTTAGATTCCGCTACTTTGTTCTATCATTCATTTGGGTATGAAATATACCATTTTTATCATTATTCCATACGTTTTCGTGGTTAATGATATCTTAGTTGGTCATTTATATTAAGGATCACATCCTGGATTCCTCGGATGTTCCGGTACGGGAGTCTTAGGAATTCAGGGGCGTGTCAGCATATTATCAGAGCATGATTGCTGAAGGTCATTTGTCGTAGGGGTGAAATCATTTTTACCCTTTTATGAGTGTTTGATGACTGAAGGTCATTTGTTCCCGTTTCTTTTTCCTTCCGCATTCACTCCCTTAGCTCTTAGGCTCGGGTTTTGGAGTCCTAGGAATTTAGGGTGTGACATTGACACATGCCATGCACTGACAAACTGATATAGACATGCTTTAGTTTATTTTCATGCTTTAATTTACTTTTCTGCATTTACTTTCTATTAGTAGGTTACATGCACTAATCAGTTTAGTTTTTAGATGGGTTGTCGCGATCCGGTTGAGAGTAATCCTTTTTGGGATCAAACTGTTGGTGCAGTGCGACTTGATTCATAGTTAATGGATCGCCCTCATGCAATTGAAATATAATTTGAACTATATTATGTGGTTAGTGGTGGAGTGAGGAAACCCTAATTTTCTCCCTCTCTCTGAATCACAACCTTATTTATTATTGCTTTCTATTTTATTTTCATTAGTATTAGATAATTCACAAACCAAACTCTTTTTGAAAAAATATAATTCAGTGTTTATAGACTATTGAAGTGAACAATCCTCGTTTCTGTGGGATCGATATTCCCCTACTCAAGTAAAACTGTCTACAATTGATATGTGCGATTGCAGAAGGGTAAAACCTAAAGTGTCGTTAAAGTGTCGTTTTTAACTACATATTTTGCACACACTTGACGCCCACCAAGTTTTTGGCGCCGTTGCCGGGGACTTGGCATTGTTCAATAACTTTAGTAGTTTATTTACATTGTGTTATTGTATTGTATCTAAAGTTAAAATTTGTGTGTTTTTGCGAGGTACTCTGAGAAGCATAAGGGGATTTGGCGGAGCCGTGAAAGTTGCATCAGTGGACCTCTTGTAAGTTTTAGTTTATCTTAATTTTGCACATAATTTTAGCTTTATTTTTGTTAATAGTTAGAAGAGTTTAGAAATAGTTAATTTTATGTTCTGGAAAAAAAAAATTCGATTTTCACATATGAGGTGAGGTTTTTGAGTGGAAAAAGGCCATTGAATAAGACTAACTATATGGTGAGCTCAGTCGATTTTTAGCCAAAAAACGTCGTTTAAGACCTCAAAACTGCGCTTTTGTGATTATTACAAAAAAAAAAAAAAAACTTTTTGTGAGCTCATTGTATGACCGATAGATTGACTCGTTCTAATCCAAGTACAACGTTAGTTGTTTATGACCCTAAGATCGAAATAAATCTAAGTCGTTTACGTCAAGATATTGAAGAGCATCATTGTCGGATAGAAGAAAGCGCGATGGGTGACCAAAGAGTGAATCAATAGAGGGCACCAGAGATGTCACTAAAATGATACTACGCGCCGGAGGCGTATTGTAATACCCCGTAATTAAATTATTGTAATTATGTTATTTCCTTATTTATTTTGGATGACATGGTGGATATTTAATTTATTTAGTAAGGGTACTCTAGTCATTTAATGACTACTAGGTAAGTTTTGTTATTATGGGATCTGATAAGGGTATATTAGTCTTTAAGACGAGTGACAGGATGGTTATTGTGGCAGATCTAGGGGCATTATGGTCATTCACCATAACCTAGTTTCCCCTATATAACCATAAGGATATTCAGCCTATTCTCTCAAGACTAAGAAGAATTTCAGACTCTTTCTTCTTAGTCACTCACCTATATACTTATACATATATATATATAGAGAGAGAGAGCAAGTACTTGGTTCAGATCTGGATATGTGGTGTAGTAAGCTCTCCAAATTAGGCAAGACATATGTTATACTCTTCCTTTTTGTACTAAAATTCGTAACCTTTGTTTGGTGCTCCTATAAACTGTTATACAATAATTTCGTATATGTATACTTATGAGTATTAACATGTTCAATTATGTATTGATATGCAGTTATATGAACATGTATGTGTAGATCCGTAACTATATATGTATATATGTAGTTATATGAACATGTATGTGTAGATCCGTAGCTATATGTATGGATATGTAATTATATGAACATATGTGTAGATCCGTAACTCTATATGTATATATGTAGTTATATGAACATGTATGTGTAGATCTGTAGCTATATGTGTAGATATGTAGTTATATGAACATGTATGAGTAGATCTGTAGCTATATATGTATATATGTAGTTATATGAACATGTATGTGTAGATCTGTAGCTATATGTGTAGATATGTAGTTATATGAACATGTATGGGTAGATCCGTAACTATATAGTTATATGTATAGATCAGTAGCTATATGAGCATATATGTATAGATCCGTAATTATGTGAAAACATATGTATAGATCTGTTATAATATATTGGTATTTACATATATATATGATGATATATATTCTGTTATACATATATGTATAGATCCGAGAGTATATGTATAGATCATGTGTATATGGATAGAATGGTGATATATATAACCACTCATGTATAGATCGGTTATTGTAGATTTTGATTCATGATTACATATGATAGTATATATTCTATTTATATGTATATACCTTTATTTGTAGTTATATGTACAGATCTGTTTTACCATGTTCATGTCCATGAATATATACGAGATTTATTATATTCTATGTAGACGTGTATGAATTTATATGTTATTTTGATTCACCACGAATTATACTAAAATCCGTATATTTGAACGTATAAATGAACAGTTTTGACCGTATAAATATATTGTATTTTCTGGCGCTAGGGCGCTGCCCTAGACCCTGCCAGGGGGGCGCTTAAGAAATGTCTCCTCGCCCCCCCTGGACCCCCCAGGCTCGACGTTATAAATGGTTATACGTTTCCGAGTAAAGAATAGAAATGAATTAATAATTTATGTAAAATCATAAGATTTAATTAAAATGACTATGGTCGGGAGATTTAAAAGGAACCACAAGTAGGCTGACTAATAAACGCAGTCTCACTAGTACCACGGGACATGAATGAGTTATCACGGCATGACTGAGTTGTCGGGTACGTGGTTATGGTTAGAAATGGAGATGATGGGAGTTAGAATTATGGAAGGAATTTATGGTATTTGTTTTATATTTTCATAGGGGTATTCTAGGGAATATAAGGTATATTAATATTTATTAATATTTTTGGGATAGGTTTCACTAGGAAAGGGGATGGTTTTTAGTACTCTGTTTGGGATCATGTAGAGATGTACTTGCTCGTGGGTTTGACCCACCTTTGTTGATATTTCAGGTCCTCGGCAATTGTATCCGCATGGTTGAGGATTTGTCTCTGTCTTCTTGGTCCAACAGTTTCCTTCCACTACAGGGTAGGAATTCAGTCTTATTGTAGTTAATGTAAGTTTGTGTGGTCTAGGGGTCCATGTTATGGGATTCCCAAGTTGTATAAATTTGAAAACTTAAGTTATTCCAATGATGTATTGGGTGTGAGATCTTTCCTGTATCAGTGTTATCATTAACTCTTATTATCTTATTTTTTTTATGTCTTATCATCTGTGCTTATTTTTGTCAATTGGAGATACTCCTAGTTTTTTGTGTATGGGCCTGGCCATCTTATGCATGGAAATTGGGGGTGTCACACGTATGATTCCTATGCAGATTTCCTAGAAGAAGAAGGCGCGAAGCACTTCGAGATCAAGTCAAATATGATCAATATACTTCCAAAATTTTCTGGTCTCAGGATAGAAGATCCGTACCAGCATGTTAATGAATTCTTAGAGGTTACATCTACAGTGAGGTTTGAGGGTTTAACTAAAAATGATTTGCGAGTGCATATATTTCCTTGGTCGCTGAGAGACAAAGCTAAAAGATGGTACATCAAATTAGCTAAGGCGATTAAAATTGATTGGGAAGCCCTTCAGAGAGAATTTATAGAAAAACACTATCCCATAAGAAAGACCTTAGAAGCACAAGATGCAATAAAAAGTTTTAGAGAATTGCTTGGTGAACAGTTTCTTGATGCTTGGGAGAGATATAATGAAATCTTGTATAAGTGTCCCCACCATAGGTTCACTGAACATGATGTGGCTAACAATTTTTACATGGGACTTGGAGATAAACATAGGAATTTAATAGATGCGGCAACACAAGAGTAATTTATCTTGAAGCCGGCAAAAGAACTCTTAGACTTGTTTGATAGTATTAGTGAGAATGCAATTCAATGTGAATTTGAGTTAAGGTCTAAAGGTGAACTAGATAGAAGATCCGAAAAAGCTTTTAAGGTTAATCATGATGAATGTAAAGATCCAGTGGCATTAATAGAGGAAAAATTAGAGAGATTTGAAAAGCTTCTTACTCAAAGCAATCATTCCCCTAGAAGAGAAGTGTCACATGTAGAAGTCAATTATTCTTACAATGAGTGTCAAAATGGTGAATTCGTTGCTACCAATGCTAATGTAGCATGGAACTACCCAAACAATGCTCCTTTCACTAATTCATACATATCAAATGTCCAAAATTATCCCTCTCTGTCATCTCAATCATTGACTGTGGAATCAAGGTTCCCTCTGAAACAACAATTATATAATCCATAGCCAAGGGTCCAATAGAGTCAACAATCATACCAATCTCCCCCAACAATCATGGCTCGAAATTATCAGTCAAATTACCAACCCAGACAGCCATTCAATGATTCTCATGCTCTCCAGTCGTTCAATAATAATCAAGTTGTCCAACCATATAACTACCAGACCTATCCTCAAGGAAACCAAACCCAAGAACTCAACCCAAATTAAGCTTACCCTCCATATCCTCAAAACCATTTCCAACATCAAAATTCAACTCAAAATTCACCACAAAGACCACCTGGCTTTGAAGAAGAGGTGATGAGGGCTCTGAGGGAGGTTAAAAATAAATCTAATAATCATTCTCAATTCATTACTCAAATGGGAACCCAAATGGTACAACTAGCGAATGTTATGAATGGGATAAAAGGAATGTTGTCTATTCAGCCAATGGATAACCTGAAGCCGCAACAAGCACTAGAGCATAGATCCTTTGTTGAGACTCGTCATGAGACAGTTCAAGCAGTTATAGTTTTGAGCAATGGAGGAAAAATGGATAGTACAGTTGAGGAGCAGTTTAAGGAGAGAGCGAACAAGCGAAATGTGACTAAAGAGGTTCAAAGAAATCTACCTCAAGAGGAGGAAGAGATGGATTGGGCAGAATATGAGAAAGTAACACCTTACCCTCAACGTCTCCGAGAGTCGATTCCATATAAAGAGCATAAGGAGAAGAACATGTTGGATCTATATCGGTAAGTCGAGATCAATAAACCTCTTCTAGACACTGTTGACCAAATTCCACCCTATGCCAAAATTTTGAAGGATCTCTGTGCTCAAAAGCATAAAAACAGAACTAAGGTCCCGAAAAAGATTTTGTTGACTGATCAAGTGAGTTCGATCTTACTGAGTGATACTCCACCTAAGAGGAAAGATCCTGGTGCTCCCATTATTCTTGTGTCATTGGTGACTAGAAGATTGGTAGAGCTCTTCTTTATCTGGGTGTGAGCGTTAATTTATTACCTTTAGTTGTTGGGAGATCTTAATATTACCTAGGTGGTGCTTCAATTGGTAGACATATCAACTAAACAACCGAGAGGAATTTTAGAGGATGTCATAGTGCAAGTAGGTAAGTTCTACTATCCTGTAGACTTTGTAGTATTAGACATGGAACCTGACCATAGATCGAGGAGACATATCCCTATTATCTTAGGAAGACCATTTTTGGCTATGGTGAATGCATGCGTTGATTGCAGAATAGGGGTTATGGACGTATCTTTTGGGAATTTAAACATGAGGATAAATATCTTTGATACCAACCATCAACTACTGAACCAGTTGAGTGTTTTAAGATAGAGGGGATGGTTGAAGAAGTTGTACCTCATAATAGTTTAAGAGATGATTTTGGAGATTGTGATGAAAAGGTCGGAGGTGAATTTTGAAAATAGAGAGGACCAACAACGATCTAGTTAGAAAGATATTGCTGCGTTGTATTCACCATCAGAGAGAGCATCAAGAGAGTCGTTTAGACCTCAACTTATTCCTCCACAGAAGTTGGTGCCTGAAAGTAAGCTTCCTGAGATGGTATTGCATGTGGAGGATGATGAATTAAAAGATAAAACATGTGTGAAGAATGCTAGAGCTGATCATTTGCCACGAATTGTCATAGAGCCTATCAAAGATGACACCCTTCTTAAGGATCCCTTTTCAGATGAGCGAGTGTTGAGCATAAACATGGTAGATAAGTTGTATGCCTTGGAAGATTCGCGATTAAGAGGCAAGTGTGGGGAGATATGGAGTTGTGCGTATCAGGATGCTCGGAGTTACATATCTTGAACAAGAGTACATCATGCTAAGCATGTTCGTCTTAAGTTTCTTAAGCTTGATCGGAAATGACAATGTAATCCAAAGCTAAAAGTGTTTCTAGGTAAACTCCGATAAAGATAGGAAGGACCACACAGGGTTAGATCGGTTTACCCCCGCGGAGAAGTAGTATTCGATAAAAGGTTCGGGATACATAGCAGAGACTGAGATATTATGAGGAGATTGATCGTGGACCGGAATTTATGGCGTTTGTCAGTTTATTAGAGAGTGATGAGATGGTGGAAGGACTATTGTCTAAGGTGTTGAAGGAGGATTTGATGGAAGCACTGACCATACAGGGGCTGAAGTTAGAACAAGAAATATGAGGTATTTTATATGGTGATTATTGTTATGTACTCGATGTCATGAGTAGTACTAATTGTATATGGGTGAGAGCGCTTAGAGAGTCACCTCCTACATTTTGTCCTTTGATTAAGGGAAGTATGGTAGAGACGAAAGGTGTTGGATTGCCTTTTCTGGAACATCGTGCTAAAGACGTTAAACATTGTGTTAGTCACTAATTAACCCTAGAGGGGGGGTGAATAGGGTGTTCAAAAATATTTCTAACTCTTTTCAAAATTGGAACACGCTATAACCAAAACACAATTTCTCAATAAACAAGTGAATGATTCAATTTCAATTCTCTAACAATTAATCTCAAGACAAATTGTAGCATACAAGATATTCAAGTGATTATAGCATGCAAGTTAATCAAGTAAAGAGAAAGAGATAGAGAGATTGACACTGTGATTTTTTCGAGGTTCGGTAACTCCTACTCCTCGGCTCAAGAACCCCTTCTTGAGACTTTTCCCGATCCTTTCACTATGGCCCTTCCTTCACAGGTGGAATGGCAAACCTTTACAACACAAGCCTCTCGAGCTTGTCTCTCAATCAAGAGAACAACCCTCTCTTGAACAATCGGTGGACTTCACTTGTCCGAGATTACAAATTCGTCTGTAATCAATAAAATCACTGAAGAACAAAAACACTCAAAACCCAAAGGTTTTTATGGAAGATAAATCAATATAAGCTCAAGTGTTTTTGGTGATTTTACAATAGCTCTAGAAATGTATTCTCAAATGATATGATCAATGAATGATATTTGGAGAATAAGAAGAGATACTAGAGGTTTTGATTTTCAAAGAAACTTGGAGAAAATCAGATTTTCAAAGCTTGGTTTCAATGGTTTTTGTAGAGAAAATTTATGCAGAATTTTTGATAACTTTCTTTCTCTTTGTATTTCAATCTCTCTCACTTAAATATACACATCTCATTCTATATATAGCATTGCATTAGGGTTTTGAAGAATGATTATAGTATTTGAAAGACAAGAGCCGTTTGAACACCATTAAAAACAATCCACAAAACATGGGAAATGTTTTCTGAAGAATCTGCAGGTTTTGAGGATCAACTAGTCGACTACTTTTTCTTTCAGTCGACTACATGGTTTCATCTAGTCGACTAGATTGAGTTCTAGTCGACTAGAATGTGTTCTAGTCGACTACTTCTTGTAGTCTAGTCGACTCAAAGTACTTTCAGTCGACTCCTTTGATGTGGATGAAAAACCAATAGCTACTGATTGTTTTAGTCGACTACTAGAAAATACACAGGGTGATTCTAGTCGACTATAACTTGAAAAACATTTAATAAAAATATTTTTCTTTCCGTTTAAGTTCGGTAAAGAGTTTTTCATTCCATTTGAGTTCGGTTCATTTTATACTAGAGCTTATACGATAATATCGATGCATAAAATTACCTTGTTACAATGATCGCTCCCCGACCTATCTACCCCAAGTCTTGAGTCTTCGACTTTCACCTTTGCCGTTGAATTAAATGATTTTCCATTTTGCGCTTCAATTTCTTTCACAGCTTTTCGCTTTAAATCAAGCTTTCTTTCCGAGCTTGCTTTTCGAGTCATTTCCTTTCCGAGTTTAATTTATGAGTCGTTCACCTGTCTTTTGCTGAAAATATAAACTCGATAATTCATTAGTATCAAACACTCTTCAATGGTTTGTTATCATCAATTTTGGAATTGTTTGCCGAGAGTAAATTTCAAAGCTAACACATTGGTCCTAGGCTGTCTAGCCTCGATTTATATAATAATAGGTAAGTTATTTATGCAATTTCAATTCTTAGAGATTGTAGGCCCTTAAGGCCAAATCATTTTTTTTTATTTTAAAACAAAATTCAATAAATTCCAAAAAGAGAATTTTCAAAAATTCCTTGAAAAATTGTATCAATTTATGGTAATTTTTACAATTTATTTTCCCTTGCTATAATATTTAGGTATATGTTTGTTGCATATTTACAGGTGATCCGAATCAAGTTTGGGGGAGGAGGTTAAGCATTTCGAAGAATCCAGGACTGCGCTTCAAGGATAACTGTATCTGTTCTCATTCTTTATTTTTGACCATGAGGACATGGTCACATTTAAGTTTGGGGGTGAGGGTATATAGTACAAGAAAGGAAAATTTTGAAAAAATTGAAAGTTTTGAGGAGTTCTTTGTTTTCATGCATGAGTGTTTCACATGATGATCTCATTAAGTTTATGTTTATGATACATAAGTAGTATGAGATGTGATGTTCCCACTCATGAGAATAATGATTAGATCATGTTAGTGAAGTGATGTGGTTTACATGGGTGAGTGATTAGTGAAATTGAAATTAAGAATGACGACTTTGACCAATAAATACAAGCACACATTCACTATGAGAAATAGGTTAATTTTTTACTATGTAGTTGAAAAATATTTTTTTTCGCAATAAAGGGAAGAAAGAGAGTTGTTTTGGTTGAAATAGAAAAAATTGAAATTTGTTTTTGAGAAAATAAAATGCAAAAACCAGTTCTTTGATCTGAGTAACCAAACCTTGGTATCACCAATATCATTGTTCGCGTTTAAAGGGGAGAAGACTGATGAGCATAAATCCCATGGAAGAAGCTCGGGTCCAGTTAGTCGGGACTAAAAATCCTCGCTGGAAAGTCCGGAGACTTAGAAAGACAAAAATGGATGAAAAGTGGAAAGATGGAAAGAGTATGTTTTTACTAAAAATGGCAAAGTTTGATCAATGGAGTAGGAGAAAAGAAACTGAAATATTGTAGTTGAATGCTCACAAAATCAAGGAAGGTTGTCTGGATTTTAAGTAGAAAGTAGCAAAATCATTCACTTAAGTGGGGACCATTCATAACACGAAGCTTGATATAATTGTTGTTTGGTAGTGATTGGGAATATTTGCATTCGTACTATCTTGTGTGTTGTATCATAGCTTATTTGACTTGTGTGTGTGAACTCATGAATGCGTAATTATAAAAGAATTGAAATGTTTGTAGGTACCATCATTGGATACCTTCACGAGACTTCACTCATCCACTAGGGGTAATCTAGGGGTTTAAAAGGCTTGTTACATGTGCTAAGTGTAATCGTTGACCCTCACGAAAGCAAGGGATTAGGTTAGAGTAGATAGGTTAGATAGAATAAGAATCATCATAGTCAGTTCTCTCTGATTTTATTGCTAAGGGACTATCAATATGTAAGTTTGGGGGTGTGATAAGTGCTCAATATTGGTCATTTTTTGCCCCTATCTTGCGTTTGTTATGACTTTAAATTCTGTTACTTGGTATTTTTATCCCGTTTGTGTGTCTAAGCATGTCTCAGGATATTAATGAACAAACAAAGATAATCTCGGTGAATTAACTGAGTTCGTGTTTGTTTCTGTCTCGAGAAAGGAATCAAGAGGTGTACTAGAGCAAATAAGAGCTACTAGAGGGCAAAATGGTCATTTTCCGACATCATTATCTCACTAAAGGGCAAAAATGTCATTTTCAGACATTATTACTTCACCCAAAAGCATCGGGAGTCAAAGGCGACCAGTCTAACTCAAATATGAAAAAACGAGTTTTTATAGCAAAAGATGCATCATACCTTATGTCGTCAGAGGGAAAAAGAGGCAGACTGGACCTGAGCTACGTTTTGGTTTGTGAGCCAAAGGGGGACCCTATGCCCTAGACCTACGCCCAGGCGTAGGTCAGGAGCATATGTCCCACCTTGTGGCCACGTGATCCCTTTATGTGTAGAAGTTGTTTCAGAATTTTCCAATTTTGACCCTACTTCGATATTTTAAGTGATCGGTGATTCCAGACCTCTACATACAGGCTTATACACATATTTACATCAGATTTTAGAGACATAATTCATGTATTATGAAATTACAGAAAAGGGCAACCATTAGGGTTTCCCTCACTTGTCTATAAATATGAGAGGGTTAAGTTTAGAGTTCTAGTTCTAGTTCTAGTTCTGATTTTCACGCACGTTCATTCATAGAGTTCTCATGTTTTAAGTTTAGACTTGCTTCCATAGAAGAGAACCACCATTGAAGACCTAGAGATCCGGAGAAGAAGGCCATGTAGAGCGTTTCTACACCGACAATGCAGTCTCTCTCTGCCATGATCAACTAATTCGGTAGCAAGGGTTTTCTCCCAAAACCCTAGCCAAGTAATGTAGTTCTAATTTTATATTCAATTGTAGAGAGGGGAAACTGTGACTATACTGTGATCATTGTGTTAGATGAGAGACCATTTTTATTCGTGATACAAGTTTATATATTTTAATTGATTCTTGTCTTAGACTTTTCGAACATATTTATCTTACACAAATCATAATTATTCACTATGGGCTGGAACTCGGATGCTTAATCTGTGATTTTTTACACAATGGTGGTTATAAAACTCGAAACCCTAGGTTGACATAGGCCATGCCCTGACATACTGATATAGACATGCTTTAGTTTATTTTAATGCTTTAATTTACTTTTCTGCATTTACTTTCTATTAGTAGTTGACATGCACTAATCAGTTTAGTCTTGAGATGGGTTGTCGCGATCCGGTTGAGTGTAATCCTTTTTGGGGTCAAACTGTTGGCACAGTGCGACCTGATTCACAGTTAATGGACTGCCCTCATGCAATTGAAATATAATTTGAACTATATTATGCGGTTAGTGGTGAAGTGAGGAAACCCTAATTTTCTCTCTCTGAATCACAACCATTATTTATTATTGCTTTCTATTTTATTTTTATTAGTATTAAATAATTCACAAAACCAAACTCTTTTCGAAAAAATATAATTCAATGTTTATAGACTATTGAAGTGAACAATCCTCATCTCCGTGTGATCGATATTCCCCTACTCAAGCAAAACTGTTTACAATTGATCTGTGCGCTTGTAGAAGGATAAAACCTAAAATGTCGTTAATATGTCATTTTTAACCATATATTTTGCACACACCTGACGTCCACCAATACACTGCAGTATATTAGGAGTTAAGGACTTACAAATTCAGTAGCACACTATAAATATGCAGTATAAGTAATAGCATAAGAACTTAACACAACCGTGAAACCTTAACTTTAGTAGCACACTACAAAGCTGCAGCATAAGCAGTAGCATAAGGACTTAACACAACCGTGAAACCTTGAACTTTAGTAGCACACTACAAAGCTGCAGCATAAGCAGTAGCATAAGAACTTAAAATAACCATGAAGCTGCAGTAGCATAAGGACTTAAAAACACAACCATGAAACTGTAGTAGCACGCTACAATGAAACTGCAGTAGAACACTGAAATATAAAATACTAGTTATGGCTATAAAAGTAAAATTGAATTTAGTTAATTATTAATAAATAATTATAAATAAATTATAGTGAATAAATACAACATATTTAATTTATAGTGAAAAAATAAAGAATACTTGATTCAACATCAAAAGATTCGAGTGCTTCAATTTCATCAAATTGTGCTTCAAGCTCGAGCTGGTGAGAATCGTGAGGAGAGCGTAAGGGGGTGACGCAGTGAGAAAGAGAGGGGAAGCCGCAGTGAGAGTCTGAGAGAGAGATGGACGTAAAATTCTAGTGAAAGTCTTCTAGGGGTTCTTAAGTTTAGGTTAGTCTCAGGTGAAAGTCTTGTGACATTGTAATATTAAGTTAATATATATATATAAATGTAGAAATATAATATGACGGCTTTTGTGTGTAAATAAATATAATATAAATGTTTTTGTGTGTTAATTTAAGATTTTTAAAGTTAGTTTGGTTTTTGTGTGTAAATAAATATATATATATATAAATAATATAGTTGTAAGTTGATAGATCAATGAAATTATAAAATAAATTGTTAATTATTTTTTTGTTTAAAAATATTTATTTTAAATATATAAATATAAAATAAATATATAAATTGTTATATATCTCCAATTTAAAGTAATGAAATTGACTTCAATTTAGTAAAATTGAGTAAATCCCAAATTCAAAGTAGTGAAATTGAGTAAATTCCCCAATTCATAGTAGTTTAATTGAATTCAATTGAGTGAAATTGATGAAATCCCCAACTCAAAGTAGTGAAATTAAGTGCAATTGAGTAAATCACCAATTCAAAGTAGTGAAATTGAGTTCAATTGAGTTTAATTGATAAAACTCCCAATTCAAAATAGTTTAATTGAATTCAATTGAGTGAAATTGTCACACCCCAAAATCCACAACAAAAAGAAAAACGTTCCATTAATAAAAATTCGTGGGCATGATAAATATAGCATAACCCAATACTCAACACTTCTGCATTCAACAAAGTGTCAACAATAACAACTAAAAATTGTTTCCAAGTATAAACATTATTACATCAAACAACCCACTAAAAGTCAATCACAAGTGAGCTTATTACAATGCTCTCAAATAAAATAACTTGGAAATAATGATCGCAATATCTGACGAAGTGCCCTCACCACAAGCTAATCAACGTGCAGCTGAAAAATAATGGGGTGAGCTCACAAGCTCAGCAAATAATGCTAAACACAATCATTGTTCAGCAAATTAACCCGACTTTATATATCCGTATATAAAAAGGATTCAATCAAGTTACAAAACATAATATCAATTAGAATTCATGGGCTACTCAAATAATTTAATAAATAACAATCCTCGTCAACTTATCTCACTTGAGCCCTAGGCTCCCCTCTTTCAACGATACGGTGTGCAACGAATAGTCCCTGACTATCGTTAACACACAAGTGGCTGGGTAGACATCTACACCCAGATGGTCCCGGACCACGTCCACATAAGGGCACATTAAGCCCAATGGCCATAAAGAGAGGTAGTGCACACCTCAAAAGCAGGTCCCGGACCATGCTTAACAATTTATTTCACAGAGTCGTACTGCCACAATGTATTCATATGCACATTTTCATGTTTAACTAACCAATAATGGAACATTATAAAAATGAACACAAATAACCAAAAACATATTTAATAAATAAGTTTGTAATATTCCAATGTATTCACGAACACTTTTCAACTAACTTAAATCTTTCAAAAATAGTATACCAAGATACTTTATAACATTCTAAATAGTTTTAGATTTATTTCATTCAATCCTTCTATGCTATATAAACTCTTGTATTTAGCATTCAACAACCATGCTTACAAATACGTTATTTTAAATATAAAGTATTTCCTAATTCAATTTATAAACTAATAATGTAAATATACAGATTATAAATGAAATAGAAATATAAATATAATCCTATACTTAAACTGTTTTACGATGATATAACCTAATAACATCCCAAACTATTATTTACGTATTCTTACATCAGCGATAACCTACTGTTTTACGATGATATAACCTAATAACACCCCAAAGTATTATTTACGTATTCTTACATCAGCGATAACCTACTGTTTTACGACTAAGTATACGATAATGATATAGGTTAACCACTTACACTTACATCAGCGATAACCTACTGTATAACATTGTACATCCACTACTGCAACAATCTGATATCCAACCACTACGGTTATTGTTATGATATTTAATAGTGATAAAATACTTGTTAATTAGCAGCGTACTAACAATAACCTAATGTAACAATAAAATAATTATTGTTTAGCGATATACTAAAAATAACCTACTGTAATAATGATACCACGTTAGTCAATAACCTACACTGTCCTATTGTATTCAACAACGTGAATACAACTATCCTACAATAACCTATTATATTCAACAGTGAAATGAAATCACATATACTATAATAATGACAGAATCGTATATTTCCTATTTAATCATCGCTATAGAAATTCTATCAAATTTTGTGTAATCAATTATGTTAGGTTTACTATCAACACAAATATATAAAAATAGATTGCACATATACAAACAACGTACTACAATCAATTACAGTTCACAAATATATATTTCATGCTCTTGTAACAACTCATAAATCCTACTTATATATAGACGTATAATGCAAGGTTAACTTACCTGGTAATACGTATGACTCAATACACGTCGGTCACCTCCTTGCTACACCAACGAATCACAGACAACACCTTCTGCAACTCTTCTCTCTTCTGCAAACGCTAATAATAGGTATAGACGCCTTCTCAACAAAAACGATTGCCGATATTTATAAAATATAAAAGTTGTTACGTTGTTGAGATAAGCTAGCTTATCCAAAAATTTAAAATTAAAAAGTCTGATGACTTATCTAGTCATCTACTCAAATTTAAAATGTTGATATATATATATAAATATAGAATAAGAAAAACACGGTTGTTACATCCTACCCTCCTTAAAAAAAAAATTTCGTCCTCGAAATTGCATACCTCAATCAAATAGCTAGGGATGCTTTGCCTTTATTTCAGATTCTAGCTCCCACGTAGCTTCTCTCTCATCTTGATGACTCCATTGCACTTTCACTAGAGGTATCTCCATCCGCCTTAATTTTTTTACCATACGATCCACAATACAAAAAGGTACCACATCATAAGTTGTATCGGGGCGTAACTCGGCCTCCGTGAAATCAATAACATGTGTATCATCCCTCAAGTATCGCCTCAACATAGATACATGAAAAACATCATGCACCGCAGACAAACTAGGTTGTAACGCCAATATATAAGCTACCTCCCCAATCCTCTCTATGATCTCAAATGGTCCAATAAATCGTGGTGCCAACTTTCCTTTCTTTCCACAAAATCTGACAACTCCCTTCATTGGTGAGACTTTCAAGAACACCAAGTCCCCTACACCAAACTCTAATGCTCGACGTCGCCTATCCGCATAACTTTTCTGTCGACTCTGAGCTGTGGGTCGCCAGCGAGGATGCTGGGTCCCAAGGGGGGGTGATTGTGATGTCCCACATCGCCCGGGTAGAGGTCTGGGGATGTGCTTATATGTGCAGTGTTGTCTCCAATTGGTATGAGGCCTTTTGGGAGGAGCCCAAGAACAAAACCGTGCGGGTTGGGCCCAAAGCGGACAATATTATACCAAGTCTTGGAGCGGGGTGTTACAAAAATTGCTAAAATCCTCAATTCAAAGTAGTGAAATTGAGTTCAATTGAGTGTAATTGATAAAACCCCCAATTCAAAGTAGTGAAATTAATTTAAATTGAGTGAAATTGTGTAAATCCCTCAATTCAAAGTAGTTTAATTGAATTCAATTGAGTAAAATTAATAAAAATCCCCAACTCAAAGTAGTGAAATTGAGTGAAATTAAGTGCAATTGAGTAAATCCCCAACTCAAAGTAGTTAAATTGACTTCAAATTAGTGAAATTGATAAAATTCTCAATTTAAATTAGTGAAATTGAGTAAATCCCCCAATTTAAAATAGTTTAATTGAGTTCAATTGAGTGAAATTAACAACATTCTGAATTTTAAGTAGTGTAATTGAGTAAAATTAAGTTCAATTGAGTAAATCCACAATTCAAAATAGTTATATTGAGTTTAATTGAGTTCAATTGAGTAAATCCCAATTCAAAGTAGTGAAATTGAATTAATAGTAAATCCCATTTTTAAAGAAGATATAGATCTTTAAATAATACATTGTTAATAGTACACTTTAATGAGAATATTATAGATATAAATAGATAATTATTTAGTGTAAAAGATGGTATTATGATTTAGTTTGAAATAATATATTAGTGATATAAGATATTATCATTTAGTTTAAAATAATATATTATTAATATAAATGTATTAAAATATATGTGAACAATACCAGATTGGACTGGATTAACCGGATTATCAAAAATAGAATCCAGAATCAATCTGTAAAATACCGAATTCGGGGTTTTTGGATCCATGTCCAATCTAATCCATAATGAAACCGATCCAAAATGTCTGGATCAGATTGGTCGGATTGAATTTTCGGATTCGTTGGATTTTTGTCCACCCCTAGTTGGGATGACCAATATTCAATTATTTATAATCGCCCCTTATGTTGGAGTTGGATAATAGAGAAAATAATTTTTATTTTTGATAAATTTAATAGTAAGTTGGTTTTATAATTGATGGAGCTATCATTTAAGTCATAGTAAAGTCTAACGATTCTATGATTCTGCAACATTTCTGTACGATTTTACCAAGATTTTACCTATCACGCCCCAAATTTCCTAGGACTCCGAAACCCGAGCCTAAGAGCTAAGGGAGTGAATGCGGAATTAAAAAGAAACGAGAATAAATGACTTCAATCATCAAACACCCACAAAAGGGTAAAAATGTAATTTCACCCCTACAATATGACAAGAAGATCACTCGGGATCGAAATAGGAGTAAACGAAACAAACGGTACCTTAAACGGACCATTTAAGCGCCCGTGCCCACCCAAGGGTAAAATGGTCATCACAAGGATAAAGTAGAGATTTCAAGGTATAAATATAAGATTTGGACATAAAATAAGTTATTGGAACAAACGGAACCGAATTTGAAGGGGCGAGTTGGAAACTACAACATTTTGAGAAATCGGCCGTCGTGAGGTGCCGAGGCTCAAAACGTACCATCACTTTTAAAACGACCATTACGCCCTCAAAAATGATTCAAATAAAGCGATTCAAAAGCCTAAAATCAATAGCTTTAAGTCAGATTTCTAAAAAGCTAATGATCACCTCAATCCAACATCGGTAGCTCCAAATATGACCGAAGGAGTGAAGGAGTGTAGAACCAGAACAGTACTAGGACACCCTGGGGAAAAATCAGTCGACTGACCAATACCCCCTTCAGTCGACTGACTAGGACAGAAAAATATTTTGGAGATTTGCCAGTCGACTGACAAGGGCCGTCAGTCGACTGATCAATACCCGTCAGTCGACTGACCTCACCAGAACTTTTTATAGCTATTTTCCAGTCGATTGACGCAATTCCGTCAGTCGACTCACGGACCCAAAAACGCCCAAATTGATCCGAAAGTCACCGTAACAACCACGTATACATGCCTATGCTTGAATATACCCTTAGTTAGGTCCATACCCAAATTATATTCATTAAACTTAATTTCTTAAACCAAAATCTCTCCTAAAAGGTTTATCAAAGTTATTCGTCTTGCCCCCGGTTTCCGTTTTAAATATCGCCGGTTTCTAAGAGTTAAAATCTTTGTAAAATGAGTTTAAGATCATTTATAAAATAAGGAAATTTACCGGCTACGGGGGTGGGCGAAAACGGGTTTTTCCATTCAAATCGAAAAGGGTTAGTTTGAAAACTTAGAAAAACGCCGTTTTCGGCCAAACACCTAATACTTACATTCCATGGCAAATAATTCATTTCACATTCACAACTCCAATGAAAGGATTCAATAATGACATTTAAAGCGCTCTAAGGCGAAACATGTTATTGTTTTGTTCAAAATACACGTTTGTATAATCTGGCACCAAAGTGCACCAAAAGAACATAATCCACGCGCATAGCGCTCCAAGGGATGTACATAGACAATAACACCTCGACTAACATGCTAGCCGGATTAAAATAAAGTAGTTTTACAAGTTTGATTCGCATGGGCAAAAAGAACATATTGATACATGTTTATCGACTTCATGCCCAACAAAATAAGTATGGTCCACCTCCCACGCACAAAAGGGCGGACATACAGCCACACGTCCACGGAGAGACTACGAAACTCTCCCAACGGGATCATCACCTGAAAAATATATAAGGTGTGGGGTGAGCTCACTAGCCCAGTAGAGGAAGCATCATTGCCTCCATCTCGGTAGTCCGAGTGGTTCAACCCAACCAAGGTTCATGCCACTAACCCTAGGTCGGTCTCTTGTTCCACATGGCTCTCACGCCAATCCGGAACCCCATCGAACCCAACAAATAAGTTTTCCCCCAACATGCTCACAACATAATTTTACATAATTATAGCATGCTTCAATATCAATATCATAATTACACAAATATGATAGTTCAAGTGCAATATGACTCAACATACCCCATATTATGCGCTTGCCCAACATAGGTTAACGAATACGCACCCTACTCATTTATAACGAGAAAGAGTACTGCACCGATTCTTCCCGTGTGATTTTGAAACTTCTCACTTAAACAAGAAAGGCGGTAGCACGAGAGCCCCACTGGAAACTCCCATGCTACAAAGATCCAAGAGTGGCGCATACCACCACGATGGGGCAACAACCAACCCTATATCCCCATTTCCCGGCTTATTAGTCCGGAGGTGGGAGACACCTTTTCCTAGCCAGTTGTTGCGACGATTCGACACAAGACTACGTACATAGGTTTACACATCCCGTATAACCCAACACCCACGTTTTGACACTAAATAGTGTAATCAAAATGCATAAAGGTTTTTGATCCCAGCCCTATGCCATCACAATACATGCTTACAATTCACATTTATAAGCCTATAAAACATAACATGCATATATATATATATCACAAAATCATGTTCCCAAAGGCCTAAATCATAGGCTAAGCTATCAAGACAAACTCACGTATATATATATATACGGCATATATACTCATAGACGCATACACCCTCGTACAAAGACAAACACAAATCATTTTTCCCCTACCTCAATTCCAAGCAAGAGCACCAAGAATGAGTAAAGGCTTCCAAGAGTGAGTCGAATCAACCCAACCTCTCCCAAAGCCAACAATAGATTCAGTTCACCCGGTAGCTAAGCTTCAATAGAGTCTTAAGCAAGAGCTATAGATAAGACAACCCCATAGTAAAAAATTGAAGACAAGAACTCAAGAATAGAAGTTAAGGTTTGAAACTAGAACTTCCAAAGGAGGAGAAATCACTTACCAAGCTTTGGCTCAAAAGGAAGCTTAGAGTACCAATAACAACTTTCATGCACAAACCTCCTTCAAATTCCCATCAAAAGGAAGAGAGAATTTCACAACTTGAAGAAGAAGAAGTGAAGTGAGGGAGAGCTAGAGAGAAAACGTATAAGAGAAGATAGAGAGGTTTGTGGTGAATGAGAGAAATGTCTTGCACTTTAGAAGACAAGAATCAATACATAATTGTGTATATGTATAACTCCTAAATGAGTGTTCTAATCCAAGGGCTCATAATAAAGATGGGGAAAAAAGAAATGAATCCAAGGGCTAGGAATAAGTCTTGCCAAGTGGAAGACTTATTACACAATTCACAAAACCCATTAATTTGCCAAACAAGGCCTTATCATCCAAGGGCTTAGAATAAAGATGGGAATCAATAAACCATCCAATGGTTGATAAAAAGTCTTGCCAAGTGAAAGACCAACAATAATTGATTATTCCATTTAAGTGCCAACCAAATAAGGCCTTATGATCCAAGGGTCTAAAACAAAGATGGGAGAATGAGATCAAGGGCTAGAAATGAGATACCACATGAAAGGTGAAAATGACCAAATTCTTCCCAAGTTAGGGTTATTCACAAGAGTGTCATCAAGACTCTTAAATACCCTTTACACCTTGTCATCCTCTCTAATTACCAACACATCACTCATGCCTTAATTCTTACCCAAAATCTCTACACTTTCCACTAATTGCTCAAAAAGTGAAATTACTCATTTACCCCTCGGTCATTTCTTTCCCGAAATTGTTTTCAATAATTTTCATTATTTTCAAAACAAAAATACAACATGCTACATAAAATTTTTATAACACATACAACATGTAAGGAATGCTAAAACACATAAACACATTAAGCACATAAGCACTTAATTGTTTAAATAAATTTTTTAAATTAACTCTTAAAAATACCGGACGTTATATTACCACATTAAAATAATGGTTGGATGGTTAAGCCCTCCATATGAAATGCCCAAAAACTTAATGATTTAGTCCAATATCCCAATATATGACCTAAATTTATGAGAAAACATTTAAAGGCCCAATATATTAGAAAATTTTAAAAATTCTAATATGATTTAGACTTTTAAATTAAATATTTAATATTTAATATTTTTTAAATAAATTAATACGTTTAGGATTCTACCTTACGATTCTACAATTCTGATTCTACGGACCCCAAAAAGATTCTACATAGACTCCCAATTGTAACATCCTTGATTTAAGTTAAATGAGAAGTGTACACAAGATCAAATTGAATCCTAGTGTTCGGTAGATTGGGGAACATAGACCCTAGATACGAAGTCTTATGACAACAATTTACTATTCTTCATACCAGTCCCATCAATCTTATATTCAAAACTATAGTTGATTTTTCATTAATTTTTGTCGAACCAAGACTAATGTTTTAGGCTTCCTTTGGTAGGAGTGATTTGAAAGGATTTGGAAAGAAAAAAATAAAGAAAGGATAGTAAGGTTTGTGTTTGGGTTATCAATTATGAGAGAAAATAAATGATTTGGAGAAATTTGGAAGGATACTTTACTCCCTTTAATTCTCTCCCTTGCTATCTGTAAGTGCTCTTTTTTGCTGAAACACTCTAATGAATCTTATTAAGGCTCGAAGGTTGTATGTATACAAGAATATGATGGGTTCTTGGCCCATTGAGATTAGGATCAAATCCCTTCATTCTAGGGATTTGATTTGATTTTCTTTTACAATTTTAATTTATTGTTTGCCTTATCTGATCGGGCTTCTTATCTTGAGCCCTAAGTTGGACTGATAACTAGGTTTTGTTAATTGGGCCTAAAACATTGACCAGTTTAGCACCTTTTTTGATGGGCTTATATTCTTCTTTATTAGGCCCAGATCTGCTTTCCAGTGAGTAACTTTCATCGGGCCTTCTCTTTGATGGGCCAGGAATTTTGGCCCTTACACTAGCCCTTTTGGGTATAACCAAATATTCCATGGGCCTAACCCAAATGTCAGGTTTGAGGAATATATATACATACATATGTATATATATACTCGTGGGTTGGCTTGCTGACGTCATTGTAATCATGACCCAGTTTACTTGTGAGATTTAAATTCAAAACGATGGTTACATTCCCTTGATCGTTGCGTCTGTTTATCTTGAAAAGTTGTAACGCCTCCAACCCCATTTAATGCGTTGGTTAAGGGCACCTCTTCTCCTCTATAAATACCCAGTTCACTTAACACTTTAAATCTCTATATGTTCAAAAATTGTTGCTTATAGATCTCTCCTCTCTTGTTTTCCTTATTCCTTTGTTATTCTCTGGGCTTCATTATCTTCTACGGTGATCTTCTCCAGCGACCTTTCTTTGGTTTTCTATAAGTCTTTTGAAAACTTTTCTCTTCTTCTATATCATGTCTGTTTCGAGTTCCAACAATGCTAGTGAGGAGTTGGCCCCTTTGTCCCATGGGGAGTCTGTTGAGAGCCATACTGAAGAGGTTCCTGTACTCCCTCAGGAGGATGAGGGTAAGTCTTCATTTTTTTACTTGTCTCATTCTTTGTATGAATATCGTTTTCATGGCCTTTGACACTTTTTCCTTGTATTCTTTGTAGGCATTTTATACTGTGGGAGCTCTGTGCTACATGCATAAGATCCATATTGATGAATTGGCCCATCAGATTGATGAGGTGGCCCACCTTAAAGCTGCCCCGACCTTAGCAAATGGGAGGGAGACTTTGCTGGCGAAAGAGGTTGCCACTCTTAAGGAGAAGAATGCAGCTCTGAAGGAGACCAGAGCCCAGGTGAATGCTGAGAATGAGGATCCTGACCCTTGCCCACTCTGAGTTGGAGATATGTAAACAAGGAGGGTTGGACTTACACTTTTGTATGAAGTCTTCAACAACAACGTTGCTGGGGAGTTCTGGCGTAGTGGTTTTCTTAACGCTCTGAAGGAGCCTGAAGAGAGGAAGCCTAAGGATCTTGATGCTATGGATGCCCATCTTGGGGTTCAGCATCCCTACGAGGTTCCTGACCCCAGTCCAACTAAGGAACTCTTCTTGAGGTTCCTTTCGGGGAACCCTGCTGCTAACCCTCAAGACACAGAGGTTCCACCCCTCCCTCCTACTAAAATCATGGATGCTTTTGGGCCAGAATTTAGGGCTCAGTCTAAGACCTAGCCCTCATCTTTTTCTTTTTTCATTTTTTTGTTTATCTCGCTCCTTGGGCATTTTTGTAGCCCCATGGTTAATTTATATGTAAAACACATTTTTGTTTTCAATGAAAATTTCTCTTCTTCTTACTTAATATTTTGAGTCCACCAAAGTTTATATGTCTTTACTAACATTAACTTTACCATTGTATGCCCCTAGCATATGAATTTTTGGTTTGATGTCAAAATATTATTAACAACGAGTCATATAACTTAGGAATGAATTCCTCTTTTGGCGGCTCAGGCATACGCCTCTGCCATTTATATAACTTAGGAATAAATTCATTTTTTTAATGGCTCAAGCATATGCCTCTGCCATTTTTATAATTTAGGAATAAATTCCTCTTTTTTAATGGCTCATGCATATGCCTCTACCATTTTTATAACTTATGAACAAATTCCTCTTTTTTAATGGCTCAAACATATCCCTCTGCCATTTTTGTAAAAACCAAACCTTTCCTGTATTCATGCCCACACAAATTTTGAATACATACACTGATGAAAAATATGGTTATTGGATTCTACTACTTGAAGGCACATAATACATACATTAGGTTATCTGGAGTAGACGAGGGCAGGCTTATCCGTTGTCATAATTTTCTCTTATATCACTAACCAGAGGCAAAAGGTATGCTTAGATATTATGTTACTAAACCATACAAGTTTATGCCAGAAGGTGCATGACCGATTAGGGTTTAAGGCTTGAATTTTGTGTTTGGTTGTGAATTTCTTTAAGGGAGATGGAAGCCATTGGATAATGTCATTTGATATGGCATTAGGAGGGTTAGGAATGGTAGTTGGGCCCAACTGAGGGGCTAGGATGTTTTTGAAGTATCTTAGCCACATCCATTAACCATTAACTAAAAAAGCTGCAGCCTTTACATGTGTGTTGATCTACCATCTATGTCTAATAGATGAGTTAAAAAGTACCTTATACAAAGGTCCACAAGGGAGCAAGTTGTCCATGAACACTCTAGTGTCAATCCCATTACAAATCTTGTGCTGAATGAACTAAAGTGCTAAATTTCTGTGTTGGAGAAGTTTTTTTCCAGAACATAGATCCATCTTGAGGTATGTTAATCTCCCATAAGCCTTTCCCTTTGAGTAGATTCCTTTGATTCAATTCTTTCCAAATATTATCAACTTCATTAGAGTTCAGCGTCCATAAATGCCTCAGGATTGAGGCTCAGTTCCATGCCTTAATGTCTTGGTTGCCAAGACCACCAACCTTCGTAGGGGTGCATATCAACTTCCAATTGACTTTAGCATTGAACTTTATCATTCTAGGTGCATCCCATAAATGTTTTGAAGAACACTTTGGATTTGTGTACTTTAGTTGGCAAAATGAGCAGATTGGTCTAGTAAACATGTAAATTGAAAAGGGTAGATTTGATTAATTGGAGTCTCCCTCCAAAGGATATGACTATGTTTGTCCAGTAAGAAATTCTAGATAACATAGCATCAATGAGGCATTGGCTGTAACGTCCCGTATTTTTTACGTCATAATTAAAACTTTTATTAATAATTAAATGCTTATGTGATTATGTGCTTACATGACTTATGTGATTTATTTGTAATTAAATTTCTAAGTTTCATGTTAAGTTTTCATTTCATGGATAATGAAAAGTATTGAAAACGATTTCGGAAAAATATATAACCAAAGGGTAAGTTGGTATTTTCACATATAGAAGACTTAGTGGAATTTGTAGAGATTTGGCTAAGTGTTGGTGTGTGTATGGCGTTGCGGTAAATAGAAATAAATACTTGAGTTAAATGGGTAAATTGAGAGTCATAATGACACTCTGGTGAATGAGTGGTAACCCTAGGGGTATAATTAGAAAATGAGTGTTAAAAGTTGGTACACTCTTGTGTTGTCAATATGATGGCCCTTAGATCTCTCTCCTTCTCCCATCTCTTTTCCTAGCCATTGGATTAGAAATCTCTACAAACCTAATATCTCTAACACTCATTTGCGTACCACCTTCATCATCTTCTTCCACTCTCACCAAGAACACACACTCACATTCTCTACACACCAAATTCGGCCAACCCTATTCTCTTGCGTTTTGGCTTGGATTTTTGCTATTTTATCCTCTCTATGCTTGGATGATCATGAGCTCTTGCTTGGTGTGATTTTGGTGGTGTTCTTGAACTCCATTTGGGTAAGTTTTTTCTCTCACACTAGGATTTTGTCTACAAGAACCCTAGATTTCAAATTCTTGAGTTTCTATATACTAGTGGTTCTTTTGCTCTCCCATTTATTCATTCTTGTGGAAGGTTGAACATTGTTTCCAACCATCAAGTGGGTTTCACTTGTGGTAGTTCTTAAATTCATCTTGTGAAAAAACCATTGGTGAGTTGAAAATTTTCTACTCAATTGATTTCTTTTAATGAAACCCTAGTTTAGCTATCATTAGGGTTTAGTTTAATTGATGTGGTTGGAGCCATGTTTGATAATTGAGATTCGTTGTAACACCATTTTAATCTTGCTCTCGTTAAATGGTGTATTGAATAGAATTGTGGTGAATTGTGCAACCAACTGCATTCTTGGAAGCACACTTGATATTGGTGACCCTTGGTTGGACCTCATTTGCACTCTTGATTAACCTTGCTTGAACTCCATTTGAGGTAGGGGAAAAACGAGTTGTTTTAATTTTTGTACATGGGTGTGTGTGTCTATATATATATGTGATGTATATATGCTTGTTGAGTCTTGATAACATCGACGAGAAATTAGGCCCTTGAAAAGTATGATTGTGTGATAATAATGCTTGTTGTGATAAGTTGCTTATATATGTATGATTGTGAGCATGTTAACATTTCAGACATAATATATTGCAAAATGATGTAAAGCATGTATTATGATATTAGGACCGGAAACATGGTTTAATTGAGACCTTTTTACATATTGAGTACACATTATCGTGTTATATACATTGGCATCGGTTTATATCGGTCGTGTAATCATGTGTGAGTAGAATTGTGTTGGATCATCGCAACAACTGGCCACGGGGTACTTCCATGACCTACGAAAACTAGTATATCCAAAAACTGTGGCATAGGGTTGGTTGCGCCACCGGGTGGAATGTGCCACCCTCAAAGTCTCGATTTGTCAGTGCATTCGATCTTTAAATCATAAGTCTTGGTTTGTCTGTGCATCGATCTTCCTCGTGAGAGTAAATAACCTCTTCAAGTGAACGATTTAGGTGACACATATATTCATGATCCTAGTAGTTAGCATGTGTACCATGGGTGGTGTCGAGTCACATTGGATTTAAATTGTCATATATGTGATTGTGATATTTATATCGATGCATGCTATATTCGTGAATGACTATAATATGAGCATGTTGGGAGAATTGTTTATTGGGTTCGACGGGTTCCCGGATTGGCGTGAGAGCTATGTAGGATAAGAGATCGACCTAGGATTAATAGCATGTACCTTGGGTGGGTTGTACCACTCGGACTATCGAGGTTGAGGCGATGATGCTTGCTCTACTAGGCTAGTGTGCTAACCCCACGACTTTATACATTTTTAAGGTGATGATCCCAATTAGGGAGGCCCATAATCTCTTGGAGGAGATACGGAGTTGGTTCTGCTCCTTTTGCGCTTATGGAGGCGGACTACTTCCTTTTTGTAGAGAATAGATGAAAATTGTATACATATGCTTTCTTTTGTTAAGTGATTCAAACAAATTAAACTTATTATTTTGCCGGCTAACATGTAAGTGGGGTAGTTTATATTGATGTAAATCCCTTTGAGCGCTATGGGCGGAGATTTCATTCTTTTGGTGCACTTCAGTGCCGGAAATACTAATATACTCCTTGTTTTGTAAAACTATGATTTGTATCGCCATGAGGCGTTTTAAATGTTAAATCTCATGAAATTATTTCATTTTTGTGTTATTAGTATTGTTTTAAATACTATTGTTGATATTGGGTTGTTTCTCGAAAAATGCATTTTTCATAATTTATAAATGAATTTTTTTGATTTTTAAAGAAAAACCCATTTTCGTTCACCCCCGTAGCCCCGAAAAATTTGTTTGCTTTAAAAATTTTGATTATTTTATAAGGATTTGAACTTTTAGAAGCTAGAGGTAGCTAAAACGGAGACCGGGGGCAAGACGGATAACTTTACAAAATTTTAAAGAAACATCTTTATTCAAAATTTACGTTTTTTCACGTTTCCCGAAGTTCCGTTGACTATTTTTGGAATCCGCAAATGGAGAACTCACTTTTATAATATTTGTGAATTTTTGGGACCGGTGGTGTCAATAATGAAGGCTTGTTGTGAAAACACTTTTTTTTTACGATTTTACTAGTGAAATTCGAAGGCACTTGGGCGACATCTCACCATGGGCGACATCACGACATCTCGCTAGCCTCATCACTATTCAAATTCGAAGGCACTTGGGCAACATCTCGCCAGCCTCGGTTTTGGTTCGATTTTTCTTTAACGACATTCAATTTTTAAAAATTTATAACTCTTGCCTCGTTGCTTCGAATTTGATACCGTTTGTTTCTATAGCTTGTCCTAAGTCTAAATTAAGTACTTCCACTTTGTAATTACTATTTTGTCCTTGAAATGATCATTTTACCCTTGGGTAAACAAATGGTGTTTAAATAATTCGTTTAAGGTGTCGATTGATTCGTTTCAGCTTGTTTTCGACCCCGAGTGATATTTTTGACATCTTTTTGACGTGAAATGACTATTTTACCCTTGTACGAGTGTTTGATGACTAAATTTTCTATTTATTTTATTTTGTTTTACTTCTGCATCACTCCCTTAACTCTTAGGCTTGTGTTTTGGAGTCCTAAGAAATTCGGGGCGTGACAACTTGATATTAGAGCGTGTTCTTTCTTTATGGGACGACGGGCGAGGGCCATTATTACTTTTTGCTTTGTGGTCTTTTGTTTACCACTTGTCTCTTACTTGTAGTTGGTTATTTTATCTTGTTGACTTGTACGTATGTCGACATGACGTTATTATTTCATTGGCGTACCTTGGTTTAGTCGTAACTTAAACCTATCCTTCTTATTTTTGGAAGTTGGATTAGCTTACTTAATGCTTCAGGAAATTTTCATCCCTTTTGTAGCTTCTGCCTTTGCTTCTCCCTTGATTCGTCTTTGGGATTAGCCATTTCTTCTCTTGACGATGCATGGTTTATCTATGTGCTAGTGGGATGTAGTGTGTACTTGACTTGAGTGTGTCATGATTGTAAAGTCGCGATTGCTTGACAGTCGTTAACATTCAACTTATCTTCCTTTGGCATGATGAGCTTCGATGTCATTTTGGACATGTATTTGTTATCAACCTTCCGTGTATGAATTGATTGCTTTCGTGGTCGTGTATCTATGGGCGAACACTTCCATTTCTTTGATGATCACAATGACTCTTATTTTGCTTCCTATTATTATAAGGGTTGTATAATCGTATGTACGTTAGAGAGTGAGTACTTCATTCATTGGCATTTGGAGCGACGCTAGAGTTCATGATTGTGGAATCGTGACCTACCTAGCTTCTTGTTGGCAATTTTGGTGGCCGACAAAGAAGTAGATGGTTTTGTCGACGTACCGAATGTTGTGTATGAGTGTTGGGATGTCCTTCCCGATAATTTAAATTTCCGTTGTGCTCGTACCGTGATGTAAAATTTTCTATTGGGTTTAGGCCGTGTACCATGCCTATTTTTGTGGCATCATAACAGATGGAACCGACGTCATTCATGAATCTTTTAACCATGTATTTGACATGCTCTAGGACCATGTTATTTCGGAATGTAGTGTCTTGGTCAACCTTTTAATGTTTAAAGTGGTGTTGAGTTGGAACTGACCGACTAATGTCTAGAGGTTCATAGCTTCTGGAATGAGAGGGTAGCTATCAACGATTTGTTAGGGACTTTTTGTGTCTTGTCACTCCAATGTTTTGACTTAAATGGTAGAGCGTTAGGTTCGTGCGAGATGGAAAGTGTGAAGGGCTATCCTCTAGTTGAGTGACACGATTGACTACGTCTCCGGTTTTAACCTAACCCTTATGAGATATTGGTTAAGTTGTTATTGTGGTGCCTTGCATGAGAGTGTATGCCTAGGATGGATGAGCAGTCTTGTTGTCCGGGTATGAGCCACTTCGGTATCATTTGATGTTTGGGGAAGAGTTTCTATTTCCCTTGTGTCATAGTAGGTCTCCTATGGAAACTTAGATATTGTGACACGTTATGCTATGATAACATGTCATTGGTGATTGAGTGGTGTATCTATTAAGCTTTGGTTTCCCTTTTGCTTGAGCCATTAAGGGATTTTATAATTAGGTGTTCTTGTGTAGGCATCATGAGGTTGACTTGCCTTTTGGAGCCATTGCTAATAGGTGTTTTCCCTTATGGTATTCAATGTGTGTTACCCGAGTATTATTTTCTTGTAATTCCAGGTTGCTTTACTTGGGGTATGATGTATTCATGTCCTTCCATTGTTATCGATGAACTTGAGGTATAAGAGTAGTGATTCATAGGTTTTGGATTGTCGGTTTGAATAACACTAGGAGATGTGAATTGTGAGCTTGGAGTATTCACTAGCATGTTAGGAGTGAGCTTGAGGATGAATCTTAAATTAATTATTGGGAGTACTAATGGTGTTCGAGGAAACGTTTTCTAGTTGTTTTGCGGTGGATAAATCTTTGGGATTAAGGTGTGTTTAAGCCATTTATTAATAACAATAGTTAGTTTAGAGATTATAATGTTGATTTCGGTAGGATTACGACAATCATTGTTAAGTAGGCTTTTGATTTTAAGTATAATTTGGTGATTCAATTGAGGAATGATTGTTAACTAGGAGGCGAAAGTGTTATTTATCAAAACATGATTTGGGAAATAGACTAGGAGTATGGTTATCTGTCATGAGGAGATTGAGGACTTGATAAAGAGTTACTGGCATTGTGTGGTAAGTAATGCAGTTAAAGTTTGATTTTGGGCCTTCTTGGACATTGATGATGTGAGTTGAGGTGTGTTCCAATTACCGTTGATTGAGGTATAAACTAATGTGATTATATTACGCTGAATGATAAGTAGTACACGATTACGGTTTTTATTCAAAAGGAAGTATGACTTGTGACTTCGAGGTTTATTAGTAGTTGATTGCTAGGGTCCCTGTAGTCGAGATTCAGAGTGAGTTTTCCTGTCAACCCTTGATATGTTGGGTGTTGAATGACAGTGTGGACATTGGCAGTACCGAGTTACTGTAGTGAATTGCCTTAGTCTTCCACGTCGTTGGCCGTGTCTGTGTCTTCTTATGAGTATTGAGCTATTGTGTTTCTTCTTTTCCCTTTATTGCATACTTAGAATACAACCGTTCTCACTTCATAGCTGTGTAGTTGGTTTACTTTTACAGGTTTTTGGTGGTGTACCTCGTTACGTAAGTTGAGGTTGATTCGTACTTAGTGTTTGGTTATTTTATTTAACTGTGTTTATAGTACGAGAAAAATCGATATTATTTTCATTGAGGCCTAGGACTTCGTCGATGTACGTTTTAGCCATCCTGGCTATAATAGAGGATCTTTAGTGGCGTATGATTTATGTTTCCATTTAAGGTGTGGTTTATGGTAGGATTAGTGGTACCATTTCATTTTAGAGTTGAGGACTTGACTTTGAAACAGTCAGGTTTCGTTGAGCAATGAAGTTTATTGACATTAGAGAGTGAGTTGTAGGATATGATGTACTATGGTCTGTGGTAGCACCTAAGTGATTTAGAACCTTAGAAGAATTGTATGCAATGTATGAGTTAGCGAATTGTGTTGAAGTATGATTGTTATCGAACTGTTAATTAAAGGATTGGATTGAGATGACTTCTTGGGAGACTACTATATTTTATAGATTGGCAACTTGAGTAATCAAGGTTTGATCGTAGCTTATGTGGGTCATAATCGAGGTTTAATTGTGATTAGACTTTGGAGATTCAAAGTGTACCCATAGCATTATAATATAGTGAGTATTAACTGAACCAATTGAGAATTTAGGGTTCAGAATTATTGATTCAGGAGAGCAATGATATAATGATCATTGAATTGGATTGTGAAGGAATTATTTGAGGTCATTATGTATGTATAATGGACTGTGATCGTGATTATGGATCTAGTACTTTAGTGGTTGCAGTTGCGAACGAAATGGTGTAGTATGGAGCCAAGGATAACCATTGATGTTTGAGAATTTAGTGTCTCTAGTTTATGGCCCTGGCATATGTTTTGTAGGTAGTGGACCTTCTCGTGCTCTCGAGGTTGAAGAATTTGATCTTCATTATTAAGGTTAATGTGGCGCACAGACTTGAGGTATGATCATTATAGTCATGGGAGTACTAGTAGTGATTGTTTAGACTTTTAATCTTACCTTGAGTTTTGGACTTTGAATTAGTCCTTTCGTGCTTTTGGGTTGTTCTGGTGTAGTTGATTACCAAATGTGTTATCATAGGAGCTCAACATGGTTCGTAGTACTTATCCCATGTGTCCATCTTTCTCATGTAAGAGTCGGATCCATCCCACATCTTGAGTTGGGTAGATGTTGAGGTTACCGAGGACGTGTCCATGAGGAACGAACCGTGAGGGTCTTGAATACACGAGCACAGGTTTTGTAAGGCAAGACCATTCCGTTAGTTGAGGTCTCATGGCACCATCGTGGCATCAAGGAAACGACTTGGGAGCGTGAGTAAGATGTTCGCGGAAAGTAACCTCACTTATTTCCTTCTTTAGTTACATCTTGATTTCGAGGACGAAATCTCCTAAGTTGTGGAAGTTGTAATGTCCGGTATATTATACGTCATAATTAAAACTTTTATTAATAATTAAGTGCTTATGTTATTATGTGCTTACATGACTTATGTGATTTCAAAGTTTCATGTTAAGTTTTCATTTCATGAATAATGAAAAGTATTGAAAACGATTTCGGAAAACTTTATGACCAAGGGTTAAGTTGGTATTTTCACATGTGGAAGACTTAGTGGAATTTGTAGAGATTTAGCTAAGTGTTGGTGTGTGTATGGCAATATGGTAAATAGAAAGGAAGACTTGGGTTAAATGGGTGAATTAAGAGTCATAATGACACTCTTTTGAATGAGTGGTAACCCTAGGGGCATAATTGAAAAGTGAGAGTTAAAAGTTGGTACACTTTTGTGTTGTCATGATGATGGCCCTTGGATCTCTCTCCTTCTACCATCTCTTTTCATAACCATTGGATTAGAAATCTCTACAAACCTAATATTTCTAACACTCATTTGCCTACAAACTTCATCATCTTCTTCCACTCTCACTAAGAACACACACACACTTACTCACACACAAATTCTCTACACACCAAATTCGGCCAACCCTATTCTCTTGGGTTTTGGCTTGGATTTTTGCTCTTTTCTCCTCTTTATGCTTGGATGATCATGAGCTTTTGCTTGGCGTGGTTTGGGTGGTGTTCTTGAACACCATTTGGGTAAGTTTTCTCTCTCATTCTAGGATTTTGTCTACAAGAACCCTAGATTTCAAATTATTGAGTTCCTATATACTAGTGTTGCTTTTGCTCTCCCATTTATTCATTCTTGTGGAAGGTTTAGAATTGTTTCCAACCATCAAGTGGGTTTCACTTGTGGTAGTTCTTAAATTCATCTTGTGAAGAAACCATTGGTGAGTTCACAATTTCCTACTAAATTGATTTCTTTTCATGAAACCCTAGTTTAGCTATCATTAGTGTTTGGTTTAATTCATGTGGTTGGAGCCACTTTTGATAATTGAGATTTGTTGTAACACCATTTTAATCTTGCTTTCGTTAAATGCTGTATTGAATAGAATTGTGGTGAATTGTGCAACCAACTTCTTTCTTGGAAGCACACTTGGTATTGGTGACCCTTGCTTGGACCTCATTTGCACTCTTGATTAACCTTGCTTGAACTACATTTGATGTAGGGAAAAAATGAGTTGTTTTAATTTTTGTACTAGGGTGTGTGCGTCTATGTATACATATGTGATGTATATATGCTTGTTGAGTCTTGATAACGTAAACGAGAAACTAGGCCCTTGAAAAACATGATTGTGTGATAATAATGCTTGTTGTGATAAGTTGTTTATATATGTATGATTATGAGCATGTTAACATTTCAGACATAATATATTGCAAAATGATGTAATTCATGTATGATGATGAAACATCGTTTAATTGAGACCTTTTTATATATTGAGTACTCCTTATTGTGTTATATACATTGGTGTCGGTTTACTTCAGTCGTGTAATCATGTGTGAGTAGAATTGTGTCGGATCGTCGCAATAACTAATTAGGGGCTATTTCCATGACCGACGGAAACTGTTATATCCGAAAACTATGGCATAGAGTTGGTTGCGCCACCCTCAAAGTCTCTGTTTGTCCGTGCATTCGATCTTCGGATCTCAAAGTCTCAGTTTGTCAATGCATTCGATCTTCAGATCTTAATTCTCGGTTTTTATGTGCATCGATCTTCCTTGTGAGAGTAAACACCTTCAAGTGAACGATTTAGGCGACAAGTATATCCATGCCCCTAGTAGTTAGCGTGTGTACCATGGCTGGTGTCGAGTCACATTGTATTTAAATTGTCATATATGTGATTATGATATTTATGTCGATGCATGTTATATTCGTGAATGACTATAATGTGAGCATGTTGGGGGAATTGTTTGTTGGGTTCGATGGGGTCCCGGATTGTTATGAGAGCCACGTGAGACAAGAGACCGACTTAAGATTAGTATCATGTACCTTGGGTGGGTTGTACCACTCGGACTACCGAAGTTGAGGCGATGACATTTCCTCTACTAGGCTAGTGAGCTCACACCATGACTTTATACAATTTTCAAGTATTGATCACACTTCCTGAGGCCCGTACTCTCATGGATGAGATACGGAGTTGGTTCCGCTCTTTTTATGCTTATGGAGGCGGACTACTTCCTTTTTGTAGAGTATAGATGAAAATTGTATATATATGCTTCATTTTTTAAGTGATTCAAACAAATTAAAATTATTCTTTTGCCAGCTAACTTGTTTGCCGGGTAGTTTATATTGATGTAAATCCCTTGGAGCGCTATGCGCGGGGATTCCATTCTTTTGGTGCACTTCAGTGCCGGAAATACTAATGTACGCCTTGTTTTATAAAACTATGTTTTGTATCGCCATGAGGCGTTTTAAATGTTAAATCTCATGAAATTACTTCATTTTTGTGTTATTAGTATTGTTTTAAATACTATTGTTGATATTAGGTTGTTTATTGAAAAAGGCATTTTTCGTAATTTATAAACAAAATTTTCAAATTTTAAAGGAAAACCCGTTTTCGTTCACCCCCATAGCCCCGTCAAATTTTCTTGTTTTTTATAAGGATTTTAACTTTTAGAAGCCGACAGTAGTTAAAACAAAGACCAGGGGTAAGACGGATAACTTTACAAAATTTTAAAGAAACACTTTTATTCAAAATTTACATTTTTTGCGTTTCCCGAAGTCTTGGTGACTATATTTGTATTTCGCGAATGGAAAACTCACTTTTATAATGTTTGTGAATTTTCGGGACCGTTGGTGTCAATAACGAAGGCTTGTTGCAAAAACGCATATTTTCTTTTTGTTTTACTATTGAAATTCGAAGGCACTTGGGCGACATCTCGCCACAGACGATATGTCACCAGCCTCAGCACTATTCTAATTCGAAGGCACTTGGACGACATCTCGCCACGGACGACATGTAACCAGCCTCAGCTCTATTCTAATTCGAAGGCACTTGGGCGACATGTCGCCAACCTTAGATTTGGTTGAATTTTTCTTTAACAACATCCAATTTTCAAAAATTTGTAACTCTTGCCTCATTGCTTCGAATTTGATACCGTTTGTTTCTATGGCTTGTCCTCAGCCTAAATTATGCACTTCCATTTTGAAATTAATATTTTCCCCTTGAAATGATCATTTTACCTTTGGGTAAACATGAGATGTTTAAATGATTCGTTTAAGGTGCCGGATGATTCGTTTCACATTCTTTTCGATCCCGAATGATCTTTTTGACATCTTTTAGACTTGAAATTACTATTTTACCCTTGTATGGTTGTTTGACAACTAAATGTTCTATTTATTTTGTTTCTTTTCACTTCTGCATCTTTCCCTTAACTCTTAGACTCGTGTTTCAGATTCCTAGGAAATTCGAGGCGTGACATTGGCAATCCCCGGAAGAAAAATTAGATGATAGGAGAGGAAGACCTAGGTAATTTATTGGGAGGGTGCCTTTAGGAACTTGAAAAATGTTACAAATTGATTCCATTACATCAACCTAGACACCACTGAGGAACAAATTACTCTTAGAGGGGTTGGGTGATAGGCCTGAAAATGATGAAAATGTGTCAATTGCTTTTTTGATGGTGAGGGTATAGATGGTGTCTCCTCTAAAGAATATGAAGACATCATCAGCAAAGGAGAGGTGTGAGAGCTTAGTAGTTTTACATCGCCAATGGTAACCAAACTGACTTTGAGAGGATGTGATGATGTTAGTGATAGAAGACAACACATCCATAGCAAGGGAAATAGAGGGTCCCCTTGTCTCAAACCGTTAATACTTTTGAAGAAGCCACACATCTCTCCATTAATTGAAACAGAAAAAGAAGATGTAGTTATACATGTTCTAATCCAAGAAATGAATATAGGTGGGAAATTCATTAGGTGCAGAATATCAATGATAAACGTCCAATCCAAACTGTTATATGCTTTATGCAAATCAACCTTGAGAGTGCATCTTGGAGAGTTCAAATCCTTGTGATACCCCCTCACAAGTTCATGTGCAATTATGATGTTGTCCACAATCCTCCTTTTCTTAATAAAAGCATTTTGTGTTTTATCAATAAGATTTGGAAGTAAAGGCTTTAGTTTCTCAGAAATTATCTTTGAAATACACTTAAGGTCCGTTTGGTTGCATGGATTTGGAGTTGAATTGAAATTGCATTGGAATTGGAATTTCATGATATTTTAATTCCACAAATGTAATTCCAAATACATTGTTTCAATGTGTCTGAGAATTCAAGTGTAATTGGATTTCAATGCCAAACCCAATTTGAATGGAAAATATCATAACTTTACTATCAAATTAGATAATATAAATAAATATATATATATATAGGTATAAATATACAAGTATAGGTATGAATATATATGTGTGTGTATAGGCATGTGTATGTGTGTGTATATATGTGTGTGTTTATGTCTGTGTACGTGGCTATATATTTGTGTGTATTTGTATATATATGCCCTCTATGAGTATCTATATAAGCATAGGTGTGTGTATATATATGCAAACGCGTGTATAGATATTCGTATATATATATATGTGCGTATATATATAGAAGTATTTTATGTATATATATGTATATATGTTTGTGGTTGTGAGAAATTTGTTGTTAGAGAGAGAGAGCATTTAGTGGGTAAAGGTTTGGATAAGATGTGGAATTGAAAATCACAACTTCTCCTTATAGAATTTGAGTTGTAGAATTTGTGCATTTGGAATTGCATTTTAATTCCAATTCCAAAACATTTTGCTACATCCAAATAATGGAATTGGAATTGAAGCCCCCAATTCCAATTCCAAGGCTCCAATTTCATGCTCCCAAATGGACCCTTATATAAAACATTGCGGCATGAAATTGGTCTGTAGTTAGATGGGTATTCAGGATTTGGAATCTTAGGTATCAAAGCTAAGTATGTGACATTGATCTGTTTGGGCATCATCCCATTTTTAAAAAAATGTTTAATGACTTTGGTCACTTTAGGACCAGTGATATGCTAAGTTTTTTTAAAAAAGAGAGAGTTGAATCCATCAGGTCCAGGAAACTTGGTGGACTTAATGGAAAACAAACACTTTTTAACCTCTTCATCTGATGGGATAGCACTCAAACTGATCATAGCAGCCTCATCAATCCTTTTATTTACAAAATGAGCAAGGTTAGACAAACCTGGGTAGCAATGAGGATTGCTACCTAATATGCCTTTAAATAAATCAATGAAATCACCTTTGATATCTTCAGTGTCCTTGGATAAAGAACCATCAACTTTTCTGACCTTGTCAATCTTTCTTCTATTAGTTCTGTTTTGAATGCATTTATGAAAAATACTTTATGTTCTGATCACCCACAACCAACCAATAGATCCTAGATTTATGTTTACAGAATTGTTCCTCAATTTTGCTGAGACTAGAATACACCAGAGTCAAGGTTTTCTCTTGTTGTCTCAGCTCAACATTGTTTTGTTCAATATCCAGCCCTATTTGGCATGTAGCAAGGTTTTCCTATTGCCTATCTGACTCTTTCTGTGATATCACTGAAGTTATCATGGTTGAGAGCCTTCAAGCTTGCTTTAAGCAGTTTGAGTTTAGCAACCACTCTAAATATGGGAACACCTTCAATGGCAGATCTCCAAATCCTAGCAACAACCTAAAAAAACTTAGAATGCTCCCACCAAATATTTAAGAACTTGAAAAGGCATTTCCTTTTCAATCTTTGTCCTATAGTAAGTCTTTAGTGACGCCATCGCTAAAAAAAAATCTGTTTCCACTAGAATCTAATGAAATGATTAAGTTTTGAGTTAATTTTCCTTTTTTGCCCCTACCACTACAATGCTGTGTTTGACGAAGGATTTATTCTAGAAATTTTTTTCTTACAATTACAGGGAGATCCAAACACACCCTTACTTCTATGTCCAATACTTGGATTAAATCAAGCGTGATTTTTATACAAAGGAACATTATTCTAACAACTTCCTTTTTCCTGCCTCTCGAGATTCAAGGCAGATCAGAACAATTTTCTGTCAAACCAAACAAAGTTTTGGCTCTCTTCCATCTCATTCTCGGTAAAGTTTCACCTTAGGCCCTATTTCGTAACGCTATGACTTTTTCTTTTTGCTATGATTTTATTTTTTACAAAATTAAAAGCTTTGATTTCCTTTGCAATTATTTTGATAAAAAGAAAAACATGTTTGGTAAACTTCATCTATTGTGAAATTTTTGAAAGCATAAAACTTAAAAATGTATTTGGTAACGAAAAAAAATTAAAAATTAATAAATCATGAATTAATTACTAATAAAAATAAAATAAACTAATTTAAATATTTATTTATTCCTTTTTATTCAAATTCATTAATTAATTAAATATTTTTATTTAATTATTATTAATTATTTATTCATTCATTTTATTTTTATTTAATTATTATTATTTATTATTTATTTACTCAATATTTTTATTTATTACCCAATCTTTATTTAGTTATTTCTATTTTATTATTATTAATTAATTTGTTTATTATTTATTATTTATATATGTATTTTTATTAAAATTTTAATTATTCATTTTTTTTATTTTTTATTTATTATTTTTAATTATTTTCCTCTAATTATTTATGAATTCATTATTTATTTTATTTATTTTTTATTAATTATGAATTATATTTATTATGTCCATATTTATCATTCATAATAAGTTTTATTTCAAGCTTCAAGAACAACAAAGGAAAATACAAGTTTTGGCCAAGAGCACGTGCAGATGCACGTGGCATAAATGGTGGTTATATTAATATATGATATGCACGTAACATAAAATTTAAATTATTATTATTATTATTTTTTGAAAGATATAAATTATTATTTTTCAGTAATAATTAATCGTAGTATTGTTTTAGTGTAGTTATGATAGATCAAGTGTTTTTGTCTTTTGAAATGTTCATTATTTAAGATTATAATTATTGTATCACAAATATTATTAATTTGGATAAATATAATGTATTCTAGTTATAAGTCTTCAAATTCTATATATTTAAGCATGAGATAATTTTTTTTTTTTTTTTAATTTAGGTGTTCATCCATCTTCCTTTATAATTCTTGGAGATACTTTAATTATGCTTACATTTATCTTTTATTGTAAAAAATACATGTCGTTCAATTTGAACTAAATCCATTCGACCACAACCTGTAAAAACGAATACAATACAATAATAGACTATGATTTCAACTTGTATAAACAATTAAAGTTACAACAAAAGATCCTACTCATATTTCACTTTATGAAACAATCCTAAAACACATATATGAAACAAAACTTACTTTGTGTTGTTTCTCTTATACTCTTTCTTTAGTTTGTTTCCATATTTAAAGAGCTTCTATGTCGTCGTCATCATCATCATCTTTCTTATTGCTGACCACACAAAAAATATAAAACAATAGAATTCATATATCAAATGATTTCAATGGTTAGTATAAGTAAAGTATTGAATCTAAAGCATAATAGTAAAATCGTAACAAATATAGAAATTATGAAAGTAGCTAGCCCTTCCCAACTATTGCCACTACAAATTATCAGTAACAAGTACATAAACTTTATAAAGAAGTAAATTGTAACGGTAGGGTAGGTGAGAAGAAATTATTAATTGTATTGATTGCTGGACATTAATTCAGTAATGTGAAAGAAGAAAGGTTAACCTCAAATACCATCTCTCTTACTACCGTGTCAAAACATACATTGTACTGCAATTGCATTGATATTTAAAACTTTTGAAATATTCATTACAATGAATGTCTCTTGTATCAAAAATAGATGAATTGAAAAATAAAAGCATGGTCTTTCTTCATCTTTTGGTAAGTACTTATAAAATATATATTTAATAACCATACTTTTATTTTGTCAAACGGTGTGACCTTTGAGGTTTTTTCATGAAAAAAGAAACAATCATAATAATCAAGAGTGTTAGTAATCATAACGGGAAATCATATGTATAGTAAATATTTTCTTTTCTTGGATATTTGAGGTTTGAATTGAATACTCATAATTGTAAAAAAAGTCATAATAAATTCTCTAAATGTGAAATTAATTATTTTAGAATTATAATTATTGTGTTCTAATGTAGACTAATAACATAAGATTTTTAAAAATAAAATATATAAAAATATAAATATGCATTCATACTTTCAATTGAATATTCATAATTTTAAAGATTTACAATATATACATTAAATGTATAATTAATCATTTTGAACTATAATTATTGTATTTAGACCTATAGTAATATCTAGAAATTAGAAAATTAGAAAAATGTATATATAAAAAAAGGCGTGCATACTTTTATAGTAGTAAGTATAGAAGATATATAGTCCATATATATATATAAAGAAAATATAGACACAAATATAGATATAGACATAAATTAAGTAATATTAAACTTGAATGAAAAAATATGAAGGGTCATAACACTTTTGAAATACTTTATACATGAACCATAATTTAATGATAGTATGAAATGTGTTTGACATGTTCTAGACAATAACCATGTTGAGTGAATTGTCATGTTGAGAGTTTTGTGTATTTGCAATCTTGTTGTTAGTATGTTCGTTTCTATCTCGAAAAAGAAGTCAAGGATTGTGTTAAAGCAAGGAAAGGCTACCGGAGGGGCAAATAGTCTTTTCTAGACATGGTCACTTCATCGGAGGGCAAAAATGTCATTTCCAGACATTATGATTTCATCCAAAAGCATTGGGAGTTAGAGATGACTAGTCTAGCTCAAATATGAAAAAACTGCAAAAGATGCAACATACATATGCTGTCAGAGGCAAAAAGAGGCAGAATGGCTCTAACCTACGCTTTGGTTTTTGGAGCTGAGAATGGACCCTATGCCCTAGACCTACGCTTGGGTGTAGGTCCCAATGCTTGGTCACATGATCACTTGTGATGCAGGATTTGTTTCGGTGTGCTTTCGAATTTTTTCAGTTTAGTCCCTACTTCGAGTTATTAAGTGATCGACGACTTCAGACCTTTACGTATTGTCGTATCTACATATTTACATCAGATTTTAGAGGATTTATCAAGGTATTGTGAAATTACATAAGAGGGCAAGGTTAGGATTTTCTATGACTTGACCTATAAATACCAAGGTTTTACAAGAGAAGAGGCTACGGTTTTTGACAACGATTTTTCAAGAGGGTTTTTGGTAAGAGCTCTGTAATATTCTATAGTTCATATTCTTTTACAGAGTGATACACACAAAGAGGTGATTATGGAGTGATCATACATATTGGTGTTCTCTCTTGTGTTGAGGTTCTCCAATCGTGCTTCTACACTGAAGTTCTCTATGCACGATTGAATGAGTGATTGCTGAAAAATCATCACACCGTCCATTACAATGAGGTTGTTTTGATCCATCCGAGTACGGAGCAATTCGAGTATTTCAGACCGCGAGTAGAGAAAGAAAAATCAGGCGTGATTTGTGAGTCTCTCATAATGTCTGGCAGAACAAGTGTGCTTCGTGAAGTACAAGTGATTCAAGGGTTTCAGACCGCGAGTAGAGGAAGGCATATCAGGAATGATTGTAAGTCTAAAACTCTCATAGAGTCCGTACTTATTGATTCATAGTGCATCGGCACCTGAGTGTACCCGTGGTTTTTTCCTTGGAACGTTTCCTTGGTTTTTTCATATATAATTCTTTGTCGTTTCTTGCTTTATTTTCTGCACTATATTAATGCTTGCTTGATATTGCTTGAATGATTATGATTTGAGAATTAGGGTTTTGTGATTGGATTAAAATTGACTTTTCCGCAATTAAATATTAATTTGTCAATAAATTCACAAAAAGCCTATTCACCCCTTCTCTAAACTATTTTCACTATCGTATAGGTAATTTCAAAATGAGATACATTTAATGGAGTAAAATTATTTTTAATAAATAATAAAATAAATGTTTTTTTTTATTTATAATATTATATTAAAGTGGGGAGAAATAATCCAAGGGGCTTACACTTTTAGAATAGTATAGATATAGATGTGGAGAAATAATTCAAAACCCTCACACTTTTAGAATAGTTATTAGTTATTGATAGCTATATATTATAGATAGATATAGATATGAATAAAATATAAAATATATGAAGTGTCATTAAATGATACTTTTTAATGAAATATATTCAATAAAAAAAGTTTATTTTTTCTTTAAAATATTAGAAAAAGTGGGGAGAAATAATCTAATGGCCTTACACTTTTAGAATAGTATAGATATACATATGCATTGGTAGTGATTTTGATTGTTGTCAATTTTTTTCTCCATTTTGGATTTTTTATACCTATTTTTGGAATCAATTGTTTTCTTTATGATAGTTTTTGATCCACATGCTTACCGGTCTCTCTCTCTCTTCATCTCTCTATCATGCACATAGGCACGAATGAATATTATGTATAATAATTTTGGTTCTCTCTGATTATCTCTGATTCGATTATAGTCTTGTTCTAACATTCTGATTGATTATATCTTAGTAGGTTACTATTAATAGTGAATCTCCTATATGAAATCAATCTCTCTATAAATGATGATATTGTTTTTCTGATTATTTAATCATATCATGCATTGCTTCGAATCAAGGGTTAATTTCATTTACACCTTCTAAGGTTTGTTTTTATTTCAATCAGACTCTCCAGATTTGAGTATCTTCATTTACTTTCCTTGAGGTTTTTTTTTATATCATTTACACCTCCTGATGTCATTTTGTTGTGTTTGGAACCAAAGATAGTCAATTTATCAAATTGACCCCCTCAAATAATTATATTAGTTAATTTTTATTAAAAAAATTTCATTTTAATAAAAATTTACACCACCTGTATTTGTACTAATTTTTGGCGCCAAAATGAATGGAATTCCTTTTATCAATTTGACCCTCTCTTAACAACTCACTAGGTCCCAAAGTTTGACTTTAATTAATCATTTTGACCCCCTCAACGGTCATATTGCTGCTCAAACAGTCATTTTCCCCTTTATAAAGTCTTCCCTCATCTTCAGTTTTTGTATTGTACCCTCTCATATTGCTTTGTTCATTTTCCTCCCTCTTTTTATTTGGTCATGTCAAAAATTAGCTATGGAAGTGGTGGTAGGGGATATATTATGTACAAGAATGTCATATGTCTATGTGGAAATTTGGCTATAGTGAAAATTACAGAGAATGACAAAAACCACAATAAAGGAAGATTGTACTATGCTTGTGAAGAAAGAAAATGCAGATTGTGGGGATGGTGTAATCCCATGATTGGTGAAGAACATGTATTGAATCATGAAGACCAAGCTGAAATTCTTGAAGAGGTTGCAAGATTGAAAGCTAACACCAAGGTGATATGCTCAAGGCTGAAAGCTCTTGAAGTTGTTAATGTGTCATTCAAATTGACTCCATTTCTATGTTTTTTGCTATCAATTTATGCTATTTTTTTAAGTAAACATATGTAACAAAAGTAGCAAAAGTGTAACTAGCATCAAATCAAATGTTAAGCAGTTTATCAAATCAAATGAAACTTCCTACCAGTTTATCAAAGTACCAAAAAATTACAGTTACATCAAGTAGTTGCATCAAATCAGTCCCAACAAATACAGTTGTGACTTCCTATGTGTCACGTACCAAAAGTACTTCCTATGTGTGATGTACCAAAAGTGTCACTAAACAACCAACTGTCCAAAAAACCTATGTTGTGCATCAAAAGTGTCCTAAACCCCCAAAAATTAAAACTGTAATGTTCAACAATTTATACCACCAAAAATTAGTTCAAAAAGTGTACAGAATGAAACAACACATTGATTGTCTTCCAACTGAACCAATTCCACTTGTTCCAGCCATGCTTGATTGAGATTGAGACTAGATGAACACAAATCAATTAAGGCAAAGTTATAAAACAATATTAAACAATTATAAAACAGTTGAACAATTTTTATAAAAAACAGTTCAAAAAGAGTGTACAGAATTGAACAAATGATTGCATATACTTGGTGTGTAACTTGAGAAGTTTGAGAAGGTCCCACTCCACCACTTGCACTAGCTTGAGCTCCATTAAGCTCTTAGAATGAACAAAAACATAACAATTTACAACTTGAGCAATTTAGATAAAATGAAAATACTAAAAAATAGAACATTTTATTTAACTCACTGTTTGCCTTGCAACCATCTCTCTTACAATTTCAGCTCTTTGGCAACTCCTTCTATTATGCCCAGTTCTGAGGCAGTGGAGCAAGTTAAAATTAAAGACCTGCCTCAACTAAGACATATTTGCACCCACTAATACTTCCCCACATCATCCCTATTAAACATAATTGCACCCACTAAGACCATATACATCTCCCTCAACTTCATCATTTCCCCCATCTACCTCAATAGGTACTTCCTCCCCCACATTACCCTCATCTCCCTCAACAGGTACTTCCTTCCCCACATTACCCTCAATGTTTTCATCACTATCAATCACAACTAAGGGTTCAACTTCACTTATCTTAAGATAATACTTAATGTCTTTTACACCCACATGTTCATTAAATATCTCCATTACTTGTTTGTCAGTTTCAATTAACATATTACCCTTTGAACTAGGTAAACAAATCCCAAACCCCCAGGGTAGTCACTAAGAAATGTAGCACTAATATCTTCAAAAAAGTAAAAAATGTAGTACTTATCAGAGTCTACTCTCCTTATACTCACACTATTTAATTCAAAAGGAATATGTATATCATGGAGAAAAAGGGGTCTATCATCACTGTAAAATAAAAAAAATGCATCAATTAATGCAACAAAAATGTAATATAAACATATAAACTGTAACCATTAAGTATGTGTCAATTTTAACACCAAACGCCCAAATTTTCAAACCTAATTTTGCAATTAACAGCAAATCCCCAATTTCTCACACCTAATTTTGCAATTCCCAATTTTAAACCTTGTTTTGCAATTAATAGCAAATCCCTAATTTTTCAAACATAATTCTGCAATTAACACCAAATTTGCCCTAATTTAAAAGATTAAACCAGAAAATCATACCATGCATGCATACCAAAATCCTAAATCTTCTATATTACATGTATATAATCAAACCCTAAATCAAGAAGAAACAAAATTAAACGAAAATATTAAACCCTAAACATATTACTAAGTGATAAAGATGGGTTTGACTTACCTCTTTGTGTATTCTTCAAACCCACACGAACAAGCTAAGGAGATAAATGTTGCGAACGAACCCAGACTAGTGTTGCGAACGAGCCTAAACAGTGAACGTGTAACACTCCGTGTTATTTTTATTTTTCCTGAAATTATTTCCGATTTATTTTTGGTTGTAATGTCAGTTGTTTATGATGTCCTGGTTATTCTTGGTGTTTCATACGCGTAAATTTTTTGCGTTTATGTTTTGATTCGACTGGACGACTTTACAATTTCTCCTTGACGACTGCGTGGACTTTCTTATTACTGACTACACCATTTCGTTTTGACGTTTAACGTTAGTATTTCGACAAGGTGGCGACATGTTTTGTTTTCCTGACGTTTAAGGGTTCTGATGTTTGGGTTCATACCTGGCGTATTTATTTCAAATTGTATTAGTTATTTGGCATCTCGTTGATTTTCGGGTTCGCGTGATTACGTTCGGGTGTTACCGGTATATTTTTCGGGAATTGTGGTATATATATAAAGAAGAAATACTAAAGGCTCCTAGTAACGAAAAAAGCTAGTAACTCAGGCCAACACCAGAAGCAACTCACCTCCTACACTTGAAGCAATGAAGCTCCAACCACTCCTCAATAGACCAGAATACAAGACAACACACCACAACAACTAAGCTCTCCATGCATTGATAGATCATAACCCTATAAAAAAAGAGGCAACTTCTAAGAATCCACTAAAGCTAGATTCTGAACTGAAGCTTCAAAATCATTAAGAGGGAACACAAAATACCTCACACTAGATTCAACCATCTTCTGAACCTCTTCAACTGAAGCAAACTCCTTCTGAAACAACCTATGATTCCTCTCAATCCACAAAGCATAAATAGCTGTAACAAACATCAATCGGTTGATTAGAGAGATCAAAGAACCACCCCTGAACTGAGAAATCAAACACTGAAATAAAGTGTCCCAAGAACCCATAGGCCAAACACTCATCCCTTTCACCAGTAAAGCCTTCCAAATTTTCTTAGAAAAGTTACACTAAAAAAAAAATGATCCTTCCTCATTCCTTGCATGACAGAAGTAACAGGTAGCTTGATCCACCAAGCCAATAGACAAAAGAAATTACAAAGTTATTATCATGTCTAAAGCCACTAACCAAAGTACAAAAGAATTTTTGGGAACTGCATGGTTAAACCACACAACTCTAAACCAAGGCACCAGTACCCTTCTTCTTCTAAGCACCTCCCATGAACCTTTAATTGTGAATACACCATTAGTAGGCACCCACATTACTCTATCATCAGATTGCCACCTAGGAAAAAAACCCATAGGAATCCTAGCCTGCAACCATGACATAGAATTTGGCACAAGCCAATGACCATTGTCAATAATATCACACACTTTAGAAGTAACACCAAGCTCAGCCTACTCCATAACTAGATCAGACACATATTCAGACAGATGACCTCCATCAAGCCATAAAGAGGTCTGCAACCATTTCCCTCATCAATATCATTCTCATACAAGTCCATGAAGCTTTTTGAGGAATTTTCACTACCCACCAACTAAAAACCTCTACAAACATGTAAATGGATCCATCTCACCCAAATTGAAGAAGAATTATGTTGACAAATCTTCCAGAAGTTCTTCATGTATTTATATATATATGAAATTATGTAATTATATATATATTCCGTGGAGAGAGAGAAAAGACTGACGATCGACAACCTTCTTCCCCCTTTTTGCTACGACCTTATTTTTCCTCCTTCACATCATCATCATCTTCTTCTCCGGCAAGCAGCTCCCGCCAGCGAGGAGCGAGAGAAAGAGGGGGGGAGAGAGAAAAAACTGGGGCTGAGAAGGTAGGGGTCGCGACTATCGCGACCTGGGCTGGGGTAGCTGGACATAGGAGGATGGCGGCAACTGCAGGCAATGCGACGTGGTGGTGGTGGTCACGACTGAGCAGCCGTGAAGTGGGGGCGCAGGGCCCAGCTCTGGTGGAACTGTTTGGCATCGGTTCGGTGGCTTCCAGTGCTCTATTTGGGGCGATTTTCGGAGGAAAGATGGGTATCGATGTCGTATACATCATACTCAAATTTGGCACGAAATTGTTCAGCGGTTTATCGGGAAATTCAATTTATAGATACAAAATTTGTTTCAATATTTCTCAGATTTGTTCAATTTTGTTTAGCTATTGCTAATGGACTTTGGCTATGTTGTATAGGGTGTCAAGGCGGTCGTTTTGGTCCGAGCGTAAATTTTTTTGGATAACTTTGGTCGGCGGGCCTCACTTCGCGCGCCGACATTGTTCATGGTGGGCCCGTTTCGGGGCTATTTTGGGAACATATTTATGGTGGGAGTCTCTCTCACCCTATCACTTTTGGCCTAGGTTTTATGGGTTTGTGGATTATGATTTTGAGCATGGTAGTTGTATGATATGATTTAGGAATTTCGTGTAGAATTGAAATTCATGCTTGTATGTATATACATATATATATGGTTGTACGGGAATATATATATATATATATATATATATATATATATATATATATATATATATATATATATTATTTATGTAAATGAGTTGCATATTGGCCTAAATAGGGGATTAGACTAGTTCCATCTAGGTGATTGGAATTAGTAGCGCTAGATGTAGTTTAGTGTATACGTGTATGATCGGTTGTGTACGTTTCCATTTTCTGTTATTAGGGGAAACGAGTATGTAATTATGTGATTCATGTGACGTGGCATCTCAACTTAGAAAGTTATTCTAGTTCTCCTATCTTTATGGATTATTGCTTTAATAAATTTAAAAACATGTTAAACGAGATGAAATTGATATAATTACGAATTATTGCTTTAATTGAATTAAAAGCATGTTAATAGAAATAAAATTGATATCCTTGTGAATTATTGCTTATATGTGAGTAAATATTATCATGTTAATGAATTGGGTATAATATATGGCACAATGATATAAATGCATGTATTATGATGAAACATAGTTTTTATTGAGGTCCTGTATGCATATTAACTACACCGTGTCATGTTGAGTGCATGGGTGGTTGTCTATGAGAGTCGTGTAACCATGTGTGAGTTGACTTGTATCGGATAGTCAAATGCTTTCATAAATATGATGAGATACATATTTGTGATGTTGGATCGTCGCAACAACTAGCCAGTGGGTATTCCCAACCTACGGAACTATGTGTGTCTGAGAATCAGGTATAACGTAGGATTGCGCCACTGGGTGGAGTGCGTCGCTCCATAAGCTGGGCTTGTGCATCGATCTTCGGATCATTTATCACAGTTGGGCTGTGTGGACATCTCCATGGAATTCGTAAGCTAGGTTTATGCATCGATCTTCGGGTCATTTATCGCAGTTGGGTTGTGTGGGCGTCGCAAGTTGGGTATGTGCATCGATCTTCGAATCATTTATCGTAGCTAGGTTGTGTGGGAGACATCTATATCCATTGACCCTTAGAGTTAGGGTGTGTGGTCGTGTGTGTACCATGGGTGATGTTGAGTCATATTGCATTTATGTTAACATTATGTGATTCCATTCTACATGTAGATCATGATATCATTACATGTGATTATTGGAGCATGTTTATTATGAATGTTGATAAATAAATTCATATTTTAATATAATGTTCAACTGAAAGTGGATAACGTGAAAATATAATTTACATGTCGTATTGTTAACGTATAATGATATGTAAATTCTTATACTTGTAGTTATGTACTTTTATGCTCTTTGAGGGTTAAGTATGTTGGGTTAGTGACCTCCTTAGATGATTGAGGTTGGTGGTATATTTTAGCATCAACTGTGAGTTGAGACCTTAGAGAAGGCGGGTGATAAAATTGTGAGCTTAGTTGATTGTGTAGTATTAGCTATTAGATGCCTTTCACCTTTTAAAGAATGGATTATCAGCCATACTTTTGAGATTTTGGTTGAGTTAGACTAGATAACAATTTAACTTAGTTGGTTTGTGGCAATGGCCTTGGCGTACTTTGTGATTGTGTTCTTCCTTGGAGTCGTAATCACTCTTATCAGGTTGTCATTCAGAAACGACATTTTTCAAGTTTTGAAAACAAACTCTTTCGTATTTAAAAAGTGATATTAGGATCTTCTTTAAAAAGAGTTTTAAGTTCTAAAAGTCGGTGATGGCGAATAACGGAGACCGGGGCAAGACGGTCATTTTTACAGTGTGGATTTTTAAAGAAAACCTACTTTTTAACATTTCTAGAGATTACGAGATTCCGAGGCTTCTTTCTCAATATCTCGACTTGCAGTGTTTTGAAAGGTGTCTTCTTGTTTCACCATTGCTTCCGACCATTTCTAAGTCTCGAGTATGAGGCTTGTTGTTTAGTGCACACACATAATGTTGGCTTTTCCTTCTTCTTGATTGCTTGATGTCACCACCTAGGTGATTTAGGTTTTTACACATGTTAGGGGCATAGATGCCGAATGGATTGGTTCATGAATTAAAAACCTTTTTCTTAAAACTATTGAATCACTGTGATTCATCTTTTTATGACTTTCACTCTCGGCCATTCGCTTTTGGTTTCTTTTGTTCAGGTGTCTCCCTAATCACTGGTGGGTGTTCTTAACCTTGACATTGTTGTATCGGTTATCCGTTGGTTTAGCATTGGGACCTCTTCTCCCTTTCTTTGTTTCTTAACCCTTATGTGGTCGCTCATGATAGTAGTGTCCATGTATTCTCCGTGTTTTGATTTGATTAGATTTCCTTATCCATAGTGAGAGAATTGGTGATTTATTGATTGTATTGGAGATAGTATTATGAGATTCATATGGTGATATAATTGAGGTGATTCAGTCATTGAGATGTAGATTTTTTCTAAGAATGGGATGATGGTTCTCATATATATATTATACATATATATATTGATGATGAGTATGTTAGTACGCAAGGATGTGAGTGTTTTCTCTCCAGTGTTCTCGGGGAGTGGGTTATGAGCCTTCTTTAGTACTAGTTGTGGATTTTTCTTCCTTTGGATATTAGAGGTGATTGTGATTCTCCCTGTTTGGATCTTCTAGTCAGCGTTATGAACGCTTGGTGATTTAATAGCTTGGACTTGGGTGTCATGTACTTAGCATACGTTTGTGAGAGTAGTGTAGACTACCGGTATTGTACTTAGAGTACGAGTCTTGGTTGTGCCTTGTGAGACTGATTGTCTACTTATATATATATATGTATATATGTGCTCATATATCGGGATATGATTAGTTACATTTAGGGTATATATATACGTATATATATTTTTATATATACTCAATTGTGTTTTGTACATAGGTACGTGATAGTGATTTATCATTAGCACTTTATTATATGATTCGTACCTTATTGTGCTTTCCTGATATATGATTGGGTTATTTGTGGGGTTATTTGGGTTCTTGCATTGACGTGAGTGTCATGTGAGACGGCAGACCAACCTAGGATAGAGGCATGCACACGGGATGGCTGGCATTTCATGGACGACTAAAGGTGTGTTTGTTAGAGGTTTTTTTGTGAGCCATGGTTTTGCTCACCCCGACATAGATTGTAGGATTGCAGGTGGATGTTGATGACATGTACAGTGGAGATGATGGTACAGATGGTTTGGGATGTTGTACTTAGTATTTGTTCCTCTATTTTGTTATTCATTTTTACTCTTATTTCTCCTCGTCATGTTATCCAGAGGCAATTGTTGTACTTTGGGGGCCAGCTTGTTGGCATATTCCCTTTTAGTGTATATTTTATTTTCCTGTATTTATTATTTTAGGATGTCATTGTATCTCTTCGGCACCGCCATGTGCCTTTCTATATTCTTATTCGAGCATTGTGGCTCTGTAGATTATCGAGGGTTGTGTAGAGGTAGCGGTGGTTTTCTTTCCACTACCTCGGCCCTAGTAGGTTTATCGAATGTTGGGTTGTGTGTCATTGTCATTGACAGATTATTATGTTGTATTTGTGTTTCCGAATGTTTCATTTAGAAACGGAACTCTGCCGGATTTTTGTTAGATTTCGCTGTTGAATTTCTATCACTCAGGGGTGTATGGAATACATTATTTTCATCCTTATTCCATGTATTTCCTTGTTATTATTGATTATACTGGTCGCTTCCACTGACGTCGCACCTCGGGATTCGCTGATTCTCCGAGTTGGAGTTTCGGGAATTTAGGGGCGTGATGGTATGGTATCAGAACATACTATTGTGTTTCTATTACTCTGTATGTGTGAGATAAATCATTTTTATCATTATTCCATACGTTTCATCGTTATCTATTTGACTTGTGTATCATTTGGTTTTAGTTTCCACTCAGTTGTGTATGGAATTTTATTGTTATTAATACTATTCCATTTGTTTTATTGCTACAGATGATCTTAGTTAGTCGCTTTATATATGGTTCACACCCCGGAGTACTCGAATGTTCTGGTTCCAGAGTCTTAGGATTTTAGGGGAGTGATAAAACGACTTCAGATCTATGGTTTTCTCTATTTCAAATGGCCTTCTAGTGTTAAACGAACGAACTTCATGTTTGCACGACGAACGAACAAGCTTCAGATCTAGGGTTTCGTTCAAGAGTTTGAAGAGTTTCAGAGGAGTTGAGAGAGACGGCTCATGATACGATCATATCTAGGGTTTGAAAGACTGAGGTTGAGAGAATTATTGCAAGACTGTGTACTATCAGATCTAGGGTTGGAAGACTAAGGTTGAGAGAAACAACGCATGAGTGTTTGAAAGAGTGAGCTTCAGATCTAGGGTTTGAAAGTGAAGATGAGTGTTTGAGAGAAACGGCGCAAAATGGGTTAAATGTTTGAGAGACTGTATATATATGTGTTATGCGTGAGTGTATATCATATTAGGGTTATTATTTAGTGGGGTTTGTTTGGGTATAGGGTTAGGAGTTTTTGTGTATAGGATTAGCCTTGTTTGAATATAATGTTTAGACTATCCTAGGATTAAATAGATTTAGGTAGTGTTTGGGCAAAGGGCAATTTAAATATTTCACACTAAATTTGACCATCAAAGGCTGACAGGGGGTGTAAATGAAGATACTCAAATCTAGGGGGGTCTGATTGAAATAAAAACAAAACCTCAGGTAGTGTAAATGAAATTAACCCTATTTGGGAAATTAAGTTGGGAATTGGAATGGTAAAATTAGAATTAAAATAAATTATATTCCATGTGTGAAATTAAGTTTGATGGACTTATGTTTGATTGTATTATTAGATTTCAATTAACCCTTAATGAAAGACAATTTCAATTCGTGTGCTTTCAGCTATATAAGTTTGGGAAAAATTTCCTGTTTTACTTTATTATAGAAGTTTGATGGAATTATGCTTGATTCAGTTATTAGCTATTACCGACAACTACAAAGATGAACTCCAAAATGATTGAACAATGTTTTGTAATATAATAGGCATATACTATTTATGCATATGGAATCCCTTTTCTTTTATAGATATATACGGACATGAATACAAACGCATATATATAAGCTAGCACAATTAGGTGATAATTAATTTTTAATTTATTTTAGCTTGGTCTTGTTTATTTAAGAGCTTTATAAAAGAAAATTGCGAATTATCACTACTCAAACATTAACGTGTAGTTGACCACTCAATACTAATAGAATGCAAAAGAACCATGATAGTATTAAGGGTTAAGTATTCAAAACATCCCTATAATATATAATATAGATAGTGTGCGTATAATACCTATTAGTTTTAAAATGTATGTATTAGCATCTATTTTGTTGGACAAGTGCTTAAAACACCACTATAATATAGATATTGTGCGTATAATACCCATTATTTTTTAAATGTATTTTTTGTACCTACTTATTTTGGACAAGTGCTTAAAACACCCTTGTATTATAGATATTGTGTTTATAACATCTATTAGTTTGAAAATGTGTATATATTTATGTTTTGAATAATTAAGCTTTATATATTGTAAATGCTAAAAAATGCGCAACACAAGAATGAATACTTTATTGATGGTTGCTCCTTATTTTAGGCCATGAGCCTATTAGGGCAACATCTCTTTTATTGCTAACAATTGTCCTAATTATTGACGTCATCTCTTGATCTTCAAGTCATTCATCGAACTTCTCATGATATGGGCTTTGGAGCGGGCCTTTGTCTTCGGCCTTGAATTGTTTTTGCTAGGTTGGCGGGCCTGATGGGCCTACGCAAATCCACACGTACATATATAATATCAAATAAAATGCCTAAGACATACAAATAAAAATGTGTGTATTGACACCAAAGTTATTATGAATCACTCAAATTGTATATATATTTTTTAGTTTCATGAGTTTCTAAATTAAAATTAATTATCTATTTTTTGTATTTATATATTTTTATAAGGGGTAATCCTTGATTTTTCCACATTAAAAATCCAAAAATATGATCTCAACGATTATTTTGGTATTATTTAAACAAACTTATTTTTATTTTTTTGTTTTTGGTAAATAAACCCACCTATTTTCTCTTTTTGATTTTATTTTTTGCTTTTTTTCTAAAATGAAAAAATAAAGGAGCAAATTGCCCCCATGATGGTGCGAGCATTTAACACCATATACTATTCACAGGGACAGAGCCAGAAAATAATGTTATGGGGGGCGATTTGTTTTTAAACAATTATATATGAAATATAAATAATTTAAATATTTAATAAAAATTTAACATTTATTAGTAATTCTTCTAAATATATTAGCAAAAATATCACGTGGATGACGTGATTATATTTATTTTTTTGTAATTAAAAAAAATAAAATAATAATCAAGATATTGTACACAAAATTTCATAATTTAAGAGGTTATAATTATTAAGTGCAAATTGTAATATTTAAAATTCAAGAAGTCCAAATGTATAATTTTTTAATTTGTACTCTTAGTCGTGCTATAGAAAATATATTCATATGAAAATAGACTACAAGTGTATAATCATCTTGACTTCAGTATAAAATTTAACAACACGTTTACTACACTCCTCATTTAATGAAAAAAATCTTTATTTTTTTTTAAAAAAAAGTAAAACAATTACAGTACAAATGTGAAAAACGATATGAGAAAATAGGGTTATTATAACTCTTTATATAATTTCTTATATTGCTAATTTAATCTAGATTTTGTTATTGCTATTATTATTTCTTATTTAATTTTTTATCTTCTATAATATTATGTTAGAATGGGGAGCAATAAAGGGGATTTTTTAATAATTTTATTGGGGGCAATATTCCTATTTTATCCATATTATAGTTAAAATAAGGGAAATTACTAGTATAATATAAAAGAAAATTAAAAAATTGTATAGGGGGCAATTGCCCCCTATGAGCACAACGTGGCTCCGTGCCTGACTATTCATATAGTGCGCATAATCCCCTGTGGTTCTACTTCACTCAAAATCTTAATATAGTGCACACTGTATGCATAGGATAGGGGATTAAAAGCTTGCGACCCTAATATTAATTAGGTAATGCCACTGTATACTGGAAAGCAATGCCTTATTCTATGGGACTTCTATCAAATTTAGTGCCAACTCATACTATATTAAAATTTGGGGTAAAGTAGAATTACAGGGGATTATATGCATATGATAGGGGTTAAAAGCTGGGGACCTAGTAATAATTAGCCAACGCCACTGTATACTACAAAGCAATGCCTCAGTCAATCGGACTTCTATCAAATTTAGAGTAGAAAATGTTAGTTGATTCTTCCATCTCCTCTCCTGTATCCATGGTCACAAGTAATGATTTGCATTAAAGAATATTCCCCCAAGCCCCTCAAATTTACTTGGTCAATTCCATTGCCATTGCCATGTAGACTTTAGCCTACTGAATTGTTCATAAAATTGTAATGCCATTGATATATATAGCATATGCACTTGCCAAAGACATATTTTATTGTTGATGGAAGTGAAATTCCTTTTTCGATTTGCTGAATATGCAGGGAAGATAGTTGATCAGAGGTGCAGCCTGGACACACTCATAGTACCTGGAAAATGGAAACTCAAACGAAATAGCTTCTTGGGCAGTTGGAATTAGGATATTGCTTCGTGCTTGCATGCTGGTGCCATCTAAATTGTTGGTGGGAGAGTAAAACACTCACAAACACTAATGGTGATTGTGTATACCCACAGGTTGAGAGAGATAGACAAAAAACACACTCAATTTTATTTTAAGAAACTCACACAATACAAATTCTCTCACTCTCTGTCACTCTTTATTTTTCTTCTTCTTGCTTCTGCCTTTCACAATACAACAATACACTCTATTTATAGGCTTACAAACATTATCTAAATATCTTATGGAATGGTGGAGAACAAATCCGTGTTTGAACCGTGTGTGGATGTTCAACACCACATTTTATTCATGGTCGGTGGTTTTGTCTTCTTGAGCTTATCCAATCAAGTTTACTTTTCAACATTCCCCCTTAAACTTGATTCTCCACATTTCTGCATTCTTAACATCATCTTTAGTTTGTTGAATATGTCTAGCTTCAACGGCTTTGTAAAATATCTGCAATTTGATCATTCGTCTTGCAAGATATTAATTCGACTTCTTTTTTCTGCACATGTTCCCTGATGGAATGATATCGTGTATTGATATGCTTACTTCGTTCATGAAAGACAGAATTCTTCGCAAGAGCAATCGCTGAACGATTATCGATGAATATGTTTGTAGGCTTTTCCTGTGGAAATCCCAGATTCTTCAAAACATTTCTCAATCAAATAGCATGACACATAGTTGAGCTGGCTACTACGCATTCAGCTTCACATGATGATATAGTCACTATCGGTTGTTTCTTGGACGACCATGTGAATGCTCTATCTCCAATGAAAAACACAAATCCAGTTGTGCTTTTTCTTTCATCTAAATCTCTACCCCAATCGCTATCTAAATAGCTAGTGAATCTAAATTCATCAGTTGAGGTATATAGCAAGCCATCATTGATCGTACCTTTGATGCAGTGGAGTATTCTCTTAGTAGCATTCAGATCTGATTGATCTGGTTCCTCCATGTATCTGCTGATCAATCCAACTCCATAGAGTACATCAGGTCTACTATAAGTCAAGTACCGCAGACTTCCAACTAAACTTTTAAAGCATGTTGGATCAACATTTCTTCCGCCTTCATTCTTTCTGAGTTCCAAATTGTTTTCCACTGGAGTTGATACTGGATTGCATGATTCCATCCTGAACTTCTTGAGGATCTCCTTTGCATATCTACTTTGGCATATCGAAATTCCTTTAGCACTTTGTTTCACTTCAATTCCAAGAAAGTGTGCCATTAGACCGATGTCTATCATCTCGAATTCTCTGATCATGGTCTTATTGAATTCTTCAAACATAGTTGGGTTACTTCTTGTGAAGATCAGGTCATCAACGTACAGACCTGTAAATAATACGCTTCCTTCTTCATCTTTTTTCATGTATAAATTATAATGCATGCTCATATGGACATTTCTTGAATCCATTATCATGGAAATACTTGTCTATTCTTGTGTTCCATGCTCGTGGATGTGTTCCGGATTGTTTCGGAGTTTTTCGGTGTCATCTTGGGGCTTGGAGCCTTTTCTTGAAATTGTTGTTTCGGGGTTACCGAGTAATCGGTAACTGTTTATACCGATTACTCGGTAGCCGAGTACTCGAGGTACAACTTGGCAGTTTTCACAGATTGTCTTTATAAGGAAATGTTGACCTAAAAACATTTAATCTTTCTCTCTTCTTCTCCAAACTCAGCCTCTTTCTCTCCCACTTGGTTTTCTTGCAATCTTTGCCTTAGTTCATCTATTTGGGCTTGGATTTTGGTGACGGCTTCAACACGAAAGTCGGTCGTGGTGTTCTTGGCTTCAATTTGAGTCGTGGATTGGTAAGTGATTTTCTCCTCTTTGTGAGCTTTATTCTTAAACCCTAGTTTTGGGTTTTATTGTCAAACCATGTATTGATTCATGTTATCCTTGTGGTTTGAGTCTCAATTCATTCTTAGGAGGCTATGGCAAAGCTTTTCACCAATTGGTTTATTCGGTTTCGATTTTGGGTGAAAGCTAGGGTTTCATAGGCATTGTTTGGAGGTTGGCTTGTTCTTCCTTTGAGGTAGGGGAAAGCATCTCTAATCTCTCATTCATTGATTTGTGAGTGTGCGATTTCGTTTTCGGACTTTATAACCCTAGATATAATTTTTGCTAAGTGTACACTTGAGAAATATGAAATTATGGTTGTATGTGTTTATGTGTTATAATCCATGTTTATGTCATCCTTGAAATATGTATATGATGCATGCTAGATGGGTTATGAGTTGTGGATTTTTTAAGTTTAAATATACTTGTATGCATATATATGTGAATATAAGTATTGACATGTATATATATAAGTGTAAGTATACATATAGGATTTTGGGTGTTAGTAGTGTAGCCTTGATAGCGTAAGTAGGTGATGTGACATCAGGTGTGTAAAAATATGTAGTTAAAAATGACACCTTAACGACGCTAGGTTTTACCCTACGTAAGCGCATGTATCAATTATAGTATAACAATGGCTTAAGTAAGGAATATCGATCCCACAGAGACTGAGATTGTTCACTTTAGCAATTCAAAAATACTAAATTATATTTTCTAAAAATAGTTTGTTTGGGCGGTCAAAGACCAAATTATCTATTGTAACTAAAATTATCTAGAAAGGAAATTAAATTGGTTGTGATTCAGATGAGAGAGAAAATTAGGGTTTTCATTGCTCCACCACTAACCGCATAATATAGTTCCTCATTGTATCAACTGTAAGAGGGTGATCCATAACTGTGAATCAGGTCGTACCGCAAATAGCTAAATACGACCCCTAAAAAAAGTACTATCATCCAGATTGCGACAACCCGTCTCATTACTGACCTAACTAGTACATGTCTATTATACTACTCTAATCTACTCCTACTGCATGAAAATAAACTAAAACATGCCTATATTAAATCTCTAAGGCACGGATTGTGTCAACCTAGGGTTTCAAGTTTCATTACCACCATTGTGTAGAAAACCATAATTAAGCATCCGAGTTCTTGCTCATATTGAATAATCATAGTTGTGCAAAATAATACATTCATTCCATCGAAGACAACAATTTATAATAAACATATAATTTTATATTGCAAATTAGTAGGTCTGTTAACTACTACAATCATCATAGTATGGTCAGCAGTTTCCCCTCGTTACAATTGTAAATAATGAAAGAACTACATTACTTGACTAGAGTTTTGGTAGAAAAGCCTAGATACATAGTTAGTTGGCCATGGTGGAAGGTGACTGCATCATTGATGTAGAAACACCCTCCATGGTCTTCTTCTTCGGATCTCTAGGTTGAAATATGGCTCTCAACAACAGCAAGTCTGAACGTGAGAGAACTCTCTTAATGAACGTGAACAACCCTTAACAACTAAACCACGACCCTCTGAACCACTTTACACTGATATATAATATTGTATATATAAGCAAGGGTATAGAGAGACCCTTTTCAGTCTTTTCACTCTAAATCTCATGTAAACCCTAACTTATGATATATATAAGTGTATATACATGTATATAGAGGTCTGGAATCATAGGCACGTCTTCAAATCGAATCGAGGGTAGAATAGAAAAAAATAATCGAAAAACCACAAAACTTGCCACAGCTACGCTTCAAGCGTACCTGGCCTATGCTTCAAGCGTAGTTGGCTTATGTTTCAAGCATAGGTCCAAGCGCACTTCCAAGCGTAGGTCCAAGTGTACCAAGCGTAAAAATGTATTTTCTAGCCACTTTTTGAAACTGAAAGCGTAACAACAAGCGTAGGTATTTTATGGAAATCCACTTTTCTCCGTTCATGCACCAAAATGACCACCTTGAACTCACGATACTTTTTGCTGAAGATGACGGCTTCTGGAAATTCATTTTTTGCCCTCCGGGAGCCATTTTTGTCTCGGACTGCCTCTTCAACTCTCCTCTTTGAATAGAAAGAACACATTCTTCAGTTAATTCAACGAAGTTAGCTCCATTTCTTCCTTAAGCTCCTGAAACATGCTTTAACATACAAACAACATAAAAATACTAATCTTCTTCTTTCATCCCATCTGGCTTCTGCCATTCCAATGGTAAATACAAATTCTTCTGGTATAACACATCCTCAATTTGCATCTTCCAGAAGGCAAAGTTTGTACCATTAAACTTCTTGATCATACTTGTCTTTTCTTCAGCCATAGCTCCCACTGAGAATATTTGAGGTGTTCGGAGTCAAATCATGCAAAAGCGATCACACTGTTACGTCCGGAATGGTCCAAAAATTTAAGAACGCCTTTTGCTGATGACGTGGATGTCCCTGATGATGTGTCACTGATGTCACTGTTGAACTGACCAAGTACTCAGTAACTGGATCTTCGAGTACTCGGTGAACCTTTCTTCGAGTACTTGGTGAAGACTTCACTCGTCTTCTCCGACCAGTGTGTGGCCGGACTGGTTTTGCCGGCAGAAACTTGTAACGGCGTGTGGGACCTCCAACGACGATGCGTTTTACAATCTCGGCTTCGTCTTGATGAAACGAAGCTCCTGGTATGGTTGGTTTGTGATTTCGTGCAAGTTGATCCTACAAATCTGAACCAGAATGTACAACTTCTGGATTTGCTTCAACCTAAAGCTCTGATACCACTTGTTAAGGTTTCCACACCTTCCCAAGAACACTTTGAGGGAATACAAACCCTCCGTTCGAAAACCGTGCACACCTATAAATCAGAAATCGTACACAAACACAACCAAACAATCTACACAAAGATATATACGTGGTTCAGCCAAATTGGCCTACGTCCATGGAGAACATCGTTTCACTATAATCAATGAGAGGATTACAAGGGGATGATCCGCAGATCATACACTTACACATACACAGTGTATACTCATGCCTGTATCACCCAAAATAATATAAGCATATATTATTCCTAACTATCACTAATAAGAATACTAATTTGTATCTCTTCCCTCTTTCTCTATCTTGTGCATACAATACAATAGGGTTGACCCCTGTATTTATAGGAGAGGCTGGAGTGGAGGACAAGTTAATTGGTGTCCATACAAATTAGAATATGAGTCAATTTAGGTCAAAACATTTAATTCCCGAAACTGGGCTACTGAGTACTTAGTGACACTCCCACCGAGTACTCAGTGACTACGCAAGTTCGCACAATTTTCTGCCACTTTTCCTCTCTAGTGCGCAATTTCGCACGATTGCGAACTTACCGAGTACTCGGTGGTTCTTCACAGCAACATTTCCTTTTGACCTTTTTTACTCCAATTCTCTTCTCAAACCTTAAGGGAAGGAGTCATCAATGCTAACACATCACCATAGCAGTAATCAAGGAATAATATATGTTTTATATATTTTACATAATATATAAACCACATCCAATAAGCATAACTAAGTGTAATATGCATTAGAAACTCTGAATTCAAAACATATAAATCAAACATTTCTAGATAGAACTGAAAACTTTTGCATCAAAGAGAACAATACAGAGTAATAGACATATCAAGACAATGTCCGAACTTTCAATGGATGTATCATACCGAGTCATTATTTACCACAACTGCTTATTCATCAACAAGCTTAAATAACAACCATACCTTTTATCATCTTTCAAATTTTTGGAATTAAAATAAGCTTCTAATTCATTTGTTTATAATCCTAAGAACCACAATCCATTCTAATATGTTTTAGGGCCCATTTGGAGAGGGTTGTTTTTGTTTTTGGCAGGCCAAGTTGGGAACAAAACTTCCATCTCTGAGTTTGTTTTCACCACAACTGCTTTGACTTATCCTTTTATTCAAAGGATAAGTATTCCTCATTTAGAATTTCCTCATTGATAACCATGTATCCAAAACACATCACTCTCCTTCTTTTTGGCCCTTTATCATTGAAATAATAATCAACCCTTTTTCATTTTCCAACTACTTAAAACATATTGATGGGCTTCTCCATTAATCATTGGCCCATCTTGGCCGATTTCATTCTCCTTTTTTTTCGGCCCACAACATTAGCCCAAAACTTGTCCTCCTCTGGCCCAATGATTTAAGCTCATTTCACTTTCTCTCTTTGTCACGTCATCTACCAAATTGGGATGTCAACAATGCCCCCTAATTTCAAAAAATAAAAGGTTTTGCCTCCCTTTTATTCTTTGGAATTATCAATTCCCCAATTTTCTCTTTAAACTTATCAATCGATCAATACCAAGAATCCTATTGATTCTCATTTAAAGTTTTGACAACCGCTTCCCAAAATCTATCCACCTTCATCCTTAATCATCTCCCACGCTTAAACATTTATGCCTACATATACTTGTATTCGTTTGATCCATTCCAAACACATACTTTTCTTCTCTGCAAAGCCCTAGCCGATTCAGCTTCAAACTCTTTTCTAGCAAAAAACCCAACTATGGTTCCTAAAATCGACAAAACTGAGCTCCCACTGGAATACCCAAATCCTAATTCCACTTCTAATGCAACCATAACCCGTAAACTCATTGACTCATTACCTCCTAATCGGCTATATCTTGACGACATTATTTCTCTCCTTTCAGGTTCCTTTGGATTAGGGCCAACTTTTGCTCAATACCCTCCAGTTGAGCTTGATCCTCACTACCCTTCGACCGAATCATGTCTTCCACTTGTTCATGCCTTAAATCATCTTCAAAACAACACCAAAATCCCTGTCAATGTACGAAATTGGCATTCTTCGACTGCCGATTTGATCAATTGGGTTAACTGGATGGCTTCTGCAAAATCAACAATATAGAAGCAGCAAGGAATTCATGATACTATCATTCTTAGCTGATCCACTATGCTATCTTCCACTTGTTCATGCCCTAAAAATTTTGGTCATCTACTACAAATTCATTTCATTTCGAATGTGGGATGGTGGGACCTACTATGAGAGATGTTTGCTACCTCACTGGTCTGAAGACCACTGGAGAAGAGGTCAATTGCCTCATGGATACCCCCACCATTGCGTTTGAATTTCCAGAGAAAACCGATGGTGCTAAATTGACAGAAGGTTCTCATGGTCCCTTCATCTCAGCAAAAATGAAAGATAAAGGAGAACTAGTTGATGATGACGAACATGTTGCCTTCCTCTTATGTTGGCTCAACAAATGTCTACTCTATGTCCCAGCCATACAGGTCACAAAAGAACTCATACCCTTAGCCAAAGGACTGTCTACTGGTCGTACTTAAGCTTTAGCGCCCTTGGTTTTGTCCCATCTATACTGAGGTATGTATGACCTTCAGAACGGTAATTTTACTCACACCGGTGGCCCATTATGGCTCCTCCAATTGTTGTTTCAATTGTACTTCCTAGAACTTGCTCCATCAGTTAGACCTCCATGAATGATCCACTGATTTCCTTTACTTATGCACAAATACCCACTCCCACCTATTCTATTTCTGAGTATTTTGATTTCTTTTTTACTAAATGCAAAAGTAGATCACCTCTTCAATTCATGCCATTTCTGAACTGTAAAACTGCTCATTCTTGGCTTTTCCAACCATCTACGACTTCATCTGAACAAGAGAGGGAAGAATTTTACTCTTGTTGGGCCTCTTGTCTCCTCGGCAGAGATTTGCATTATGGCCTTACAAAACTTGGTCCCCATTATAGCCAATCAGGAGTTGAACAATATATCCCTTCTCAATTTGCACGGTAGTTTGGCTTGACTCAGTTAATCCCCTTTTCCCCATACCTTTCTTTCAATCAGAACTTTCACCGTAGGGTGAGATTTGATGCAAAAGAACAAGTTTTAGAGGTGACCAACAAATTCAATCATTTGAGATTGGGTTTTGTTTTCAAGGAATTCAATGTCACTACTACTGTCGATCCTTACTTCACTCAATGGTGGTCATAATACTGGGCTCAAACAACTGCTTTCCCTCAATATTCACAAGCATGTTTTCACAAACTCTCCATCCTTGGTCTTTTTATGCGATTTTAATGTTGTTTACCCATTTCACCTTACAACAGCAAGTTCCTCAGCAATCTGGCCCTAGCTCATCAGGACAAACCAAAGCCTCTTCTGCCTCCAAGGTCCCATCAGCACTAGCCAATCGAACTAGATTACGGGCTAAAAAATGTATAAAAATTTCCAAATGGCCTATTTGGTCTAATTAATTAATTTACTATGATGACCTTTACTTCTTCAATTTAAGCTGTTGATACCAAGACTACTGCTAAGAAATCCACCTCCCAACAAGTTGATCCTCAAGAAGCCATTCCAAAGCCCAAGGTAATCATATTTTTGACTTAATCTTTCCTCATTCTAATCAGCCTAACTTTATTTTATCTCAGCTGAAAAGAATCAAGAAAACTTCTTTGGGTCCCAAAGGTGCAAAATAATACTATGAGGGTCATGAAGTAGACGTCCTTGGGTCTTCTTGATCATACTCAACAAGCTCCAGTAAGAAACATTTTCTTCTTTTAAAACAATATTGTTGTTTCTCCTTGAATTGCAAACTTACTATTGATTTTCCATATAAAATAGGGTAATCCAAAATCAGAACCAATGGAAACATCCCCAGCGAATAAAAACCAAAGCCCTTTCAAAAGCCCAAGCTCTTCAATTCCAGTAACCACCGACACTCCAATGTCTCCCTCTCAAGAAGCTACTGATCCGACAGGCAATTCGTCATAAATTTAACAGCCATCAGCAAGCCCATCAGCAACTCAGCAGATTCCTCAAGCATCACCTCCTTGAGCAACCACCAACCATTAGCATGAAGTTCCTTCGGCAAAATTTGCCTCTTCAACACTACAACATTTTGATACTCAATCTGCACAACCCTCTGAAGTCTTAGCCAGTTTCGAATTTTCCACTGGCAGTTATGATGACCTGTTTAAGTCGTTTCTAGCCGAAGTTACAGAAGAAAGACCTCCCTATGAATCAACTGTCGATTCTGACTCCACCGTAAAGGCATCCCTCAAGGCCCATCTCCTTCAACTCCTTAATTCTGACAACTAGACTTGGCCAATATTGGCTAATGATTTCAGGTCCTCCTTATAAAAACCCATTGCTTGCAGAAGCATCTCTGCAGATCTTAGAGCCACTGCTAGTGAGATTCTGCCTAGACTCCCTTCTTTCACTTCATCTCTGACTTCTGCTTTCCAACTATTGGACTCCATTACTTTGAAAGAAAAGGCTAAGTCAGCTTTGCAACAAAAAATCTTATCGTCTACCCAAATTTATGCCGATAAGAGAAAAGAAGATGAAGCTCTGGCTCAAGAAGAGAAAACCCTGTTAGAAGCTTTAGCCGAGGTAAATGCAAGACAATAAGTGGTGAGCTGTAATCTTAGCCAATTGGCCAGAGAAGCTAGCAGGACGGAGAGAAGCATCAATCTCTTAGAAACAAGCTTCAATCTGTGGAAGTTAAAAAAGGCATTTCCCTTACCTCAATTTCAAGTGCACAAGCAATTTGGGATAATCTAAAGTCTCGTATTTTATAGATGTAGTCCTTTTCCAGGCCCTTATGTTTTGTCGCCTCATGTCTGCTATTTTGGATATAAATTTTGTAATTTTGTAACAACAAACATTTATGTGAAAATTAAACTTGTCTTTTGAAGAAATAAGAACAAGCTATGTTATTTATTTTATTGTTATTATTCATCTTCCAACATGCCACACAAGTGACAAAATTAAACTTCAAGAAAAGAAATAAAAAATAAAAAATAAAATCAAAGATTAAAAGGAAAAGAAATACACATGAATGGCTACCAATTTTTGAAGTTAACCCTTCCACTCATAAAGACTAGGCCGATATTGCTTCAAATATTTTTCGTTAATCAACCTTGGGTGTTCCATCCCATCCAGATCTTTCAATTTATAAGCTCCTTCTTTTACTACTTCTGAAACTTTGAAAGGACCCTCCTAATTAGGAGTTCATTTCCACATTTTTCTATTGATCTTTCCTAAAGGTAATGCTACCTTCTAAACTAAATCTTCTTCAGCAAATCCTTTAGGCTTAACCCTTTTATTGTAGGCTCTCATCACCTTTTTCTTGTGGGCAACCAAACGATCAAGAGCTTCCAATCTTGTATCTTCTATGTTTTCTAACTCGGCCAGCATTGCTTCATTATAATCTGCCGAAATGAACTTGTGTTGCAAAGCTACCCTTTCCAATTTAATATTCATCTCCATCGGCAACACAACATCATGTCCAAAAGTCAATCGATAAAGAGTTGTTCTAGTGCTTGTCCTCTTGGAATTTCTGTAAGCCCACAACGCCTCTTACAAGGTATCATGCAACCCCTTAGGCTTCTCATCGATCATTTTCTCAATAATCTCTATCAAAACTTTATTGGAAGCTTATGCTTGTCCATTCCCTTGGGCATAATAAGGAGTAGAAGCTAACATCTTTACTCCTTGACTCTCAACATATTTTAACACTACATCTCCCCTAAAAATTGATCCATTATCAGCAGTGATTGTTTCTGGAAAGCTATATCTAGTAAAGATATACTTTTCCAGAAAATTAACCACAGTAATTTGAGAAATAAATTTGTATGGAATAGCCTCTACCCATTTCGTGAAATAATCGGTTGCTACCAAGATCCAATGATGCCCTTTTGATAAAGGAGGATTGATTTTGCCGATTATATCCATAGTCCATCCTCTAAAGGGCCATGGCTTGATAATCAGCTGCATTTCAATTGCCGGAGTCCACTGGATCGGTCCATGCTTTTGACAAGCCGCACAACCTCTAGCATATTCTATGCAATCTCTTTTTATATTTGGACAATGGTAAACATATCTTTTGATTAACCATCTCATCTTGATTCTTACTTGATGAGCTCCACAAATCCCTTCGTGTACTTCAGCCATGATTTGAAGAGCCTCGGCCTTGCTGATGCACAAAAGTAATAACTCATCTTCCACATTCTTTTTGTACAGTTCTTTATTAATCAACACATATTGCACAACAAGCCTTCTGATTTTCCTGTCAGTTTTGGCACTGGGGTATTTTAAGTACCTTGCAATGGGAGTTCTCCAATCATCATCATCATCCAATCCTTCTAATTCAATGATAAATTTTTCTGCCATATCATTATTTCTTTCCTTGACTGAAGGTAAACTCCTCCTAGAAACTTTGACCAATCTCTCATTTAAGCCATCTGGGACTTCGATGCTTGTTGCTAACTGAGCTAAATCATTAGCCTCTTTATTCATAACTTTTGGCCGATACTCCAGTTTTACTAATGTAAACTGTTGAATCAGCTGAGTTGCCATTGAATGAAAAGGCCTCAAATGCCATCTTAGGCATTTAAAATCTTCAGTGATCTGATTAAGAACCAAGCTTGAATCTCCCATTATATGCACATCTTTTACTGATATTTTTAATAAAATTTTCCAGCCTAATTATTAAGGCCTCATACTCAGCTTAGTTATTTGAGCACTTGAAATCAAGGAAGAAAGAAAAAACTGTTTTTATACCATTTGGTGAAATTATGACGATTCCAGCTCCAGCTCCAGCTCCATTGGCGGTACTAGAACCATCAAATTTCAAAACCCATGGTACCATGAACAGTGCATCCATTTCTAACTCATCGGGGACAAATGGATCAATATCAGTGGAAGGATAAACGACTAAGAAATCAGCCAACACTCTTCCTTTCACTGACTTTTGTGGTAGATAGGTAAGATTAAACTCCATTAGAGCAAGATCCCACTTACCTATTCTACCTGTGATCAAGGCCTGGACAACATATATTTATTCAAGTCAGTTTGGCACACGACGTACACATCAACAGGCATCATTTAAACCCTTAATTTCATTGCTGAAAAATACAAAGTCAAACATAACTTTTCAATTAGTGTATATCGGCCTTCAACAGGAGAAAGTGTTCGGCTAAGATATTAAATTGCATGTTCCTTGCCAAACTCATTATTCTGTGGTAGCATGCTGCCGATTGACTTGTCTGTTGTCGATAGGTACAATTGTATCGGCAACTTTTTCCTTGGGGGCATGATAACTGGTGAATTTGACAAGTACCTTGATTTCATCAAAAGCCCTCTAGTGTACTTCTTCCCACTTGAACTCTTCTTCTGACTTCAGCTTCAAAGGAGGCGAAAATGGTCGTGTCTTTTCGACGCAATTGGTGATGAAGCGCCTAAGAAAATTAATTTAACCGGGAACCTCTGTAATTCTTTCTTGGATCTCGGTTGCACTGCTGCCTTTATTGCTTTAACTTTATTCCTGTCGATTTTGATGCCTCACTGATGTACCAAAAATCCAAAAAAATTGCTTGTCGATACCCCAAATACACATTTTATTGGATTCATCTTCAACTTGTGTGATCTCATCCTTTCAAAAGCGGCTTTAAGATGCTCTAAATGTTATTTTTTGGCCGAATATTTAATAAACACGTCATCAATATATACTTCCATAAATCGGCCCAACATATCATGAAAAATTGCATTCATATCCCTCTGATAAGTTGCCCCCGCGTTCTTCAACCCAAATGACATGATTACCCATTCAAAGGTACCTATTGAACCTGGGCAGCGGAAAGCCATTTTGGAGATGTCTTCCTCCGCAATATAAATCTGGTTGTACCCTGAATGACCATCCATAAAAGTCATGATCTGATGTTTGGCAGCCGCATCTATCAATTGATCGGCCACGGGCATGGGATACTCATCTTTGGGTGTCGCTGTATTCCAATTTCGAAAATCAACACATACCCTCAGCTTCTCATTTTTCTCGACGACTGGTACAATATTTGATATTCATTCAACATACCTTGTTGTTCGAATGAATCCAACCCCAAGTAGCCTTTTGATTTCCTCTTTGACCTTCAACACCACTTCTGTCGACATCCTTCTAGGAGGCTGTTTGTAAGGTCTAAAGCCTTCCTTGATAGGTAACCGATGTTCAACAAGCTCTCTTGATAAACCCGACATTTCTTCATAACTCCAAGCGAAACAATCTTTATAGTACCTGAGTAATTCAATAAGCTGATGTTGGAAATCGGCTTTAAGTAATGCACTAATATATATAGGTCGTGGGTCTTCTTTAGTACCTAGATTAACCTCCAATAAAGGATCTTCCACCTCAACCTTCACATCTTCTAATTTGGCAGGAGCAGCTTTCAGATCCGTCAGTTGGATTGCATCCAGCCGAACTGTATCCTCCCATTCAACTTCGATCATATTGGCCGAATATAACTCTTCTAAGCATTTCTCTCTAGCCTCTCTTTTCTCGGCCAGATACGCTTTTAATCGAATACAAGCGGCCCTAAAAGCCTGCTCATATTCTTCTTTCTTCTCTTTACTCAGCTTCATCATTAACAACAATTTTAGCAACAAATGCCTGAGGCAAAAGCATCCTCGACCTAGTTCCATCCTCCATTAACTCTGAAACCTTTGAACCTAACAACCTACGCCTGACAGTGGCCATTTTCGGCCAACCTTCTTTATCGGTGCCTTCAGACCTGATCGGTACACACCTTTCATCATAAAGTACTGTTTCACCCGAATACACCCTTGTTACAAAGGGTTTATTGTCCGATTCAACGATCTTGACTTCATTCCCATCCCATAATATGAGCATTTGATGTAAAGAGGACGGGATGCACATATTCGGATGTATCTAGTCTTGGCCCAACAACATATTATAAGCAGCAATTGAATCAATAATAAAAGGCCGAAACAGATGCTTGTCCCCCAACTGATACCTCTAAAGGCAACATCCCCCTGGTGTTGGTCACACTTCCACTAAAACCGCTAACAACAACCTCGGTTGGTATTATATCATCCAAAGTATTTCCAAGGATCGGTAAAGTTGAAGAAGGGATGACATTTAACACAAAACCATTATCAACGAGAACTCGGTCTATTCGTTGCCCCTCAACCCATACCTTCACATACAATGGTCTGAGTTGCTGAGTCATAGCCAGATGAGGTTTTTCAAATATAATTTTCTCTACCGACTTTGGCTTTGCTAATTCTTTTGCTTCTTCTTATTGATTAGAATCCTCAGCAGCAACCACTTCTTTTCCCTTCTCTAGACTTTTTTCTTGATGCTTGGAATGTGGCTAGTAGAAGAAAAGTCATATTGCAACTTACATCATAGAAAACAGTGCCAAAATTTAACCTGCGCTTCACAGAGTGTTTGGGATCTCGATAAAAAAACTCATCACTATCATCATCACCCTTTAAGATTCTAACTACTTCGGTCGAACACTTTGAATCGACAGATTTTCCTGATTCAATAACCATAGGGTCTTCCTTTTCTGGCGATATTGATTGAGCATGTTCCATCATCTTTATTATATACTCCGTTCTCCGCCTTTGCATCCTCTTCTTCTGACTCCTTGAAGGACATTCTGACCCTTCATCCCTTGGCATAGGGAATTTGGGGTGTCAAACTCTGGTCCACTTATCAGTCGGCACAATGGGTGGTCGCACTACCCTTGGTCTTTAATAATCTGTACCCCTCTGTGTCCAAACCTCTGACCGCATCATGGGTCTTCGCGCTGGCAATTGATAACGATCTTGCCTTCTGGGCTCGATGATTGCCCCTAGTCGAGGACCAAAAATGACTTCTCGGCCCATTGTCTGGTTATAGTTGAGCCGATCATGAACACTTCTTCTGGAATCAGCAAGACTCCTAATCTGAACTGGAGCTTTGCCACAATTCCTACAATCTAGGCACCTTCTTTAGGCCAGAACTTCACGTGCTTCTTGAAGCTCTTTCTCCAATTCCTTCACCGTTTTTATCAGTCGACTTCTTTTTTGGCTGATCATCCAAAGTGATGGTATTGGCTGGTGTAATCTTTGGGAAAGGATCTTCATCCACCCCCATAACTTCTTTTTTTTAGGGAACTGCAATGTGTCATCCTCAATGGCCTTATGTAAAGTATTCCTAAAAATAGTGCAATTATTAGTGGTATGCGTCCAAGAATTATGAAACTTATAGAATTCATTTCCTTTTAGTTCATTAGATGAAGGAATGTTTTGTCCCTTAGGTAAAAGAATCTGTTTATCAGCAAGCAAATGATCAAAAATCTGTTCGGTCTTTGAAAGGATGAAAGAATAATTCTTCCCTGTATCAGCAGATCCCTTCTTGAATGTTGATCCCGCTGACTGACCACCTCCAGTAGTTGGCTTTGGTTTACTTAATGCTTCGCAAATATAAGGCTTCTTAATGCCCATTTCTGCAAAATTCGCCTCCAGATCTTCTTCGACTTCAATCTGAAAAGTTTCATAGTTGGGATCTCGGTAATAAGTCCCCTTTGAAGTTGTCTTGCGCTCCTTTCCCTCTTTCAACAATGCTTCATATCTCAAGGCTTTATCGGCAAGATCAAATAAATCATGGAACTCCATTCCTTCAAACCGCTTCCTTATCTCAAACTTCAGGCTATTCAAAGCAAGTCTCACAAATTCAGCTTTTGGCAAATTAACTCGGCATCTCATCTTTACGCGCCTAAATCAGGAAATGAAAGTTTCAGCAGTTTCGCTCGACAATTGTCTTAGACGAGAAATATCAGCTAATGTTGCTTCTATCTCTATTTGATAAAATTAAGCGTGAAACTGTTCTTCCATTTGCCACCAATTGAAAACTGAATTAGCTGGCAACCTAATATACCATGTAAACGTCGGTCCCGTCAATGAATTCAGGAAGAGTCTCATTTTTTGAAACTAATTGTTGCTTGCTTCTCCACATTGAACAGTGAAATGACCGATGTGTTCAATTGTTGATTGGTTTCCCTCTCCACTGAACATCGTTAAATCAGGAACTTTATACCCTCTGGGGTACTCATGCAAATCTACCTGCTCTGGGTATAGCTTCTTGTATATTGGTCTGCCATTGCGTCTCATACCTTGGCCAAGTTCTTGCTAGATCAAATCTAACACTTGCCCCCTGTCGAGCAGGCCATTTCGTGGAACTGGCTCCACCAAAGGTAAAACTGGTTGTGAAATCGACACGTGTTGCCCCTAGGCAAGGGCACATTGATGTTATTATTCCTCCATCTGTTTTGGTTACCCCCAGCATTTGCGGGTTCTTGTGCAGGATTACCTTGTTGTCTCTGTTGGTTTTGCCTCAGTGCAGGCGGCTGATACGGTGGGACCACCGGTTGGAGCGAAACTTCCTTCGCTGGAATTATAACTGTAGTAGAAGTTTTTGGGTTCACCGACGTTTTTTTTGCTTGCTGATGACTTGTTGTATTTGCTAGCAAAATCGCGAGATCAATAAGTGGAACGGTTGAACCCTGAGTGCTAGATCCCTCACCAATAATCGGCCTCCGATTAGCCTTAGCTTCTTGACACATTTCTTTGATTTCTTTGCTGATAAATCTAATCATATCAACTATTGGAACCAAACTATCCTAAAATAGCGATAGTGGCCCCTCAATGGTGGTTTCATTCATAGGTTCCCGCAGTGCTTCCTCCATTTATTGTTCTGGCAATAATTGTAGTTCATCTTCAGTATCATCATCTTGAGAAAGCATATGACTTCTTTTAGGCGGCATGCTTCCAATGTCACTCCCAACCAATGGTTCGGCCGGGCATGCCAAAAATTGTTTCCTCTTAAATCGGCTAAGTCAGCCAATTTTGTCGATTTGCGCAGGTATGCTAGGAACCTTGACCTAGGCTCTAAAGGTTGTACAAAAGCAAAAATAGTCTCCTTTGATTTTGAATTCTACAGGCACACGTGAGAGAGAGAACATGGAACTCTCACTTTGGGTTTTTTTCTTGCCTCAATGTAGAGGACTTGCAATGGTTGAGAATGTAACATTGGAAACCACATTTTCCACACAACCAATCGACATGTTTGAATGAAAAGTGTAAAATGTTGAATAAAATAAAGAACTTGAAATTAAAAGAGAGCTTTGAGAATTGAATAAAGGAAAGCTTCAAAATGAAATAACAAGGCAGTGAATTAAACTGGAAATTGAAATAAGTAAGACTGAATGAAAATAATAACTTGAAAGTAATGAAAAGAAGGCTTGAATTGAAATGCCAAGGCTGAATTAAAGTAAAGACTTTGAAAAATATAAACTTTGCAAGAAAAAAAATAACAATGAGAGTTTTTGGAAAATAAAATGACAAGTGTACTACTTGAATTGTTTGATTAGTGTGAGGTATTTATTTATAATTTACAAAACTTAACAAGCTTCCTAAAAACTTACATCACGTGCAACAAACTGTATCTAGATTCAAAATTTAAACATTAGAGCACATACAAAATTGAACTTTAATTCATATCTTCTTATTCCGCACTGATGTATATATATCCTGATTTGTGTTTTATCTCTAACTTCCATCTCTGAGTTTGTTTTGACCATAACTCCTTTGACTTATCCTTTTATTCAAAGGATAATTATTCCTTCTTTTGAATTTTCTCACTAATAACCATGTATCCAAAACACATCACTCTCTTTCCTTTCGGCCCTTTATCATTAAAATATTAATCAGACCTTTTTCATTTTCCAACAAGTTGATAGGCTTCTCCATTTTCTCCGAATCATTGGCCCATTTCATTATCCTTATGTTTCGGCCCACAACATTGGCCCAAAAATTGTCCTCCTTTGGCCCAATGATTTAAGCTCATTTCACTCTCTATTTGCCACGTCATTTACCAAATTGGGGTGTCAACACCTAGGATGTGTATAAAGGATATAAACACCAAAGTTGACTCCCAATTATAAGAGGATTAAATAAGAGAGGAATCCTTGTTCAGAAAGGAAACAGTGATTTCAGAAAGATTTGCAGTCAACTTCAGGAGCTTATATCTCGGTCAAACAATATCCGAATTATGTGATATTTAAACCTATCATCAATATCTTGAAGTCATTTTTTGAACGATATATTACACAACTTTATCCAATGTGTGTACCTCCATATATGATCAAAAGAGTTAGAAGTGTCCTGGAGGAAAAAGCTGGAAATTTTAGAATCGGGCTGAAATTTTATTTTGACTCAAATTGATCCATGTTGACCCGAATGACCTTGAGTTTGACCTAAACAACTATAAGCACATGTATATCACATATTATACATGATTTTGAAGGGTTTGGCTCAGTTGATGGTGAAATTACCAAAGAGGGAGAACTTAGGGTTTCTCCTCTCCATTGCCTATAAATACCAAGTTCTACAATAGAGGAGGTACGGTTTTTGAGAGATCTCTGTAGTATTCTATCATTCATATTCTTCTACAGAGATTTATGGTGAGATAAGATCATTGAGTGATTATATATCTTCTAGTCCTCTATTGGTTTGAGTTTCTCCAATTGTGTTTCTACATCGAAGATTTTTATGCACAATTGGATGAGTGGTTGCTGAAAAATCATCACACCATCTATCGTAATGAGGTTGCTTTGATCCGTTGAAGAACGGAGCTGTCTGAGTGCGGAGATCAGAGCGAGAAGCTTCATGGTTATTTGGTCAATTGAGAAACAGAACCGTCAGAGTACGGAGCGGAGCGAGAGCTTCGTGGAGCGTGAGTGAATCAAGTATTTCAGACGTCGAGTGTAGAACAACAGATTACATCAGTTTTAAGTACTGTTTTCATAGAGTCTGTAAAAATTCTCTAATTCATAATGCATCGATACTCGAGTGTATCCATGGTTTTTACTTGGAGTCTTTCCAAGGTTTTCAACGTAAAAATATCGTGTGTCTCCATTGCTTTATTTTTTACACTTAGATTATTCGTTGCATGATTTATCTTGATAGATAATTGGATTAAATTTGAATTTTCCACAATTAATTTTAATTTGTCAATAAATCCACAAAAAGCCTATTCACCCCCCTCTAGGCTATTTTCATTGATCGTCTAGGTAATTTCAATTACTATCAGAGTGTGGTTGCCCTGATTTAAGTTAACTACCTAGGGTTAGATATTGAACTTAGATGATGGAATTTCTTCGTGAACAAGGTTTTCTTGATAAGCCCTCTATTTTTTATAGGTTAAATAATGAGGATGATGATGATTGTGACGATTCGCTTCAAGCTAAGTATAAAAATTGCATGATAAGTACACTCATCTTAGCAAAGTTTTCTCAAAATCTATTAGTAGATTTAAAAGTGTTGACAAGGAAAAAGAATCCTTAAGAGAATAATTAACCAGGATTACCCATGACTTTAATCAACACATGACTGATAAGTCTGAATGGATTTAAAATTTGAGAAAGTCTGAAAAAGAAAGGATGGAGATTTTAAAGCATGTAGAAGATCTCAATAAGAAACTAACAGATGTAAGATCTGATTTGATTGAGAAATCTGTGAAAATTGGAGATTTGGAGAAACATTTGGAAGATGCTCAATCTTGTGTCAGTGGAACTCTTAAGCTTGATCATATGTTGAGTGTAGGAAAGTCTGTGGGAAATACTAAAGGTTTGGGGTTTAAAGGAACATCGAGAAATCATAATGTCATTCCCAAAACTATTTTTGTTCAGGGATCTCATGTAGAATCGAGTTCTTCTTAAGGTAAATCTGATAGGAATTTTAATGCTCAATCTTATGTCAGAAAACCTGTTGAAAGAAGGGATCTTTTTACCTCTAAGGGTTTGAAAAATTATTTTCAAAAGTTTGTTCCGATATGCCATCATTGTGGAGTGAAATGTCACATTCAACCTTTGTGTTCAAAGTTAAAAGGAAACACTTTGAAACAACCAATGTTGAAGATCAAATTAGGGTTTTGAGTAAAGAGATAAAAAATTTGTCTAACCATGCAAGTAAAACACCTAAGATCAGACAAGCATGGGTTAGAAAAGGTGAGCTACATTATTGTGATGCTCATGCATGGGTTAGAAAAGGTGAGTTATATTTTTGTAAGGCTCATACTGAACTTAGAGCATGTGACTCTAGGCACATGAAAGGAGATAAGTCAGTAGTTGATAATCTCAAAGATAGTGATGGTAAGAATGGTTCTTTTAATGAAAATAAAAAGTCTAAATGTTTAGGAAATGGCACCATTGTTGCTTCTGGTCTACCTAGACTGGAACATGTTGATTGTGATATAGGCTGAAAAGCTAATTTGCTTAGCATTAGTCAGATATGTAATGATTATCAATATGTCAATTTCCATCGTGATAAATGCATTATTAATGACTCTTTTAGAAATTATCTTATGAAAGGTGTACGTACATCTGATAATCGGTATTGCATATTTCCTAAAGTTTGTACTGAGAAAGGTTTAGAGTTTTTATCCACAGCTTCTCAGTCAAGTGACATCTCTACAGAATCATTAGATTTTCAAAAGCATGTGCATCTTAGAAAATTTAGTGACATGTTATCATTAGGATAATTGTCTTCATATATATCATTTTAGGAATATCTTGCATTATCTTTTATCCTATAATTGATACATTATCGTGCATTTTCTATTATTGGTATATTTATTTTATTTTATTATGCATGCATCATATTTTGTTACTGTTAGGGTTATATATGCATGCATCATTATGACAAAAATTAAAAATAAATAAATAGAAAAATTCTTAGCATGTTGAGCTTAGCTAAGGGTACAAATGGTTGTCATATTTCACTTTATTCTCATATTTACTTTTCTTATTATGCTTATGAGAATTGAAGTCCTTAGTCTGACCTAAGGTTATGAGTTCTTCACTTGACATGCTTAAGTATTATTTTAGAATTCATTAAACTTTGGGTGCTTCTTTTACTTCGAAGATGACTGTAATACTTGTTGAAACTTTTAGTCTTTTTCATCTAATCCGAAGTGATATGTAGGTTCATGAGCTATATTAGATTGATCTATGGTTTGAAATACCTTTTGCATGTTTATGAATATTGTGGTGATGTTGAAAAGAGGAAAGAATGAGATGTTTAAAATATAGAAATGCAAAAAGTAGTACTTCGATCTGAGTAACCGGGCATATTGCCTCAGTAAGGATTAAGCGTTCGCGTAAAAAGGGGAGAAAACTAAAGAGCTTAAATCCCATGGAAGAAGCTCGGGCCAATTGCTCGGGACTAAAAATCCTCGTTGTAAAAGACAAAAAGGGATATGGTGAAAAGGTTGAAAATATTAAATTGTGTTTTTTTTATTGAGTAATAAGGTCTAAATTAATGATTTGACTTCTAGCTTAGGTTTTGAACTGAAGTATCATCACGGTTAGTGAGGAGAATGTTAGAATTAGCACGTATCGCTTTCATCTTAATTGTTTACTTGCACCTGAATATTGTTTCATATATGCAAATGTTATATAAAGCTTGTCTTGTGACTGCTTATGACTACAAGGTACGTGTGCTGACGTTTTTCACTATCATATGTATAGTAGCTAAATCAAATATGCGAATATGATGTGTTAATGATTAGTTCATTGTCTCTACTGCCCTGCTCACTTGTTTCTAAAAACAAAAATATTTTTTGTTTTGCATTTTGTATTCATGCATTATTATTAAGATCATGCATTGTAGAGATTTTTGTTACTCGAGAATCTGGATATAATCTTATAGAGTACTTTATCTTAGTATTTAGTGCTTGACTTATATTCTCTAATGTTTCCTCTGTGATTGTTTCCCTATGTTTTCATCTTAAGGCTTTCTCTTGTTTCTCTCATGTGTTTTATTTTTTTTATTGTTCCTTGTCATTTCAGTGACAAAAATGGGGAGAAATATTGAGTAAGGGGGAGTAATGGTTTAAGGGGGAGAAGTATTGAGTAAGGGGGAGTAATGGTTTAAGGGGGAGAAAGAGTGTGTGTTTTATGATCATTATGCTTAGATGGATATTGTGTTTTTATTCTGATCATTTTTTATTTGTTTTCCACACTTGCGTTTAATGGTTTGTTCAGTGTTGTTGTGGTTACAGGATTGGTAGACCGTCATGAAAGCAATGTGACAGTTTATATCTATGTTTGTCAGTGTGTGTTCATAGGCATAGATGTTATGCTATAATTTGTGAGGCTATATTGTAAAACATGGTTTTGTCTCATAAATGCCAAGGGGGAGATTGCAAGAATATTTATTATAATTGTTTATGTATGGCATGTTCTAGACAATAACCATGTTGAGTGTTAGATAGGTTGTGTTGGTTTCAACGACATCTACAAGGTACAACAAAAGGCAATAGTGAAGAATACAAGAAAAATGTAGTATCGAGTAAAAATGTCTCCCGGAGGGCAAAAACAACATTTCCCAAAGTCGTCAATTCAAGCAAAAAGTATCGGGGAGTCAATAGGGTTATTTTGGCGCAGTTACGGAGAAAAGTGATTTTAACAAAAATGCCTACGCTTTCAGTTTCAAAATGTGGCTAGAAAGTGGATTTGTACGCTTTAAGGTACGCTCCAAGCTATGCATCAAGCGTTAGGGGCCTACGTTTCAACAGTAGCAAGGCTACGCTTCAGGCGTAGATGTGGCAGGATGGTTAAGTGATATGTTTCAATGAAAACAATTGTTACGTGTTGTGATCTATTATGACTTGGGCTACACTCCTATATATCCTAGAACGTGTATAAACGATATATACACAAAAGTTGATTAGATTCATTCCCAATTATAAGAGTATTAAATAAGGGAGGAATCCTAGTTCAGAAAGGAAACAGTGATTTCAGCAAGATTCAGTCAACTTTGGGAGCTCATATCTCAGTCAAGAAAGGACCAAATAAGTTGATTCTTCAGCCTAACATCATGCTCTTAAAGTTAGCTTTCCAACGATATATTACATAACTTAATTCAATGTGTGTAGATTCAGATATGATTAAAAGAGTGAGAAGTGTCATGCAGGAAAAAGCTAGAAATTTCAGAATCGAACTGAAATTTTATTTTAACTCAAATTGATCCGTGTTGACCCGGATAACCATGAGTTCCACCTAAACACCTATAAGCATGTATATATCACATATTATACATGATTTTTAAGGGTTTGGCTCAGTTGAGGGTGAAATTACCAAAAAGGGCGAACTTAAGGTTTCTCCTCTACATTGCTTAAAAATACAAAGGTCTACAATAGAGGAGGTACGGTTTTTGAGAAATCTCTGCAATATTCTATCGTTCATATTATTCTACAGAGATTTATGGTGAGAGAAGATCATTGAGTGATTATCTATCTTCTAGTTCTCTCTTGGTTTGAGTTTCTCCAATTTTGTTTTTACATCGAAGATCTTTATGCACAATTAGATGAGTGGTTGCTGAAAAATCATCACATCGTCTATCGCAACGAGGTTGCTTTGATCCATTGAAGAACGGAACCGTTTGAGTGCGGAGATCGGAGCGAGAAGCTTCGTGGTTATTTGATCTGTTGAGAAATAGAGTCGTCAGAGTACGGAGCGGAGTGAGAGCTTCGTGGAGCGCGAGTGAATCTAGACTTTCAGACATCGAGTGTAGAACAGCAGATTACATCGGTTGTAAGTAATGTTTTCATAGAGTCTATACAAATTCTCTGATTTATAGTGCATCGATACCAAAGCGTATTCGTGGTTTTTACTTTGAGTCTTTCCAAGGTTTTCCAAGTACAAATATCGTGTGTCTCTATTGCTTTATTTTCTGCACTTATATTATTCTTTGCATGATTTATCTTGATAGATAATTGGATTAAAATTGACTTTTCGGCAATTAATTTTAATTTGTCAATAAATCTACAGAAAACCTATTCACCCCCCCCCCCCCCCCTCTACGCTATTTTCATTGATGGTCTAGGTAATTTCACTTCCTTCTCCACCACCAGCCGCCACCCCACCACCACCACCGATCTACACACACACATACATACCCCTTCCCTCTCCACCCCCACCACCACCACCAATGCCACTAGCCACCACCACCGAATTGGGGCAAACCCCTCCACCCCTAATTGCCCTAAAACCCCCTTTGGAACAATCAATACAAATTGGTTCCAAACACATTTTTGGTTTTTTTTTTTGTGGAGAAAAATACAAAGACAAATACGAATACATATTTTTGTTTTTTCACCCAAAAAAATAAATACAAAAACAGGGGTATCCAAACGGGGCCTTAATATTTGTTACCCAAAAGTTTTCTTAGAGTTCTACAAGACTAACACAAATTTCTAATATTAACACATAGTGATAATCATATGATAACATATTAATACGTTAAAGAGTACATGTAAAGGCTTTAGATTGTTAGGGATATTATTTATTTATATTGAAATCTACTTATAATATTATTTAAACACAAGAATCTATAATCATGGCCTAAACCAGATATAAAGTAAAATAGAAAAATAGGTCAGTATAAAACATCAATAAAAATATAATGATAAAAGGAGTTAGAAACTTCTGGTGTATTAATGGAGAGGCACACAATGCGTTATCCTAAAGCCTTTACAGCCTCCCTACGTCCAAGTTCCAGCGGACTGTGAAGGCTCCAAGATACAGCTTCTATGTCCTCTATCTGCACGATCACAGAGAGACTAATTCCCAAGTTCTTATCTCAAGTTGCCCAACTATAAAACACAAGTATATAGAATATGGTAGATGGCTACTCATATTATCAACATAAGAAGAAGATAATGTATTGACTTAGATATATATCTCTTTGTATTCTAGAGTCTCTTTATTTATATACTCTTAGTAGACACTAGGTCTAGTAAATAATCATTACTTCGTAATGATTATTATATTTTATTACAATTCTAACCACTAATACATTTATGACCTTTTTATTATAATATTAAATATTGTAACGGTAAAGTAATTTAATATAATTATATTATTAAAAAGGAGTTTTGAAAACATTATTTTAACAAACATATCATATCGATACCCTCATCTTTAGTAAAAAACCAACATATTTGATGTTCTAAATAAAATCCGCATCACATTTAGTTATTTCCACTCTAGTTGTCGAATAGCCAAGTTATGTTGTTTCTCTCAATATTCAATCCTTGCATTGTTTCTGGCAGCATGAAGAAAATTATGTCATAATTAGTTTTTATTAGTGTTTTAACTCATAGTATAATTTATATTTTTTAGGTGATGGAAGTGAAATTCAGTCGGCTCTAATAAAATTGACTGGGCAGACGACTGTACCGGACGTTTTCATCAACGGGAAACATGTAGGTGGTTGTGACAGTAAGCCCTATTCTTCAGCTCTCTCATATTCAATTTTCTACTGATGCCTTTTGTTCTATAATTCCAACTGGTATAGTATTTGTTAGGAATTAATTCTCATCTCACACTTAGGAAATCACGCCGAAGATGATCCATACATATTTTTACTCACACACACAATCACACACATAACACACAATATTTAACCTGGTTTAACCCCAACTTTGGCATACATCCACGGATGAGAATAGATTTTATTATAATCATGTAAAGATATAATAACACCGGTAAACATACATAAACTCCACGTGAGTTTTTCCTATATACCCACGACTCATTCGCATGCTCTGCGACTCCTTCTTGCGAGACTCATTCTCGCCGTCAGTGTCTACTTTACCCATCCTGTAAACTCTCTCTACCCTTCAAAGCACATCTCCTTCTCATAAGTCTCAATTATCAACCCAAGGTGTCTATTTATAGAGTTACAAACCCAATTTCTTATTGGACAATGATTAGAATTCCTTAGAAAGTTAGACTTTCTCTAATATAAATTACCATATAAAATATACTCTAAAATAGAAAACCTAATCACAATAGGAATTTGAGACACTTTCCTAACAATCTCCACCTTGGCTTAAATTTCATTACTTCAATCATCTCTTCAAGTGAAATTATCTAGACGATCAATAAAAATAGCCTAGAGGGGGGTGAATAGGCTTTTAGTGGATTTATTGACAAATTAAAATTAATTGCGGAAAAGTCAATTTTAATCCAATTCTCTGTCATGATAAAAATATGCAACGATTAATCTAAGTGCAGAAAATAAAGCAATAGAGACACATGATATTTTTACGTGAAAAACCTTGAAAAGACTCCAAGTAAAAACCACGGATACGCTTGGGTATCGATGCACTATGAATCAAAAGATATACAGACTCTATGAAGCTTTAGACTTACAAATCCCTCTAGGTCTGTCTTTCTCCACTCCACGTCTACCAACTTTGAATCACTCGCACTCCACTTTGTACTCCGGTGGCTCGGCTTCTCAACGGATCAATGAACCACGAAACCTCAGCCTCCGATCTCCTCACTCAAACGGCTCCGTTTCTCAAACGGATCTAAGCAACCACGTTGCAATCAATGATGTATTGATTTTCCAGAATCTAGGTCATTCAATTGTGCATAAGATCATTGATGTTGAAGCACAATTGAACAAACCCTAAACAATAGAGAACTGGAAGATATAGAATCACTCAATGATATTTTCTCTCTCAATCTTTACCTTTGTAGATGAATATAAATTTGTAGAAAACTTGCAGAGATCTCTCAAAGGCTCTAGGGCTCCAAGGCTATCTCACATGTGTAGAAGACCTTGGTATTTCTAGACAATGTTGAGGAGAAACCGTAATCTTCCCTTTTTTGAAATTTCATATCTAACCAAGTAAAACCCTATATTCCTATTAATATAATGTGTATGGCATGTATCTCAATGTGTAAAGTCGCAGCCACCTCAAGAGAAAACAAATCGGGGTCAAATCTGGAATTTTACAGTTTTTCACGCAGATTACCCTACGCTTGAAGCGTAGGGTTTACTACGCTTGAAGCGTAGGCACATGTGTAATTATTTTGGCATACGTAACAAATGCGTTGAAATAACATTTTCTGGCCACTTTTAGCTACATGATGTGTAGCAAAACCCTCGGAACCAAATTTTCTCGGGACTAATGCCATTTGAATCCCTTCGACTTACTTGTAATGATTCTTGAAGTTGCGGCTTGAAAAATGACGTTTCTGTCCTCCAGGAGGCACGTTTTACTCAATTTTGTGTCTTCTTCACTTCTCTTGTCTTCTTCACTTCTTTAGGCTTGATTTCAACTTGACGACTCACTTGTAACAACAATGCAAGCATAATGATCATCATAAACACTCTCTCATTCTCCCCCTGAGAATATGCTCCCCTCAATTAAAAAATTTCTCTCTTAACCAAACAATCTCTCCCTCTTACTTAATACTTATCCCCCTTTTTGTCACTGAAATGACAAGCAAATATATACCAATCAAAGCACATGAGAGATATAAAAAGAAATGCCTCAAAATGTAAACATATGAAACGATCACAGAGGATACTCGAGAGAATCTAAGCCAAGCACTAAATACTACGATAAATTACTCTATAAGATTATATCCAGATTCTCAAGTATCAAAAATCCCTACAATGCATGAACTTAAGACTAATGCGTGAATGCAAAATGCAAAACAAAAAAATTATTTTTTGTTCTTAGAAACATGTGAGCAGGGCTGTAGAGACAATGAGTTAATCATTAACACATTATATTCACTTATTTGACTTAGCTATTATACACATGATAGTGAAGAAAATCAACACATTACATTGTAGTTATAAGCAGTCACAAGACAAGCTTTACATAGCATTTGCATATATGAAAAATATTCAGGTGCAAGCAAACAACTAAGATGAAAGCAATATGTATTAATTCTAATTATCTCCTCACTAACCGTGATGATACTTCAGTCCAAAACCTAAGCTATAAGTCAAATCGTTAACTTGGACTTTATTGATTGTTAAAAAAAAACAATACCTCATTGTCACACAATTTATTATTTTCATATTTTCAACTTTTTCACCATATCCTTTTTTATCTTTCTAAGCTCCGGACTTTCCAGCGAGGATTTTTAGTCCCGACCAACTGAGCCCGAGCTTTTTCCATGGGATATGCCCATTTGTTTTCTCCCCTTTTGACACGAACACTTTGCTACTTTGTGGTAGGAGTCCCAGTTACTCAAATCGAAGAACTACTTTTTGCATTTTTAAATTTTAAACATCTCATTATTTCCTCTTTTAACATTACCATAACATTCATAAGTATGCAAAAGGTATACCAAAGCATAGATCAATCTAGACTAGCTCATGAACCTATATATCACTTCAGATTAAATGAGAAAGACAAAAAGTTTCAGCAAATAATACTTTTATCTCCGAAGTAAAACAAACACTCATAGTTAATGAGTTCTAAAAATAATACTTAAATATGTCAAGTGAATAACTCATATCCTCAGGTCAGACTAGCAACTTCAATTCCCGTAAGCATAATAAGAGAAATAAATTTGAGAATAAAGTGAAATATGACAACCATTTGTACCCATAACTAAGCTCAACATGCTAAGAATTTATTTTTTATTTTTTATTTTTGTCATAATGATGCATGCATGGATAATCCTAATACTAATAAAACATAATGCATACCAAAAATAAATGCAAATAAAACAAAATGCATGATAATGTATTAATTCTAGGATAAAAGATAATACAAGATATTCCTAAAATGATACATATGAAACCATCTATCCTAATGATAACATGCCACTATATTTTCTAAGATGCACATGCTTTTGAAAATCTAATGGTTTTGTAAAGATATCTGTTGACTGAGAATTTATGGATATATACTCAAGACCTTTCACAGAATTACAGTCACACGCTCTATATGTAGTATGAGCAACCAAACAATGTAGTTCATCTTTCCTAACCCACGCTTGTTTAATTTTCAGTGCTCTATTTGCCAGCTTAGACAACCTCATCACCTCTTTACTCAACATCCGAATTTGATTTTCAACATTGGGTCCTTTTTTAGTTCTATGCTTCCACTTTGATTTCAAAATTTCTCCTCTTAACTTTGAACACACGAGTTGTTTGTCTCAGCAATAGTCCACTCACTCGATGGTTTTTGCTTTGATTTATTAGTCGTTGCATCCATCACAGTAAGAAGTGAATATCCTACCTCTACAGCCAGCCAAGCTCTCTCATCTAGAGATTTCAAAATCGCTCTCATCCTCGCTTTCCAATACATGTAATTAGAGTCATCAAACAAAGGAGATCTAGATACGGAACCTCCTTTACGAGGTACGTCCATCGTCTAAGTTCAAAATCTAACCCTAGGTAATTCACCAAAAACAGGGCAACCATGCTCTAATACCAATTGAAATTACCTAGATGATCAATGAAAATAGCCTAGAGGGGGGTGAATAGGTTTTTTTGTGGATTTATTGACAAATTAAAATTAATTATGGAAAAGTCAATTTTAATCCAATTCTCTATCACGATAATACATGCAATGATTAATCTAAGTGTAGAAAATAATGCAATAGAGACACCATATTTTTACATTGAAATCATGGAAAGACTCTAAGTAAAAACTACGGATATGCTCGGGTATCGATGCACTATGAATCAAGAGATATACAGACTCTATGAAGCTTTAGACTTATAAATCCCTCCAGATCTGCCTTTCTCCACTCGACGTCTATCAACTTTGAATCACTCGCGCTTCACGAAGCACTCACTCTGCTCCGTACTCTGACGGCTTCGCTTCTCAACGGATCAATGAACAACGAAACCTCCTGCTCTAATCTCCACACTCAGACGGCTCCATTTATCAAACGGATCTTAGCAACCACGTTGCAATCAATGGTGTATTGATTTTCTAAAATCTAGGTCATTCAATTGTGCATAAGATCATTGATGTTGAAGCACAATTGAACAAACCCTAAACAAGAGAGAACTAGAAGATATAGAATCACTCAATGATATTTTCTCTCTCAATCTCTATCTCCGTAGATGAATATGAATTTGTAGAAAACTTGCAGAGATCTCTCAAAGGCACTAGGGTTCCAAGGCTACCTCACATGTGTAGAAGACCTTGGTATTTCTAGACAATGTTGAGGAGAAACCCTACTCTTCCCCTTTTTTGAAATTTCATATCTAACCAAGTAAAACCCTTATATTCCTATGAATAATGTGTATGGAACGTATCTTAATGTGTAAAGTCGCAGCCGCCTCAAGAGAAAACAAATCGGGGTCAAATCTAGAATTTTACTACTTTTTCATGCAGATTACCCTACGCTTAAAGCGTAGGCACATGCGTAATTATTTTGGCATGTGTAGCAAATGCGTTGAAATAGTACTTTCTAGCCACTTTTAGTTATTGGATGCGTATGCCATGCATAGCAAAACCCTCGGAACCAACTTTTCTCAGGACTAATGCCTTTTGAATCCCCTCAACTCACTTGTAATGATTCTTGAAGTTGCGGATTGAAAAAATGATGTTTAAGTCCACCGGGAAGCACTTTTTACTCAATCTTGTTTCTTCTTCACTTCTCTTGTATTTCACTTCTCTAGGCTTGATTTGAACATGACGAAACTTGTTGATGCCTATTAAACCTACCTGACTCCATAATTCACTCAACGTGACAATTCACTCAACATGGTTATTGTTTAGAACATGCCAAACATAAATAATACTATAAATGTTCTTACATCGAGGTTCCACATTGACGACTCGAGCTCCATGCCATGAACCCATCACGATTTCCGAATAATCGTGACTAAAAACTTGTTGACTCCACATGCAATTGACACCCGTTGCAGCATCGGTTGAGAATTCTTATGTTTTCTGAATATTCTTCAAAATATCCTAATATGAACCATTGACCTTGTTGCAAGCCTTGAGCTTGCCGCTTGTCTTTCCATGGCGCCTCTGCGTGCTTCATCTTTATCTACATCATCTTCATCTTCCTCATCATCATCTTCACCGTGTTTTCTGTACGATCACTTCATATTCTTCATCTAATTCTTCTTCTTCCTCTTCACCAGTAAGTAAAAACAACCGCAACCAAGCTTTGATACCACTTGTTAGGAATTAATTTTCATCTCACACTTGAGAATTAATCCCGCACAAGATCATCCACACATGTTTTTACTTTCACACACAATCACACACATAGCACACAATATTTAACGTGGTTCAGCCCCAACTTTAGCCTACATCCACGGATGAGAATGGATTTCACTATAATTATGTAGAAATATTACAACAATAGAAAAAAACCACCACCAGTAAACGTACACAAACTCCACCTGAGTTTTTCCTGTATGCTCACGACTTCTTCGCATGCTCTGCAACTCCTTCCCGCGAGACTTCTTCTCGCCATCGTTCTTTACTATACTCAATCCGTAAACTCTCTCTACCCTTCAAAGCACATCTCCTTCTCATAAGTCTTAACTATTAACCTTAGATGTCTATTTATAGAGTTACAAACCCAATTTCTTGTTGAACAAGTATTATAATTTCTTGGAGAATAAGACTTTCCTCTAACAAAAATTATCATATAAAATATACTCTAAAATAGAAAACCTAATTACAATAAGAATTTGAGACAGTTTCTTAATAGTATTGTCTCATTTCATGTCTTAATGATTGAATCATGGTACCTATATATTTTCTTTGAGAACCGCACACACTTTATATGGTTCTAAATTTCTAATGCATATTAGCCTAGATGGTATGATCTTTTTTAGCCTTGGTAGGGTTGGGGCAATAGTATTTCAATAGTGCACAACACTGGTATGTAATTTATCTAATTTGCTTTCTTCTTGGCTCACCAATAATCAAATTGAATCTGGTTGAGCTTATGACTTCCCGTGCGTGACATAAGTGAAAATAAATGCAACCTTTCTTTAATTTTAGAGTTAATACTACCTAGTCCCACTGAACTTTGCCATATTCTACATATACCCCCTCTCTCTTTTCCAATATTCCACCTAGACCCCTTGAACTTTTGATCATGTTCCCAATTTACCAGAATTTGCTGACATCACCCAACAAAATATGCCATTTAGACATTTTTGCCCTTCAAATGAATGGGTTGTCAAAAGTGTCATCATGAACTCAAGTAAAATTATTTATTTAACCTTCTCTTTTGTTGGCAAAATGTCTTCAACCACCCTTGTCTATGTATAAAGAAATGGGTGAATGGCGCAAAACACCCATATATTTTTCAAAATATGCTCAAAATTTCCTTTCTAGTTTTAAAATACTCCTATACTTTGTAAAATGTGGGTTTTGACCCTTGAAGCCATTTTCCGGTAACAGAGTTGTGCATTTACTTTTATACCCTTAAAATGTTTATTTATAATATAATTGAAATACAGGTTAATTGTGAAAAGATGAAAAAACCCATGGGTTGAAACCATAATTTAATTGAAGTTTACATATATAAAAACAATATAACCTTCAATTAAATTATATATATATATATACGCTTGTGTATGTATTGTTCTTTGATTGAAGTGATTTATTAGGGTTTCTTTTGGTCTATTTTTTTGGATCTAAAAGAACCTGTGATTTCTAGAGTTTGTGATGTCTTCTTCATACTGATGTTATAGATGTAGTCGATTCCTGAGGATCACGAGCCAAGACTCCATTGCTTGTCCCGATTGTAACGGTGGGTTCATCGAAGAGATTCAAAGCCCCATGGAGGCGGCAATGTTCATCGGGGGGAACGACACAGTTTTCGACCACAATTTAAGTCCTAGGCTCCGCCGGAGCCGAAGAAACGGCGGAGATCGATCCCTTTTCAACCCGGGATTCGATCGACTTTTGGATCAATTAGCCCTAATTTAAGTCAACATAATTGGGCGTATCGATCGTCCTCCGATGTCAAAGGCCGCCATTGAATCAATGTCCACAATCAAGGTCGTTGAAAGTCACATTTTAACCGAATCGCATTGTGTTGTGTGCAAAGAGGCCTTTGAATTAGGTACCGAAGTGAACGTACGAAATGCCCTGTAAGCATATATACCACTCGGATTGCATCCTTCCTTGGCTTTCTCTGAGAAAATCTTGCCCTGTTTGCCGCCATGAATTGCCCGCTGATGACCAGACCTTAGTTGAACCCAGTTCAGGCCATAGCAAACAGACCCTCATTTTGTAACAACAGTATATATATATACATATATCCATATACTAACATGTGTAACAAGGGTAGTTAGGTAATTGAACAAGGCATTTTGGGATTTTAGAAAAATATACATCATATGGAACTCACGTGACTATTTTTTGGGCGAAAAAGTTGCTTGAACAGTGTGACAGGGGTGCAAAGTGTACAAAATTGGAATAGTATAGGGGTATCTGCACAAAGTGAACTATAGGGGGTTTTCTGCACGTTTCAAAACTCATAGAGGTGTTTAGCGTCATTCACCCATAAAAAATATATATATACATCTACCCCTTCCGGTTAAAAGTATAATAAAAATAAATAAAAAATAAAAATTTCACCAGAGACATTTTAAGGCCATGTTTAGGAACCATTGTTTTTATTTTTGTTTTGGTAATCAAAAAACAAGAACAATTATTGTTCTTGTTCTTATTTTCTCACCCAAAAGAACAAGAACAAAAAACATATTTGAGGTCAAAAAATATATATTTGTTTTTTTATTCTCTCTCACACACACACAAACACGATGTTCTCTCTCTCACAGACTCTCTCTTACGGTGATGGTGGCGATTAGTGGCGTGGTGGTGGTTTTCGAAGGGTGTTAGGGTTTGATTGGGGGTTAGGGTTTCAATTGGGGGTTAGGAGTTCTAAGGGGTGTTGTTGTTGGTAGTGGTTGATGGTTGTGGGTGGTGGTGGCGGCAGGTGGTGGGTGGTGCCGATTGGTGGCGTGGTGGTGGGGGAGGAGGAGAACAAAGGGGTTTTTTTATGTGTGTATATATATATATGTGTGTGTGTATTGAAGGTGGTGGTGGTAGTGGTGTTCATGGTGGGCGTTCATGTTCGTGGTGGTGGTGGCGTGGTGATGGGGTGGAGTGGGTGGTGGTGGAACGAAGGAGTTTTTTATTTTGCAATTTTTTTATATTTTTTATAGGGAAATCCCAAAGTTAGACAAAAAACATATTTTTCTTGTTCTCTTGTTTTTTGCATTATTCAGTAGAATTGTTTCCAAAACAATAACAAAGTGAATAGTAAAAACCGTCCAAAACATGTTATTTTCTCATGAACAGTCCCAAAAAACAAAAACAAAAACAAAAACAATTCAAATCTACAACCCCTGTCTATGTATTCATACATTTTTATGTTTACAACAAGAGAATAACAATGCTTTCTTATTCTATTTTTTTCCCAATTTGTTTTTTCCAGGCTTCTTTTTGGTGCTATGATTGATTTAGCCAAACATCTCTGCAATTCTCTATTCTTTGCATTCTAAATCAGTTTGTTGATCATTTATTTATTTTTAATTTCTGCAAGATAAGTTTTTGTGTTCTCAAAGGATGATAATTTTTTGAAAACTAGTGCCCAAACATTTATTTTCTTTAATTCAAAATTGACAGCAACTTCGGAGCAAATTTTTAATCTTAATGTGTTAGGAAATTTATTAGATGAATTATCCAATTACCCATAATATAATACCATATTCATACTAGATTTATATGTTCACACCAAGTAAATGATAGTGGAGCAATTGGGATTGCTAATTAGGGCTGATAGAAGAACAGATTGAAGGCACTCCACCATACCCATACCCTAATTCACTTGAGGAATCACCAGAGGCCGAAACGCTGAGCTATTATCCACAACAATCGGCCCCAACTGTTTGTTGATCGATCCACCGACGTTGGACAAAGCAATTTCGACGTCGGTCAGTTCTTGTCCTCAAATGTGAGGTGTTTTTCTTTGCGGAGGTGAAGGTAGTGGCGGTGAGGCGGGAGAGGTTGAATTTGGGGGAGAAGGTATGGCAGCTCTCTCTCTCGTCTGGTGTTTAGGGTTAGCAAAAATGTGGATACATAGGGACTAGGGAGCTTAAGTGCATAGAAGGCAAAAAGTAATTCAACACCGGCACAATGTGACATTTTTAGTGTATATTTAAATAAGGTAAGACAGTTAGGTAAATAGACGCTGTGACTTAGAGATAGACATGTTAATGGATGATTTTGATCCAAATTCGAATCCGATCTGATTAGCCGGATATGGATTGAAAATAAAATCTGATAATTCGATCAGGATTCGAATTCGATAATTCGATTTCTTATTAAATTGATTTTGAATTTATGATAATGTGATCCGATAATAATCCGATCCGAAATTATATAATATATATATATCACTATATATTTGATATTTTAATGTGTATATATTTAATATTATACTTGTATATAAATGTTAATTGTTAATAATTTTTTATTTATTAAAAATGATTGATCATCTATATCACTATTAAAAGTGTGAATAATTTCAGTATTTTCAGTATTTATACTTTAAATTTATAAACTATTTATTAATATATTGAGTTGTAAATGTAGTATACATAATAATGTTCCAATTTTGTATTTACTGATTCTTGGAGAACAAGAAAAAATCTAAATTTATTTATTAATTTTTATATTTTTTTAATTACATAATTGGATCGGAGTATCGGATCGCATATCAGATAATGAATAAATTTTGATATGAATTAACTAAGTAAAAAATAGTTGAATTATCGGATTCGGATCACAAATCAAGGGTTTTGTCATCTTTATCAGTGGATCTGTCAATAATTTGATTATGATCCGAATCCAATAAGCCGAATATGGATTGAAAATAAAATCTGATAACCCGATTAGGATCCGAATCCGATAATCCAATTTCTTAACTGAAATTTCCTAAAAGACGGTGAACTAAACCTAGAGGGGGCTGAATAGGTTTTTTATGAATTAATTGACAAATTAAAATTTTAATTGCGGAATAGTCAATTTTAATTCAATTCTATCACAATGTAAACCACGTAATAATAAATATAAGTGTAGAAAATAAAACAGAGACGACAACAACATTTTTACGTAGAAAAACCTTGGAAATACTCTAAGTAAAAAACCAAGGATACGCTCAAGTATCGATGCACTATGAATCAACAAGTACACAAACTCTATGAAGTTAGGACTTAAAAAATCGCTTTGACTTGCCTCTTATCACTTAATGTTTGAGAGTCTTCAATCACTCGCGCTACCACGAAGCTCTCACTCCGATCTTCGTACTCTGACAGCTCTGTTTCTCAATAGATCAAAGAACCACGAAGCATTCTGCTTCGATCTTCATACTTCAACGGTTCTGCTTCTCAATGGATCGATTCAACCGAGTTGCACAAGGTGGTGTGATGATTTTTCAGTAATGGATCATCAATTGTGCATAAAGATCTTCGGTATAAAAGCACAATTGGAAAATCCCAATACCAAGAGAGAACTAGAATATATATGATCACTCAATAATTTTCTCTCTTTATATCTCTCTGTAGAATTATATGAATTGTAAAAGAATTACAGAGATCTCACCAAACGTCACACCCTTCTCTTATGTTTAACTCCTATAAATAGAGAAAAGTTGATCAATTAATGATAAGAATTATTTTCATTTCAGGATTCGTATTTCCATCATTAAGTGTTCCAAATATAGACTAATATACCAATGATAGTCCAATATACCAATAATAGCTTCTAATCATGTCCTAGAGTGATTAGGAGTCAATTACATAACAAGACAAACCTTCCAAAAATAAATATGCGTAGCCACTTACTGAGTACTTTGTGAAAACTCCATTGCGCGTCAACGTGTGCCAAAGCGCAAAACCTTCTGGAATCCACGCCATTATGCACCAAGGCGCAACTTACCGAGTACTCGGAGGAACAAAAACAATATTTCTCTAAAATCTTTGCTTCTTTGCACTGTCGCTTCCAGCCGTTGTTTCACTCGATATCCTTTGTATCTTCACCACTTTATACACACATTTAACACTTAACAACTCAATCTAAAACACATAACTCTCAACAAGGGTTTTTATCAGAATCATGTCATTATATAAACAAATGTTCTTACAATCTCCCCATTGACATTTCTAAGACAAAACTATGTTTTAAAAATATATGCTCACGATAAAAAAGTAAAATCTATACATATGAACACATACCGACAAACATAAACATAGATTTTTCTATTGATTTCATGACGATCTACCAAACCTACAACCACAACACTTAAACAAATATACATTTGTAAAGCAAGTGTAGAAAACAACTAGCAGGTATAATCAATATTAAATGATCATAAACAAAACAAACAATATCAACATGAAGCATATTGATCATTTATCAATCAAACTTTCCCTCTCAAATAAATAATTTTCCCCCTCACTAATCACTTCTCCCGTTTTCTAAATACTTATCCAACTTTTTGTCACTGAAATGATAAAGAATTAAATAATAATAAAAATAGTCAAGAGAGTTGAAGGAGAATAAACAAAGTGTAAATATTGGGAAAATATTCGGAAAGACTAGAGAATCTAAGCAAAACTTATATTAAGACATAGAACTCTAAAGAATATATCCAGATTCTCGGGTAACAAAATTTCCTACGATGCATGAACTTAATACTAATACATGAATGAAATATGCTCAAACTAAGAAATATATATATTTTTGTTCTTAAGAACATATGAGCAGGACAATAGAAACAATGAGCTAATCATTAACACATCATATTTGCATATTTAACTTAGCTATTATACACACAGTAGTGAAGAAAATCAGCACCATATCTTATAGTTATAAGCAGTCACAAGACAAGCTTTACATAGTCTTTACATATATGAAAAATATTCAGGTGCAAGCAAACAACTAAGATGAAAGCAATACGTACTGATTCTAATAATGTCCTTACTAACCGTGATGATACTTCAGTCCAAAACCTAAACTAGAAGTTAAATCTTTAGCTCGGACCACATTCTTTTTTAAAGGGAATACAATTTATTTTTGTCTCGAATTTGTTCTTTTGCACCCCTTCATAAATAAATTTTCAATTTTTCTCCCATTTTTACGTGAACACTCAATGCTTACTAAGACAAGAGGTCCAGTTACTTAGATTGAAAAATTGAGATAATCACATCCGCATTTTTACGCGAATACTCAATACTTGTCGAGGTACTGAGACCCGGTTACTCAGCAGACGGACCATTGCTCTAAGGGGCTTTAAAGAGACTTTTATATAATTCATTATTTCATTATTTTTTCTTTCAAAATTACCCCAACATTCATGAGCATGAAAATGGTATGAAAAACATAGATCAATCTAGCATAGCTCATAAACTTACATATTACTTCGGATTAGATGATAAAGACTAAAAGTTTCAGCAAGTATTACAATCATCTTCAAAGTAAAACAAGCACCCACAGTTAATGGGTTTTAAAAATAATACTTAAACATGTCAAGTGAATAACTTATATCCTCAGGTCAGAATAACAACTTCAATTCCCATAAGCATAATAAAAGAAGTAAATACGAGAATATAGTGAAATATGACAACCATTTATACCCTTAGCCAAGCTCAACATGCTAAGAATTTTTATTTTATAATTTTTATGGTATTTTTGTCATAATGATGCATGAACAATCTTAAAAGTAATTATAAGACATGATGCATGCATAATGATAAACAAAATAAAGATGCATTATAATAAAAATGCATGATAATGTATCAATTCTAGGATAAAAGATGATGCAAGATGTTACTAGAATAATACATATGAAGACATCTATTCTAATGAGAACAACCACTAGATTTCAAAACCTAAGACTCGCATGTTTTTTGAAAATCTAATGGTTTTGTAGAGATGTCTATCAACTGAGAATCTGTGGATATAAACTCTAGACCTTTCTCAGAACAAAGTTTAGGAAAAATACAATAATGATTATCAGATGTACGTACACATTCCATAACGCAATTTCCAAGAAAATCAATAATAGAACATTTATCAGAAGTGAAATTGACACTATGATTATTATCGCATATTTGGTTAATGCTAATCAAATTAGCCTTTAGGCCCTTAACATAATAAACATCTTCTAATCTAGGTAGACTAAAAGCAACAATGGTGCCCTTTTCTAAAAGTTTAGATTTTTCCCATTACCAAAAGTAGTAGTTCAAACATTACTACTCTTGAAATAACCAAACAATGACTTATTTCGAGTCATGTGCCTAGAGCATCCACTATCAAAACATCATGAACTAGAATCACATGCTCTAAGTTTAGTATTAACAACAAAACAATGTAGCTCACATTTCTAAATCCAAACCTGTCTAATTTTTGGTATTCTACTTGCCAAATTAGACAAATTCTTTAACTATTCACTTAACACTCGAATTTGATCATAAACATTTGGTCATGTTTGAGTTCTCTATTTTCCTTTTGATTTTAAAGTATTTCCTTTTAACTTTGAATAGTAGGGTCGAATGTGACCTTTCACTCCACAGTGATGACATATATGAACAAACATTTGAAAACTATTATCAAAACTTGTAAGAACATTTATTGTACTTGTTTATGAATGACATGTTCTAGAAAATAACCATGTTGAGTGTTAGATAGGTCATGTTGGTTTCAACGACATCTACAAGCTTCGACAAATGCAGAATCAAGCATTGAAGTAGTGAAGAATACAAGTGAAGTGTAAAAATGAGTGGATGGATAAAAATGTCTCTCGAAGGCCAAAAATAGAATTTTCCAAAGACGTCAATTCAAGCAAAAAGTCTCGGGTAGTCAAGAGGGTCATTTTGGCGCAGTTACAGAGAAAAGTGATTTTGAAAAAAATGCCTACGCTTAAGCCTACACTTTCAGTTTCAAAATATGGTTGGAAAATAGATTTGTACGCTTGAAGGTACGCTCGAAGCTATGCTTGGACATACGATTCAAGCGTAGGGGGCCTACGCTTCAAGCGTAGCTAGGCTACACGCGTAGTTAGGCTACTCTTCAAGCGTAGATGCGGCAAGATGGTTTAGTGATTTATTTGCAATGAAAACTTGTTACGTGTTATGATCTATTATGACTTGGGCTACACTCCTATATATCCTAGAACGTGTATAAAGGATATATACACAAAATTTGACTAGATTCATTCCCATTTATAAGAAGATTAAATAAGGGAGGAATCCTAGTTCAGAAAGGAAACAGTGATTTCAGTAAGATTTTCAGTTAACTTAGGGAGCTCATATCTCGGTCAAATAAGATCCAAATGAGGTGGTTCTTGAGCCTATCATCAAGATCTTGAATTCATATTTACAAATATATATTGCACGTCTTCATACAATGTGTGTATCTCAAGATATGATCAAAAGAGTGAAAGGTGTACTGCAGGAAAATGCTGGAAATTTCAGAATCGGGCTGAAATCCTATTTTGACCCGGATGACCTTAAGTTCGATCTAAAAACATATAAGCATGTGTATATCACATATTATACGTGAAATTGAAGGGTTTGGCTCGGTTGAGTGTGAAATTACCAAAGAGAGCGAACTTAGGGTTTCTCCTCTACATTGCCTATAAATACCAAGGTCTATAATAAAGGCGGTAATGGTTTTTGTGAGATCTCTGCAGTATTCTATCATTCATATTCTTCTACGGAGATTTACACACACAGAGAAAATATTGAGTGATCATATATATTCAAGTTCTCTCTTGTTATTGGGATTTTCTAATTGTGTTTCTACACCGAAGATCTTATCCACAATTGGATGATCTAGGTGCTGAAAAATCATCACACCGTCTATCGCAACAAGGTTGCTTGATTCGTTGAAGAATTGAGCCGTGTGAGTGCGGATATCGGAGCTAGAAGCTTCGTGGTTATTTGATCTATTGAGAAACAGAGGCGTCAGAGTACAAAGCGGAGCGAGAGCTTCGTGGAGCGCGAGTGAATTTAGAGTTTCAGACATCGAGTCAAGAACAACAGATTACATCGTTGTAAGTAATATTTTCATCGAGTCTGTACAAATTCTCTGATTCATAGTACATCGATAACCCAGCGTATCCATGATTTTTACTTGGAGTCTTTCTAAGATTATCCACGTAAAAATATTGTGTGTCTCTATTGCTTTATATTATGCACTTAGATTAATCTTTGCATGATTTATCTTGTTAGAGAATTGAATTAAAATTGAATTTTCCGTAATTAATTTTAATTTGTCAATAAATCCACAAAAAGCCTATTCACCCCATCTAATCTTATTTCATTGATCGTCTAGGTAATTTCAATTGGTATCCGAGCATGGTTTCCCCAATTTAGGTTAACTACCTAGGGTTAGATCTTGAACTTAGACGATGGACGTACCTCGTGGAAGAGGTTCCATATCTTGGTCCCCTTGGTTTGATGGCTCAAATTACTCGTATTGGAAAGCGAGAATGAGAGCATTTTTGAAATCGCTAGATGAGAGACCTTGGTTTGCCATGGAGGTAGGATATTCACCACCCACTGTGAAAGATGTTGTTACTAATGAATCTAGGGTAAAACCATCGAGTGAGTGGACTACTGCTAAAACAAATAGTGCTAGTTGGAATTCAAAAGCTTTGAATGTGTTGTATAATGCGGTGACTGTGAGTGAGTTTAAGAGAATAGCCACATGTGAGATTGCTAAAGAAGCTTGGGACATACTCCAAGTAACTCATGAGGGAACTTCAAAAGTGAAACAGTCAAAACTTCAAGTTCTAAATTCAAAATTTGAATAGCTTTGGATGGAGGAGGATGAAGTTTTTGGTGATTTTGAGGCTAGGTTAACTGACATAGTAACCAGTTATCACAATCTAGGAGAGCCTATTTCCGAGACGACCATTGTGAAGAAAAACCTTAGGTATTTACCTGAACGTTTTTGATCTAAGGTTACCGTCATATCTGAAATCATGAGTTTCAAAGAAATTAAACTTGAAGAGTTGGCTGGTAATTTGAAATCGTATGAGATGGAGATGTGTGCTCATTCCTGTAAAAAGTCAAGCAGCATAAAAGCGAATGACACTGCTTTGAAAATCACTAAGGAGGGTCCTAGTGAGTCGGATGAAGAGGGTGAGAGTAAACCGAGTCAGTTTGACATGATCATGAAGCAGTTTCATAAGTTTTTAAAATCTTCTGGTGGTCAAGAATTAATTAAAGAACAAAATTTTGGAGATAAATCACATGATTTTAAAAATAGAAAAATCCAAAATAGGAATGATAAGTTTGTTCATAAAAAAAACAAAGAATCCTCAATGTTTTGAGTGTCAAGGGTTCGGTCACATAGCTGTTGAGTGTGCTAATAAGTCGAAAAAGAAAAAAGGTTTGGTTGTTACTTGGAGTGATGGATCAGCTAGTGATTCGACGGATTCGGAGGTAGGAGATGAGATTGAGAATTTCACCGTGTTTGCTGCACAAAGTAAGGAGGTCAATGAAGTTGCTGCAAGTTGGGCAATATCTGAGGATGATGATTTTGAGGATAATGAAAATCATCGGGATTCATATGAAGATGCATACAATAAATTGTATGAAAAGTCCGTGCAAGTTAGCAAAGTGTACTCAAACCTTTTGGTTCAATTCAACAATGTTGATAAGGAGAGACAATCCTTAAGAGAAGAATTGACCAAGTCTGAACAAGAAATGACTCAGGCTTTGAAGATGGTAGATGGTCTCAATGAGGAATTAGAAACTCTAAGATTGAAATTGAGTGAGAAATCTACAAGGATTGAGAGTTTGGAAAAGGAATTGAAGGATGTTAACTCAACTATTCATAGATGGTCTAGTGGAACTAATAAGATTGATCACATGTTGAGTGTAGAAAAGTCAGCAGGAATTATTAAGGGGTTGGGGTTCAAAGGAATGAGTGATCCTGACATTGTTTCCAAAACAACCTTTATTAAGGCTTCCCAAGTAGCACCTAGTTCTTCTCAAGGTAAGTCTGATAGGAATCTTAATGCTCGATCTTATGTCAGAAAAACTGTTAAGAGTAAGCCTCCCTTTACCTCTAGAGTCAATAAGGGTTCAAATAATGTTTTTCAAAGGTTTATTCCAGTCTGTCATCACTGTAGAGTGAAAGGTCACATTCAACCCATATGTTCAAAGTTAAGAGGAGAAACTTCAAAATCTGAGCGGAAGCATAAAATTCAGAAAAGACCAAATGTTGAAAGTCAAATTCGGGTGTTGAGTGAAGAGGTGAAGATGTTGACTACGATAGCAAATAGAGTACCGAAAATTAAACAAATGTGGGTTAAAAAAGATGAATTGCATTGTCTGGTTGCTCATACTGCATGTCTAGCACGTGACTCTAATTCTGAGAAAGGTCTCGAGTATATATCCACATATTCTCAGTCAACAGACATCTCTACAAAACCATTAGATTTTCAAAATCATATGCATCTTAGAAAATCTGGTAACATATTATCATTAGGATAAATGTCTTCATATGTATCAATATAGGAATATCTTGCATTATCTTTTATCCTAGAATTGATACATTATCATGCATTTTGTATTATTTGCATGTTTATTTTTATTTTTATTTATCATGCATGCATCATGTTTTGTTACTGTTAGGGTTATACATGCATGCATCATTATGACAAAAAACAAAAATTTAAAAGAAAAAATCTTAGCATGTTAAGCTTTGCTAAGGGTAAAAATGGTTGTCCTATTTTACACTATTCTCATATTTACTTTTCTTATTATGCTTATGAGAATTGAAGTCGTTAGTCTGACATAAGGTTATGAGTTGTTCACTTGACATGCTTAAGTATTATTTTTAGAACTCATTAAACTTTGGGTGTTTGTTTTACTTTGGAGATGACTATAATATTTGTTGAAACTTTTAGTCTTTTTCATCTAATCCAAAGTGATATATATGGTCATGAGCTATGCTAGATTGATCTATGATTTGAAATACCTTTTGCATGCTTATGAATATTGTGGTGATGTTGAAAAGAGGAAAGAATGAGATGTTTAAAGTATAGAAATACAGAAAGTAGTTATTCGATCTGAATAACCCGACATCTTGCCTCAGTAAGCATTGAGTGTTCGTGTAAAACGGGGAGAAGACTAATGAGCATAAATCCCATGGAAGAAGCTCGGGCCTAGTTGGTCGAGACTAAAAATCTTCACTGGAAAGTCCGAAGCTTAGAAAGACAAGAATGGATATGGTGAAAAAGTTGAAAAGGTGAAAGGAATAAATTGTGTGATGATGGGGTATTATGTTTTTTAACAAGCAATAAGGTCCAAGTTAACGATTTGACTTCTAGCTTAGGTTTTGGACTGAAGTATCATTATGACTAGTGAGGAGATTTTTAGAATTAGTACGTATTGCTTTCATCTTAGTTTTTTGCTTGCACCTGAATATTTTTTCATATATGCAAATGCTATGTAAAGCTTGTCTTGTGACTGCTTATGACTACAACGTACGTGTGCTGATTTTCTTCACTATCATATGTATAGTAGCTAAGTCAAATATGCGAATATGATGTGTTAATGATTAGCTCATTGTCTCTACTTCCCTTCTCACATGTTTCTAAGAACAAAAATATTTTTTGTTTTGCAGTTTGGCATTTATGCATTAGTATTAAGATCATGCATTAGAGATTGTTTTTTGTTACTGGAGAATTTCGATATAATCTTAGAGTACTTAACTTTGTATTTAGTGTTTGACTTAGATTCTCTAGAGTATCTTCTGTTATCCTTTCCCTATGTTTTTCATCTTAATGTTTTCCCTTGTTTCTCTCATGTGCTTTTTTTGTTTTTATTGTTCCTTGTCATTTCAGTGACAAAAAGGGGGAGAAATATTTAGTAAGGGGAAGTAATAGTTTAAGGGGGAGAAGTATTGAGTAAGGGGGAGAAAAAATGTGTGTTTTGTGATCATTATGCTTACATGGATATTGTGGTTTTATTCTGATAATTTTTTATCTGTTTTCCACACTTGCGTTTAATGGTTTGTTAAGTGTTACGGTTACAGAATTGGTAGATTGTCATGAAAGCAAGGTGACGGTTTATATCTATGTTTGTCGGCGTGTGTTAATAGATATAATGTTATGTTATTATTTGTGAGGCTATATTGTAAAACATGGTTTTGTCTCAGAAATGCCAATGAAGATATTGTAAGAACATTTATTGTAATTGTTTATGAATGACATGTTCTAGACAATAACCATGTTAAGTATTAGATAGGTCGTATTGGTTTCAAAGACATCTACAAGCTTCGACAAAGGCAAAATCAAGCATTGAAGTAATGAAGAATACAAATGAAGTGTAAAAATGAGTGGATGGATAAAAATGTCTCCCAGAGGGCAAAAACGACATTTCCCAAAGACGTCAATCCAAGCAAAAAGTCTCGGGGAGTCAAGAGGGTCATTTTGGCGCAGTTACAGAGAAAAATGGTTTTGATAAAATTGCCTACGCTTAAGCCTATGCTTTCAGTTTCAAAATGTGGTTGGAAAGTGGATTTTTATGCTTGAAGGTACGCTCCAAGCTACGCTTGGACCTACGCTACAAGCATAGCTAGGCTACGCTTCAAGCATAGATGCGGTATGATGGTTTAGTAATTTATTTGTAATGAAAAATTGTTACGTGTTGGGATCTATTATGACTTGTGTTACACTCATATATATCCTAAAACGTGTATAAAGGATATATACACAAAAGTTGACTAGATTCATTCCCAATTATAAGATGATTAAATAAGGGAGGAATCTTAATTCAAAAAGGAAAGAGTGATTTCAGCAAGATTTTCAGTCAACCTCGGGAGCTCATATCTCGGTAACAAAAAGGTCCAAATGAGGTGATTCTTGAGCCTATCATCAAGATATTGAAGTCATGTTTCCAATGATATATTTTATGTATTCATCCAACGTGTGTAGCTTCAAATATAATCAAAAGAATGAGAGGTGTCCTGCAGGAAAAAGCTGGAAATTTCATAATCGGGCTGAAATCCTATTTTGACTTAGATGACCTTAAGTTTGACCTAAAAAAATATAAGCACGTGTATATCACATATTATACATGATATTGAAGGGTATGGCTCAATTGAGTGTGAAGTTACCAAAGAGGGTGAACTTAGGGTTTCTCCTCTACATTGCCTATATCTACCAAGGTCTACAATAGAGGAGGTAACGGTTTTTGAGAGATCTCTGCAGTATTCTATCATTCATATTCTTCTACAGAGATATTCAGAGAGAGAGAAAAAAAAAAAAAGATTGAGTGATCATATATATTCAAGTTCTCTCTTGTTATTGAGATTTTCTAATTATGCTTCTACACCTAAGATTTTATGCACAATTGGGTGATCTAGTTGCAGAAAAATCATCACACCGTCTATCACAATGAGGTTGTTTTGATCTGTTGAAGGACGGAACCGTCTGAGTGCGGAGATCAGAGCGAGAAGCTTCGTGGTTATTTAAGATTGAACATTAGAATTATTCTTAACAATCGGAATATTTCTTATATCATAATTAACTTGAGAATAACTAGATGCTACCTGGGAAGTCCTAACAAAGGTAGTTTTGGGAATGACATTTGAATTATTCATTGTTCCTACGAATCCCAATCCTTTAGTGTTTCCCAAAGATTTACCTACATTCAACATATAATCAAACTTAAGGGTTCCACTAGACCATTTATAAATAGTTGAGTTAACATCCTTCAATTCCTTTTCCAGAACCTCAATTCTCATAGATTTATCAATTATATAAGATCTTAGAGTGATTAATTCCTTATTGAGATCATCTACACTCCTCAAAGCATGTTTCCTTTCTTTTTTAGACTTAATCAATTCTTCAGACCATTGATCTCTTTGTGTCTGAAGTTGATATAGGTCAAAGGTAGTGTTGGTTAATTCCTCTCTTAAGGATTGTCTTTCCTTGTCAACACTTTTAAATTTAACGATACATTTTGAGAAGGCTTAGCTAAGATGTGTGAACTTTTCATAGAGTTTATTATATGGATCTTCATACGAATCCTCATGATCTTCATTATCCTCAGAATCTTCATCCTCAGACATTGCCCATCTTGTAGAAACTTCTTCAAATTCCTTACTTTATGTTGCAAGTGCAATCAAATCCTTATACCCATCATCTAAATCAGACTCAGGAGAATCACTAGTTGTTCCATCATCCGATCCAGCATCCCAAATGATAGCTAGACCTTTGGTTCTTTTTACCTTAGTCGTGCACTCCGTAGCTATGTGACCAAAATCTTGACACTCAAAACATTTAGGTTTCTTCTTCTTAGGGTCAAACTTGTCATTCTGATTTTGAACTTTATTTTTATTTTTAAAATCATGTGATTTATCTCCAAATTTTTGTCCTTTAAAACTTGACCATAAGAGGATTTAATCTTGACCATATAAAAATTTTAAAAACTTATAAAACTGTTTCATGATCATGTCAAACTGTCTTGAAGTACTATCACCTTCCTCATCAGACTCAATAGGATCATCCTTAGTGGTTTTAAAAGCTATGTTTTTCTCTTTTACACAACTAGACTTCTTAGGGGGATTATTGAACATCTCCATCTTGTAGGATTTAAGATTTCCAGCCAACTCTTCAACTTTAATCTCTTTAAAACTCATTACTTCCGAGATGACAGTAACCTTAGACTGAAAACGTTCAGGAAGAGACCTAAATATGTTTTTTTTACTATAGTAGTCTCGGGAATGGGCTCTCCTAGATTGTGACAGCCTATTACTATGTCAGTCAGTCTTGTCTAAAAGTCAGCATATACTTCATTTTCTTACATTTTAAGATGTTCAAATTGTGATTTCAAAATTTGAAGTTTCGATTGTATAACTTTCGAAGTTCCCTCATAAGTAACTTAGAGAATATCCCAAACTTCTTTTGCAATTTTGCACGTGTCAATTATCATAAACTCACTCGCAGTCATAGTAGTGAATAAAGCATTCAAAGTTTTGGAGTTCCAATTTGCACTACTAGTCTCAGTAGGAGTCCACTCATTAGATGGTTTTAATTTAGATTTATTCGTAGTCTCATCCGTTACAATGGGAGGTGAGTATCCTACCTCTACGGCACGCCAAACATTCTCATCTAAAGCATTTAAGAAGACTCTCATCTAAGCCTTCCAATAGGTGTAATTTGATCCATCAAATAAAGAGAACCTAGTCACGGAACCTCCTTAACGAGGTACGTCCATCGTCTACGTTCAAGATCTAACCCTAGGTCGTTAACCTAAATCAGGGCAAACCTTGCTCTAATACCAATTCAAAATTATCTAGAAGACGGTGAACTAAGCCTGGGGGGGGGGGGGGGGGGGGGGGGGGGGTGAATAGGTTTTTTATGAATTAATTGACAAATTAAAATTTTAATGGCGGAATAATCAATTTTAATTCAATTCTATCACAATATAAATCACGCAATAATACATATAAGTGTAAAAAATAAAATAGAGACGCCACCAATATTTTTATGTGGAAAAACCTTGGAATGATTCAAAGTAAAAAACCATGGATATGCTCAGGTATCGATGCACTATGAATCAAGAAGTACACAGATTTTATGAAGTTAGGACATACATAATCATCCTGGCTTGCCTCTTATCACTCGACGTTTGAAAGTCTTGAATCACTCCCGCTACCACGAAACTCTCGCTCCGATCTCCGTACTCTGACGGCTCCACTTCTCAACAGATCAAAGAACCACGAAGCCTCCTTCTTCGATCTTCGTACTCAGATGGCTCCGCTTCTCAACGGATCGATGCAACCGAGTTGCACAAGGTGGTGTGATGATTTTAGCAATGGATCATCCAATTGTGCATAAAGATCTTCAGTGTGGAAGCACAATTGGAAAATCCCAATACTAAGAGAAAACTAGAATATACATGATCATTCAATAATTTTCTCTCTCTATATCTCTCTGTAGAATTATATGAACTGTAGAATAATTGCAGAGATCTCACCAAAAGACACACCCTTCTCTTAGGTTTAACTCTTATAAATAGAGAAGAGTTGATCAATTAATGGTAAGAAACATTTTCCTTTCAGGATTCGTATTTCCACAATTAAGTCTTCCAAATATAGACTAATATACCAATGATAGTCCAATATACCAATAATAACTTCTAATTATGTCCCAGAGTGATTATGAGTCAATTACATAGCAAGACAAAACTTCCAAAAATAAATCTGCATAGCCACTTATCGAGTACTCGGTGACTGTTCCATCAAGGATTCGGTGAAAACTTCATTGCGCGCCAACGTGCGCCAAAACACAAAACCTTCTAGAATCCACGCCGTTGTGCGCCAAGGCGCAACTTACCGATTACTCGGTAAAATTCCCACCGAGCACTCGGTGGAACAAAAATAATATTTTTCTAAAATCTTTACTTCTTTGCACTGCCGCTTCCAACAGTTGTTTCACTCGATATCATTTGTATCTTTACCACTTTATACACATATTTAACGCTTAACAACTCAATCTAAAACACACAACTCTCAACATGATATTTTTTATCAAAATTATGTCATTACATAAACAAATGTTCTTACATTAACAAATTGGATTTGGATTTAACTAAATCCGATCCGTTGATAGGTCTACTTAGAGAGGGTCTAGGTGGAATATTTAAAAAGAGAGAGGGTTTATATGAAATATAGACAAAATTCAGGGGATCTAGGTTGTATTAATCCTTAGATTTATTATATTCATATAGCTTAGTCATGAAGCAGATTGCAGTGCTATTACTTGTGCTTTTTGTGAGCTTAATCAGAAGTTGTGGAACTTGTAGAATGGACTCGCTAGACTGGAGAAAATACTACACCAGTTTCTACTTCTTTTTTGGTCAGGAAAAGTTTAAAATGTGCACCTTTTTTTTTTTTGTTTGTTTATTTTGTATTTGATATTGTAGAAGCCCCTCACCAACTTGTATTAATGCGAGCTAGAGACAGAAAGGAGGATAAGAATTGCAACCAAAAAAAAAAAGATAAGTTAATGCTAGTGAAATGATCAAGGATTTGGAAATTAATATGGATCAAAGATTGGAAGTAAAGATTAACCTTATTCTAAAATGATTGCTCTATCAAAACAATGTTCCACTCCAAGCTCGTAAGAAGTAGTTTTAGAAGCAAAGTTTTTCATACTATTTTATTGCACATGTATAATTCAGTACATACTATTACAATCTTGGTTATAAGGTGGACAAATTTTGAGATAATTATCTTATTTAAATTTGATGGCGTATATGACTTTTGTAGGTAAGTAATAATAAAAAAATTACAAAATTTGAAAATTAGTGTATTTTGTATATAATATAGTTATTGTATAAGATTGTCACAAAAAAAATTTGTTTTTGTAACCCCAAGAAAAAAATAAAGTATTTACGACGCAGGGTACGGGTCAAAAATTTAAATACCTTTTGCTTTTGAAATAAGTATTTCTGACACTATTTTAAGCTTTTTCCGACTCCTTTTTGGGTTGTAATTTCCTTCCTTTCTTGTAGTTCCCTGGGGACGCCGTGTGTTTGACTAAATGCTCCTTTAAAAAAAATATTGTTAGCTTCTGTATGTATATTGAGGTTTTCGGCTTGTTTGGATCGGTGATTTTGGGTCTGGTTTTGATTTTGGTCTTTTATTTTAAGATCAAATCATGATTGGTTGGTGGGTTTTGAACTTGGTTTTGAGCTTTTTAAAACCAACCATTAAAACCATGGTTTTGGCCTATCAATTTTGACTTTTCTCTCTCTTTCTATATATATATGGGCGAAAATATGAATTATTTTGAAAAAAATAATATATAATATTTGAAAAAAAAATAATTTTTTTCAGAAAAATAAATTTTTTTCCAAAAAAAAAATTTTATTCCCAAAAAAAATTATTTTTCGGAAAAAATTATTTTTTCGGGAAAAAATTATTTTTTTGGAAAAAAATTTATTTTTTGGAAAAAATTTATTTTTCGGCATTTTATATCCTTTTTTTCTAAATTTTTAAATTTTTTTTTAATTATATATATTTTTTCGAATTTAAGATATATTATTTGAATTTTATATACAATTTTCACATTTTAAAATATTTTTTTCGATTATATATATAGTTTTTGGAATAAAAAAAAATAAAAATGTCAATTGTTTTCGGGAATTTTAAATATTTTTTAATTATATATATATTTTCATATTAATATTTTTTTCCAATTTTATATATATATTTTTCATATTTATATATTTTTAATACATATTAGTATATATATATAATTATACCAAAACCAACTCCTTACCAAACGTTATATATAGGTTTTAGATTTACCTAAAACTACCCAAAATCACCAAAACCAAAATCACAAGACCAAGACCAAAACCAAGTTCCCAAACGAGCCCTTTAAGAGAGAAAAAGTGGGTAAAGTAGTCCATTTAACAAAATAAATTATTTTGGAATCCAATGCACCTGTACCGCTTATTTTAGCCACGAATTTTAGAGCGGAGAAGCCTCCAATGCAGAGGAAAGGGACCAAATCTAACATTTAACAACAGTTACAAGTTACAAGTCAAAACTAGAAACCTTTCACCCCATCACCCATTGATTTTAGCAAAGTTGTTCGAATTATCGATTAGTGGGACCGTTGAGCTAAAGAGCAAAATCTGATAACTGGCATGTTAACTTATAATTTTATATCTTAAATGTAGTGGATCCAGCATGGCTATAGTATGACCCAGCTATCACAGAGAATGTCAAATTAAATCATCGTGCACCTAGATACCAAGTCCTATGACAACAATTACTTAACAACAGATGTTTCAATACCTGCCCATCAACCATTCGATCCGAGATTATATTTGATTTTCAATTTTTCACAAATTCTTTTTGTAGAATCAGGAAAACAATGTATTTAGATAGATAAAAATCACCTTTAAAATTAATGTTTTGCAGAATCACCGCTAATTACTTGCGCGTGGGGGGGAGGGGAGAGCCATTTACTTCATTTGAAAGGAGCGAAACACTCATGTCTTCACAACCAAGAAGATCCCCTCCCACAAAACTGCAATGGTCATTGAAGACTGTGAGAATCAGACTCCTCTCTCTCAAGCTCAGTGACAACACCAAGAATAAGGAAATTGCTTCTACATGGAGACTCCATTCTGATTCAATGGACATTGTTTAGGCTTGCTGCTGCGTTGCTGCTATGTTCTTTGCTTCTGCGATCCTAGGCTGATCTTTGCCAGATGTGGCTTCTTTGTTTCTTAGGTTGTGCTTCCTAGGCTTTGCTGTTAAGCATTGCCTTGTTTGCTCTTGCTAAGCTTCATGCTTGTCTCGTACTTTGTACAGTTTGCTTTGGCATTCTTCTTCTTGAAGCTTTGTATGACTCTCTTTGGTTGGAATAAAAATTTACTTATCCCAAAAAAAAAAAAAAAAAAAAGATACACTAAAAAAAGAGAAAGAAGGGGGACCTTTGCCTTTTTTGGAAAAATTTCTGTCAGTTAACAAAAACAAATATTATCAGTTTAATTTGATATAAACACCTACTTAATTATAAAAGAGTGATCCTTAAAGAGAGTTCGCGGATTAAGGAAACTGAACAATGACTTTTTTTTCCTCTGATGCATTCAATTGGCATTTCTGGCATAATTTATTTTAGTTGCTGAAGCAAAGCTTGTGGTAAACAAAAAGTCATGGCAATTATCGTACCATACAATGGGATCTGCTTGGGAACATCACATTTTACATGAGATGTCCAGTGACACAATACAACGCACGAGACCATTGCTCTCAAAGAGAGGATCACTGAATATCTCTACTATCGCTACATAACATTTTTTTTTTTGAAATATATGGATATAAATAATTACAAGATAGAAGACAGTTCAATGTAACCAATCTTGTTCTACAGTGGATTTTGATAGGAAAGATTTTAGATATAAATGGACATGGTGTTAGCCCCATCTAACAGATTAAAATTTTGGATCGGATAGTGAAACACTCAGATCGTGACAAGTGATATTAGAGTAAAGCCAAACCTTGATTCGGTGACACTCCAAAAGCCTACACGGAAATGTCTTGGTCGGACTAGCCCCCGTTGTTAGGGTGTATGGGAAAGGGGTAAGACATGGTGGTCCAAACATATTGAGGGTTTTGGACTTCGGATGAAAAAACTCTCTGGATATAAATAAATGAACGTTAGCTCCATCTAACAGTTTAGGTTTTTGAGTCAGATAATGAACCAATCGGCCCGTGATGTCACATTTCTTTTTCTTTTTTCTTTGAGTTTGAGAAATTTGAACCGGTTCAACCTCATCTCTTTCCAATCTTCATCATAATATTGTTTACAATTGCAACCAATTGTACTTATATGATATTCCATACTCAATTTGTGTACAAATATAAATTTAATAACTGGTCACGTTGTACATTATCAACTCTCCTCTCTTTATTGCGCCATCTAATTCCATCCTCACACGTGTAAGGCTAAGGGCATGTTTGGTAACGCTCCCGATTCCTGCTTTTGTTCATGCTTCTATTACTGTTCATAGAGCAGGGCTGTTTGGTTAGTTGCTCCCGCTTCCAAAATCTAGAAGCAGGCTGAAGCAAAACCTCAAATTTGGAAGCAAGGCTCACCTTGCTTCCACTTGCTCCCATCACTATTTTTAGTGGGGCCCATTATAAGTTGCTCCCAAATTCTCCCAATTGCTCTCAAATTCTTTGCAACATGTTAGGTTTGCTTCAAGGTGTATAAAATTTTTTTAAAAACTTTAATTCCGAAAATATATATAAAAATAAATATATAAAATTCCAAAAAAGTATTTTTAATTTCGAAAAATATATAAAATTCGAAAAAAAATATAAAATTTGAAAAAAAATATAAAATTCGAAAAAAGTATATAAAATTTGAAATATATAGAAAATTCAAAAAATATATATAAAATTCAAAAAAAAAAATAATATTAAAAATATATATATTTAAAAAAATAAAAATCGAAAAAAATATATAAAGTTTGAAAAATATATAAAATTAGAAATAAATATATAAAATTCCAAAAAATTATTTTAAATTTCGAAAAATATATATAAAATTTTAAAATATATATAAAATTCGAAAAAAGTATATAAATTTTGAAATATATATATAAATTTTTAAAATTATATAAAATTCAAAAAATATATATTTCAAAAAATAAAATTCGAAAAAAATATTAAATTTCAAAAAATATATAAAATTTGAAAATTATGTATAAAATTTTAATTTTAATTTTTTTTTTGAAATTTAATATATATGTTTTGAATTATATATATATATTTCAAATTTTAATTTTTTTTCGGAATTTAACATATTGTTTTTTAATTTTACATATATATATTTTTTGAATTTTATATATTTGTTTCGAATTTTAAAAAAATTTCAAATTTTAATATATTCTTTTTTGAATTATATATATATGAATTGTATCTTAAAATAATTTATTTTATTTTTTTAAAGGTAAAATTGTAATTTTGCAATAGGGATGGGGTAAATTGCACCCAATTAGGATAGTTGAGGGATTTGTTTTACCCCTTTTGTAGTTGAGGGGGATTTTGTGCTCATGGGGCAATAGTTGAGGAGGGTTTTATGCATTTTACTTAAAATAAAATATTATAACCAAAGGTCTTGTGCAATACAATATTATAATTTAGAATTTATCTACAAAAATATTTATAGTTTACAAAAAATAAAAAAATTATTTACTATATCCAAATGAGAGGTCTTGTGCAATACAATTTTTATTTTTTTTAATTGTAGAACTTATTAATTTCTTATATTCAATCTAAAATCCAAAAAAAAAAAACAGAATCTTAAATCATTTGAATTCACCAAACATGTTTTGCTTTCACATTTTAGGAAATTAGTAGTTTCACCAAACATGCTCTGCATGCTTCAGCTTTCATTTTTCTCATATCAGAATTATCAGCACCAAACATGCTTCCGCTTCAGAAAAAACTTGCTTCTCTACGCTTCAGCTTCCAAACCCGTTTGAAAGCAGGAGCGGGAGCGTTTCCAAACAGGCCCTAAAAGTTGCAATCATTGATGGTGTCACTCACATACACCAAATTTAAGCATACAATTATGGGAAACGCATCCTCTGCATTGCCTATCTCACTACATCCTATGTAGTTCGGGCTCCATCATGAAGCCCACCAGGTAAAAAGAATATTTTATTATGAGATAATTCTGTGGTTATACGAAATACATGGGGACAAACTTGTCCTAAAGAGAAATACATAGTTGAAAGGATAAGGTGATCATATACTTGAATACATGAGGGCAAACTTGTCTCAGAAAAATAAGAATTTGGCAAAAGGCAATATACATTCCATCAGATATCAATACAATAGTTTATACATCAGTTATATGTAATAAACATCAGATATCTATATAACTCACACGTGTGATGAGCTGTATGAAATGACTATATACTATTCCATCATACTTCTTAAGAGTTTTTCCCTCCAAAACCTGATCTCCTTCCCTAATTTCCCCCTAATTTCAGAGAAAGCTTGAAGATCAGAGAGAGAAAGCTGAGACAACCAACAAGAGGAAGAGGCTTGAAGATTGGTGTTGAAGGAAGTTCATAGCAGATTAGGTCTCTTGAACACTAAATATTAGGGTCAGTTTTGAAATAGATTTGAAATATTGTCTCTAAATAGATCTATCTCTAAGCATACACTAATCATTGTGCTGACAGTAATCATTTATGATGATACATTTAGTTTTGTTATTTTGTAAGTTTGGATATTGTTGTATTGATAACTGTTAGGACATGTTTTCTTATTATTGATGACTTTATGGTGATGCATTTACTTATACATTGAAGGAAACAGGTCACTACATGATGATACATTTAGTTTTTTTAATGTACAAGTTTGGATATTCGTATATGTTTCTTTATGTATTGTTATTACCCACATGTATGCTGACAGTTATCATTTATGGTGATGTATGTACTGTTGTTATGTTAATAACTGTGCTGACTTTTTGATGATGCATTTACTCATACCAGTAGGTTATAAAGGCCAATATGTGGTCTAATTGAACGAAACATGGTCAATTTGTGACTTTATTGGATATTCATATCTGTCTCTTTCAATTCATAAATATGTAGTTAAATTATCCAGATTTAAATTCTGTCAATCCTACTTGTGTTGCAATTAAGTCATCCATGATTGGTCATGCAATATTTTGGCCTTCATTTTCTATGTCTTTAATATTTGTTATATACTTTGGTAGCATATGGTATATAATTGAATGAAACGGGACAAATTTAGTTTAGGGTTTTCTTAATGGGAAACAATGAATAAAACATGACCAATCATAAAACAACAACCCAGTATACACCTCACAAATGTAACAATAAACTCTTTACAATAACCCTTGTCCCAGGACACTTTTTGTTTGAGAATAGAAATGTGGTACTAGGATTATTGGTTGAATATTGTTGTTGCCTTAGCAAAATCCAAGATTTTGGTAAAACTATTAGGTTTCATATCATGGCACTTATTGTGTAAGTGGAATGTTGTGCATTTATTAAGATAGTTTATTTTTCCCATAAATGTAATAACTAAACCCTGTACTAGGCCACTGTTCTGTTTTAAAATAGAAATGATATACTATTACTTAGGTCATGCATGAATATTGATCATGCCTTAGCAAATTCCAATGTATTGGTAGAAGATTTGGTTTCATAAGATGGCATTTTTTGTGTTAGTGGAATGTTGTGCAATTATTCAGGTAGTTATTCTTGTTGTTGCCTTAGCATGTCATTCACCCCTGGTCCCAGCCTTATTTTGACTTCATTATCATTGTGCATTCATTCATTATTGGTGCTGCCATACCCAATTTATTTTGTATTTGGACACATCTCTGTGCTTATCATGGCACTGTATTATTAATCTCTGTTTGGTTTGGATATGATTTAAGAAACCTCTACCATACATGTTTTTGCCCCAAAGTTGCTATGTCATGAACAATTGTTATATACTTTGGTAACATATGATATATAATTGAATGAAACAGGACAATCTGTTAGTTATGTACTGTTAGTCATGCATTTATTATTTCAGCAAATGTATGCACTTAGGAAAGCTTAATTATGAAATAGTAAATATTTGTTGGCACTTGTACTTAGAAAATGTATGCACTTAGGAAAGCTTGTTTATAGAATTATTTCTGCAATGTTCATGTGATTCTTAGACATCTTGTATTTCTCTTTTGTGTAGATTAATCTGGTGGTATTCAAAGATGACTTCTTCTTCTCCTATCATTCAGTCCTTGGACACCAACTCAGATAATTCTTCTAATGGGGAAGTGGAGTGGATTCCGTTTTTTGGAATGGAGTTTGGGTCTGAAACACATGTTTACTATTTCTACAATGCCTATGCTTTTCGGATAGGATTTAGTGTTCTCGAGGTTAGAGTAACAAAAGCAAGGTCGATGATAGACTAACCTCCAGAAAGTTTGTGTGTTCAAAAGAGGGGATACGAGGAAAGGACAAACGAGATCATTTGGTGAGAAGTCCAAGGGCTGAGATCAGGACTGGTTGTGAAGCGTACATGGAATTCAATTTAAATCCCATGACGGATAAGTATGCTGTTACAAAATTTAATTTGGAACACAACCATTGTTTGGTGAAGGAAGAGTGGTCTCACATACTTCCGTCACAGAGGCGAATCAATCGTGATGAAATAATTGACGTTGAGCTGGCTGCGGATGTTGGGATTCCAGTGTGTCAAGCTTTTGAATTATCTTCCCGTGCATCCGGCGGTAGAGCTACAGTCGGTTTCATGAAGGTTGATGTTCAAAATCATTTACGCTCAAGAAGGCAGCATGATCTGGAAAGGGGAGAGGCTACCTGGTTAACTAATTATTTCACTAACCAAATATGCGAGGATCCTCTATTTCAACATGTTGTCCAATTGGACTCTAAGGAAAGAATTACAAATGTCTTTTGAGCTGACTCTAAAATGATGAATGACTACAATCAATTTGGAGACGTGGTAACCTTCGACACCACATACAAGCTAGTTTATGGAAACCGTTTGTTTGTTGTTTTCCTTGGATTAAACAACCATTGGGAAACAACAATTTTCGGTGCAACCTTTATGTACGATGAAACAACATAATCATTTACGTGGTTGTTTAAGACACTACTAAAGGTGATGCAAAACAAGTAGCCGAGGACCATATTGACTGATCAGGATGAGGCAATGGCAAAGGCCTTGGTGACTGTCGTGCCAGAAATGAAACATCTCCTATGCACCTGACACCTAATGCAGAATGTTATAAAGAATTTGGGAAACTTGCGCCACGGAGATGTGGGAATTAAGAGTATAATTTGTGAGTTCATGTATGGGGAGGAGAAGGTTGAATCACATTGAATGGAGATGCTAGAAAATTATAATTTGCAAGAGAATAATTGGGTGGCAAATTTGTATTCCTTGAAACATGTATGGGCATACGCGTATGTGAAGGATAACTGGACAGCGGGCATGCGTAGTACACAACTCAGTGAAAGCTTTAACGCAAGGCTCAAACAGTACCTAGCACGACAATACAAGCTACCAGACTTCTTCCGGCATTTCAAAAATCTACTATATGATAAGAGATACAAGGAGTCCGAAACACCTTCTCACTTAGAGGTTTCCAAGGTATAAGTATCCGTCGTCCAAGATACTTCAACAAGTGGGACAACTTTACACCACAAAAATTTTCTTGGCATTCCAAGATGAGCTCCTAAGGGCGTGCATAGAAGAGAAGGTGTTGTCACGTAGTGAACCAAACCTTTGTGGAGGGCTAGTTTATGGGATTGGGAGGATCACGGGGACCAAACGATTTGTCGGAAGGTCAGTTAATGATCATCTCATATGCTCATGTGGGAAATTCGGGTGAGAGGGTATATTGTACAGTCACATCTTGAAGGTCTTGGTTCACGAGATGGCTGCCGAATTAATTCCGGAGAGATATATTGTGAGAAGGTGGACTGCACAGACAAGCAATGGGATCCCTGAATTTAACAACGCTGCCCAAATGACAGATCCTAGACTTGAACTAAGGCGCCGTCATAGGACTCTATGTCGTTATGTGAATTTCATCTCTTCTGTCGCAATCTATAACGAGGACGCCTTCTTGAAGACTTTAAGCTAGTTAAAAGCAATTGCCGAACAATTTAGCGTTCCTTCTTCATGCCCACCTCCTTTGCCTCGTACTGTGCCAAAAATTGTTAATTTGGATTCGAACGATGATACACATATTCTAAGTCATTCCGGTCCCGCGGCCAAGGGTTTTGCTAAAAAGGACACTTGTAAAGGGCAAAGGCGCAGGCATATTGGTGTTTTGGAGAAAGCATGTGCTCGCAAGAAGAAGAAGTGTGCCAAAATTGCAAAGGTATGCATTGTACTCTGTTAACTCTACTATTCTACATAAGACATAACTCTTTATCTATTTACTTACTATTAATGTTTTTAAGACCAACTGATTTTTGTACTTAATTGGAAAAATCGAATAGTCACAGGGCAATAAAATAAATCTGGGAGCCAATACATCCAATTGTGATAGGACCTCATTTAGTGTTGGTAAAATTGATTATGTCCGTCACAATGTGAGTATCAGGTTTTCATACTTGTACAATTATATAAGGGTCATGCAATTATGTGTGATTTAAGAAATTCATTATATTATTTTTGTGTAACTGTCAGGACGTTGAGGTTCCAAAATGGATGTACGAAAATATGATGAAAAATTATTTTTTCAAGGAATGCTCCATGAAGTGGAATGAAAAGGTTGCAAATGCTAGAGAACGCCAAGCAAGCACCTCCAACCCTGTAGCAGGATCAAGTGTAGGACATAAAGTTGATTCTGTCAGTACTGAGTTTTCCAACTTATACAATAATGTGTGCTCATTATATTTCATTGTTTGGTTTAACTGTTAGGTTCCTGAATTTCCAAGAGCAATGTATCAAGACTTTAAAGTAAATGATTTTGACAACGAGTCTCATAATTTTGCTTCAAGGCTCTTTGAAACTCCACCTTCCTATAGTGATACTACCAGTGTAAGATACCTTCTACATTCTTCTGGTATTTAGGGATTCTATGTTATAATATTCTTGTTGGATAGGAAACTTATAACCTTACATCTAATTAAACTAAGAGAACAATAATCTTCACGCAGAATACACCGGAATCTCCCTTCACAAAATTCGCTTCAACGTCAACACCCATATATCCTATTATTGTTGTAGGCAACAATGACCCCGAAAGATCCGTAGTAAAGAAATTGAAGCTTGAGGATTGACAAGCATGTCACTTGTTTGGGAGTATTTTAGTGGATTCGGCCTGATTTTGGATGTTGTACAATGAGATTTTGGATGTTGTTAAATTCAGAGCTTATGATCATAATGTTTGGTTCATTGGTTGAAGTTCATGACTGGTCCTAGGTTTATTCTCTCAACATTGCCCATCTAGTCCATGCTGTATGGAGGGAATAGTAGGAATAAGGCTTGGATCAATTGGAAAAGTGTGAGGTTTTGTAGCTGCATAACCATCCCCTCCCACCTTTTTGTAACTTATCCTTGGGCATCTATGATTCCGTGTTTTGTGCATTGATTTTATATATAACAAACATCACTCTTGTGTGTAACAATATCATTACAAGATTGACATTTTAACAAAATTCTAAAAGAATATTGTTTGAAAACTGAGGTGTGGATTCAATGATTAATACTGTACATTCTTTTTACTTGGTAATTTTTTTAGGATGTATACAAATTGAATTATGTTTCATTATATATAACAAACAACACTATCTTTTGTACCTTATCAGTAACAAGAAAAACTGTTTAACAAAATTCAGAAATAGGGAATGGTCATATAGGTTACATTAATCATTACAGTTCAAAACATTATAAAAATTCCAAAACACCATCATAATTATAACATTACAAAAATTCCAAAACATTATAAATAAAACCATCTGAGAATACCACACCCTAAGAAACACTAGCAAAAACTGCCCATCACACCACCCCTGTTTTCGAGAACAAGGCCCTGCAAGACACCATCAAAAATAGCCCACCACCCTGCTTTCTAGAACACGGCCCTGCAAGATCATGATGTTGAGGTCACACCAACATCGGTCACATTCCAGTTCATCCTCGTTCAAAAGCCATGTTTCCCAATTAATTTCATGACCGGTTTGGTTACAGCATCTTGGAATGTTCTCAAAAAACCTTTTGTTCCAGCATCTGCTACCAAAAGCAGGGAATAGAGACAACATTTTTTTCCTTGCCCGTTTTATTGATGAATTCAGTAATGCATGCGACCTTAACTTCTTCAAAAGAGAAATTCCGGCTTCTTTGTTTGCTTTGGTGGAGTGGAATAAAGCAATGCACATCGAGTACAGTGATTGGGTGCCATTATTAATGAACCTGACACAGGATCTCGATTCATTAAAGACCACCCAATCAACCTGCAAGTACCAACAGTGGTTGTTAACATGATGAAGAATTATACAACATTAAAATTACTAAATAAATTAGTGGAGTTCAAATTTACCACTCCACAAATAAATTGTGCTTCTTCGCCCTCTGCCTCAAAAATATTTGTGAAGAAGGCGGAGGACGTTGCTACTGCATCTCCTGGCAGAGATTCCATCAGAACTTGAATGCAGGGTTTGTAGCGCGGCCATGAAATGATCCATGGGCCAGCTTCTTCATTTGCGGTGATCCTTGAAAAAAATTTGAAAAAGCATAAATTAATCTACAATACAAGAAAATATATATTTTTCCACTTGGCCCAGCAAACCCCAATTTTCATTTACATTGTAGAGAAACAATTTGAGAAATCCCTAAATTATGAAGAAACCCTATAAATTATAATGAAATTGTTTATAGTGGAGAGGTTAACATACCATTGCACATAGTCATCGTTGTCAAGAAAACACATGGATTGAACACGTATGTTAACTTCAGCAATCTATGGTCCAAGGACATCCATCTTCTTTCAATACAGATATATACTTGTAATATAGAGCCCTATACTTATAATTAGATGGTGTGGAAGAATCTGAAAGGAGAACACGGATATATATAGACAGAGAGTCGCGTATTCGTCTTCACAAGAAACGGTATTAGATTCTTCAAGTGAGTCGTGTATTACACTCCAAACATCATTAGGTATAGTATTAGGCTTCACAAGAAATGATACGACCCTTCACTCCTATTTTTTCATCATTGATTTTTCTGGAACATTTTTATTCCCCATACCACGCCAGTCAATGACTTCTTAGTATCGGATCAGATATAGATTTTTTTTAGTCCAATATATATATATAAATGTATATGTATATACATTTTGTAATTTTTTTTATTATTATTCATGTTATATCTATTTATTGATGAAGTAACAAATAAAATATGAAGTGTTGCATGTGTTGGTTGATAAATTGTGTTACTTGATGTAACCAACACATAACTTCAAGTTTAGACTCATGAACCTATATCATTATTTATTCCTGTTACATGAATTCTTTGTTAATACTGGTACTTAATTTTGGTAAAATGTTTAAAGTTAATTAATTATTTGATCTTAAAATTCATATTACATAAATTCTTTCTATTTGATGTTTACGTAGTGGAAATATATACAGTATAATATATAATAAATTAAATGGACAAATTAAATAAGCATTCAAAGAAAGACCGAATTGAATTGGAGATTTCATCAATTAAATAATTGCATAAATTATTAAATTAATAACTACCTAATAACGAAATTTGAATTGGAGATTTCGTCAATTACATCCAAATTGGTCCAATTTAGGTACTTTGAATTGTGGATTTCATCAATTTCATCCGAATTGGTCCAATTTAGGTACTTTGAATTGGGGATTTCATCAATTACATCCGAATTGGTCCAATTGAGGTACATTGAATTGGGGATTTCATCAATTACATCTGAATTGCTCCAATTTAGGTACCTTGAATTGGGGATTTCATCTATTACATCCGAATTGGTCCAATTTAGGTACTTTGAATTGGAGATTTCATCAATTACATTAGAATTAGTCAAATTTTAGTACATTGAATTCGGGAGTTTATCAATTACATCCGAATTGGTCAAATTTTGGTACATTGAATTGGGGATTTCAGCAATTACATCCGAATTGGTCCAATTTTGGTACATTGAATTGGGGATTTCATCAATTATATCTGAATTGGTCATATTTTGATACTTTCAATTGAGAATTTTATCAATTACATTTGAATTGGTCCAATTTAGGTACTTTGAATTGAGAATTTCATCAATTACATTCGAATTGGTCCAATTGAGGTACATCGAATTGTGCATTTCATCAATTACATCCGAATTGGTCCAATTTTGGTACTTTGAATTGGGGATTTTATCAATTACATCCGAATTGGTCCAATTTAGGTACTTTGAATTAGGGATTTCATCAATTACATCCGAATTGGTCCAATTTTGGAACTTTGAATTGGAGATTTTATCAATTAAATTCAAATTGGTCCAATTCAGGTAATTTGAATTGAGGATTTTATCAATTACATCCGAATTGGTCCAATTTTGAATTGGGGATTTCATCAATTACATCCGAATTGGTCCAATTTGGGTACTTTGAATTGGGAATTTCATCAATTACATCCGAATTGATCCAATTTTGGTATATTGAATTGGGGATTTCATCAATTACATCTGAATTGCTCCAATTTAGGTACTTTGAATTGGAGATTTCATCTATTACATCCGATTTGGTCCAATTTAGGTACCTTGAATTCGAGATTTCATCAATTACTTTAGAATTGGTCAAATTTTGGTACATTGACTTGGGGATTTTATAAATTACATCCGAATTGGTCAAATTTTGGTACATTGAATTGATGATTTCATCAATTACATCCGAATTGGTCCAATTTTGGTACTTTGAATTGGGGATTTCATCAATTATATCCGAATTGGTCATATTTTGATACTTTGAATTGAGAATTTTATCAATTACATTCGAATTAGTCCAATTTAGGTACTTTGAATTGGGAATTTCATCATTTACATTCGAATTGGTTTAATTGAGGTACTTCAAATTGTGCATTTCATCAATTACATCTGAACTGGTCCAATTTTGGTACATTGAATTGGGGATTTTATCAATTACATTCGAATTGGTCCAATTTAGGTACTTTGAATTGGGGATTTCATCAATTACATCCGAATTGGTCCAATTTTGGTACTTTGAATTGGAGATTTCATGAATTAAATTCGAATTGATCCAATTCAAGTACTTTGAATTAAGGATTTTATCAATTACATCCGAATTGGTTCAATTTTGAATTGGGGATTTCATCAATTACATCCGAATTGGTCCAATTTGGGTACTTTGAATTGGGGATTTTATTAATTACATCCGAATTTGTCCAATTTTGGTAGTTTGAATTGGGGATTTCATCAATTAAATTTGAATTGGTCCAATTAAAGTACTTTGAATTGCGGATTTTATCAATTACATCCGAATTGGTCCAATTCAAGTACTTTGAATTGGGGATTTTATCAATTACATCTGAATTGGTCCAATTTAGGTACTTTGAATTTGGGATTTCATCAATTACATTCGAATTGATCAAATTGAGGTACTTTGAATTGGAGAATTCATGAATTACATCCGAATTGGTCAAATTTTGGTAATTTGAATTGGGGATTTCATCAATTACATCTGAATTGGTCCAATTTAGGTACATTGAATTGGGATTTCATCAATGCATCCGAATTCGTCCAATTTAGGTACTTTGAATTGGGGATTTCATCAATTCCATCCGAATTGGTCCAATTTTGGTACTTCGAATTGGGGATTTCATCAATTACATCTGAATTGGTCCAATTTAGGTACTTTGAATTGAGGATTTAATCAATTACATTTGAATTGATCCAATTGAGGTACTTTGAATTGGAGATTTCATCAATTACATCCGATTTGGTCAAATTTTTGTAATTTGAATTGGGGATTTCATCAATTACAAACGAATTGGTCCAATTTAGGGACCTTGAATTGGGGATTTCATCAATTACATCCGAATTGGTCCAATTTTGGTACTTTGAATTGGGGATTTCATCAATTACATCCGAATTAATCCAATTTTGGTACTTTGAATTGAGAATTTTATCAATTACATCCGAATTTGTCCAAGTACAATTTAGGTACATTAAATTGGGGATTTCATCAATGACATCCGAATTGGTCTAATTTTGTTCATTTGAATTGGAAACAAATATATAAAATTCAAAAACAAATATAGAATACCCTATAATTTAGAAAATCCTAAAATTCAAATGAATAGACATATATAATTTTTAAAAAAAGTATATCAAATTCAAAATAAATATATATAAAATGGAACAAATATATGAGGAGAGAGTATTCGTTTCCCCAAAGCCGAAACCATGTTCGAAAACCTCTCTCCACAGAACGAAGAAGCTCATCCACTCTCGCCTCTCTCTCACAAACCCTAGATCGACTTGTTCTCTTTAACCCTTCTCCGATTTCGGCTTCTTCTCTTCATCCGTTCTCCGATTTCGCATCACTCCTCTTCTCACAAACCCTAGACGCAAAGGATACTTCTCTTCTCTTTTCGCAGCACTCCTCCACAACTCTAGATCGCGAATACATAGTCTTGTTATGCGCAACAAATCGCTTCAATTTGAGGTATGCTCATTTTCTCTTCGCCTCTCATTCTAGGGTTTTAGCTTTCTCTTCGCTGACCATATGTGTTTGTACATGTGTGTGTGTATATGTATATATCAATTTTATTGTAGATGGGTTTGAGTTTTCTCTTCGCCTACCACGACCCTCTTATGCTTTTGCACAGATTGATGATGTAATTTGGACTCAATTGCTTATATAATTTATTGAATCATATACTATTAACCTGAAATTTATTGTAAGGAATAGTTTTAATAACTATTTATTTTGGGGAAATATGGTCGTATGTGTATATTTTTTTCATTCATGTTCTTCATTGTTGTTTTTTTTTATTTTACTTTGAATTGAGGATTTCATCAATTACATTCGAATTGATCCAATTGATATTCTTTGAATTGGAAACAAATATATAAAATTAAAAAAAAAACTTATAATATTCGAAAAAAAAGTATATAAAATTCGAAATAAATATATACAAAATGGAACCAATATTCTTTATTTTTATATTTATAAAATAATATATAAAAAAATTATTTAAACAAAAGGAAACTGTAAGTTTTTGAGGGGAAATTGAATTTTATTTTTGAGGGAATGGCGGGATGAAAAATCTCAACTCCTGGGAAATTTAATGCCTTATTTCTGGTGGGAATGACGTTCAAAATTTGGAGACGAAAATTTCCTTCAAGGCGGGAATTTAGAGTTCAAAATTTTCAACTCAAAAAGGAGAAATTTTCCTTCAAGGCGGGAATACAAAGTTCAAATTTTGGAGCAAAGGGTTTTATATTGTTTTCACTAAGTTTAGCATTCTTACAAACATAAATTGAAACCAAATTACACAGATTATCAATTCCAATCTTCATTATCCGTCTCATATTCATGGTTCAATAATAGATTGCTATCACATGGATCCTGTCGGTCGACGTAGCCATGCTCTATATATTTCAGGTACAGTAATTTCGTTACGTTTTCTTCCAAATTCCAATTTGTTAACGTACAAGTAATAACCCAAACATGAAAATCTATGAGGCACTTGTGAGTTGTGACATTGTCCGTCTTGGAAATCATACGATAAAGAATGCTCTGGTGTAGTACACATTGCAGATCCTAAACGAAACTTCTGCCAAATTAGTTATTTGTCCTGCAAGGTCCAAAATACAAATTTCACCATAACCCGTAAAATCTTTACTTCAGATAGCGATCGAATATGCATTTTAGTCAATATTGAAACCTTGTCTGCCATAGCTTGAGAACCCAGCAAATACGATGCAATGGCCCATGCAAATCGCGAAGGCCTATGTCCCTCCCGCATTAGCATTCCTTCTTGTGCATTGACTCGTCCATATAGTCAAAGAACTTGATCAAGCCAACAATGAAACGCGCATTCGGATTTCCCTTCAAACCATGCATGCGACAAATGGAAAGTTGTTGATGACAATGGATTGCTTAGCCACACGGTCCAAAGCTTTAGAACTGCAACAAATAAAATACTAAATAACTGGAATTCAAGAAAATACTTTAAACAATTTACATATAAGTTACAGAGTGATGTGAGGTATGTAACACGCTATAATATGTTTACTTCAAATATGAGTATTTTAATACCTTAGTTTTTATTTTTTTTAAACCCTAAACTGAGATGGGAAATGGGATGGAAGGATCCTAGGTAGCAACAATAGCACCCCAGTGAAAATATAAAATGGCAAACTATACCCCCCAAAAAATTAGAAGTACACTAGTACATAACATACCCTAAACCATTTAAATATAAGTTACAGAGTGATGTGAGGTATGTTACACGTTATAATCTGTTTACTTCAAATATGAGTATTTTAATACCTTAGTTTTTATTTTATTAAAACCCTAAACTGAGATGGGAAATGGGATGGAAGGATCCTGGGTAACAACAATAGCACCCCAATGAAAATACGAAATGACAAACTATACCCCCCAAAAAATTAGAAGTACACTAGTACATAACATACTCTAAACCATTTACATCTAAGTTACAGAGTAATGTGAGGTATGTTACACGCTATAATCTGTTAACTTCAAATATGAGTATTTTAATGCCTTAGGTTTTATTTTTTTAAAACCCTAAACTGAGATGGGAAATGGGATGGAAGGATCCTGGGTGGCAACAATAACACCCCAATGAAAATAGAAAATGGAAAACTATACCCCCAAATAAATTAGAAGTACACTAGTACATAACATACTGTAAACCATTTACATCTAAGTTACAGAGTGATTGGAGGTATGTTACATGCTATATTCTATTTACTTCAAATATGAGTATTTTAATGCCTTAGTTTTTATTTTTTTTAAACCCTAAACTGAGATGGGAAATGGGATGGAAGGATCCTGGGTAGCAACAATAGCACCCTAATGAAAATATAAAATGGCAAACTACAGCCCCCAAAAAATTAGAAGTACACTAGTACATAACATACTCTAAACCATTTACATCTAAGTTACAGAGTGATGTGAGGTATGTTACACACTATAATCTGTTTACTTCAAATATGAGTATTTTAATACCTTAGTTTTTATTTTTTTAAACCCTAAACTGAGATGGGAAATGGGATGGAAGGATCCTGGGTAGCAACAGTTGCAGCACAATGAAAATATAAAATGGGAAACTATACCCCAAAAACAATTAGAAGTACACATGTACATAACATACTCTAAACCATTTACATCTAAGTTACAGAGTGATGTGAGGTATGTTACACGCTATAATATGTTTACTTCAAATATGAGTATTTTAATTCCTTCGTTTTTGTTTTTTTAAAACCCTAAACTGAGATGGGAAATGGGATGGAAGGATCCTGGGTGGCAACAATAGCACCCCAATGTAAATGTAAAATGGCAAACTATACCCCAAAAAAATTAGAAGTACACTAGTACATAACATACTCTAAACCATTTACATCTAAGTTACAGAGTAATGTGAAGTATGTTACACGCTATAATTTGTTTACTTCAAATATGAGTATTTTAATACCTTTGTTTTTATTTTTTTTAAAACCCTAAACTGAGATGGAAAATGGGATGGAAGGATCCTGGGTCCCAATGAAAATATAAAATTGCAAACTATACCCCAAAACAAATTAGAAGTACACTAGTACATAACATACTCTAAACCATTTACATCTAAGTTACAGAGTGATGGGAGGTATGTTACATGCTATAATCTATTTACTTCAAATATGAGTATTTTAATGCCTTAGTTTTTATTTTTTTTAAACCCTAAACTGAGATGGGAAATGGGATAGAAGGATTCTGGGTAGCAACAATAGCAGCCCAATGAAAATATAAAATGACAAATTATACTCCAAAAAAAATTAGAAGTACACTAGTACATAACATACTCTAAACCATTTACATCTAAGTTACAGAGTGATGTGAGGTATGTTACACGCTATAATCTGTTTACTTCAAATATGAGTATTTTAATGCCTTAGTTAATTTTTTTTAAAACAATATATATTCTGATTATTGTAAATATATACACTATATATTCCATGGTGTATACATTATATGTTTGTTTATTTATCTAAATTACTATTTAGTATTAATGTCTGCACTTTCAAAGGGGAGTTGTATTTAGTGTTGATGGGATGTGGAAGATCAAACATCTTCCAAAAATCATGTTCTATAATCAAGATTAAATTTATTTACATTAGGTGCAATGCATTGATGGGATGTGGTACTTTATTGTAGGGTGACTGGTGAGCATGAAATTTGGGATTTTTACAAACTAGCAGTTGGTGGTGTGTTTCCCAAAAAAATTGGAAATGCTTATATATACTTAGTAATTATCTGTATGTATTCATTACTTGTATCAAAATATTTCATTTCTTCATTTTCAATTTCAGCACAATGTCCTCATCTCGCAACCCCAATAGTGGTTGCCGTAATCGATCAGCCAGATTATGTCTTTGTGGTTTGCGTCCAATTCTGTGTAGATCAACAACAAAAGCAAATCTTGGTAAGTTGTTCTACACATGCGCAGTTAATGGATGCAATTATTTTGACTGGCAGTCACCTATTCCAACACCTGGAGAGATATCACATGTTCCACCACCTAGAGAGATATCACATATTCCACCACCTGGAGACCGATCGCTAGTTACAATAGTTGAACATGGAAAAAGCTTAGTTGCTCGCTCAACTGCTCCAACATTTGGTGAGAGATAGAAATGCTGAAATATATGGGCTACACAACCTCATCTTCAGGGCTGCTTTTGTGATGGTTATTATGCTCACCATTTTCTGTGTGTTCAACATAATAATCTTATTCCATGTAATGCTCAAGTAATTTTCATGTAAGATCGCTATGATCAAGTTGTTTCCAGGAGGGACTTTACATGTAATATTTATATGCTATTTCTAATATATCAAGCAGTTAGGCCCAAAACTTGCATACAAATAATTACAATATACACAAAATGTTTCCAGCAGTTAGGTTATTCCCAAAACATGCATACATGTACGTAGAACACAATATTACACATCTCAAATTGTCGGACTCCTATTTTTTGCAGCTTCTAAAGCAGCTTCTGCAATTACATCCCTCAATTCATTCTTCGGGTTGTCAAGAACCTCCAACAACAGTCCAGAACGCAACGAATCGGGTGTATGATGATGTATGCATGGATTTATGTTACAATCGTGATCTTTAATTTCAGTACATTAGAATGTAAGTGGATGGAGTTTGAATTACATGATAAAAATCCGCGGACAGTTGATTCCTGATCCAACACTGTATGAACTTAATCAAATACACTCCACAACTCACCCTGGAACCAACCCAACTCAGGTGATGAAAATAGAATACAGGAATGCAATATTGCGGATTAATGCTAAATTAATTTCGTTACAAATCTTACACATTGGGTTGGACAGGCAGATCTTTAGGACAGACAACCTCATACTTTCCAAGTTTTTCTCCAGTCCAAACTTCCACGAATTCCTTCTGCGTTCATCCACAAAGATACACAATTATGACTATGAAATAATGAATAAGTGATGTCATGTTTAAAGAAGTGATCATACCATAAAAATGCATATTTTCTAAATGTAGGAGAATTTCCAAGTGAGCAGAGGTAATCTATCATTTTCTTCAGATGGTTAACAACCAATAATATCCAATGTTTGCCAGTACAAACCGGGAAGAATACCTATCAGAGGGACAAGTAGAAAACCTTAGGTTGAAACAAGTATTTATAATACATTACGACTGTCAATAAGTTTTCAATGTCTTAAACAACGTTAACTAACCAATGGTTTTTTCTTCGAATGTTCCCTGATAGCACATGGCAACTTCGTAACTATATATTTGTAAACATTCTGAACCAGTCCCGATATTATGTTCAGATTCCTCTTCCTTGGTAGATGCAAATCCTCCATAAATTGTACAACCCGGGTGGTGAAGTAGTAGTGTCCATTATCATCTTCATGGCTCAATTTGTTGACAACAAAATTATAAACTATCAACAAATTCATATTGAAGGATTTTTCATGATTTTATAACTTGAAGGTAATGTTACAGGATTTTTCAATAATACGCACCGGACTTGAAATGCAATGATCAGCAAACAACGTGTGGAGGTCACGCCGCTCTAGATGGTCCCGGTACATTCTCACAAGGCAATCACTGCATCAGACAGATTTAAGCAATTCAAAGCTAAAAATATAATCGAACGCATAAAATTTTACACAATTTTTTTAAATAATAACACTTGCCAGTTGTCATCTCGATCTTCGGCTGCAAATTCAAGCAATTCATTTTCATGCGGGCTCAGTGCTATTGTACCATTCCCCATGTATGTCCAAGGAGAGAATGCATATCTACTTGGAATAGTTTGCCTCTTCCCCCTTCCTTCATCCAACAGTGATTCGACAAGAATACCTTCGCCAGGCCCTGCAATACTTACTGGTGTAACAAAAGGAGTAATATCGGTGCACACATCAATATCAATTTCACCCATATGAGCGACTTCAGAACTGTCCTTGCTCAACTTTTGCTCCTTTTTAGGGTCAGATGCAAAATATTCATCCGTATCTCCATCAACATAACTGTCATCCAACCCATCATGTCCTTCACCATTACTGTCATCATGTCATTCACCATTGTTTTCTTCCCTATCATCAAACATTCCATCATCATCCTCATTTTCTACACCACCATTAACATCATTTCTTTGACCATGCACTGATTTATGTCTCTTTGCTTCACTAGTACTTCCCTCCCTGACATTAAATACAAAATCCTTCATCCGCCCAAAGAATGCCTCAGCCTTCAGCATATCACTTCTGAACCTCTTTAGCTTGCCCTGTAAATCATAAAAAATCACTCATAGCTATATTGTAGGATAAATCCATTTATGTACGGGAATGTGAATGCTTACCACAAAGATTTCTCTTTCATTGTCAAAATTACATTCCTCACGGGTGCCTGAGGAAGTTGACCGTCTTCCGCTTCGTCGATGTATGATCTGCCTCACAAAAAACATAGCAACATAGTATTTCAATGTTTAAAAAATTAGACAAACAATTTTCCCATCAGAACAGATTGAGTATGTTACACCTGCCCATCACCAAATCCTCCTATATGGAGCTCCCATGCCAGCCGTCGACTCACAACAACGGTAGTCCAATATTCCAACTGATACTTATTACCCATAGGGTAATCATTCCACGCAACCGATACCCGCATGAGATAAAACATATGCATACATGAAATAGAATTTTGTAAACAATCAACCATAAAATGCTTGAATACACATACGGAAAGCGCAACAACGTTTAATTCATGTTGCATACCTTAAGGAAAAGCGTACACCCGTTATACAACTATTTGACACTACCACTTTCAGGTTGTTTCATTGTCTTAACCAAGTATTTTATGACATATTCACACCAGTTATAAGTGGGGATCCTATCAACTTGGTCAATGGCAGCCAACAAACCCTAATGGGTCTCATTACGACCATTTGAACATGCGACTAATACAAATACGCGCTTGAACATATCACCCTCAACTGTGTCCAGCAATTTCAACACTCGTTCACATTTTAGCCCATCTTTACCTTCAAACTTACCCTCAGCTATCCACGAAGCATTGGAGGTGAAGTGGCGGTTGGTCGGAACTTTTTGTACACCTGCTAGTAACAATAATATAGCTTGCACATCGTGTGCACTCATTTACAAATCACCAGTTGTTTTTAGTCTAAATACACAATCCTGAATTTCAAAGTTACTAATTAAATAAACACAAGTCACGGTAGATGTCGCGACCTTTTATTTTGAGCAACTCTCCAAAACCCATCTCCTCGACCATCTTTCGCTTCTCTGGAGTAAGCTTCTCAACAGCATCAACAAACATGTCGACATGCCCTCTATTCCAGATAGTTTTGTGCTTGAAACCATCACCTATTCTCCCTCCTGTGATTCTTTTCTGTTTACCACTCAACAATAGCAACAAAGCAATGACACGTTAATATATGGTAACAAATACCTTCAACATTTCTACCACAAACTACTATAACACAAAATAGAAAAACATTGTATGTTTAAATTGAATTCGATTCATACACTTCACCTCTTTTTTCTTAACCAAATTTCCTTTCTGCTTCTCATCATCATACACTTCCTTTGCAGTTTGTCTAAGGAATCTATATGGGGCCTGTAATGACCGGGTTTATTTAAATAATTTCTTTTTCTTCGGTTATAAATTATTATTTTTTTATCTTGTGCATTATGTGGCATTGCATGTGGTTTTGTACATTAAGGATTGTATGATTTGAATTTTTGGGTTCATTTCTATGTTTTGTAAAATTTTCATTTTTGTCGTTGATCGGGTAGTTTCGATATTTTAATTAAATGTGGGGGTTACTTTTGAGTTTGATAAAGATGAGGGTAACTTTTGCAATATATTCATTATGTGTAAATGTGTGACCGAATTCCACATGTTTAATTTTATTTTTATCTTCAACTTTCCAAAAGCATATTCCTCCATCATTTAAAGGTTCAATCATACATCTATTATATTGACACCACTTTATGACATTATTGATGAAAATTTTCAGCCATTATATTGATGTGTTGAGGTTAGCTTTTGCATATTCTCAACAATCAAGCAAAAACCATTTTTTCCATCATTCTCTATTTTTCTCCTATCTTCTTCTCTCCACATTTTGGGCATCTTAGAGTGGGGATTCAATTTTGTGCTCAACTAGGAAGTTGTTCTACGTGTTCCGATCTTCGGTTTAATACCAATTACGGTATGTGATCTATATTATTTAATTTGATTTGATTTTTCAAAAATTCCAGATTGCTAGTTTACATGTTTAGTGAAAATCAAGGCTTTAGATCTCTAATTTATAATATATGTATGGATCAAAATTAGTTTATGAACATTTTACAGATCATATATAGGTATGTGATTATATGTTCCTGAAAATTTCAGAATTTATAGATAAGTAGAGAGTTAATTAAAAATCTAGGAAAAACATGTTATTCGGATATTGTTGTTGCTGCAGACCGTTTGTTTTTTTTACTCGGTTTGAGAAATTTATAGACCATGTTAAATTATTTATAAATTTTTGAAACTTTTACAGTATGATTTTGTATATGTCTATTATCATCTCTCAAAATTTCAGATCATGTAGATAAATATTTAATTGTCTAAAAATCACGGAAGTAGGCTGTCCAGTGATATTTTACTGCTTGCTGATCCGATTTCGGTTTCGGTTTAGCCAATTGTTTCATATGGTTTCGTATTCTTATAAATCTTGAAACTTTTATTATAACATTTTGAATATGTCTAGGACATATGTACTGAAGATCAAGAATTGTAAGTTAATTTATACTGGTAAGAAAAATTGTTGAGTAGTAACTGTTCAGTTTTAACTGTAGTTTAAAACCGGAACTTGTGTTACCGATTTGAGCTATCTATAATTCTAATTTTGTACTTATAATTTTATCACCTGATCTTGAGTATATAATATGTAAATCTGGAGATTTTGGTAGTCATATAATTCATGGATAGGTTTGTAAAAATCTTGGAGTAAAGGGTGTTCAGGTTTCGGAACTGTTAGGAAAGCTGTCTTTTATAATTATTTTGGACCACTGTCCTTTGATTAAAGCTTATGAAAATTTTACAGTAGATCTACTTAGAGGTTTGGAGTGTATCCTGTAAAGTTCATATTTTTATCAAACCTGTAGAGTTTTCTAAAAATCATAGATTACTTGTTGTCCGTTTTACGGTAGTATTCGAAACCGAACTTTTCGATTCTTAATTAAGTAGCTAAATTTTGTCTATTAATTCCGAATATTTTTTTAGTAGATATTTATATATATCAGAATGTTTATTGGCAAATCTTATTATAAAAATAAATATGGTTATGTATATAAAAATTATTCAATATGTGTTAATTGATTTCGGGCATAACAGGGTACAAATGAAGGCGTGAAGGGAGAACCGTTCGTTTCTTCATTCTCTACACAACCATATTGTTTTGATTGTTGGTATTTTACTGGATATTTTATCAAGTTTGAGGTAGGGATTTATTGGGGTATCGTGTGAGTTTAAGAATCTTCATTTATGCATTTTAATGTTTATATATAGATTCGTCATCTTATTGTGCTATGTTTGACATGAGTTGTGAAATTGCATTAATGTGTTTAAATGCATTGATTCATGCCACGATAGAATTTAATTAGGTGGATCATGGAGTGCGGATATATTTATTACTTATGTGCGCATGTGAATGACATTTATGAATTGTGAATGGTGGATTGGTTGTTGATTTTGGGAAATGGTCGTGTGGTGTGAGCAATGGGGGGACGAAGGAGCTCCCGGGGTGCAAGTCCTCGAATTATCGCGCGATTGGTTGACGTCACCGTAGGGTTAGTAGCCCCAAGACGACTAGGCAGATGAACAGGTAGTTCATGTCCTAGGGTTTGTTTCACGACATAATTTTCCCATTTGATGATTTTGAATTTGATGCTATCTCTGTTGTGATAGTTGAATTTGAATTCGTATTGAGAGTATTGGTTTTAATTTCGTGATTATAGAACTTTTAAATTATCTTGATGATATTATTTAAATTGTTCTACATGAGTTTATATTATGATTCCTTATGCATTTATATCATGACATTGGACTAGGGTAGAGACTTGACCCTATACGTATTCATTAATTTACATACTTGCGGAATCTTACGCTTCATGATTTTTCTCTACTGGGCCGTTTGTGCTCACCCCTTATCATTTTTCAGGAAAAGAACCGTTGGTGGATGATGCATGAGCTACTGGATATTTGTGGAATTTGAACTTATAATAATTACATCTTTATGTAATAATAAAGATTGCGTGCTTATTATGATTTGTAATTGTTTGGCTTTGGACTAGTGTGTTCGTGTTGTAATTTGATTTGGTTTCGGGATTTGGGTATGATTTTATTATTTCTATTTCGCTTCCGCGCTAGTGAATTATAAACAATGTCGGTTGACCAGTTTGACCATTTGATATTTTTATGAATTTTAATTAAATTTAAGTCATTATCCGGGTTTTCGGATTCGGGGCGTGACAGGGCCTTCTCGGTATTAGTCATTTTCTCCCAATCTGCTGCAACCTTTTTTATTATACCATTATATATGTCCCTACTCACACGACGGTGGCCATGTTGTTTTCGGAATTCGTTAATGCAATGAGACTTGTAGATTAATAAGTATAACACACATTAAATTTATATACTGCCCAAATAAAATAAATATAACCAATACATATAAACAATAATATCATAATTATGTAGATAGCCGGGCCTTTACCTGTAATAAAAGAATAATCCGGCTGGGCCCTTCACAATTTGGTTCTGTAAGTGTGTGAATTTCCAAGTCCATAGAAGTCCATCAGGCATCAGGCCCATCGAACTAACAGCCCAACAAGGTTATCAGGCGTCAGGCCCATCGGGCTAACAACCCAACAAAGTTATCAGGCATCAGGCCCATTTCAGCTTATCATTCTTTGTAAATAAAGATGATGATGTAATAATGATGTAATGACAATAAGATTGCCCTAATGGGCTCAAAGCCCATTAAGGGTATCTGTATAAAAGAGACAAAATCTAAATAAAAAGATTCATTCGTGTGTTGTGCAAATTTTGGCATCTACACATTGGCGCCGTCTGTGGGAAGCGTCTCCTTCTTCCCATCTCTTAAAACAGAGCTTTATGGTTCAACCTCCGATTATTCTTCACTGCCTCCTGAAATCTCCACTCACTACTTCTTGGGCAAAGATGCCAGTTACTCGTTGGCAAGCAGACGTTCCAACCACTGCGGATAGTCGTGCGGGAGTTCCCCAATCTATGGAGCAAATCCTTCGACGCTTGATGGCAGCTGAGGAACGCAACCTGGCTCTGGAGAAACAAAATGCAGAGCTCATGGATAGGTTGGCTACACCACCAGCTGCTCCTTCGGTAGTAGCGCCCGACCCTCCAGCAGCGGCGCTTGACCATTCTCTGAACCAGCGAGGTAGCGACGGACCGGAAGAGCACGCCGAATCTTCCCGGCGTTCAAGAAAGGCCCCCGCAGCCGACGAATCCATTACCCCACAGAAGATTCAAGCAATGATGGATGAATTCCAGAGGAGAATCCTCGGGGATCTAAGAGCACAATCCATCGACGACTTGGCCGCCCAGGCGTCTACTGAGCTGGTACAATCACCCTTCGTCCCTGAGATAACCCGGGAACCTTTCCCAAGGAAGTTCGTCATGCCTCAATTCACCCCCTACGATGGTACCAAGGACCCCGAGGAGCATATTTACCAGGTCCATCAGAAGATGATCATGGACGCTGAGAACGAGTCATTGCTATGCAAAGTGTTTTCCACGAGTCTCGCCGATGCAGCTCCATTATGGCTCAGGAAGCAGCCGCCTCGATCTATCGGTAGTTGGCAACAGTTGACCAGGCTCTTCATTGCCCAATACTATGGGAACAAGAGACAGAAGAAAACCATATCCTGCATCTTCACCATGTTCCAGGAGAAACGAGAGTCGCTGAAGAGCTTTCTATCCCGTTTCTACATTGAGTCTTCTTCTGTCGGTAACTATGACCAGCACTCTGCTGTTGAGGCCGTCCGGATGGCCCTTATTCCAGGGACGAAGTTCCATCAGTCCTTGGTGAAGCGCCCGCCATCGGGCATTGGGGAGTTAAACTCTAGAGCCCAAGGATACCTGAGGATCGAAGAAGAGGAAACTGTCAGGCGAAATCGGACAGTCTTGGAAAGCATTGAATCCAAATCAAAGGACCAGGCGTTTGATCAAAAGCGTCTGACTCCATCAGGGTCATCATCCCCTTCGGGATCAACATCTCTCTCCTGAAGAGGTACTACCCGTAAAGGGCTAAGTTTTACTCATACTTTCATCTTTTTGTAAAAAAGTTACAACACCGATCCTGAAGGGATCAATATTTTTGTAAAAAATAAATCAAGTGTTGTTTTGTCTTTCACATGGCCTGAAGTGTCCGAAAGACATAACACTGATCCTGAAGGGATCACCGATCCTGAAGGGATCAATATTTTTGTAAAAAATAAATCAAGTGATGTTTTGTCTTTCACATGGCCTGAAGTGCCCGAAAGACATAACACTGATCCTGAAGGGATCAATATTTTTATAAAAAACAAACTAAGTGTTGCATTGTCTTTCGCATGACCTGAAGTGCCCGAAGACACAACACAGATCCTGAAGAGATCAATATTCCAAAAATAAATTAAGTGTTACATTGTCTTTCGTATGGCCTGAAGTGCCCGAAGACACAACACAGATCCTGAAGAGATCAAAGTTCCAAAAACAAATTAAGTGTTGCATTATTTTTCGCATCGCCTGAAGTGCCCGAAGGCACAACACTGATCCTGAAGAGATCAAAGTTCCAAAAACAAACTAAGTGTTGCATTGTCTTTCGCATGGCCTGAAGTGCCCGAAGACACAACACAGATCCTGAAGAGATCAATATTCCAAAAATAAATTAAGTGTTGCATTGTCTTTCGCATGGCCTGAAGTGCCCGAAGACACAACACAGATCCTGAAGAGATCAAAGTTCCAAAAATAAATTAAGTGTTGCATTGTCTTTCGCGTGGCATGAAGTGCCCGAAGACACAACACAGATCCTGAAGAGATCAATGTTCCAAAAATAAATTAAGTGTTGCATTGTCTCTCGCATGGCCTGAAGCGCCCAAAAGACACAACACTGATCCTGAAGAGATCAAAGTTCCAAAAACAAATTAAGTGTTGCATTGTTTTTCGCATGGCCTGAAGTTCCCGAAGGCACAACACTGATCCTGAAGAGATCAAAGTTCCAAAAACAAACTAAGTGTTGCATTGTCTTTCGCATGGCCTGAAGTGCCCGAAGACACAACACAGATCCTGAAGAGATCAATATTCCAAAAATAAATTAAGTGTTGCATTGTCTTTCGCATGGCCTGAAGTGCCCGAAGACACAACACAGATCCTGAAGAGATCAAAGTTCCAAAAATAAATTAAGTGTTGCATTGTCTTTCGCGTGGCATGAAGTGCCCGAAGACACAACACAGATCCTGAAGAGATCAATGTTCCAAAAATAAATTAAGTGTTGCATTGTCTCTGGCATGGCCTGAAGCGCCCAAAAGACACAACACTGATCCTGAAGAGATCAAAGTTCCAAAAACAAATTAAGTGTTGCATTGTTTTTCGCATGGCCTGAAGTGCCCGAAGGCACAACACTGATCCTGAAGAGATCAAAGTTCCAAAACCAAACTAAGTGTTGCATTGTCTCTCGCATGGCCTGAAGCGACCGAAAGAGACAACACAGATCCTGAAGAGATCAATGTTCCAAAAATAAATTAAGTGTTGCATTGTCTCTCGCATGGCCTGAAGCGCCCGAAAGACACAACACTGATCATGAAGAGATCAAAGTTCCAAAAATAAACAAACTAAGTGTTGCATTGTCTCTCGCATGGCCTGAAGCGCCCAAAAGACACAACACTGATCCTGAAGAGATCAAAGTTCCAAAAACAAACTAAGTGTTGCATTGTTTCTCGCATGGCCTGAAGCGCCTGAAAGACATAACACTGATCCTGAAGGGATCACCGATCCTAAAGGGATCAATATTTTTGTAAAAAATAAATCAAATGTTGTTTTGTCTCTCGCATGGCCTGAAGTGCCCGAAAGACACAACACCGATCCTGAAGGGATCACAAGACATAACACTGATCCTGAAGGGATCCATATTTTTGTAAAAAATAAATCAAAAGTTGTTTTGTCTCTCGCATGGCCTGAAGTGCCCGAAAGACACAACACCGATCCTGAAGGGATCACCGATCCTGAAGGGATCCATATTTTTGTAAAAAATAAATCAAATGTTGTTTTGTCTCTCGTTTGGCCTGAAGTGCCCGAAAGACATAACACCGATCCTGAAGGGATCACCCATCCTGAAGGGAACACCGATCCTGGAGGGATCACCGATCCTGAAGGGATCCATATTTTTGTAAAAAATAAATCAAATGTTGTTTTGTCTCTCGCATGGCCTGAAGTGCCCGAAAGACACAACACCGATCCTGAAGGGAACACCGATCCTGAAGGGATCACCGATCCTGAAGGGATCCATATTTTTGTAAAAAATAAATCAAAAGTTGTTTTGTCTCTCGCATGGCCTGAAGTGCTCGAAAGACACAACACCGATCCTGAAGGGATCACCTATCCTGATGGGAACACCGATCCTGAAGGGATCACCGATCCTGAAGGGAACACCGATCATGAAGGGATCCATATTTTTGTAAAAAATAAATCAAGTGTTGTTTTGTCTCTCGCATGGCCTGAAATGCCCGAAAGACACAACACCGATCCTGAAGCGATCAATATTTTTATAAAAAATAAATCAAGTGTTGTTTTGTCTCTCGCATGGCCTGAAGTGCCCGAAAGACACAACACCGATCCTGAAGGGATCCATATTTTTGTAAAAAATAAATCACGTGTTGCTTTGTCTCTCGCATGGCCTGAAGTGCCCGAAAGACACAACATTATTCATGAAAAGAGCAAAATTTCACAAGAAAATAAACCCAACTATGGTGATGCCTCTCCTATGGCCTGAAGTGCCCGAAAGACACAGTACTTTTGAATAAAATAATCTAAGTATTGAAAAAATTCAACTGGACATGAACCATGATTTTTCACTAAAAAATGGGCCCCGATGGCCAAGGCTTACAAAATGCTTTACAAATAAAGAATCCTAAGTACCATTATCAGTGCCCCCTACATTTGAGCTCACAAGAACAATAGTCCCATCGGGAACAGAATGATCAGAATCGGATTTGGGCCCCGGAAGAGGCTTGGTGTGGAATTCACTGAAGCGAATGTCATCGGGACCTATAACGGGATCATCATACGGCGAAGCAATGCCCAAAGACTCATCCAGTTCCCCCACTGAGGCGAAGTCCCTCTCCTCAATAGGTTTCTGGATGTCCTTGAAGCATGAGCTCCAGCCAAACCCGATCCTATACTGGGCGGTGTCGCAGAGGCGCTTATACATCTGATTGCCACCCCAATGGCACATCTCCACCATTGACCTCTCCACTGCCAGGAGATTCTCAGCTTCGGCTTTCTCCTCCAGAAGCTTCGCTTGAGGGCCTGTTGCTCGTTTGGCCTTCCTTTTAAGGACATGCGTCGGGATCCTCAGCATGATATTATGTCATTCTGTTGATAATGCCTGCAAATTAGAACCCGTCAAGTGATTACTACACATCCTCAGGGGTTGTCCCCAAACTTTAGATTTAAGGAGATCAAACCGGGATATAATGTAAGTTGGAGTTTTAAAGCGGTCGGGTGCTCCCAGAAACTCAAGCCCCCATCGCGCGAATCAAGGGCACAAGCCATGAATTCAAAATATTAATGATGGCATAACTGTCCTATTTAATGAACCTATCACGTCACCCCAACAGGGTGATGTATATATATATATTTCCTTCCTCCCACACTTTATCTTCTCGGTAATGGGTTTGCCTGATTGAAAGCCCATAACCAATAAGAGGGCCTGTGTAAGTGTGTGAATTTCCAAGCCCATAGAAGCCCATCATGCATCAGGCCCATCGAACTAACAGCCCAACAAGGTTATCAGGCGTCAGGCCCATCGGGCTAACAACCCAGCAAAGTTATCAGGCATCAGGCCCATTTCAGCTTATCATTCTTTGTAAATAAAGATGATGATGTAATAATGATGTAATGACAATAAGATTGCCCTAATGGGCTCAAAGCCCATTAAGGGTATCTGTATAAAAGAGACAAAATCTAAATAAAAAGATTCATTCGTGTGTTGTGCAAATTTTGGCATCTACAGGTTCTTACCATCAGAATTGGAAGATGATGGGCCCTTCCCAGTTTTTTTCCCACAAGCGGAATTGGAAGATGATGGCCCTTTCCCTGTTTGTTTCCCACCCTTCACATTTTTTGTCACACCAGCAGATTTGGAAGATGATGGGCCCTTCCCACCAACAACCTTTTTCCCATCAACACCACCCCTCTTCCTTACTTTATCAACTTCAGATTTAGAGTATGTTCTTAACCTAGCCATCTAAATTAACAAGGGAAATTTGGTAATATGTCATATGTGTTGTACATTGTTATATTATATTCAACAAAATGAAAAATTTAATATTCTATCTAATTAGTGCGTTGCTCAATATTATATTTAACAAAATGACAAATTTAATATTCTATCTAATTAGTGGGTTGCTCAATATTATATTCAACAAAATGACAAATTTAATATTCTATCTAATTAGTGTGTTGCTCTTTATTTTGTGAATTACTTATTATGTAACTCTTTCAAATGGTCATAACACTTATGATACAGTTTATGAGGATATATGTAATATATCCTTCAACTGAATTAACATAACTCTTTATGCACAATTATTCTTTCTAAGCATTTATGCAAATAATTAGAGATAATGCACAATCTTCAGTAGAGACACAAATCATACTAATTAAATACAAATTAAATAAACATTAAACCTACAAAATACATACCCAAAATACACCAAAATAGTTTAGGGAGAATTTTCTAATAACATAAAACCTACAAAAGATATGCCCAAAATACACCAAAATTACAATATCATGACAAAAATTTATTCAATCTATATCCCATTTTACAAATAAATGTATTCAATCTATATTTCATTTTACAAATTTATGAATATAGGTTTTAAGTATGATAAACGAGAAGAAGAAGATTTCAATAACCATGCAAGCAATTTCTTTAACAAATTAAAGTCACTGACCTATTTATGGGCCCCGGTGAGAGGAAGTTAGGTGGGGATAGTTGATGCCACCACTCCTTGTAGCGAGAAGGAGGATTGGGATATACGCTTTGCTTAGGGTTTCGCTTCCTTCGCCAAAATCAGTTTGGGATCTACGCTTTGCCTCAGCTCATGAAAAATAGGGTTTTGCTTCCTTCGCCAAAATTAGATTGGCTGATACGTTTTGCCTTAGCTCAGGGAAAATCTTATTGAGACAGCTAAAGTTTGAGTCTAAATTTCAAATGACGCTAGTGCATTAGGGTTTAAGATTTCTTAGAGTTTGAGTTTGAATTTCAAATGACGAAAGTTTTAGGGTTTAGGGTTTCTTTGTAAAAAACAGGAAGCGGTAGAGTAATTCTTCGTAAAAAACGGTGGAGCGAATTTCAAAACTTTGAGTAGATGGGTTTCTTCTTCAAAAATGGTGGAATGGTGAGAGGCTTCTTCGTAAAAAACGAGGGAGAAATAACTTGAAAATCAAAAAACTAAAATCAATTATAATTGTAAGGGAAAAATCGCCAGTATATAGGAACAGTGTTGGTACATCACCATATACTCATATGTATAATACATATATATATGTATTATACATAAATGTAGAAAGACATGAGTAATTTTTTTTTACTACTGCTGACTTGGCACATACTTTCCTTCACCTGGGACCCACATGTCATCTTGCGAAATCTGGACCCTTGGATCCGAACTACACCCTCTGAGGTGAGAGGCAAGCTTCAGAGGATTTTTTCCCTACAATTATGTGGTTGCGGTAAAGATCCTAGCTAGTCTCATCTCTATACACCAATAGTCAAACCATGATTTAGACCTATATACACGTGACATAACATCCATGGTCTCACCCCACCCCTTCCACTAATTGAAGATATGGACAAAGCCTTTAGGCTGTCACTTAATTGACACATATATAATTGACTCAACTCCATCTATAAAATCTGCAAGGGACCATTGAGACCTTATCAACACAGCTTACTAAGCTTGGCATCAATGGCCATCATTGAGACACTCTCACTACTATTCTTCTTTTTCATACTTCTTTGCTACTGCAAATGGAGCCAACAGAGAAGCTCCCCGCTGACGAATTGGCCTGTGATCGGTATGTTGCCCGGGCTTCTTCGAAACGCTAACCGCCTCCATGACTTCGCAACCGAGATCCTAAACCACAGTGGTGGCACATTTTTGTGGAAAGGCCCTTGGTTTGGTAACATGGACATGTTGGTCACTTCTGATCCTGCCAACATTCACCACATATTGAGCAAGAACTTCCCAAACTACCCAAAGGGTCCTCAATTCAGGGAGATTTTTGAAGTTCTAGGAGATGGGATTTTCAATGCTGATTTTGAGTTGTGGGAAAACCATAGAAAAACCACCATGTCACTCCTCAAGCATGAAAAGTTCCAAGACTTGTTGGAGAGAATTACTTGGGAGAAGGTGGAAAAAGGGCTTATCCCAATTCTCGATCATGTCTCAAAACAAGGAATACAAGTGGACTTGCAAGACTTGTTTCAAAGGTTCACTTTTGATAGTGTGTGCTCATTGCTTTTAGGCTTTGACCCTGCTAGTCTATCCATTGCCTTACCACACATTCCATGTGAAAAGGCATTTGGTGATATGGAGGAGGCCCTATTATTCAGACATGTATTGCCCCAAAGCTGCTGGAAGTTGCAAAAATGGCTTCAAATTGGGAAAGAGAAGAAGCTGAGTACGGCTTGGGCGAATTTAGATGAATTTTTGCTCCATTTTATCTCATCAAAGCGCGAAGAATTGAGTAAAAGCAGAGGTGAAACGGCGGAGCACCAAGAAGAAGAGGGCTTCGAATTTTTAGCAAATTATATAGAAGCATACAAAGGACAGAGTGGTGGTGCTTCGATTGATTCTGACAAGTTTCTGAGAGACACCATATTGAATTTGATGCAAGCAGGGAAAGGAACAACAAGTGCTGTACTCACTTGGCTTTTCTGGCTCCTCTCCACACACCCTTTAGCGGAAATCAAAATCCGAGAAGAGATCATGTCAAAATTACATGTTAAAGAATGTGAAAATTTGAGGTTTTTCGACTCAGAAGAGGCTCGTAAACTGGTTTACCTCCACGGAGCGCTGTGTGAAGCTCTAAGGCTATTTCCACCAGTGGCTTTAGAGCACAAAGCTCCACTTGTACCGGACACCCTCCCAACCGGTCATCGCGTTGATCAATCTACAAAGTTGGTGCTATCTTTCTACTCAATGGGGAGGATGGAGACGATATGGGGCGAAGACTGCCTCGATTTCAAGCCGGAGAGGTGGATGTCAGAGCGAGGAGGAGTGAAGCATGTACCATCATACAAGTTTCCGGCATTTAACGCAGGGCCGAGGAGTTGTGTAGGGAAGGATATGGCATTCATTCAAATGAAGATGCTTGCAGCCAGCATTGTATACAATTATGGCATTCAAGTGGCAGAGGGTCATCCTATTTCCCCAAATGAGTCGGTCTTACTTCATATGAAGCATGGTTTGAAGGTCAGTGTTTCCAAAAGAAGTGTTTGATGAATGAGAATTGACTGGTGGTGGTAATGGTCTTTGGCAATAGTAGTACTAGTTTGTCTTTGTTGTTTTGTTGGTAAAATTGTACTGTGTTACCTTGCAGTTACTAATTACTACTTGGTTGTTTAAATGTATGGAGACAAATTGTATGTGTCAGTTAATAGTCTCAACCCAGACACGAAATGTGGAAAGATTTGCTGAAATAACCAATTGTCCACACAAATGTTTTTCAAGTATATTTTTTATTTTGTTAATTCTTTTTAGTGAACGCATTCATTTATAAATGAAGAGAGCTAAAATTGTTTGTTCAATAATTTTTACTCATTACTTTTGATCTATCAAATTCATTCATTCCAACCACAAAAATAGTATCCCTATATTTAAGGATAACACTTGGGTCCTCCCGTTTGGGATGGATCTAGTGTGTGCCTAGTGAGGGCATGTGAATGTTTTACAGGAAGGTCCCATTAAAATTACACACGACCCCCACTGAAATTACAGAAAAATACATTTATGCCTTCTCTCAAATTAATTTCTAGATCCGTCACTGCTCCCCATTGATGTATTTCAATACCATCTAGACACATGGTTAAAATCTTTCAACAAAAAAGGAAGTCGGATTGTCCTTGTCACGCCCCAAATTCCTAGGACTCCGAAACCCAAACCTAAGAGCTAAGGGAATGATTGCGGAAGTAAAAGGAAACGAGAACCAAAAGACATTCAGTCATCAACCACCCACAAAGGGTTGCAATGAATGCCCAGATACTATGCTGTCACGCCCCTAAAGGGTGACGCAAACCAAGCGACTACTAAAGTCAACAATAACAAAGAAGTACATGGAATAACAATAAGAATATACTCCATGCCAACACGAATACTAAAAACACAAGAGTATCCACAGATACCAACAGACACGCTCCTAAATCCCTAAGACTCCCGAACTGGGACATCCAAGGAATCCAAGATGTGATCCTTAATACGAATGACCAACTAAGACATCATTAACCAAGAAAACACATGGGTTAATGATAGAAATGGTATATTCCATACCCAAATGACTAATAAAACTAAGCAGCGGAATCTAACGAAAATCCGGCAGAATTCCGTTTGTAAATGGAACATCCGGACAACCAAACACAACACAATAACATGCCCAAAGCAATTCAATAATCACAATGGCTTCCAAGCTCCACATTCATCAATCCTACTAGGGCCGAGGTAGTGGAAAGAAACCAAAACCCCTCCAAACCCTCTAACATCAACAGAGCCACAAATGCTCGAATAAAAATACAGAAGAGCACCTAACTGTGCGGAATAGATACAATACATCCTAAAAGAATAAATACAGGAAATAAAAGATACATCAACAGGGATAGGCCAACAGACTGGCTCCCAAAAGAAATACATGGCAAACCCATAACAAATGGGTAAGGAAAACTGAAAGCAGATACCTATCGTCCCCAAACCCAGTCGTGCCGCAACCGTAACCGCATCACCCAACGCAACTCCAAAACCTGTAACAAGGAAACAAAAGAAAGTTGTCGTTGCACTGCATCCTGCTCATAGCCGTATATTTCCTGCAACCTGGCGTGGGAATACCAGGGGGCAAATGAAATACCCCTGTGAGCAAATAAGCTTAGTGGGAAATGATACTTTAACTACCACATCCTCTAATAGTTTAGATAATGCTAAACCACCCAGTGAGATACATAGCCCACAACATAACCCAAGGTACGTGCTCATATACTAACGTACATAAGTATATAGGGGATATATATATATATATATATATATACATGTATATATAAATACACAACATGAGCCTATAAGATACAACTAAGACTCATACTCCCAGTACCAACACCAGTAGTCGACACTACTCTCACCAACATACACTAGGTACACGACACCCAAGTCAAACCTAACCAATCATCAAGTGTTCACGACGCTAACAAGAAACTCCAAACAGAGGGAATCACACTCACCTCTAACATCCACAAGGATCGAAACACACCACTAGTACCAAGGAATACTCCTAACTCACTTCCCGAGAACACAGGAGGAAAAGTACTCACGTCCTTGCGTACTAACACAACTGTCATCTATATATATATATATATATATATATAACAAACCTCATCCCATTCCTAAGAAAAATCTACCTCTTAAAGGCTAGATCACCTCAATCATATCACCATACCATAAATCATATCGACCTCATAGGACTAACATCAATAGGGTCAATCATATCACTAACACTCTCACTGTAGGCGAAGAAAACCACCCAATCAAATCACTAAGAGTACTCGAACACTACTCTCATAAAGGACCACCTGAGGGTCACCAAAGCAAAGCGAAGGAAAAGACTTCCCAATGCTAAACCAACAGATAACCGAGACAACAATGTCAAGGTTAAGAACACCACAAGCGTTTAGTGAAAACACCTGGACAAGGAACCGAATCCACTCGGTATCCATGCCCCTAACATGTGGAACAACTCGAATCACCTAAGTGGTGACATCAAAAACCAAGAAAAGTGAAAGGCAACACTATATGTGTGCACTGAACAACACCCAGCCTCATGCCCGAGGCTTGGAAATAATCCAAAGGAAAGGTGAAACAATGGAACACCTTTCAATACTCTACAGGTCGAGATCTTAAAAAAGAAGTCTCGGAATCTCAGAATCTCGAGGAAGTAATAAAATAGTTTTCTTTTAAGAAACCACACAGTAAAAATGACCGTCTTGCCCCCGGTCTCCGTCAGTTGCCATCACCGGCTTTTAGAAGTTAAAATATTTTTAAAGAAGATCCTAAGATCATTTATAAAGTACTAAAACTTTTCATTTCTACGGGGGTAGGCGAAAACGGATTTTTCCATTTAAATACAAAGAGTTTAGAAAACACCGTTTTCGAAATGACAGCAGAATAAGAGTAAACACAACTTTACAGATTCCTATAATGCCCAAAAGGACAGTAAAGCAAGAACAACACGTTGGACTCACGGAAGACAACCATCCGTTTCCAACTCCACCAAATCAAATGACAACACATGGAAGAGGTTCGGCACCACGCCGTAACCGACAACTCAAGGAATGACATAGAAGTCAACGACTACGTACTAGCGTACAAAACACAGTACAAGGAATGCTTAGGGAATGAACTAAACACTATAACCAAGTCTGTCAAACTACAGTACCTCGAGTACTTAATAAAGCCACTCAACCTTAACCTCTTCTCACCAATCAAAATCTCAACTACAGTTGATAGCCTATTCCTCAAAAGTGAAAGACACCTAAAGGTCCATACTACAACTCACAATCTCATCACCCGCCTTCTCGAAGGCCCCAATTCATAACTGATACTAAAATCAATCTCCAACCTCCAATCTCTAACAAGGTCACACAGCCAACCACAATCACCAAACTATTAACCCCGCCTTCTCTAAGGCATCAACTCCAAATCATCTCTGCAGTCCATCACTAACCGCAACTAACCACAAAGGTCACTATGCCAATATACTTAACCTCCCCCAAGGGTACGAAAGTATATATATACTCACAAGTATAAAATAAGAATTTCATTATACTTGATCTATTACCACATGTAATCATTTTCTTTCACGTTAATCATTATCAACTGAGCATTTTACAAAGATATGAATTTAAATTCGCAATATTCATACATAACATGCTCCAAAATCCAACATGCAATAATAAGACATATTAAACCTGTTCCAACAACACATGTAATAATCTCACGTATATATGTCAAATGAAATCACATAAATGCCATGCAAATATAATGTGACTCAACACCACACTTTGCCCTATCATAGGTTAACGAATACGCACTCTACCCATAAATATGAGCTAACAGAGGGTCGCACCGGTACTTCCCAAGTGATTTTGAAACTTCTCACTTCAACAAGGAAGACGGTTTGCAAGAGACGACCCGTGACCAAAGATTCGTCAACACGAATGCACGAGACGACCCGCGACTTCGAGAATGAGACGACTCACCCTATACCATTCACAGCTCATTATTCTGTAGGATGGGAACACCCCCTGGCCAGTTGTTGCGACGATTCGACACAAAGACACCCCACATGATTTCACAACCCACATATACCAATACCATGATTTGACACTACATGATATTCTCAATATGCATCCAGGTCCAAATGACAATCATGCCTCAATATAAATATGTGATGCATCATATTTATATATAATATCCACATGAATCCAATATAATTCTCGAAATCTCTTTTTAACATGCTTTTAAAATACAATAAAACATTTAAATCATATGAAAATAATTTCATATAAAATTCATGTTTTCAAAAATATATTTTTTCTTTAATTCTTTAGAAAATATTTCAATTTCCCCTATCATGCCTTTAAAATAATTTAAACAAATAATCCACGTATAACGAGAGGGACCTAGCATAGCGTCTAAGTTTCTCGCATCCAACGTTTACAAAATTCTCTAGCCCATTTAATTCTCAAGGGAATTTCTAAGCCGTCTATTCCTATTCGATTCAGATAGGAAATTATTTAATTACATAGGAAATAATTTAATTAATTTTCTTAAATTAATTCCTAAGTCCAATTCCGATTCTAAACGAATTATAGATATTTAAATTAACGATTTAATATATCTATATTAAATTAAATAAGGGTTTTGCACCCCTAAACTACTTCAATAATGCGGAGTGAGAAATATAATTTCCCACCTGAAATACGCTTACAGAAGAGCCGTTTCGGGCCCACCGTGAACAGTACCGGCGCCCGAATATGACGCCCGCCGACCAAAGTCGTTCAAAAAATATTTCGAATATATCCAAATGTCCGTCTCGACAACCTATACGATATATGCGAAGCCCATTAGCAATAGGTTAATTAATTTGGCTAAATCTAAAATAGCCCAAACTAAAATTCGAAACTTCAAATCGAATTTCCCGACAAACCGTTCAACGTAAAATTACGAAATTTTTACACGTCGCGAAGCTACCCTCCAAAAATCGCAGCTATCTGATCTCGGGAAGTCAACCGAAAAAATGGCCAAAGGTTTTGTCCGAACCTGCGCTGCTACGCAAACTGCTGTCGCCACTTCGTGGCTGCCCAGCTGCGACTCCACCTGTGCGCGACCACCTGCTGTCACGCCGCCGCTGTCTCCTTCCCTCTCCGGCGACCTCCACCAGGCCGCGCCACCCTTACACGAAAATCACAGTCCGTTCTTGCGCAACTCTTCTCTCCCTCTCATCTCTCTCTCTTTCTCTCTTGCCAACGAAAATGGAGATGGAGAAGGAGTGGCGTCGGCCTGAAGACACAAGGAAGGAGAATAAGCTAGGTTGCTTCGGTGCAAGGAGAAGAGAAGGAAGATAGGTTTCACATATATATCTATCGTGTATATATATATATATATATATATATATATATATATAATTCAATTTCAATTGAATTTTGTGCAACTTATTTTTAATAGGCACATGTGACATTTCATGTGGCCAAAAGAAATAAATGTGACAATAGTTTCCTAAATTACAATACTAGCCCTCTATTTATTCATAATCACGAAATAACCCCCAAAACTATATATATATAATTACAATTAAATATATATATATACGATAAATCCCAATAAATACCGGGAATGTCCAAACATAATCTCGTAAGCCCAAAATAATAACGGGACGTCCAATTAATTATATCGGGTTAGAAACCCAATCGTCGGAACACTAAACGCCCGATCCAATTAAAACGCGTCGTCATTCAATCAAAACACTAATCATTAAACGTCGAATAAACTAACGTCGAAACGAGACCGTATAATTGACAACAAGAATTCGCGTAGTCGTCAAAAAGAAACCGTAAAGGCATCCAGTCGACTTTAAAAGTAAACGCGAAAAATTTACACGCGAAATACCAAGAATAATATGAACGTCATGAACAAGTGACGTCATAACCGAAATTAATAATTTAAATAAATTCAGGAAAAAGGAAAATAACACGGGGTGTTACAGTCCTACATTTAGTTCTCTCCAAATTCGGTAGCAATGAGTGTCTCAAACACGAGCACGAGCACGAAGAACCCCTTTTTATTCATGTTGGATATGAAATCCACCAAGTTTGCTCACAGCATTTGCAAAGAAGGAAGACTGAGACTAGTTTCAATACCCCTAAGGCCCTAATTAATGATTGTAATGTAGGGGGAGTAAGATTGTCTGTGTGGTCCAGTTAAGATTAATTCTTTCTCCATCACCACCAGGTAATGGGACACGGATCGTTTCCATTCGTTCTCTCATTACCAGTCACAAGTCGCCTATGTGGCAAAAAAAATGGACCCCAATAGTTTGACCACAAAAAAAAAAATGTATATATACACAACAGTGATATACAGTGTTCCCTCTTTTCATTTACACTGTGCATATATTCCCCCCAAAAGCTCCCGCCAAAAGAGATCTTAATGGAAATTGTCACGCCCCAAATTCCTAGGACTCCGAAACCCGAGCCTAAGAGTTAAGGGAGTGATTGCGGAAGTAAAAAGAAACGAAAACCAAGAGACATTCAGTCATCAAACACCCATAAAGGGTTGCAATGAATGCCCAGATACCATGCTGTCACGCTCCTAAAGGGTGCCGCAAACCAAGCGACTACTAGAGTCAACAATAACAAAGAAGTACATGGAATAACAATAAGAATATACTCCATGCCAACCCGAATACTAAAAACACAAGAGTATCCTCAGATACCAACAGACACGCTCCTAAATCCCTAAGACTCCCGAACTGGGACATCCAAGGAATCCAAGATGTGATCCTTAATATGAATGACCAACTAAGACATCATTAACAGTGAAAACATATGGGTTAATGATAGATATGGTATATTTCATACCCAAATGGATAATAAAACTAAGCAGCGGAATCTAACGAAAATCCGGCAGAGTTCCGTTTGTAAATGGAACATCCGGACAACAACCACAACACAAGAACCTGCCAATAGCAATTCAATAATCACAATGGCTTCCAAGCCCCACATTCATCAATCCTACTAGGGCCGAGATAATGGAAAGAAACCAAAACCCCTCCAAACCCTCTAATAATCAACAGAGCCACAAATGCTCGAATAAGATACAGTAAAGCACCTAGCTGTGCAGAATAGATACAATAACCATCAGAAAGAATAAATACAGGAACTAAAGAATACATCAACAGGGATATGCCAACAGACTGACTCCCAAAAGAAAATACATAACAATCCCATAACAATGGGTAGAGAAACTGAAAGTGGATACCTATTGTCCCCAAACCCAGTCGTGTTGCAACCGTAACCGCATCACCCAACGCAACTCCAAAACCTGTAACAAGGAAACAAAAGAAAGCTGTCGTTGCACTGCATCCTGCCCATAGCCGTATAATTCCTGCAACCTGGCGTGGAATACCAGGGGGCGAATGAAATTCCCCTGTGAGCAAATAAGCTCAGTGGGAAAAGATATCCTAACTACCACATCCTCTGATAGTTTAGGTAAAGCTAAACCGTCTAATAAGATATAAATATAGCCCAACTAGTCCCATCCACGCAAACCCAAGTCAACACGCTCATATACTATCGTAAACGAGTATACATAAGTATATAGGGAATATATATATATATATATATATGTGTATATATATATATATATACACATATATATATATATATATATAAATACACAACATGAGTCTCTAAAACTCGTACTCCAAGTACCCAACACCAGTAGTCTACACTACTCTCACCAACATGCACTAGGTACACGATACTAAGGTCCAGTCTAACAAATCACCAATTACTCACAACACAATTCAGAAGATCCAACCGAGGAGATCACACTCACCTCTAATATCCACAAGGAAACAAAATCCACCAATAGTACCAAGGAAGGCTCAAATCCTACACCCCGATAACACAGGAAGGAAAATACCCACGTCCTTGCGTACTAACACAATCATCATCAATATATATGTATATAACAAACCTCATTCCATTTCTAGAGAAAATACACCTCTCAAGTACTGGGTCACTTCAATTATATCACTTCCTCAATACCATGAATCACATCACCACATTAACCTCATAACACTATCATCAATGGGTCAATCACATCACTAACACTCTCACTGTAGGTGAGGAAAACCACACAATCAAGTCACTATGAGTAGACGAACTCAACTAACGAGAACGACCACCTAAAGGTCACCAAAACAAGGCAAAGGGAAGGAATTCCCAATGCTAACCAACAGCTAACCAAGACAACAACGTCAAGGTTAAGAATACCCGAACAAGGAAGAACACCACAAGTGAACAAGGAAAGAACACCAAAAGTGAACAAGGAAACCAAAAACGAATGGCCAAGAGTGGGAGTAATAAAAAGATGAATCCCAAAGATTCAATAGTTTTTAAGAAAAATGTTTTCAAACTCGAACCAATCCATTCGGTGTCCATGCCCCTAACGTAAGAAAAACTCCTATCACCTAGGTGGTGACATCAACAACCAAGAAGAAGTGAGAGGCAACACTATATGTGTGCACTGAACAACACCAAGCCTCGTAACCGAGACTTAGAATGATCCGAAGAAAATGTGAAACAAGAAACCACCTTTCAAAATACTACAAGTCGATATTTTGAGAAAGAAATCTCAAAATCTCAGAATCTCGAGACAAGTGACAAGATAGTTTTCTTTTAGAAAATCACACAATAAAAATGACCGTCTTGCCCCCGGTCTCCGTCAATTGCCATCACCAGCTTTTAAAGTTGAAATCATTTTAAAGAAAATCCCAAGATCATTTTATAAAGTGTCAAAACTTTTCATTTTTACGGGGGTAGGCGAAAACGGGTTTTTCCTTTTAAATACAAAGAGTTTATTTAAAAACATTAGAAAACACCGTTTTCGAAATGACAGCCAAACAAGAGGGAACATAACTCCACAGATTTCTATAATGTCCGATAGGACAAGGAAAGGACGAACAACACGTTGGACTCACGGAAGACAAATATCCGTTCCAACTCCACCAACTCAAATGACACCACAAGGAAGAGGTTCGGCACCACACCGTAACCAACGACTCAAGGAATGACATACAAGTCAACGACTACGTGCTAGTGTACAAAACACAGTACAAGGAATGCTTAGGGAAATGAACTAAGCATGAGGAACCACCCTACAGTACTTCAAGTACTTAATGAAATCACTTCAATCATAACCTCTACCCATTCCTCAAAAGAATGAAAAACACTTAAGGGTCTATACTACCCCATCCACTAAGACCACAATCACATCAACCACCTTATATAAGGCCTCAATTACAATTGATACTAAATCAATTACTGATCTCAAATCTCTAAGGATATCACACAACTAACTACAACCACAAAACAATTAACAGTCCTCTCTAAAGCCTCAACTCAACCTCAATTCTACAATCCATCTCTAACTTCAACTAATCACAACCACAAGACTACTAACCACATCTCTGAGGCTACGAACCACAATCTCTAAGGCCTCAACTCAAGGTCAAGCCTACGGTCCACCACTAGCATCAACTAGCCACATAGATCACTATGCCAATACATAACCTCCCCTACGGGCACAAAGTATACAACACAAGTATAAGGATATACGCCTCGTTTATACTTTAATAATTACTGCTTTTAATTCCCGTTTTCACATTTATCACTTTCAACTGAGCATTTTATAAAATGAATTCATTTTGCATATTCATAAATAATCATGCTCCAACATATATATATACATATCAATAAATCACATGATGATATGCAACGCATCGTACTCACAGACCGCCTGTGGTACACACACACAAAAACACACCATACCAAAGGGTCCTGGATCATTCTCCACCATTCCCTTAAGTCTGCAGGCTCACTAGGGAATGTTGACTCATCGTACCGTTCTTCCCAAGTGCTTTTGACACTTCACACTTTTAACCAAGGAAGACGTCCTCCACGACGCGGTCGTGCGCATAGGCTTTGGACGATATGTCCTCCCCCTATCATCTGCGTTTCTCAGCTTTTTAGTTCTGTGGGAGCAAGAAGCACCCCCTGGCCAGTTGTTTCGACGATCCAAACACAAACGTCTACTCGTGCACCACACACAAAGGAAGTAGACCACATCAAATGAATCTCTGCAAATGGTGAACACATGCACTACATGCACCAACACCCATGTCTCACAATACATGGTGTACACAAATAAATCATGTCCAACATAAATATGTAATGCACCATATTTATAAAAATACCCACATGGTAATATCAACATAAATCTCAAATCTCTGTACATGTTTTTAAAAATATATTAAAGCATTTAAATCGTGAGAAAATAGATTCATGTTCTAAACAATATATTTTCTTTAATTCTTTAGAAAATATTTCAATTTCAATTAACATGTCTTTTTAAAATAATTTACACAGATCATCCACGTAATAAAAGGGGACCTAGAATAGCGTCTAAGTCTCTCACGTCCAACGTTTACAAAATCTTCTAGCTCATTTAATTCTCAAGAGAATTTATAAGCCACATATTCCTATTCAATTAAAATAGGAATTAATATAATCACATAGGGAATAATTTAATTAATTTTCTTAAATTAATCCCTAAGTCCAATTCCGATTCTAAACGAATTATAGATATTTAAATTAGCGATTTAAAATATCTATATTAAATTAAATAAGGGTTTTACACCCCTAAACTACTTCAATAATGCGGAGTGAGAAATATAATTTCCCACCTAATTATACGTTACCGAACAGTCCGAAACAGCACAGTGTCGGCGCCCGAATATGAAGCCTGCCGACCAAAATCGTCCGATAATTATTTCGAATATATCGAAATGTCCGTCTTGACAACCTATACGATATATACGAAGCCCATTAATAATCGGTTAATTAATTGGGTTAAATCTAAAATACCCCAAACGAAAACTATAACCTATAAATGCGATTTCTGGGCAAATCGTTCATCGTAAATTCACGAAATTAATATATGACGATAACTACGTAGGTACGAAACTACTCACCGAAAATCGGCTCAAACCGATCACCGGAAGGTCGCCGAAAAAATGGCCGAAGCCCAGCCGGTCACGCCCCTGCCACGTCCATGCGCGGCTGCTGCCAGCGTAAGCCAACTCCTCCGCCCTGGGCCACCAGCCGCTGCTACATGCTCCTCCGTGCAAGCCGCCACCAGCCACGGTCGCCGTCCACCGCCGTCGCCCGCTCCAGGTCGCCGACCCTAGCTCCAACCGTCTCTGCTACCTGCTGCAACCACCAGCCGCGCCTCCCTCTGGCCGGCTTTCTCTCTCAACTGCAGTCCCTCTCTCTCTCTCTCTGTTGCCGACGATAATGAGGATGGAGGCGTGAGGGATGTATGTTTGTGTATCGTGTAGAGAAGAAGAAGAAGGGAGCAGATAGCTTGCGTGAAGAGTGTGGGAGCAGGTCGTCTGTCTTTCACACTTATACAGATAGGAAACGGATCCTCTGCGCTGCTTCATCCTCTGCGCTGCCGTTCGCTGCCATATGGCGCTCTGTATGGTTGCCATATGTCTAACCAAATTTTAAATCAAAAGCATATTTTACTTTTATATATAATGCCCATTATACCCTTAAACCCTAAACACACACCCAGCCGCCACTTTCACCTAAAATCCATATTAAGTCTATTCTATACCTTAAAGAAATCCTTGCATGAAACGGTTGGGCTCCATATTTTTAGTAAAATTAATTGTTTTCATGTATTACAAATTTAGAGTTTCATCCTAACTCAATTTTCTTTTTCTTCTTTTTTCAGGTGAACTAAACATTGGATCAAAGTTCTTTCAACCTTTTAAATCATGTAAGAAATATAATTATTTTTTTGGCTAAATTATTTTATTTTAGTCTTCTCAAATTAATTTGGCCATATTTATAAATAGATAATTACACAAATGTTGTTATTTAAATATTTGAACAATGATTTAGGATATGTATAAGCATGGGTAGGATTCAGTGTACGTGCCAATTGGAGTCTTTTATTATGTTTTTCTAGTGTATGTTGGATTTGTCATATATTTAAATAGATTTTATTTTAATCTTCTCAAATTACTATATTATTTGTTTGATTGTGAGTTGTGTTTTTTGAATGTGAATATTTGAACAGTGCTTTGGGATTTCATGGATAATACCACTGTTGATGTAGAATGGGAACCCCATAATGGAATGACATTTGATACTACAGAAGATGCTTATAAATTTTATAATGAGTATGGGCGTAGAGTTGGATTTAGTATAAGAAAGGCACATTGTAATAAAAACATTAGTGGAGAGGTTGTATCAAGATTATTTGCTTGTTCCAAACAGGGGTTTCGACTTAAAGACAATCGAGATTATAGGACGAAAAATCCTAGAGCTGAGACAAGGACTGGTTGTGATGCCTTAATGAATGTTAAATTAAATAAAGAAAGTGGAAAGTATTACATAAATAAGTTTGTAAAAACACACAACCATCCTTTTGTTATACCCGAATGCAGCCACATGATGCCTTCACAAAGGAGAATTTCTACTGTTCAAGCTATTGAATTCGAATTGACTGATGATTCTGGGATACCCCTAGGCTCTGCATATGAATTGTTTGGAAGACAAGTAGGAGGGAGGGAATCAATTGGCTTTACAAAGTTAGATCAAAAAAATTATTTGCGATCCAGACGTCAACGAGATTTGGCACTTGGTGAGGTAGGAAGTGTGTTGGGATATTTTCAGCAACAAAGATTGGAGAATCATTCTTTCTTTTATGATTTTCAACTAGATAGTGAAGATCAAATAACAAATATGTTTTGGGCTGATGCAAAAATGATTATGGATTTTAGTCAATTTGGTGATGTTATGACTTTTGATACGACTTACCGATCTAATAAAGCAAATCGACCATTTGGAGTCTTTGTTGGACTTAATCACCATCGAGAGACCATTATTTTTGGAGCTGCCCTTATGTATGATGAGACTGCTGATTCTTTTATTTGGTTGTTTGAAACATTTCTCGAGGCAATGTCGAATAAAAAACCAAAGACAGTCTTAACTGACCAAGATGCAGCAATGGCGAAAGCAATTTCAGTTGTGATGCCTGAGACATGTCATCAGCTTTGTACTTGGCATATAATGCAAAATGCTATGAAACATTTAAGCGGTGTATTTAGGGGTTCAATTGGGATCACTTCACTTTTTGGAAAATTTATGGACTACTATGAGGATGAGGATGAGTTCACTTATGCTTGGAGAACTATGCTAACCGAATATGAAGTTGAAGATAATGTTTGGTTGCGTAGCATATTTGATTTGAGAAGGAAATGGGCAAAGGCATTCGTAAAAGCGGCATGGTCTGGAGGCATGAGAAGTACACAACTTGGTGAAAGTTTTAATGCTTCTTTAAAACGCTACATAAGCTCAGACCATAATTTACCCACATTTTTCAAGCATTTTGAACGGCTACTCAAAGACAAACGCTACAAAGAGCTACAAGCTGAGTATGAACTATGTCATAAGCTTCCAATAATAAAAATGGATGCAAGGATGTTAAAGCATGCAACATAAATTTTTACCACAAATATTTTTAATAAGTTTCAACAAGAATTTGAAAAGTCTTTGAATCCTGAAGTGAAGGAGTGTGATGAGGTAGGTGGATGTAGTGTTTACACCGTTTTGATATTTGGTCAATCTAAGGAGAGACAAGTTAAAATGAGCTCAAATGGTTTTCTATCATGTAGTTGTGGAAAATTTGAGATGATGGGTGTTTTGTGTTGTCATGTAATAAAGATACTTAGAGAGGTGATGAATGTTGTTGAACTCCCCTCTGCTTACATTTTAAAAAGGTGGACAAAAAATGCAAGAGATGGTTTGGTGCAAAATTATCTTGGACAAGACATAGAAGCCGATGCTAATTTAGAAGTAACAACTAGGTTTAGAAACTTGTGTTACCTTTACACTTCTATGTCAACCGCGGCAGCAGAAATGGATGAAACATACAATATGGCAGTTAAGAATGCAAACGAGATGAAAGAGGCTATTGATAAAATGCGAAAACTAAAATTTAGTGGTGAAAAGTGTCAAGGTGGGGGCCCAAGATCCCATTTCATTGTTGGCAGAGAAGATGGAGATGGATTCACTATATCGGATGCTGTAATTCCTAAGGGTATCAAGAAAAAGGAAGTATCTAAAGGAGGACGAAGAAGATTGAAATCATGGGTTGAAAAGACTCTACAAAAGAATAAAAAAACTTCAAGTCGATCACGTCAGGTATTTTTATTGATTAGTTGTTACAAAATTTTTAAATACATATATGAACCAATTGAATTTAGTATTCTATTAATTTTGTTAATAAATTATATTTTAGAGTGTGGAGACTCCTTATATCCCACCGGGATTGAATATAGGAAGTGGATCAACGTCGTCATCCGTGTACCATGCATTTGCGGTAAGTATTGTTATATTAATAAATTCATTTTATGTATTTGACATAAAAATATATTAACTAGATATATATTTCAGAATTGTGAGACACCAAATAATTATGCTTGGATGGGTAATCAATATTCACAATTTCATTCAGTTTCACAACCTTCTAGCAATCCATTTGTTACTCAGGTAACAAACATTTTTTTTTTTGTCAAATAAATTTGTTACACTTTTATGAAAAATAATAATATTATATGTTATACTGTGATCTTGAGTAGGTAAACAATGCAACTAAGGTCATGGCAGACAATGAATATGTGAGACCTTATGAAATTGGTGATAGAAGGGTAAGTTTGTTATTAATATGAATAATATAATTGTTTATTTGTCTAAGTTATGTATTTTTTATTTTTTGTAGCCTATCGATTTGAATTTTAGTGGAATGACATCCAATAATCCAGACGGATATTTTCCTTCCGGCAACATTATATGATTGATGGTTATTTTGATCCAATATCAGGTGCATATACGATACATTCCGTTAAATTTTAGTAGTAGAGTGTGTATATATATTAGTTAACATGAAATTTTGATTTTGATTTTGATTTTGTGGTGACATTGTTGTAGGTTTTAAATTGGTTACTTTGAAACTATATGGTGTTCCTTTGAACAAGACTAAGGAGGTGAATATGAAGAACATGATTGTGGGGGAAAATTTTGAGTTTTATGTATGCTTTTCTTGTTATGAACTCTGATTCACAGAATTCTGATTCGTTATATTTATTTGATTATGACAATATTGAATTTGAGACTCACTTTTATTGTACACGAATTTAAAACAAAAGAATATTGGTTATATTTATACATTCTGTTATGTTGCTTTAATGTAGCTGTGTGAGCATATCTATATACACAGATATTAATGTGTGTTTTTTAATCGTCCCATAAATGATAAAAAATTTCTTTGAAAAGTGAGAACTGAGGGAAGTGAAAGTGACGGTTGGGTGTGTGTTTAGGGTTTAAGGGTATAATGGGCATTATATATAAAAGTAAAATATGCTTTTGATTTAAAATTTGGTTAGACACATGGCAACCATACAAAGCGCCATATGGCAGCGAACGGCAGCGCAGAGGATCCGTTTCCATACAGATATACATATATGTGCAGAAATTGCGAAAGTAACTCCCCAAACATCCGAAATTACGAAATAACCCCCACTTCAATATATATATATATAATTAAATATATATATATATATATATAATAAATCCCAACACTATATATATATATTTAACTGTAATTAAATATATATATATAAACCATAAATTCCAATAATTATCGGGAACGTCCAAACGTGATTTCGTAAGCCCGAAATAATAACGGAACGCCAATTAAATATACCGGGTTAGGAATCCAAATGTCGGAACACTTAAACAAGCTCGATTAATTACAACGTGTCGTCGTCCAGTCAAGTCACTAATCATTAAATGTCGAACGATACCGCGTAGTCGAGAATAAGAATTCGCGTAGTGTCGTCCAGTCGACTTTAAAACTAAACGCGAAAAATTTATAGGTACCAAATACCAAGAATAAACAATACGTCATAACAAGTGACATCATTAATGAAATTAAATTAAAAATTAATTTCAGGAAAAAGGAATATAACACGGGGTGTTACAGAAATGAAGTCAATGGATAGATTGGTAAATACACAATATGTCAAACTTAATAATCAGTATAATTCAATTTTTTGTTTAGGAGTTTCATTATTGAACACGTAGAGAGAGACCAAACCCTTGAAAAACCCCGAAATCACACCTCAATCTCCCACACCTTTCTCTCAGGTATGAAGCATATATAGATTATCTATTCATGGTTTGGTTATGTATTTTAGTATAGTCTGTTGTTTCACCTTTGCCTTATATACCTAATTTGTAAACTCCATGATTATAGGAAGTATGTATATCTTTGGGTTGTCCTTATTAGTGTATTTTTTCCCCTTTTCCTCACTTATATTTCTTGCACCGTGTTACCCTAGCTTGAATGTTCGGTTGTGTGAATATATTTGTTACCTTTGCCTCAACGGAATCATATATTGTTTTTCAAATATATATCTTTTTTGAATTTATATTTTTTTTTTCGAAATTTATATATGTTTTTCAAATTTATATATATTTTTTCTAAATTTATATATGTTTTTCGAAATTTATATTTTTTCCCGAATTTATATATATTTTCCAAAATTTATATTTATTTTCAAATTTTATATTTTCTTTCAAAATTTACCTATAAGTTTCCTTCATTTGATTTTTCCAAGGCTTCATTATATTTTATATATATATATTTTAATTTTATATTGATTTTCGAATTTTATATATTTATTTACGAATTTTACATATTTTTCTCCAATTTTATATTTATTTTCGAATTTGAATTTTTTTCAAAATTTATTATATATGTTTTAGAATTTTATATGTTTGTTTAGAAATTTATATATTTGTTTCAAAATTTAAATGTTTTTAAGATTTGAAAATACATTAAACGCACAAAAGAGTTTTTCTAATCATTAAAATATGTAATAATGACATTTCAGAGTTAAAGCTAAGATTCATAAGTATATTTGGATAGTGGTATAGGTGCTACATTTGGATGAAGAGATACTACATTTGACATATATTTTGCTGCAGTTGGTATTACTGATGATACATAACGGTGCTGCATTTGGTTAAATAAATCTTGCATTTGGATGCAACAATGTTGCATTTGGTAAACGCAATGTTACAGGAGTTGAATCCCTAAATTAAAAGTTAAGATAGGGTATTGATAGGGTTACCCTATCTTACCTCCAAACTTTGAAACAAATATATAAAAATATATAAATTTCTAAACAAACATATAAAATTATAAAACATATATATTAAATTTCGAAAAAAATTCCAAATTCGAAAATAAATATAAAATTTGAAAAAAATACATAAAATTCGTAAATAAATATATAAAATTTGAAAATAAATATAAAATTAAAAAAAACATATAAAATTCAAAAATAATATATAAAAATTGAAAATATATATATATAATTTTAAAAAAATATAAATTCAAAATATCTATATAAAGTTAGAAAAAAACATATAAAATTCGAATGCACCAATTGTATTTCTTGAATTTTATATGTTTTGATTGAATTTTATAATTGTTTTTGAAATTTAATATATTCATTTCTTGAATTTTATATGTTTTGTTTGAATTTTATATTTCATTTTCAATTTTATAATTTTTTTCAAAATTTAATATATATTTGTTTCGAATTTTATATGTTTATTTCAAACTTTATATAGATATTTTGAATTTATATTTTTTTCGAATTTTATATATATGTTTTAAATTTTTATATATTATTTTTGAATTTTATATATTTTTTACGAAATTTATATATATTTTTTAATTTTTTATTTATTTTCGAATTTTATATATTTATTTACGAATTTTACATATTTTTCTCCAATTTTATAATTATTTTCGAATTTGAATTTTTTTCGAAATTTATTATATATGTTTTAAAATTTTATATGTTTGTTAAGAAATTTATATATTTGTTTCAAAACTTAAATGTTTTTAAGATTTGAAAATACATTAAACGCACAAAAGAGTCTTTCTAATCATTAAAAGAGGTAATAATGGCATTTCAGAGTTAAAACTAAGATTCATAAGTATATTTGGATAATGGTATAGGTGCTATATTTGGCATACATTTTGTTGCAGTTGGTATTATTGATGGTACATAACGGTGCTGCATTTGGTAAAACAAATGTTGCATTTGGCTGTAGGAATGTTTCATTTGGTAAAAGCAATGTTGTAGGGGTTGAATCCCTAAATTTAAAGTTAAGGTAAGATATTGATAGTGTTACACTATCTTACCTCCAAACTTTGAAACAAATATATAGAAATATATAAATTTGTAATAAAAACATATAAAATTCTAAAACATATATATTAAATTTCGAAACAAATTCCAAATTCGAAAATAAATATAAAATTCGAAACAAATACATAAAATTCGTAAATAAATATATAAATTTTGAAAGTAAATATAAAATTAAAAAAAACATATAAAATTCAAAAATAATATATAAAAATATAAAATATATATATATAATTCGAAAAAAATATAAATTCAAAATATCTATATAAAGTTTGAAAAAAACATATAAGATTTGAATGCACGAATTGAATTTCTTGAATTTTATATGTTTCGATTGAATTTTATAATTATTTTCGAATTTTATAATTATTTTTGAAATTTAATATATATATTTCTTGAATTTGATATGTTTTGCTTGAATTTTATATTTAATTTCGAATTTTATAATTTTTTTAAAAATTTAATATATATTTGTTTCGAATTTTATATGTTTGTTTCTAACTTTATATAGATATTTTGAATTTAATATATATATATTTTCAATTTTAATATATTATGTTTGAATTTTATTTAATTTTTACAAATTTTATATATATTTTTTAATTTTATATTTATTTTCGAATTTTACATATTTTTCTCCAATTTTATATTTATTTTCGAATTTAAATTTTTTTCGAAATTTATTATATATGTTTTAGAATTTAATATATATTTTTTCAATTTTTATATATTATTTTTGAATTTTATATATATTTTCGAATTTTACATATTTTTCTCAAATTTTCTATTTATTTTTGAATTTGAATTTTTTTCGAAATTTATTATATATGTTTTAGAATTTTATATGTTTGTTTAGAAATTTATATATTTGTTTAAAAAATTAAATGTTTTTAAGATTTTAAAATACATTAAACGGACAAAAGAGTCTTTCTAATCATTAAAAGAGATAATAATGACATTTCACAATTAAAGCTAAAATTCATAAGTATATTTGGATAGTGGTATAGGTGCTACATTTGGATGTAGAGATATTGTATTTGGCATAGATTTTGCTGCAGTTGGTATTACTGATGGTACTTAACTGTACTGCATTTGGTTAAATTAATGTTACATTTAGCTGTAGCAATGTTTCATTTGGTAAAAGCAGTATTACAGGGGTTGAATCCAAAGTTAAGATATGGTATTGATATGGTTACTCTATCTTACCTCCAAAGTTTGAAACAAAATATATAAATATATATAAATTTCTAAACAAACATATAAAATACTATAACATATATATTAAATTTGGAAAATAATTCAAAATTCAAAAATAAATATAAAATTCGAAACAAATATATAAAATTCGTAAATAAATATATAAAATTTGAAAATAAATATAAAATTATAAAACATATAAACTTCAAAAATAATATAGAAAAATTGAAAATATATATATAAAATTCGAAAAAAATCTAAATTCAAAATATCTATATAAAGTTTGAAAAAAACATATATGATTCGAATGTACAAATTGTATTTCTTGAATTTTATATGTTTTGATTCAATTTTATCATTATTTTCGAATTTTATAATTATTTTTGAAATTTAATATATATATTTCTTGAATTTTATATGTTTTGGTTGAATTTTATATTTAATTTCGAATTTTATAAATTTTTAAAAAATTTAATATATATTTGTTTCGAATTTTATATGTTAGTTTTCAAACTTTGTATAGATATTTTGAATTTATATTTCTTTCGAATTTAATATATATATTTTCAATTTTTATATATTATTTTTGAATTTTATATATTTTTTATGAATATTATATGTTTTGATTGAATTTTATAATTATTTTTGAAATTTAATATATATATTTCTTGAATTTTATATTTAATTTAGAATTTCATAATGTTTTTCAAAATTTAATATATATTTGTTTTGAATTTTATTTGTTTTTTTCAAACTTTATATAGATATTTTGAATTTCTATTTTTTTCAAATTTTATATATATTTTTTCAATTTTTATATATTATTTTTGATTTTTATATGTTTTTTTAAATTTTATATTTATTTTTAAATTTTATATATTTATTTCCGAATTTTATGTATTTTTTTCGAATTTTATATTTATTTTTGAATTTTTTTCAAAATAAAATATATATGTTTTAGAATTTTATATGTTTGTTTACAAATTTATATATTTGTTTCAAAGTTTCGAGGTAAGATAGGGTAACCCTATCAATACCCTATCTTAACTTTTAATTTAGGAATTCAACCCTTGCAACATTGCTTTTATCAAATGAAACATTGCAGAATTCAACGTTAATATAACCAAATGCAACACCATTATGTACCATTAGTAATACCAACTGCAGCAAAATCTATGTCAAATACAATATCTCTACATCCAAATGTAGCACCTATACCACTATCCAAATATAGTTATAAATCTTAGTTTTAACTCTAAAATGTCATTATTATTTCTTTTAATGATTAGAAAGACTCTTTTGTCCGTTTAATGTATTTTAAAATATTAAAAGCATTTAATAATTGAAACAAATATATAAATTTCTAAACAAACAGATAAAATTCTAAAACATATATAATAAATTTCGAAAAAAATTCAAATTCGAAAATAAATATAAAATTAAAAAATATATATATAATTCATAAATAATATATAAAAATTGAAAAAATATATATTAAATTCAAATATCTATATAAAGTTTGAAAAAAAACATATAAAATTAGAAACAAATATATATTAAATTTTGAAAAAAATTATAAAATTCGAAATTAAATATAAAATTCAAACAAAACATATAAAATTCAAGAAATAGTTATATTAAATTTCAAAAATAATTATAAAATTCAATCAAAACATACAAAATTCAAGAAATACAATTCGTGCATTCGAATCTTATATGTTTTTTTCAAACTTTATATCGATATTTTGAATTTCTATTTTTTTGGAATTTTATATATATATTTGCAATATTAATATATTATTTTAGAATTTTATATGTTTTTTTTTAATTTTATATTTATTTTCAGATTTTATATATTTATTTCTGAATTTTTATGTATTTTTTTCGAATTTTATATTTATTTTTGAATTTTTTTTCAAAATTTAATATATATGTTTTAGAATTTTATATGTTTGTTTACAAATTTATATATATTTATATATGTGTTTCAAAGTTTGGAGGTAAGATAGTGTAACCCTATCAATACCCTATCTTAACTTTTAATTTAGGGATTCAACCCTTGCAACATTGTTTTTACCAAATGAAATATTGTTACAGCCAAATGCAACATTAATTTAACCTAATGCAGCACCGTTATGTACCATCAGTAATATCAACTGCAGCAAAATCTATGCCAAATACAATATCTCTACATCCAAATGTAGCACCTATACCACTATCCAAATATACTTATGAATCTTAACTTTATGTAACACCCCGTGTTATTTTCTTTTTTAATGAAATTAATTCTAATTTAATTTCGGTAATGACGTCACTTGTTATTGACGTATTGTTTATTCTTGGTATTTGATACCTGTAAATTTTTCGCGTTTAGTTTTAAAGTCAGCTGGACGACACTACGCGAATTCTTATTCTCGACTACGCGGTATCATTCGACGTTTAATGATTAGTATCTCGATTGGATGACGACACATTTTAATTGGTCGGTCTTGTTTAAGTGTTCCGATATTTGGGTTCCTACACCGATATATTTTATTGGGCGTCCTGTGGACTTACGGGTTGACTCAATATTATTTCGAGGCTTCCGGTAATTGTTGGGACTTATTATATATATATATATATTTAATTATATATATATATCATTAAAGTGGAGTTCATTTTGCAATTATAAAGAAGTTGGGGGTTAGTTGTGCAATTAGTACATATATATGTATATATGTACACGCTACAACAGACCAACTACTCTCATTCTCTTCTCTACACGCCATCAGACGATCTGTTCCTCTCCTTCTCCACAGGCGAACGACTGAACCACCTTCCTCCACCTCCATGGTCGCCGGTCAGGCGAGAGAGAGAGAGAGCGAGAGTCGCCGGTCATGGCGAGAGAGGAAGAGCAGAGTCGACTGAGGGATGACCGGCGGTTGCAGCTGGTTGGGAGCAGCGACGGCGAGGGGCTACTGGGCTGTGGACGGCGGCGGCGCTGGTGGCGAGAGGCGGCGGCACGGGCGGCGTGAGTCGCCAGAACGGGAGGCGCACTGGTTCGTGTAGCAGCGCGTGGACAGGGGCGTGTTCGGCTGGGCTTCGGCCAATTTTCCGGCGACCTTCCGGTGATCGGTTTGAGCCGATTTTCGGTGAGTAGCTCCGTATATACGTGGTATTCGATATATATTAATTTTGTGATTTTAGGATAAATGGTTTGCCCGGAAATCGCATTTATAGGTTATAGATTTCGTTTGGGGTATTTTAGATTTAACCCAATTAATTAACCGATTATTAATGGGCTTCATATATATCGTATAGGTTGTCGAGACGGACATTTCGATATATTCGAAATAGTTTTTGGACGATTTTGGTCGGCGGGCTTCATATTCGGGCGCCGGTACTGTGCTGTTCGGACTGTTCGGTAACGTATAAATTAGGTGGGAAATTATATTTCTCACTCCGCATTATTGAAGTAGTTTAGGGGTACAAAACCCTTATTTAATTTATTATAGATATATTAAATTGCTAGTTTAAATATCTATAAATTGTTTAGGATCAGAATGGGGCTTAGGAATTAATTTAAGAAAATTTATTAAATTATTCCTATGTGATTAAATAATATTCTTATTTAAATTAAATAAGAATAGACGGTTTAGAAATCCTTACGAATTTAAATGGGTTATTAGAGATTCGAAAAGCTTAGACGATGTGCTAGGATCCTTTTGGTATACGTGAAATAATTGTTTAAATTATTTAAAAGGACATGTTAATTGAAATTGAAATATTTTCTAAAGAATTAAAGAAAATATATTGTTTAGAACATGAATCTATTTTCTCACGATTTAAATGCTTTAATATATATTTTTAAAAGCATGTACAGAGATTTGAGATTTATGTTGATATTACCTTGTGGGTATTTTCATAAATATGGTGCATTACATATTTATGTTGGACATGATTTATTTGTGTACACCATGTATTGTGAGACATGGGTGTTGGTGCATGTGTTGCATGATTTCACCATTTACAGAGAGATTTATTTGGTGTGGTCTACTTCCTTTGTGCACGTGGTGCACAGGTAGACGTTTGTGTTTGGATCGTCGAAACAACTGGCCAGGGGGTGCTTCTTGCTCCCACAGAACTAAAAAGCTGAGAAATGCAGACGATAGGGGGATGACATATAGTCCAAGGCCCTAGTGCGCGACTAGGTCGTGGAGAACGTCTTCCCGATTAAAAGTGTAAGTGTCAAAAGCACTTGGGATGTACGGGTCGATGAGTCCACATTCCCTAGTGAGCCTGCAGACTTAGGGGAATGGTGGAGAATGATCCAGGACCCTTTGGTAGGGTGTGTTTTTGTGTGTGTGTACTACAGGCGGTCTGTGAGTACGGTGCGTTGCATATCATCATGTGATTTATTGATATGTATATATATATGTTGGAGCATGATTATTTATGAATATGCAAAATGAATTCATTTTATAAAATGCTCAGTTGAAACTGATAGATGTGAAAACGGGAATTAAAAGCAGTAATTATTAAAGTATAAACGAGGCGTATATCCTTATACTTGTGTTGTATACTTTGTGCCCGTAGGGGAGGTTATGTATTGGCATAGTGATCTATGTGGCTAGTTGAGACTAGTGGTGGACCGTAGGCTTGACCTTGAGTTGAGGCTTTAGAGATTGTGGTTCGTAGCCTCAGAGATGTGGTTAGTAGTCTTGTGGTTGTGATTAGTTGAAGTTAGAGATGGATTGTAGAATTGAGGTTGAGTTGAGGCTTGAGAGAGGAGTGTTAATTGTTTTGTGGTTGTAGTTAGTTGTGTGATATCCTTAGAGATTTGAGATCAGTAATTGATTTAGTATCAATTGTAATTGAGGCCTTAGATAAGGTGGTTGATGTGATTGTGTTCTTAGTGGATGGGGTAGTATAGACCCTTAAGTGTTTTCATTCTTTTGAGGAATGGGTAGAGGTTATGATTGAAGTGATTTCATTAAGTACTTCGAGTACTGTAGGGTGGTTCCTCATGCTTAGTTCATTTCCCTAAGCATTTCTTGTACTGTGTTTTGTACACTAGTACGTGGTCGTTGACTTGTATGTTATTCCTTGAGTTGTCGGTTACGGCGTGGTGCCGAACCTTTTCCTGGTGTTGTCATTTGATTCTATAGAGTTGTGTTTTCTCTTATTGGTTGTCATTTCGAAAACGGTGTTTTCTAAGTTTTAAAATAAACTCTTTGTATTTAAAAGGAAAAACCCGTTTTCGCCTACCCCTGTATAAATGAAAAGTTTTAATACTTAAAAAAATGATCTGGAGATCTTCTTTGAAATGATTTTCAACTTGTAAAAGCCAGTGATGGCAACTGAAGGAGACCGGGGGCAAGACGGTCATTTTTACTGTGTGATTTCTAAAAAGAAAACTATTTTATCACTTGTCTCGAGATTCTGAGATTTTGAGACTTCTTCTCAAAATCTCGACTTGTAGTATTTTGAAAGGTGGTTTCTTGTTTCACCTTTTCTTCGGATCGTTCTAAGTCTCGGTTAGGAGGCTTGGTGTTGTTCAGTGCACACTTATAGTGTTGCCTTTCCTTTTCTCTGGGTTGTTGATGTCGCCATCTAGGTGATTGGGGTTTTTCACTTGTTAGGGACATGGATGCCGAATGAAATGGTTTGAGTTTTAAAAACCTTTTCTTAAAAAACTATGGAAATCCTTGGGATTCCTCTTTTAATTGCTTTCACACTCGGCCATTCGCTTTTGGTTCCCTTGTCCACTTGTGGTGTTCCTTTCTTGTTTACTCGTGGTGTTCTTTCCTGGTTTGGGTATTCTTAACCTTGACGTTGTTGTCTTGGTTATCTGTTAGTTAGCATTGGAAACTCTTTTCCTTTGCTTCGTTTTGGTGACCCTTAGGTGGTCGTTCTTGGGAGTTGAGTCCTTGTAGTCTTAGTGAATTGATCGGGTGGTTTTGCAGCTTATAGTGCAAGTGTCAGTAATTTGATTTATCCTGTTGATGACTTGTTGACTTGTTGGAGATAGCAATTGAGGTGTTTATGTGGTGATATGATTGAGGTGACATAATCCTTGAGGTACAGACTTACTCTAGGAGAGGGATGAGATTTGTTATATATATATATTGTATATATATATATATATATATATTGATGATGATTGTGTTAGTACGCAAGGACGTGGGTGTTTTCCTTCCTGTTTTATCGGGGTGTAGGATTTGAGCCTTCCTTGGTACTATTAGTGGATTTTGTTTCCTTGTGGATATTAGAGGTGAGTGTGATCTCCTCTGTTGGATCTTCTGTTTGGTGATGTGAGCACTTTGTGACTTGTTTAGAGTTGACCTTTGTGTCGGATACTTGATGTACGTTGGTGAGAGTAGTGTAGACTACTGGTGTTGGGTACCTGGAGTACGAGTCTTAGAAACTCATGTTGTGTATTTATATATATATACGTGTATATATATGTATATATATATATATATATTCCCTATATACTTATGTATACTCGTTTACGATAGTATATGAGCGTGTTGACTTGGGTTTGCGTGGATGGGACTAGTTGGGCTATATTTATATCTTATCAGACGGGTTAGCTTTACCTAAACTATCAGAGGATGTGGTAGTTAGAGTATTCTTTCCCACTGAGCTTATTTGCTCACAGGGGTATTTCACTTGCCCCCTGGTATTCACACGCCAGGTTGCAGGAATTATACGGCTATGGGCAGGATGCGGTGCAACAGCAGTTTTCCTTGGTTTACTTGTTACAGGTTTGGAGTTGCGCTGGGTATTGCGGTTACGGTTGCAGAACGACAGGTTTGGGGACGCTAGTATTCTTCTGTCAGCTTCTTTACCCATTGTTATGGGATTATCATGTATTTCTTTTGGGAGCCAGTCTGTTGGCATATCCCTGTTGATGTATCATTTAGTTCCTGTATTTATTCTTTCTGATGGTTATTGTATCTATTCTGCACAGCTAGGTGCTTTACTGTATTCTTATTCGAGCATTTGTGGCTTTGTTGATTATAGAGGTTTGGAGGGGTTTTGGTTTCTTTCCATTACCTCGGCCCTATTAGGATTGATGAATGTGGGGCTTGGAAGCCATTGTGATTATTGAATTTCTATTGGCAGGTTCTTGTGTTGTGGTTGTTGTCCGGATGTTCTATTTACAAACGGAACTCTGCCGGATTTTCGTTAGATTCCGCTGCTTAGTTTTATTAGTCATTTGGGTATGAAATATACTATTTCTATCATTAACCCATATGTTTTCTTGGTTAATTGTCACGCCCCGAATTCCTAGGACTCCAAACCCGAGCCTAAGAGCTAAGGGAGTGATTGCGGAAGTAAAAATAAATAAGAACCAACGACATTCAATCATCAAATACCCACGAAAGGGTAAAATGATCTGATACCACGTTGTCACGCCCCTAAGATTCCCGAAACTCAATTATAGAGAATCAGCGAATCTCCAAGGGATGACGCTAGTCAAGCGACTACTAGAGTCAACAACAACGAAAAGACACATGGAATAACAATAAAAATATACTCCATGTCAAGTAGAATACTAGAACACAATAGTATCCTTAGATACCAACAGACACGCTCCTAAATCCCTAAGACTCCCGAACTGGGATATCCAAGGAATCCAGGATGTGATCCTTAACATGAATGACCAACTAAGACATCATTAACCAAGAAAACATATGGGTTAATGATAGAAATGGTATATTTAATACCCAAATGAATAATAAACAAAGCAGCGGAATCTAACGAAAATCCGGCAGAGTTCCGTTTGTAAATGGAACATCCGGACAACCAACACAACACAAAGAACCTGCCAATAACAGTTCGATAATAATAATGGCTTCCAAGCCCCACATTCAACAATCCTAATAGGGCCGAGGTAGTGGAAAGGAACCAAAACCCCTCCAAACCCTCTAACACCAACAGAGCCACAAATGCTCGAATAAAAATACAGAAGAGCACATAACTGTACGGAATAGATACAATACATCCTGAAAGAATAAATACAGGAAATAAAGAATACATCAGTAGGGATGTGCCAACAGACTGGCTCCCAAAAAAGATACATAATAATCCCATAACAATGGGTAAAGAAGCTGAAAGCGGATACCTATCGTCCCCAAACCCAGTCGTGCTGCAACCGTAACCGCATCACCCAACGCAACTCCAAAACCTGTAACAAGGAAACAAAAGAAAGCTTCCGTTGCACTGCATCCTGCTCATAGCCGTATATTTCCTGCAACCTGGCGTGGAATACCAGGGGGCGAATGAAATTCCCCTGTGAGCAAATAAGCTCAGTGGGAAAAGATACTCTAACTACCACATCCTCTGGCAGTTTAGGTAATGCTAAACTATCTAGCAAGATATATATATAGCCCAACTAATCTCATCCACGCAAAACCCAAGGCACACACTCATATACTACCGTACGTAAGTATATAACGGGGATATACATACATATACACATATATATATATATAAGAATAAACACACAGCATGAGTCTGTAATGTACAACTAAGACTCGTACTCCAAGTACCAACACCAGTAGTTTACACTACTCTCACCAGCGTACACTAGGTACACGACACTAATGTCAAATCTAACCAATCATCCAGCGCTCACAACGCTAACCAGAAAATCTAAACAGAGGGAATCACACTCACCTCTAACATCCACAATGATCAAAATCCACCACTAGTACCAAGGAATACTCATAACTCACTCCCCGAGAACACAGGAGGAAAAGTACTCACGTCCTTGCGTACTAACACAATCATCGTCTATATATATATAATACAAACCTCATCCCATTCCTAAGGAAAATCTACCTCTCAAAGGCTAGATCACCTCAATCATATCACCATACCATAAATCACATCGACCTCATAATACTATCATCGATAGGTTCAATCACATCACTAACGCTCTCACTGTAGGCGAGGGAAAACCACCAATCAAATCACTAAGAGTACGCGAACTCAACTCACAAGAACGACCACCCAATGGTCACCGAAACAAAGCAAAGGAAAAGACTTCCCAATGCTAAACCAACAGATAACCGAGACAACAATGTCAAGGTTAAAACACCACAAGTGTTTAAGGAGAACACTTGGACAAGGAACCCAATCCACTCGGTATCCATGCCCACAACATGTGGAACAACTCGAATCACCTAAGTAGTGACGTCAAAAACCAAGAAGAAAGGAAGGGCAACACTATATGTGTGCACTGAACAACACCAAGCCTCATACCCGAGACTTAGAAATGATAGGAAGTAAAGGTGAAACAATGGAACACCTTTCGAAACTCTACAGGATGAGATATTGAGAAAGAGGTCTCGAAATCTCAGAATCCCAAGAAAAGTAATAAAATAGTTTTCCTTTTAAGAAACCACATAGTAAAAATGACCGTCTTGCCCCCGGTCTCCGTCAGTTGCCATCACCGACTTTTAGAAGTTAAAATCTTTGTTTAAAGAAGATCCTAAGATCATTTTATAAAGTGTTAAAACTTTTAGTTGCTACGGGGGTAGGCGAAAACGAGTTTTTCCTTTTAAATACAAAGAGTTTAGAAAACACCGTTTTCGAAATGACAGTCAAATAAGAGAAACACAACTCTATGAATTCCTGTAATGTCCGAAAGGACAGTAAAGGAAGAGCAACACGTTGGACTCACGGAAGACAACCATCCGTTCCAACTCCACCAATTCAAATGACACCACGAGGAAGAGGTTCGGCACCACACCGTAACCGACAACTCAAGGAATGACATACAAGTCAACGACCACGTACTAGTGTACAAAACACAGTACCAGGAATGCTTAAGGGAAGGGACTAAGCACTAGAACCAAGTCTGTCAAACTACAGTACCTCGAGTACTTAATAAAGTCACTCAACCATAACCTCTTCTCACCAATCAAAATCTCGACTACAGTTGATAGTCTATTCCTCAAAAGTGAAAGACACCTAAAGGTCCATACTACAACTCACAATCTCATCACCCGCCTTCTCGAAGGCCCCAATTCATAACTGATACTAAAATCAATCTCTAACCTCCAATCTCTAACAAGGTCACACAGCCAACCACAATCACCAAACTATTAACCCCGCCTTCTCTAAGGCATCAACTCCAAATCATCTCTGCAGTTAATCACTAACCACAACTAACCACAAAGGTCACTATGCCAATATACTTAACATCCCCCAAGGGTACGAAAGTATATATATACTCACAAGTATAAAATAAGCATTTCATTATACTTGATCTATTACCACATGTAATCATTTTCTTTCACGTTAATCATTATCAACTGAGCATTTTACAAAGATATGAATTTAAATTCGCAATATTCACACATAACATGCTCCAAAAATCCAACAGGCAATAATAACACATATTAAACCTGTTCCAACAACACATGTAATAATCTCACGTATACATGTCAAAAGAAATCACATAAATGCCAAGCAAATATAATGTGACTCAACACCACACTTTGCCCTATCATAGGTTAACGAATACGCACTCTACCCATAAATATGAGCTAACAGAGGGTCGCACCGGTACTTCCCAAGTGATTTTGAAACTTCTCACTTCAACAAGGAAGACGGTTTGCACGAGACGACCCGTGACCAAAGATTCGTCAACACGAATGCACGAGACGACCCGCGACTTCGAGAATGAGACGACTCACCCTATACCCCATTCACAGCTCATTATTCTGTAGGATGGGAACACCCCCTGGCCAGTTGTTGCGACGATTCGACACAAAGACACCCCACATGATTTCACAACCCACATATACCAATACCATGATTTAACACTACATGATATTCTCAATATGCATCCAGGTCCAAATGACAATCATGCATCAACATAAATATGATTTCATAAACCGCATATACCAACACTATATGCATCTAGGTTTCAATGACAATCATCTCTCAATATAAATATGTAACGCATCATATTTATATATAATATCCACATGAATCCAATATAATTCTCGAAATCTCTTTCTAACATGCTTTTAAAATACAATAAAACATTTAAATCATATGAAAACAATTTCATATACAACTCATGTTTTCAAATATATATTTTCTTTAATTCTTTAGAAAATATTTCAAATTCCCTTATCATGCCTTTAAAATAATTAAAGCAATTAATTCACGTCTCGCAAGGGAACCTAGCACAACGTCTAAGTTTCCACGAATCTCTACTAAATCATTTAATTCTCAAGGGAATTTCTAAACCGCCTATTCCTATTCAATTCAATTAGGAATATATTTAATCTCGTAGGAAATAATTTAATTAATTTTCTTAAATTAATTCCTAAGTCCAATTCCGATTCTAAACGAATCATAGATATTTAAATTAACAATTTAATATATCTATATTAAATTAAATAAGGGTTTTGCACCCCTAAACTACTTCAATAATGCAGAGTGAGAAATATAATTTCCCACCTAATTTATACGTTACCGAACAGCCCGAACAACACAGTACCGGCGCCCGAATATGAAGCCCGCCGACCAAAATCGTCCGATAATTATTTCGAATATATCGAAATGTCCGTCTTGACAACCTATACGATATATATGAAGCCCATTAATATTTGGTTAATTAATTGGGTTAAATCTAAAATACCCCAAACGGAAACTACAACCTATAAATGCGATTTCCGGGCAAACCGTTTATCCTAAAATCACGAAATTAATATATATCGAATACCATGTATATACGGAGCTACTCACCGAAAATCGGCTCAAACCGATCACCGGAAGGTCGCCGAAAAATTGGCCGAAGCCTAGCCGGATCGTCCCTGTCCACGCGTCCACGCGCGAACCAGTGATGGCCGTCCCTGCTGCGTGCACCAGCCGCAGCTACACGCCCCTGCGCCGCCGTCTGCCAAGGTCGCCGCTGCCGTCCACCGCCCAGCACCGCCGCTCCTCTGGACAGCCGCCGCGTCCGTCCTTGCTCCCGCTCCAGCCGGCCGTTCTTCCTATCTCGCCATGACCGGCGATTCTCTCTCTCTCTCTCTCGCCTGACTGACGACCATGGAGGTGGAGAGAGGTGGTTCAGCCGTTCGTCGTCTAGGAGAAGGAAGAAGGAGCAGCTCGTCTGATGTTGGCGTGAAGGAGAAGCTGAAGGTCTGCATACATGTATATACATATTTATGTACTATTTGCAAAAGCAACCCTCTACATGTCAATAATTGCAAAATTGACCCTTCAAGTATTCGTAATTGCGAAATGACCCCAAAACTATATATATATATAATTAAATATATATATATACAATAAACCCCAATAATTATCGGGAACGTCCGAACATAATCTCGTAAGCCCGAAATAATAACGGAACGTCCAATTAAAATTATATCGGGGTAGAAACCCAAATGTCGGAACACTTAAACAAGCTCGACCAATTAAAATGTGTCGTCCTCCAATCGAGACACTAATCATTTAACGTCGAATCGAAACCGCGTAGTCGTCCAAAAAGAAACTGTAAAGTCATCCAGTCGACTTTTAAAACTAAACGCGAAAAATTTACAGGTATTAAATACCAAGAATAAACAATACGTCATAACAAGTGACGTCATTACCGAAATTAAATTAGAATTAACTTCAGGAAAAAGGAAAATAACACGGGGTGTTACATTAATGATATCTTAGTTGGTCATTTGTATTAAGGATCACATCCTGGATTCCTCGGATGTCCCTGTTCGGGAGTCTTAGGAATTTAGGAGCGTGTCAGTTGGTATTGGAGGATGCTAGTGAGTTTCTAGCATTCTACTTGACATGGAGTATATTTTTATTGTTATTCCATGTGTCTCTTTGTTGTTGTTGACTCTAGTAGTCGTTTGACTAGCGTCATCCCTTGGAGATTCGCTGATTCTCTAGATTTGAGTTTCGGGAATCTTAGGGGCGTGACAGCGTGGTATCAGATCATTTTACCCTTTCGTGGGTATTTGATGATTGAATTTCGTTGGTTCTCATTTCTTTTTACTTCCGCAATCACTCCCTTAGCTCTTAAGCTCGGGTTTCGGAGTCCTAGGAATTCGGGGCGTGACATTTAACTCTGAAATGTCATTATTATCTCTTTTAATGATTAGAAAGACTCTTTTGTCCGTTTAATGTATTTTAAAATCTTCAAAACATTTAATTTTTGCAACAAATATATAAATTTCTAAACAAACATATAAAATTCTAAAACGTTTATAATAAATTTCGAAAAAAATTCAAATTCGAAAAAAAATATAAAATTGCAGAAAAATATGTAAAATTCGAAAAAGTATATAAAATTTGTAAAAAATATATAAAATTCAAAAATAATATATAAAAATTGAAAATAGTTATCTTAAATTCGAAAAAAATATAAATTCCAAATATCTATATAAAGTTTGAAAAAAACATATAAAATTCGAAACAAATATATATTAATTTTTTTAAAAAATTATAAAATTCGAAATTAAATATAAAATTCAAACAAAACATATAAAATTCAAGAAATATATATATTAAATTTCAAAAATAATTATAAAATTCGAAAATAATTATAAAATTCAATCAAAACATATAAAATTCACGAAATACAATTCGTGCATTCGAATCTTATATGTTTTTTTCAAACTTTATATAGATATTTTAAATTATATTTTTTTCGAATTTTTTATATATATTTTCAATTTTTATATATTATTTTTGAATTTTATATGTTTTTTTTGAATTTTATATTTATTTTCAGATTTTATATATTTATTAAGAATTTTATGTATTTTTTTCGAATTTTATATTTATTTTCGAATTTGGAATATTTTTCAAAATTTAATATATATGTTTTAGAATTTTATATTTTTGTTTACAAATTGATATATTTTTATATCTTTGTTTCATATTTTGGAGGTAAGATAGGGTAACTCTAAAAATACTCTATCTTAACTTTTAATTTAGGGATTCAACCCCTGCAACATTGCTACAGCCAAATGCAACATTAATTTAATCTAATGCAGCACCGTTATGTACCATCAGTAATATCAACTGCAGCAAAATCTTTGCCAAATACAATATCTCTACATCCAAATGTAGCACCTATACCGCTATCCAAATATACTTATGAATCTTAGCTTTAACACTGAAATGACATTATTATCTCTTTTAATGATTAGAAAGACTCTTTTGTCCGTTTAATATACTTTAAAATCTTAAAAACATTTAATTTTTGAAACAAATATATAAATTTCTAAACAAACATATAAAATTCTAAAACATATATAATCAATTTCGAAAAGAATTCAAATTCGAAAATAAATATAAAATTGAAGAAAAATATGTAAAATTTGAAAATATATATAAAATTCGTAAAAAATATATAAAATTCAAATATAATATATAAACATTGAAAATATATATTAAATTCGAAAAAAATATAAATTCCAAATATCTATATAAAGTTTGAAAAAAACATATAAAATTCGAAACAAATATATGTTAAATTTTTAAAAACATTATAAAATTCGAAATTAAATATAAAATTCAAACAAAACATATAAAATTCAAGAAATATATATATTCAATTTCAAAAATAATTATAAAATTTGAAAATAATTATAAAATTCAATCAAAACATATAAAATTCAAGAAATACAATTCGTGCATTCGAATCTAATATGTTTTTTTCAAACTTTATATAGATATTTTGAATTTATATTTTTTTCGAATTTTATATATATATTTTCAATTTTTATATATTATTTTTGAATTTTATATGTGTTTTTTAATTTTATATTTATTTTCAGATTTTATATATTTATTTACGAATTTTATGTATTTTTTTTGAATTTTATATTTTTTTTGAATTTGGAATTGTTTTTGAAATTTAATATATATATGTTTTAGAATTTTATATTTTTTTTTACAAATTTATATATTTTTATATATTTGTTTCAAATTTTGGAGGTAAGATAGGGTAACTGTATCAATACCCTATCTTAACTTTTAATTTAGAGATTCAACCCCTGCAACATTGTTTTTACCAAATGTAACATTGCTTGTAACGTCCGGTATTTTTACGTGCTAATTTGAAATTTTATTTAATTATTTATTTTTATTTATTTATTAAACAATTAAGTGCTTATGTGCTTATGTGCCTAACATGTTTATATGCTTACGTGAAAAATTGAAAATATTGAAATGTTTGGGAAAAATAAATAAATGACCAAATGGAAAATTAGTAAATTTACATGTATTGAGTTAGTGGGTTTTGTAGAGATTTAATTTCTAAGTGTTGGGAAGAAGATGAGTGGTAATATTGTAATTGTCTAGAAGACTTGGACAAATTTATAAATTTGGTTCATAATGGCAAGGGTTGTGAATAAGTGATAAAGGGGTGGATAACTTGGACATTTCACCACTACCTTTAATGTTGTCATCATTGTGGCCCTTGAATCAAATCTATCTTGCCATCTTCATTCCTAGCCCTTGGATAGGATTCTCTACACACCAACCCTATCTCTAACTCTATCATTGTCTTCTTCTTCTCTCATTTTTCACCAAGAACACACACTCCTTACACACACAATTCTCTACACCAAAATTTTCGGCCACCATGTTCTCCTTGGAAATTTGGCTTCAAGTTTTGCTCTCTCCTACTCTTCATGCTTGATGGATGGTGAGCACTTGGGGTGGTCTCTTGGTGTGGTGTTCTTGAGCTCATAGTGGTAAGCTTCCTCTCTTTTTCTAAGGTTATGTTGTAGGAAATCATAACTTCCAAATTCTAGAAATTCACGTGCTAGTATTGAATTTTTGCTCTTCCATTGTTCATTCTTGTGGAAGGTTATGAATTGTCTCCAACCATCTAGTGAATTGGCTTGTGGTGAACTCTAATTTCGTTTGGGAAGAACTCATTGGCGAGTTCACAAATTTCTACTCCCTTGAATTATTTTCCATGAAACCTAGTTTAACCATTATTGGGTTTTTAGCCTTACTTTGAATTCTTGATTATAAACCGGTTGTTGCTACTAAAAACCATTAGTTAAAGATCCATGTTTGTTTTATTGTTGCTTGAAGGCTTGGGAGACCTTTGACCCAAATTCTCGAAATCACCTCCTTGAAGCTCTCTTGGTCATTCTTGGCTCGGTTTGTTGTTGGTGTTATTTGGACGGATTGCTTGCACCCTTTTGCTCATTAGCTTTGCTTGGAATTGAGGTAGGGGAAAAACGAGTTGCTTTAGTTTTTGTACGAGGGTGTGTGCGTCTATGTGTATATATGCCGTATATATATATGCGAGTTGGGTCTTGAAAAATTAGACGATGAACTAGGCCCCTTGAAAAGCATGATTATGTGATTTTAATGCTTGTTGTGGTTTATTGATCATAAATGTCATATTATGAGCATGTGGATAATTTTAACATAGTGTATTGCATAAAGAGAAAAAACATATATTATGATGGAGTATGGTTGATGAAAAATCATACGTGGATATTGAGTACGTCATGTAGTATCAAAGTCATGGTGTCGGAATATGAGGGTGGTGTAGTCATGTGTGGTTAGTCGGGTTCGGATCAAAGCAACAACTGGCTAGGAGGTATCACGCCTACGGAACTAAAAAGCCGGCAAATGTGAGTTAAGAGTCCGGGAGGAGGCTTATTTTCTTGACTCATGTGTAGTCATGGCGTACGGAGTTGCAAGTTGGGCTCTTGTACAACTGTCTTCCCTGTTAAAGTGATAGAGAGAAAAATCACTTGGGAAGGGTCGGTGCAATATTCTACATTACTTGTTAAGGTTGTAACCTAAACAGTAACTGGACAGAGTATATATCCGTTAACCTGAGTTGGGCGCCTTGTGTCTCGTAGGGTATGTTGAGTCATAGTGTATTTAGACTATTATATATATATGTGATTATGATGTTGTTATGGAAGCATGCTATAATTGTAGAAAATTTGTGTTGTGAGCATGTTGGGGAAACTTATTTGTGGGGTTCTATGGGGTTCCGGATTGGCGTGAGAGCCATGTGGAACAAAAGACTGGCCTAGGAGTAGTTGCATGTACCATGGGTGGGTTGTACCACTCGGACTACCGAGATTGAGGCGATGACGCTTCCTCTACTGGGCTAGTGAGCTCACCGCACGACATATATCTTTTTTTCAGGTAATGATTCCCACTTGGGAGGCCCGTAGTCTTCCGGTAGAGACTCGGTGTTGGTTCCGTCCTTTTTGCGCATATGGAGGCGGAGTACTTTTGTAGAGCATTGATAGACATTGTATACATGTGCTTATTTTGTTTAATGCATCAATTAAGTTAAACCTATTCTTTTGCCGGCTAGTATGTTAGTCGGGTGGCTTAAATTGATGTATACCCTTGGAGCGCTATGCGCGGGGATTTTATTCTTTTGGAGCACTCCGGTGCTTGAAATGTAAAACTATAACATGTTTTGCCTTAGAGCGCTTTAAATGTAATTATTGAATATTCTCCTTGGATTTGTGAATGTGAAATGAATTATTTGCCATGAAATGTGTGTATTAGGTATTTGGCCGAAAATGGCGTTTTTCTAGGTTTTCAAACCAATCTTTTTCGATTTAAATGGAAAAAACCGTTTTCGCCTACCCCCGTGGCCCTGATGAAATTCCTTGTTTTAGAAATGATTTTAAACTTACATTAAGAAGATTTTGATTATTTACAAATCGGCGGCCGTTAAAACTAAGACCGGGGGCAAGACGGTTATTTTTATGGATTTTTATGAAGCGTCTTGATAAAAATAACCATTTTCCTTCTCATTCCTAAGTTAGGGGACTTTTCCTCATTTCTAGAGTCTCAAGAACAAGTTTAGATCTTTCTTGTATGTTCCTAAGGGTTTAGAGTTGTATGGGAGTCAATCTTGAGATTTTCTAGTCTAGGCAGTCGACTGGCCCCTTTCGGGCAGTCGACTGGGTGAAACGGAGGAAAATTGTTCTTCAAAACTTGAGTTCTCAGGTTCAACCAGTCGACTGGGTCCTCATTTTTCTTCAAAACTTGAGGTGTCTGGTTCAACCAGTCGACTGGGTCCTTATTTTTCTTCAAAACTTGAGGTCTCTGGTTCAACCAGTCGACTGGGTCCTCATTTTTCTTCAAAACTTGAGGTCTCGGGTTCAGCCAGTCGACTGGGTCCTTAGCCAGTCGACTGGATCCTCAGTCAGTCGGCTGGGTCATCAGCCAGTCGACTGGGTGGTTCAGCCCTGTTCTGACCATGTTCTACTATTTTGCTCATATCGTGAGGTACGAGTGTCGGATGGAAGTTTTATTTAACTTTTTAGAAAGCTGACTTAAATTTATTGATGTTCGAATTTTGAATCTCCTCATTTGAGTCAGTATTGGGGGAGAAATAGTCGATTGAAGTCGACGGTAGATTTCTGACCCTTAACGTAGGAATGCCAATTTCAAAACGTTGTAGTTTTCACCTCACACCTTGGATTTCTATTCCGTTTGTTCCTATAACTTCTTTTAGGTCCAAACCTTGTATTTATACCTTGGAATCACTACTTTATCCCTGTGATGACCATTTTACCCTTTTGTGGGTGTTTAATGATTGAAGGTCACTTGTTCTCGTTTCTTTTTACTTCCGCATTCACTCCCTTAGCTCTTAGGCTCGGGTTTCAGAGTCCTAGGAAATTTGGGGCATGACAACTTGGTATCAGAGTGTGTTCTTTCTCTATGGGACGATGGACGAGGGTCGTTGTCGCTTTACGCTTCTTATTTGTCTTCATGCTACAGGTTTATGTATTGGTTCTCATCTATTATACGTTGTTGACTTATGCATGGGTCGACATGGATTTGTGGTTTTGTTGGTATACTATACTTATACTTGTGACTTACATATTTAGTTATTATCATGTAGAGAGCATGCCACCACGTAGAGGTCGATCGCGTATCGTTAGAGAGGGTGATGCTCCGGATCAAGTACCTCCGGTTGTGGGCGAGAATGTTCCAGTACATCCTGATGTTGGGGAGCGTGTACCAGCTGCACCTTTCATGGATGGTGAGCAGTTTACACGTGTTTTAGCGGTAGCTATGGCACAGGTTCCTCAGAGACAGCATGTTGAGCACGAGGGCTCACGTGCTCAAAGGGCTCTCCGGGACTTCTTACGTTTAGACATACCTACCTTTGTGGGCGGTCCAGATCCGTTAGTGGCGGACGATTGGTTGGAGTAGGTAACTAATGGGTTTGATATTCTCAGGGTGGTTGATGACGATGTATGGGTCATGATTGCGTCTTTTCGACTTACGGGCGATGTTAAGAATTGGTGGAAGTCTGTCACAAATACGAGGGATATTCGGACTATCACATGGGCGAACTTTCGCACGCTTTTCCTGGATCAATATTTTTCACATCTTGCTATGATGAGCATGAGGGATCGGTTCAATGAGTTGGTTCAGGGTGATTTATCTGTGACCGAGTATGAGCTTCAGTATACTATTTTATCTCGATTTGCACCAGAGATGGTGGTGGATGATGAGGTTAAAGGCCGAAGTTTTGTGAGGGGCTTAAGGGGCAACCTTAAGTCAAAGATTTCTGTGCTTACCATGCCGACGTACCGCGAGGCCGTTACATAGGGATTACTTGCTGAGGAGGATGCAAGAGAGGGTCGACTAGCTCGTGAAGCTAGGGACAAGAGCTTCGGAGGTTCTTCATCTTCGGGCTTTGGGAGTAAGAAGAGGCAGCAAAATAGCACTTCAACTCCGGTTGCAGAGCAGCAGCAGCCACAACAGCAACATCGGGGACAATCTACACCTTCTTTTAGAGCATCTTCAGGTTTCACTCGTCGGGAGATTGTTTGTCATTATTGCCGACAGCCAGGGCACATGAAGCCACAATGTCCGTCTCTTCAGCAAGGGTAGAGTAGTGGTCCAGTGAATAACAGGGGTTGCTTCCAGTGTGGACATCAGGGTCATATTGCCAGGAATTGTCGTCAGGGACAGAGCAGTGGCACTCTTAGGAGCGGGATTGGGCAACAGTCTGGGGCTACACAGCCAGCAGGTCAGTCTGGGTATAGAGCACCACAACATCCAGCATCGTCAGCTCAGGGTTCTCAGGCTAGGACATCTGCATCGACTATCCAGCAACCTCCACGTCCTCAGGGCCGTGCTTATGCAGTCACAACAGCAGACAGTGTAGCAGGACCTTCCATCGTGAGAGGTACATTTCCTGTATACGGTTGTTGGGCTCATGTTCTTATTGATTCTGGAGCTTCGCATTCTTTTATTGCTTCTGCTTATGCATCTACTTTGGGTATACCTGTTTCATATCTTGGGGTACCTTTGTGGGTAGACACGCCGATTGGGGGTAATGCATATATATCTAAAGTGTGTCGCAAGTGTGATATGTGATTGTTGGACGATCGTTATGGTTCAACTTCATTCTTCTGGACATGACGGGCTTTGACGTCATCTTGGGCATGGATTGGTTATCTACCCTTCGTGCGCAAATTGATTGTTTTAGAGGTCGGGTGTTAGTGTGCAAGCCTAAGGGCGAACGTTTCCACTTCTTTTGTGATCGAAACGACTCTTCTACTTCTTCCTATTGTATGTGGGGTCGTGATGTTTCCAGTTCCATTTTGGCAAGTCTCTTCTCCGATGATGAGGTTTGTGGTCGTGTCGAGGTATGTCACGCCCCAAATTCCTAGGACTCCGAAACCCGAGCCTAAGAGCTAAGGGAGTGAATGCGGAAGTAAAAAGAAACGAGAACCAAAAGACATTCAGTCATCAAACACCCATAAAAGGGTTGCAATGAATGCCCAGATACCAGGTTGTCACGCCCCTAAAGGGTGACGCAAACCAAGCGACTACTAGAGTCAACAATAACAAAGAAGTACATAGAATAACAATAAAAATATACTCCATGTCAAGTAGAATGCTAGAAACTCACTAACATCCTCCAATACCAACTGACACGTTCCTAAATTCCTAAGACTCCCGAACAGGGACATCCAAGGAATCCAAGATGTGATCCTTAATATGAATGACCAACTAAGACATCATTAACCGTGAAAACATATGGGTTAATGATAGATATGGTATATTTCATACCCAAATGGATAATAAACTAAGCAGCGGAATCTAACGAAAATCCGGCAGAGTTCCGTTTGTAAATGGAACATCCGGACAACAACCACAACACAAGAACCTACCAATAGAAATTCAATAATCACAATGGCTTCCAAGCCCCACATTCATCAATCCTAATAGGGCCGAGGTAGTGGAAAGGAACCAAAACCCCTCCAAACCCTCTAACATCAACAGAGTCACAAATGCTCGAATAAAAATACAGAAGAGCACCTAACTGTACGGAATAGATACAATACATCCTGAAAGAATAAATACAGGAAATAAAAGATACATCAACAGGGATATGCCAACAGACTGGCTCCCAAAAGAAAATACATAACAATCCCATAACAATGGGTAGAGAAACTGAAAGTGGATACCTATCGTCCCCATACCCAGTCGTGTTGCAACCGTAACCGCATCACCCAACGCAATTCCAAAACCTGTAACAAGGAAACAAAAGAAAGCTGCCGTTGCACTGCATCCTGCTCATAGCTGTATATTTCCTGCAACCTGGCGTGGAATACCAGGGGGCGAATGAAATTCCCCTGTGAGCAAATAAGCTCAGTGGGAAAAGATACTCTAACTACCACATCCTCTGATAGTTTAGGTAAAGCTAAACCGTCTAATAAGATATAAATATAGCCCAACTAGTCCTATCCACACAAACCCAAGTCAACACGCTCATATACTATCGTAAACGAGTATACATAAGTATATAGGGAATATATATATATAAATACACAACATGAGTCTCTAAAACTCGTACTCCAAGTACCCAACACCAGTAGTCTACACTACTCTCACCAACGTACACTAGGTACACGATACTAAGGTCCAGTCTAACAAATCACCAATTACTCACAACACAATTCAGAAGATCCAACCGAGGAGATCACACTCACCTCTAATATCCACAAGGAAACAAAATCCACCAATAGTACCAAGGAAGGCTCAAATCCTACACCCCGATAACACAGGAAGGAAAACACCCACGCCCTTGCGTACTAACACAACATCATCAATATATATATATATATATATAATATATATATAACAAATCTCATCCCTCTCCTAGAGTAAGTCTGTACCTCAAGGATGGGATCACCCCATCATCTCACTATGCGAAAACCTTAATGCTATCTCCAACAAGTCAATAAGTCACCAACAGGATAAATCAATCACTAACACTTGCACTATAAGCTACAAAACCACCCGATCAATTCACTAAGAGTACAAGACCTCAACTCACAAGAACGACCACCTAAGGGTCACCAAAACGAAGCAAAGGAAAAGAGTTCCCAATGCTAACCAACAGATAACCAAGACAACGATGTCAAGGTTAAGATGCCACCAGTGAACAAGGAAAGAATACCAAGAGGGAACAAGGAAACCAAAAACGAATGGCCGAGAGTGGAAGTAATAAAAAGATGAATCCCAGAGATTCAATAGTTTTTAAGAAAAAGGTTTTCAAACTCGAACCAATCCTTTTGGTATCCATGCCCCTAACGTAAGTAGAACTCATATCACCTAGGTGGTGAAACCAACAACCCAGAAAAGAGAAAAGCAACACTATATGTGTGCACTGAACAACGACAAGCCTCAAAACCGAGACTTAAAAATGATCGGAAGCAAAGGTGAAACAATGGAACACCTTTCAAAACTCTACAAGTCGAGGTTTTGAGAAAGAAGTCTCGTAACCTCAGAATCCCAAGAAAAGTAATAAAATAGTTTTCTTTTAGAAAATCACACAGTAGAAATGACCGTCTTGCCCCCGGTCTCCGTCAGTTGCCATCACTGGCTTTTAAAAGTTGAAATCTTTTCAAAGAAGATCCTAAGATCATTTTATAAGGTATTAAAACTTTTCATTTCTACGGGGGTAGGCGAAAACGGGTTTTTCCCTTTAAATACAAGAGTTTACTTCAAAACTTAGGAAACACCGTTTTCGAAATGACAGCCAATAAGAGAAAACACAACTCTATAGAATCAAATGACAACATCAGGAAAAGGTTCGGCACCACGCCGTAACCGACAACTCAAGGAATAACATACAAGTCAACGACCACGTACTAGTGTACAAAACACAGTACAAGAAATGCTTAGGGGAATGAACTAAGCACTATAAACCACGCTACAGTACCCTAAGTACTTAATAGAACTCACCTCAACCATAACCTCTTATCTCCCAATCAAAATCTCAATTACAATTGATAACATATTCCTCAAAAGTGAAAGGCACCTAAAGGTCCATACTACAACTCACAATCTCATCACCCGCCTTCTCGAAGGCCCCAAATCATAACTGATACTAAAATCAATCTCGGATCTCAAATCTCTAACAAGTCACACAACCAACCAAAATCACCAAACTACTAACCACAATCATAAGACTACTAACCACAGTCACAAGACTACTAACCACGATCACAAGGCTACTAACCATAATCACAAGGCTACTAACCACAATTACAAAACTATTAACCACATTCTCTAAGGCATTACTCCACATCAACTCAACCTCAATTCTACAATCCATCTCTAACTTCAACTAACCACAGAAGTCGCCAGACCAATATACTTAACCTCCCCTATGGGCACAAAAGTATACAACACAAGTATAAAGATATACGCCTCGTTTATACTTTAATAATTACTGCTTTTAATTTCTGTTTTCACATTTATCACTTTCAACTGAGCATTTTATAAAATGAATTCATTTTGCATATTCATAAATAATCATGCTCCAACATATATATATACATATCAATAAATCACATGATGATATGCAATGCACCGTACTCACAGACCGCCTGTAGTACACACACACAAAAACACACCCTACCAAAGGGTCCTGGATCATTCTCCACCATTCCTCTAAGTCTGCAGCTCACTAGGGAATGTGGACTCATCGAACCGTTCTTCCCAAGTGCTTTTGACACTTCACACTTTTAACCAAGGAAGACGTCCACCCACAGCCCAGCCGTGTCACATAGGGCCTTGGACTATGTGTCCTCCCCCTATCGTCTCAGTTTCTCAGAAGATTAGTTCCGCGGGAAGCGATAAGCACCCCCTGGCCAGTTGTTTCGACGATCCAAACACAAACGTCTACTCGTGCCCCACGCACAAAGGAAGTAGACCACACCAAATGAATCTCTCTGCAAATGGTGAAATCATGCAATACATGCACCAATACCCATGTCTCACAATACATGGTGTACACAAATAAATCATGTCCAACATAAATATGTCATGCATCATATTTATGAAAATACCCACATGGTAATATATAAATCTCAAACCTCTGTACATGCTTTTTAAAAATATATTAAAGCATTTAAATCTTATTTAAATAATTTCATATACCATTCATGTTCTCCAAAAATATATTTTCTTTAATTCTTTAGAAAATATTTCATTTTCAATTAACATGCCTTTTAAAAATAATTTAAACAATTATTTCACGTATACCAGAAGGATCCTAGCATATCGTCTAAGCTCTTCGAATCTCTAATAACCCATTTAAATTCGTAAGGATTTCTAAGCCGTCCATTCTTATTTAATTTAAATAAGAATATTATTTAATCATATAGGAATAATTTAATAAATTTTCTTAAATTATTTCCTAAGTCTCATTCTAATCCTAAACGATTTATAGATATTTAAACTAGCAATTTAATATATCTATAATAAATTAAATAAGGGTTTTGCACCCCTAAACTACTTCAATAATGCGGAGTGAGAAATATAATTTCCCACCTAATTATACGTTACCGAACAGCCCAAAACAGCACAGTACCGGCGCCCGAATATGAAGCCCGCCGACCAAAATCGTCCAAAAACTATTTCGAATATATCGAAATGTCCGTCACGACAACCTATACGATATATATGAAGCCCATTAATAATAGGTTAATTAATTGGGTTAAATCTAAAATAACCCAAACGAAATCTATAACATATAAATGCGATTTACGGGCAAATCGTTCATCGTAAATTCACGAAATTAATATATGACAAATACTACGTAGGTACGAAACTACTCACCGAAAATCGGCTCAAACCGATCACCGGAAGGTCGCCGAAAAAATGGCCGAAGCCCAGCCGGTCACGCCCCTGCTCGCGTCCACGCGCAGCTGCCCAGCCGCGGCCTTGCCTTGCCCTTGCACCACTGTGCGCGACCACCCAGCTCGCCGACCGTCGTCTCCAGCTACACCGCCTCCTGCTACGCATGGCCACCAACCGCCGCTGCTGCCAATCGCCGCAAGCCAGCGACCACCAGCCGTGTCCTCTCCGTTCGGTTCTCTCTCTCTCTCTCTCTCTCCTTTTCTCGTCGGCAACAATGGAGGATAAGGGAGTGTAGTCGTCGCTCAATGAAGAAGAGGAAAAGGCTGAGGGTGTTGTGTAGAGAAGAGAAGAGGAAATGGAGCAGATCTGTGTACACATGCGTATACATATATATATGCGAAATTGCACAACTAACCATTCATTTATCCATAATTTCGAAATAACCCCCACTTAAATATATATATATATATATATATATATATAATAGGTCCCAACAATTACCGGAAGCCTCCAATTAATATTGCGTCAACCCGTAAGTCCACAGGACGCCCAATAACCAAATTAGTTCGAAAGAAATATACCGGTTTAGGAATCCAACAACCGGAACACCGAGAAGGTAATTTTGATACGCTTCACACCGGATCCGTAAAAGTACTAATACCGTAACCAAAAATAATCAAAACGGTACCGTGTAGTCGATAACGATAATTCACGAACTCGTCAAGGAGAAACCGGAATGTCGTCCAGTTGACTTTAAAACTAAACGCGAAAAATTTACAGGTACCAAATACCAAGAATAAACAATACGTCATAACAAGTGACGTCATTAATGAAATTAAATTAAAATTAATTTCAGGAAAAAGGAATATAACACGGGGTGTTACAAGGTACCTTATGTCGTGGGCGAGTATTGGGATGTTTTTCCTAATGACTTGACTTCCTTCCCTCCGATTCGTGAGGTGGAGTTTGCTATTGATCTTGTGCCGGGTACCGATGCTATCTCCATGGCACCGTACCAAATGGCACCGACGGAGTTAAAGGAATTGAAGGAGCAACTTGACAATCTCAAGGCGAAGGGTTTTATTCGGCCTAGTGTTTCCGATTGGGGTGCTCCAGTTCTATTTGCTAAGAAAAAGGATGGTTCACTACGGTTGTGCATTGATTATCGTAGGTTGAATCGGGTGACGATCAAGAACAAATATCCATTGCCACGGATTGATGACTTGTTCGATCAACTCAAGGGATCTAAGTTCTTCTCCAAGATTGACTTGAGGTCCGGTTATCATCAGTTACGGGTTAGGGATATTGATATACCGAAGACCGCGTTTTGCACTCGGTATGGGCATTTTGAGTTTCTCGTGATGCCTTTTGGTGTGACTAATGCAACGACGGCATTCATGGATGTCATGAATCGTATCTTCCACGAGTTCTTGGATAGATTTGTAGTGGTGTTCATTGACGATATTCTAGTGTACTCTACTACGGAAAGTGAGCACGAGGTTCATCTTAGGACCGTTCTTCAAATCCTAAGAGAGCACCGATTGTATGCTAAGTATAGTAAATGTGAGTTTTGGCTTCAAGATGTTAGATTTTTGGGGCATGTTGTTTTCGGAGGCGGCATTTGAGTTGATCCTTCGAAAATAGAAGCAGTGATGAATTGGAAGCGGCCGACTAATGTTTTTGAGGTTCGTAGTTTCCTTGGCTTAGCGGGGTATTATCGACGATTTGTGAAGGACTTTTCTCGTTTAGCGGTTCCTATGACTCGCCTCACGCGAAAGGGTATCAAGTTTGTGTGGGATGATAAGTGTGAGGAGGCCTTCATCGAGTTGAAGACACGGTTGACTACGTCTCCGATTTTAATTATTCCAGAGCGTGGTGTAGGCTATGTGATCTATTGTGATGCTTCTCACGAGGGACTAGGATGTGTACTCATGCAGTCCGAGAGAGTTGTGGCTTATGGGTCTCGACAGTTGAAGACTCACGAGCGGAATTATCCTACGCATGACTTAGAGCTTGCAGCGGTTCTTTTTGCCCTTAAGGGGTGGCGGCACTACTTGTACGGTGAGAGATTTGAGGTTTTCTCCGATCACAAGAGTTTGTAGTATATCTTTACGCAGCGGGACTTGAACTTGCGGCAACGTCGATGGGTCGAGTACATGGAGGACTATGACTTTGCACTCCAGTATCACCCCGGGAAGGCTAATGTGGTGGCGGATGCATTGAGTCGCAAGTCACATGCATCGTTGGCTAGCATCTTTATTCGTGAGTGACGGATGATGGAAGAAGTCGCAGAGTTGGATCTTCAGTTCCGTGATAGTGGGGATTCAGTGGTGACTTTGTTTAGTATGGCGGCACAACCTTCACTTGTGAGTCATGTGATTGAGGCTCAGGGGCACGATGACAACATTACTTTGGTTCACACTCGTATCGCTAGTGGCGAGGTTGGTGATGATTAGGTTTTGCACTCCGACGGAGGTTATCATTTTAGGGGTTTACTCTATGTACCGCAAACTTGTCGTGAAGAGGTTTTACGAGAGTTTCATAGTTCCAGGCTTGCAGTTCACCCAGGTGGCACAAAGATGTATCATAATCTTCGGCGTCACTACTGGTGGCAAGGAATGAAGAAATCAGTTGCAGATTTTGTGAGCCGATGTCTTACTTGTCAGCAGGTTAAAGTTGAGCACCGAGGACCTGCCGGGTTATTGAATCCGTTACCGTTTCCTGAGTGGAAATGGGAGCATATTTGCATGGACTTCGTGACAGGGTTACCAAGAACGAGGAATCAGAAGGATGCAGTGTGGGTGATCGTTGATCAGTTGACGAAGGCTGCACATTTTCTACCTATCCGTGAGACGAATAATGTAGAAGTTCTTAGTAGGCTGTACGTGAAAGAGATTGTCAAGCTTCACGGGGTTCCGGTTACTATTTTTTTGGATCGGGATCCGCGATTCACGTCACGATTTTGGCAAGCCTTTCAGACAATTTTGGATACACAACTATGGTTTAGTACCGCCTTCCATCCTCAGATGGACGGTCAATCATAGCGTACCATTCAGATTCTCGAGGACATGCTTCGTGCTTGTGCTATTGATTTTAGGGGCAGTTGGGAGGATCATCTTCATTTGGCAGAGTTTGTGTACAATAACAGTTATCAGTCCAGTATTCAGATGACACCTTTTGAGGCATTGTACGGTAGACCGTGTCGTTCACCGACTTGTTGGGCCGAGGTTGGTGATGTTGCACTTTTGGGACCTGATATGGTTCATGAGGCAACGGAGAAGATTAGGATTGCTCGACAACATTTGGTTACAGCACAGAGCCGACAAAAGAGCTATGCAGATCGACGTAGGGAAGAGCGGCAAACTTTCACCACGATTTATTGGGCCTTTCGAGATTCTTGATCGTGTCGGTGAGGTAGCGTACCATTTAGCGTTTCCACCGGATTTGTCGCGGGTTCATAATGTTTTTCATGTCTCTATGCTTCGTAAGTACGAGCCGGATCCATCCATGTCTTGAGTTGGGTGGATGTCGATGTGGCCGAGGATGTGTTCTACGAGGAGCGACCTGTGAGGATCTTGGATGCTAGAGAGCAAGTTTTGCGGGGCAAAACCATTCCGTTAGTTAAGGTATTATGGCACCATCGCGGAGTCGAGGAGGCGACTTGGGAGCGTGAACGTGAAGTTCGGGAAAAATACCCGGACTTGTTTTCTACTTAGGTACGTCTTGATTTCGAGGACGAAATCTCCTAAGGTGTGGAGGTTGTAACATCCGGTATTTTTACGTGCTAATTTGAAATTTTATTTAATTAATTAATTAATTATTTTTATTTATTTATTAAACAATTAAGTGTTTATGTGCTTATGTGCCTAACATGTTTATATTCTTACGTGAAAAATTGAAAATATTGAAATGTTTGGGAAAAATAAATAAATGACCAAAGGGAAAATTAGTAAATATACATGTATTGAGTTAGTGGGTTTTGTAGAGATTTAATTTCTAAGTGTTGGGAAGATGATGAGTGGTAATATTGTAATTATCTAGAAGACTTGGACAAATTTGTAAATTTGGTTCATAATGGCAAGGGTTGTGAATAAGTGATAAAGAGGTGGGTAACTTGGACATTTCACCACTACCTTTAATGTTGTCATCATTGTGGCCCTTGGATCAAATCTATCTTGCCATCTTCATTCCTAGCCCTTGGATAGGATTCTCTACACACCAACCCTATCTGTCACGCCCCAAATTCCTAGGACTCCAAAACCCGAGCCTAAGAGCTAGGGGAGTGAATGCGGAAGTAAAAAGAAACGAGAACCAAAAGACATTCAGTCATCAAACATCCACAAAGGGTTGCAACGAATGCCCAGATACCATGTTGTCACGCCCCCAAAGGGTGACGCAAACCAAGCGACTACTATAGTCAACAATAACAAAGATGTACATGGAATAACAATAAGAATATTCTCCATGCCAACACGAATACTAAAAACACAAGAGTATCCTCAGATACCAATAGACACGCTCCTAAATCCCTAAGACTCCCGAACTGGGACATCCAAGGAATCCAAGATGTGATCCTTAATACGAATGACCAATTAAGACATCATTAACCAAGAAAACACATGGGTTAATGATAGAAATGGTATATTCCATACCCAAATGACTAATAAAACTAAGCAGCGGAATCTAACAAAAATTCAGCAAAGTTCCGTTTGTAAATGGAACATCCGGACAACAACCACAACACAAGAACCTGCCAATAGCAATTCAATAATCACAATGGCTTCCAAACCCCACATTCATCAATCCTTCTAGGGCCGAGGTAGTGGAAAGAAACCAAAACCCCTCCAAACCCTCTAAAATCAACAGAGCCACTATTGCTCGAATAAGAATACAGAAAAGAACCTAACTGTGCGGAATAGATACAATACATCCTGAAAGAATAAGTACAGGAAATAAAGAATACATCAGTAGGGATATGCCAACAGAATGGCTCCCAAAAGAGATACATAATAATCCCATAACAATGGGTAAAGAAGCTGAAAGCGGATACCTATCGTCCCCAAACCAGTCGTACTGCAACCGTAACTGTATCACCCAACGCAACTCCAAAACCTGTAACAAGGAAACAAAAGAAAGCTGTCGTTGCACTGCATCCTGCTCATAGTCGTATGTTTCCTGCAACCTGGCGTGTGAATACCAGGGGGCAAGTGAAATACCCCTGTGAGCAAATAAGCTCAGTGGGAAAAGATACTCTAACTACCACATCCTCTGGTAGTTTAGGTAATGCCAAACTATCTAGCAAGATACATATATAGCCCAACTAATCGCATCCACGCAAAACTCAAGGCATGCTCATATACTACAGTACGTAAGTATATAACGGGAATACATATATATACATATATATATATACAGGTATACATGTATAAGTATGCAACCTGAGTCTACAAGGTACAATTAAGGATCACACTCCAAGTACCCATACCGGTAGTCTACACTACTCTCACCAACATACACTAAGTACACGACACCCAAGTCCAATCCTGACAAGTTATCAAATACTCACCATGCTAACCACAAAACCCAATAGAGGGAGCACTCTCACCTCTAATATCCACAAGGATCAAATCCACCACTCGTACCAAGGAATACTCAAATCCCACACCCCGATAACACATGAAGGAAAACACCCACGTCCTTGCGTACTAACACAACCATCCTCAATATATATATATATATATGTACAATATATATATATATACAACAAATCTCATCCCAGTCCTAGAAAAAGTATACATCTCAAGGGCTAGATCACCTCGATTATATCTCCACATAAACACCTCAATTGTTATCTCCAACAATGTCCATAAATCACCAACACTCTCACTAAGGATAAGAAAAACCCCGTAAGAGTCAATAACCCAATCAAAGGAAAAGAAATACCAATGCTAACCAACAGATAACCGAGACAACAATGTCAAGGTTAAAACACCACAAGTGAACAAGGAAAGAACACCAAGAGGGAACAAGGAAACCAAAAACGAATGGCCGAGAGTGGAAGTAATAAAAAGATGAATCCCAGAGATTCAATAGTTTTTAAGAAAAAGGTTTTCAAACTCGAACCAATCCTTTTGGTATCCATGCCCCTAACGTAAGAAAAACTCATATCACCTAGGTGGTGATACCAACAACCCAGAAAAGGGAAAGGCAACACTATATGTGTGCACTGAACAACAACAAGCCTCAATCCGAGACTTAAGCATGATAGGAAACAAAGGTGAAACAATGGGACACCTTTCAAAACTCTACAAGATGAGATATTGAGAAAGAAGTTTCGAAATCTCAGAATCCCAAGAAAATAATAAAATGGTTTTACTTTTAAGAACCACATAGTAAAAATGACCGTCTTGCCTCCGGTCTCCGTCAATTGCCATCACCGGCTTTTAGAGTTAAAAATCTTTCCAAATAAGATCCTAAGATCGTTTTATAAAGTGTTAAAACTTTTCATTTCCACGAGGGTAGGCGAAAACGGGTTTTTCCTTTAAAAAAAAAACAAGGAGTTTATTTCAAAACTTAGAAAACACCGTTTTTGAAATGACAGTCAAATAAGAGAAACACAACTCTATGAATTCCTGTAATGTCCGAGAGGACAATAAAGGAAGAACAACACGTTGGACTCACGGAAGACAACCATCTGTTCCAACTCCACCAAATCAAATGACACCACGAGGAAGAGGTTCGGCACCACACCGTAACCGACAACTCAAGGAATGACATACAAGTCAACGACCACGTACTAGTGTACAAAACACAGTACCAGGAATGCTTAAGGGAAGGGACTAAGCATAAGAATCAAGACTGTCAGACTACAGTACCTCGAGTACTTAATGAATCCCTAATCATAACCTCTTCTTATCAATCAAATCTCACACAACTCATCACTCGCCTTCTCTAAGGCCTCAATTATCAATTGACACAAAAATCATCCCTAACCTCAAATCTTCAAAAGAGTTCACACAACTAACCACGATCACCAAACTACTAACCACAATCACAGGGCTACTAACCACAATCACAAGGCTGCTAACCACAATCTATAAGGCTACTAACCACAGTCTCTAAGGCCTCAACTCAAGTCAAGCCTACGGTCCACCACTAGCCTCCGCTAGCCACATGAATCACTATGCCAACACGCATAACCTCCCCCAAGGGTACTAAGGTATACAACAACAAGTATAAATATATTCGTTTCATTTATACTTATTAATAATTACCACATTTAAAGTCTTGTTTCACATTATTCATTTTCAACTGAGCATTTATAAAATATGAATTTAATTTACAATATTCATAAAGAACATGCTCCAACATCACATGTAATATAGCACATATACATGTCAAACGAGATCACATCAATAATAGGCAGTGTAATGTGACTCAACACTCCCCGCGATACTCACACACAACACACCCTTCCCAAGGGTAATGGATATAAACTCTATCCACTCATCATAGTGTAGAGTTACCACACCGACCTTTCCCAAGTGATTTTCTCTCTATCACTTCAATAGGGAAGACGGTTGTACGAGAGCCCAACTTGCAACTCCGTACGCCATGATTACCCTTGAGTCAAGAACATGAGCCTCTACCTAGACTCCTAACTCACATTTGCCGACTTTTTAATTCCGTAGGCGTGATACCTCCTGGCCAGTTGTTGTGATGATCCGACACAAACGTCTACTCGTGCCCCACGCACAAAGGAAGTAGACCACACCAAATGAACTCTCACTGCCAATGGTGAAACCGTGCACTACATGCACCAACACCCATGTGCTCACACGACATGGTGTACAATCAAATCATATCTCAATCATAAATATGCAATACATCATATTTATAAAAATACCCACATGGTAATATAAGTCTCAAAATCTCTTTTCATGCTTTAAAATGCAATAAAACAATTAAATCATATGAAAATAATTTCATATACAACTCATGTTTTCAAATATATATTTTCTTTAATTCTATAGAAAATATTTCAAATTCCCTTATCATGCCTTTAAAATAAATTAATGCAATTAATTCACGTATCGCAAGGGGAACCTAGCACAACGTCTAAATTTTCAGGAATCTCTACTAACTCATTTAATTCTCAAGGGAATTTCTAAGCCGCCTATTCCTATTCAATTCAATTAGGAATATATTTAATTACATAGGAGATAATTTAATAAAGTTTCTTAAATTAATTCCTAAGCCCAATTCCGATTCTAAACGAATTATAGATATTTAAATTAACGATTTAATATATCTATATTAAATTAAATAAGGGTTTTGCACCCCTAAACTACTTCAATAATGCAGAGTGAGAAATATAATTTCTCACCTAATTATACGTTACCGAACAGCCTGAAACAGCACAGTATCGACGCCCGAATATGAAGCCCGCCGACCAAAATCGTCCAAAAACTATTTTGAATATATCGAAATGTTCGTCTCGACAACCTATACGATATATACGAAGCCCATTAATAATCGGTTAATTAATTGGGTTAAATCTAAAATAGCCCAAACGAAAATTCGAAACTTCAAATCGAATTTCCCGACAAACCGTTCAATGTAAAATTACAAAAGTTTTACACGTCGTACCTGACATATAGGAGAAGCTACCCTCCGAAAATCAGCCCAAACCGAGCTCGGGAAGTCGACCGAACAAATGGTCGAAGTTTCGGCCAGACTGCACTGTTGCGCGAACTGCTACAGTGCTCGTCGCCTCTGCGCGAACCAGCTCTGCAGCGACCCCAGCTGCTCATGCCGCCGCCTCTCGCCACCAGCGCCGCCGCCGTCCACAGCCCAGCAGACCCTCGCCGTCGCCGGAGGTCGCGCCTCCTTCAGCCGGCCTTTTTCTCCCTCCGGTTCTCTATCTCTCTCTCTCTCTCTCTCGCCTGCAAACATGGAGCATGTAGAAGACGGACATGGCTACTGCAGAGGAGAGGAAGGCTAGGTCTGTTGCGTGTGAAGGAGAGTAGTCGTGCAGAGATATACAGAGAAATCTGTAGTAACGTGTACATGTATACATATATATGTACTAATTGCAAAAGCAACCCTCCAGTTATCCTTAATTGCGAAATAACCTCACTTCAATTATATATATATATATATAATGAATCCCAACAATTACCGGAAGCCTCCAATGAATATCGTGCAACCCCGAAAGTCCACGGGATGCCAAATAACCAAATTAGTCCGAAAGAAATATACCGGTTTAGGAATCCAACAACCGGAACACCGAGAAAGTAATTTAATACTCTTCACACTGGTTCCGTAAAAGTACTAATACCGTAACCGAAATAATCAAAACGATATCGTGTAGTCGAGAATAAGAATTCGCGTAGTCAAAGAAAAACCGTAAAGTCATCCAGTCGACTTTAAAACTAAACGCGAAAAATTTACATGTATCAAATACCAAGAATAAATAATACGTTACGAACAAGTGACGTTATTACCGAAATTAAAATAAATATAATTTCAGGAAAAAGGAAAATAACACGGGGTGTTACACTATCTCTAACTCTATCATTGTCTTCTTCTTCTCTCATTTTTCACCAAGAACACACACTCCTTACACACACAATTCTCTACACCAAAATTTTCGGCCACCATGTTCTCCTTGGAAATTTGGCTTCAAGTTTTGCTCTCTCCTACTCTTCATGCTTGATGGATGGTGAGCACTTGGGGTGGTCTCTTGGTGTGGTGTTCTTGAGCTCATAGTGGTAAGCTTCCTCTCTTTTTCTAAGGTTATGTTGTAGGAAATCATAACTTCCAAATTCTAGAAATTCACGTGCTAGTATTGAATTTTTGCTCTTCCATTGTTCATTCTTGTGGAAGGTTATGAATTGTCTCCAACCATCTAGTGAATTGGCTTGTGGTGAACTCTAATTTCGTTTGGGAAGAACTCATTGGCGAGTTCACAAATTTCTACTCCCTTGAATTATTTTCCATGAAACCTAGTTTAACCATTATTGGGTTTTTAGCCTTACTTTGAATTCTTGATTATAAACCGGTTGTTGCTACTAAAAACCATTAGTTAAAGATCCATGTTTGTTTTATTGTTGCTTGAAGGCTTGGGAGACCTTTGACCCAAATTCTCGAAATCACCTCCTTGAAGCTCTCTTGGTCATTCTTGGCTCGGTTTGTTGTTGGTGTTATTTGGACGGATTGCTTGCACCCTTTTGCTCATTAGCTTTGCTTGGAATTGAGGTAGGGGAAAAACGAGTTGCTTTAGTTTTTGTACGAGGGTGTGTGCGTCTATGTGTATATATGCCGTATATATATATGCGAGTTGGGTCTTGAAAAATTAGACGATGAACTAGGCCCCTTGAAAAGCATGATTATGTGATTTTAATGCTTGTTGTGGTTTATTGATCATAAATGTCATATTATGAGCATGTGGATAATTTTAACATAGTGTATTGCATAAAGAGAAAAAACATATATTATGATGGAGTATGGTTGATGAAAAATCATACGTGGATATTGAGTACGTCATGTAGTATCAAAGTCATGGTGTCGGAATATGAGGGTGGTGTAGTCATGTGTGGTTAGTCGGGTTCGGATCAAAGCAACAACTGGCCAGGAGGTATCACGCCTACGGAACTAAAAAGCCAGCAAATGTGAGTTAAGAGTCCGGGAGGACTCATGTGTAGTCATGGCGTACAGAGTTGCAAGTTGGGCTCTCGTACAACCGCCTTCCCTATTAAAGTGATAGAGAGAAAAATCACTTGGGAATGGTCGGTGCGATATTCTACATTAGTTGTTAAGGTTATAACCTAAACAGTAACTGGACAGAGTATGTATTCGTTAACCTGAGTTGGGCGCCTTGTGTCTCGTGGGGTATGTTGAGTCATAGTGTATTTAGACTATTCTATATATATGTGTGATTATGATGTTATTATGGAAGCATGCTATAATTGTAGAAAAATTGTGTTGTGAGCATGTTGGGGAAACTTATTTGTGGGGTTCGATGGGGTTCCGGATTGGCGTGAGAGCCACGTGGAACAAAAAATTGGCCTAGGAGTAGTTGCATGTACCATGGGTGGGTTGTACCACTCGGACTTCCGAGATTGAGGCGATGACGCTTCCTCTACTGGGCTAGTGAGCTCACCCCACGACATATATCTTTTTTTCAGGTAATGATTCCCACTTGGGAGGGCCGTAGTCTTCCGGTAGAGACTCGGTTTTGGTTCCATCCTTTTTGCGTATATGGAGGCGGAGTACTTTTGTAGAGCATTGATAGACATTGTATACATGTGCTTATTTTGTTTAATGGATCAATTAAGTTAAACCTATTCTTTTGCCGGCTAGTATGTTAGTCGGGTGGCTTAAATTGATGTATACTCTTGGAGCGCTATGCGCGGGGATTTTATTCTTTTGGAGCACTCCGGTGCTTGAAATTTAAACTATAACATGTTTCGCCTTAAAGCGTTTTAAATGTAATTATTGAATCTTCTCCTTGGATTTTTGAATGTGAAATGAATTATTTGCCATGAAATGTGTGTATTAGGTATTTGGCCGAAAACGGCATTTTTCTAGGTTTTCAAACCAATCCTTTTCGAATGGAAAAACCCGTTTTCGCCTACCCCCGTGGCCCCGATGAAATTTCTTGTTTTAGAAATGATTTTAAACTTACATTAAGAAGATTTTGATTCTTTACAAATCGACGGCCGTTAAAACGGAGACCGGGGGCAAGACGGTTATTTTTACGGATTTTTATGAAGCGTCTTGATAAAAATAACCATTTTCCTTCTCATTCCTAAGTTAGGGGACTTTTCCTCATTTCTAAAGTCTCAAGAACAAGTTTAGATCTTTCTTGTATGTTCCTAAGGGTTTAGAGCTGTATGGGAGTCAATCTTGAGATTTTCTAGTCTAGGCAGTCGACTGGCCCCTTTCGGGCAGTCGACTGGGTGAAACGGAGGAAAATGTTTCTTCAAAACTTGAGGTCTCTGGTTCAACCAGTCGACTGGGTCCTTATCCAGTAGACTGGGTCCTCATTTTTCTTCAAAACTCGAGGTCTCTGGTTCAACCAGTCGACTGGGTCCTTAGCCAGTCGACTGGGTCCTTATTTTTCTTCAAAACTTGAGGTCTCTGGTTCAGCCAGTCGACTGGGTCCTTAGCCATGTCGACTGGGTCCTCATTTTTCTTCAAAACTTGAGGTCTCGGGTTCAGTCAGTCGACTGGGTCCTTAGTCAGTCAACTGGGTCCTCAGTCAGTCTGCTGGGTCATCAACTAGTCGACTGGGTAGTTCAACCCTGTTCTGACCCTGTTATACTATTTTGCTCATATCTCGAGCTACGAGTGTCGGATGGAAGTGTTCTTTAGCTTTTTAGAAATCGGACTTAAATTTATTGATGTTCGGATTTGAATCTCCTCATTTGAGTCAGTATTGGGGGCGAAATGGTCGATTGAAGTTGACGGTAGATTTCTGACCCTAAATGTAGGAATGCCGATTTCAAAACATTATAGTTTTCACCTCACACCTTGGATTTCTATTCCGTTTGTTCCTATAACTTCTTTTAGGTCCAAACCTTGTATTTATACTTTGGAATCACTACTTTATCCCTGTGATGACCATTTTACCCTTTTGTGGGTGTTTAATGATTGAAGGTCACTTGTTCTCGTTTCTTTTTACTTCCGCATTCACTCCCTTAGCTCTTAGGCTCGGGTTTCGGAGTCCTAGAAAATTTGTTGCGTGACATTGCTATAGCCAAAAGCAACATTTATTTAACCAAATGCAACACCGTTATGTTATTAGATGCCTTGAATTAAAACCTAATTGAACCCCAAGGTGTAAGGATATTCATGGAAACCATTATAATTAAAAATATCATTTTAACAAGTATGAAATAATACTTATAATTTTACTCTTTATAATATTACATATAAATTTACGTATATAATACTTATAATTTTTAACACAACTTAGTTGCATGTTTATATTCAACGTTTGTGTGCACTTACACTTTATAGAATGCATTGATTGTATAATATATAACGTACTTGTTTTAAATTTACGAATATATTACGGGTGGTATGCATAACTGTACACACATAAATTTATTTTACAAAATAATTAACACTTTATTTTTTATTATTTTTGGAAATTAGTATACCCACAAATTACTCGACCCATCACAATATTTTTGTTGCATCCGGCATAACGGTAATCTTACACCCGACACAATCCCAAGACCTATTCTATGTAATTTAATTTTTATTCTATATTGATTTAAATCTTTATGGATTGTCTTACTAAGTAATCATACATTATGTTACTCGTTATAATATTACTTATAAATTTATGTATATAATACTTATAATTTTTATCACAACTTAGTTGCGTGTTTATATTCAACGTTTGTGTGCACTTATACTTTATAGAATGCACGGATTGTATAATATATAACGTACTTGTTCTAGAATTACGAATATATTACGGGTGGTATGCATAAGTATACACGCATAAATTTATTTTACAAAATAATTAACAGTTTATTATTTATTATTTTTGGAAATTAGTATACCCACAAATTACTAGACACATCACAATTTTTTTGTTGCATTCGGCATAACGTTAATTTTATACCCGTCACAATCCCAAGACCTATTATATGTAATCTGATTTTTATTCTATATTGATTCAAATCTACGTATATAATACACTATATTACTCGTTATAATATTACTTAGAAATTTACGTATATAATACTTATAATTTTTAACACAACTTAGTTGCGTGTTTATATTCAACGTTTGTGTGTACTTACATTTTATAGAATGCACGAATTGTATAATATATAACGTACTTGTTTTAAAATTACGACTATATTACGGATGATATGCATAACTATACACACATAAATTTATTTTACAAAATAATTAACAGTTTATTTTTTATTATTTTTGAAAATTAGTATAACCACAAATTACTACACCAATCACAGTTTATTGGTTATAGTTCATAAATATTTCAATCATTATATAATAAAAATCATATTACATATAATAGGTCTTTGGATTGTGACGAATTTAAGATTATTGATATCACCCTTGCAACAAATTTATTGTGATGGGTATACTAATTTATGGGTATCCGAATTTCCAAAAAGAAATAATAATAAACGGTTGATTATTTTATAAAATAAATTTATATATGTATAGTTATGCATAACATCCGTAATATATACTCATAATTGTAAATAAGTACCTGATATATTATACAATTTATGCATGTTATAAAGTGTAAGTGTATACAAACTTTGAATATAACACATAACTAACTGAAGTTAAAAATTTGAAATATTATATAAATAATTTTATAACTAATATTATAATGAATAACATAGTCTATGGTTACTTAGTAATATAGTTCATATAGATTCCAACCATTATATAATAAAAATTAGATTATATATAATAGGTCTTCGAATTGTGACAAATTTCAGATTAATGATATCACGCTTACAACAAATATATTGTGATGGGTCTAGTAATTTATGAGTAACCGAATTTCCAAAATAAATAACAATAACGAATTGTTAATTATTTTATAAAATAAATTTATATATGTATAATTATGCATAACACCCGTAATATACATGTAATTGTAAATAGTGACGGGATATATTATACAATTTATGCATGCTATAAAATGTAAGTGCACACAAACTTTGAATATAACACACAACTAACTTGTATTAAAAATTAGAAATATTATATATGAAATTTTTAAAAAAAATATTATAACGAGTAACATAGTATATGGTTACTTAGTAAGATAGTCAACAAATATTTCAATCATTATATAATAAAAATCATATTACATATAATAAGTTTTCGGATTATGACGAATGTTAGATTATTGATATCACGCTTACAACAAATTTATTGTGATGGGTCTAGTAATTTATGGTATCCAAATTTTAAAATAATAATAATAATAAATTGTTAATTATTTTATAAAATAAATTTATATATGTATAATTATGCATAACACCCGTAATATACTTGTAATTGTAAATATGTACGTGATATATTATACAATTTATGCATGCTATAAAGTGTAAGTACACACAAACTTTGACTATAACACAAAATTAATTTGTGTTAAAAATTAAAAATATTATATATGTAATTTTATAATAAATAATATAACGAGTAACATAGTATATGGTTACTTAGTAAGATAGTCCATAATGATTTCAATCATTATATAATAAAAATCAGATTACATATAATAGGTCTTCGGATAGTGACAAATGCGATATTATTGATATCACGCTTACAACAAATTTATTGTGATGGGTCTAGTAATTTATGGGTATTCGAATTTCCAAAACAAAATAATAATAAACTATTAATTATTTTATAAAATAAATTTATATATGTATAATTATGCATAACACCCGTAATTGTAAATATGTATGTGATATATTATATAATTTATGCATGCAATAAAGTGTAAGTGCACATAAATTTTGAATATAACACACAACTAACTTGTGTTACAAATTAGAAATATTATATATGTAATTTTATAAGTAATATTATAACGAGTAACATAATATATGGTTACTTAGTAAGATAGTCCATAAAGATTTCAATTATTATATAATAAAAATCAGATTACATATAATAGTTTTTCGGATTGTGACGAATGTGAGATTATTGATATCACCCTTACAACAAATTTATTGTGACGGGTATAGTAATTTATGGGTATCCGAATTTCCAAAAAATAATAATAATAAACTGTTGATTATTTAATAAAACAAATTTATATATGTATAATTATGCATAACACCCGCAATATACTCGTAATTATAAATAAGTACATGATATATTATACAATTTATGCATGCTATAAAGTGTAAGTGCACACAAACTTTGAATATAACACACAAATAACTTGAGTTAAAAATTAGAAATATTATATATGTAATTTTATAAGTAATATTATAACAAGTTACATCGGATTATGATGAATGCGAAATTATTGATATCCCGTGTCCAACAAATTATATTCAAAGGACTATAATTAAAATGTACTTTAACAGGATTTTTTAATTATAATTGTCACGCCCCGATATTACTCAGGTTTCGAAACGGGTCCGAGAAAAGAGGGAAATGACGAACTGTGGAAGAATTAAACAAAGTCGAACGACAAATGGGTAAAACATGAGTTTGGGCGCCAAACCCGTGGTGCTTAGACCACCACTCAAAAAATGAAGATATATATATGATAAAAGAGGCTCTAAGAAGTCCATAGGAAGAAACGGAAATGAATTCCGGTAAGCGAGCCGAAAAATATGAATTTTGAAAAAAAAGTCGCGAAATGAAAAATTTAAAATATACTATCACTTTCAAACGAACATAACTTACTCAAAAATATGTTAACTCGAGTGATTCATAAGCCTAAATACAATTTCAAGATGTCAGTTTTCCAACACAACAAAAATTGTCTCAATCCGAGGTCTGTAGCTCCAGATATCAGGTTTTAAAAAATGTCGCGCGTGCAGGGCAGCAAGGTGGGCCCGCTACTCTGATTACTGTCGCAACCACCAAAAAATCCCACATTCTGCAATTTTTCGACTTTTGAAAAACTATATTCAACCCCTATTGACTGATTCAATATTACACTAATAAGCTTAAATATGTTTCGTTTCGTAAAAATTTACAATAAAATGACCATTTTGCCCCTGGTTTACAATTAGAAGTAGATTTGTTGCATTTAAGTTTTTATATTTTATTTTAGTATTTATTACTTGTTAAAAGAGTTTTTTTAATTATAATGTTTCCATTAATATCCTTACACCTTGGGGTTCAATTAGGTTATAATTCAGAACATTTAAAAATATAACGATGCTGCATTTGGCTTTAGCAATATTGCATTTGGTAAAAACAATGTTGCAGGGGTTGAATCCCTAAAATAAAAACTAAGATAGAGTATTGATAGGGTTACCTTATCTTCCCTCCATACTTGTGGTTTATCCATTTAGGGTTTTGTACAAACTTTTTTAGGAAGGAAAGTTTTTTAATTTTTGTTTTTTTCAAGCATGTTAGGGATGCTATTTGAAAATATATTGCATATGGATTTGCCTCAAAACTAAGATTCATAATTACATTTGGATATGGGGTATATGTGCTACATTTGGATGTAGAGATTCTGCATTTGTCATCTATTTTGCTACATACATTACAATCAATTGTTTTACATTGTTTTCTGCATTTGGTTTTACTGATGCTACAATTGGAAGTAGAGTCGCTACATTTAAGTTTTTATTAGATATGATAGTATTCAATTCGAAATTTATATTTTTATTTTCAAACTTTATATAGATATTTTGAATTTATATTGTTTTCGAATTTTATATATATTTTCAATTTTTATATATTATTTTTGAATTTTATGTATTTACAAACGAATTTTTATATGTTTTTTTAATTTCATAATTATTTTCGAATTTTATAATTTTTTTTTGAAATTTAATATATATATTTCTTGAATTTTCTATGTTTTTTTTGAATTTTATATTTAATTTCGAATTTTATAATTGTTTTCAAAATTTAATATATATTTGTTTCGAATTTTATATGTTTTTTTTTCAAACTTTATATAGATATTTTGAATTTATATTTTTTTCGAATTATATATATATTTTCAATTTATATATATTAATTTTGAATTTATATATTTTTTACGAATTATATATATATATTTTAATTTTATATTTATTTTCAAATTTTATATATTTATTTATGAATTTTACATATTTTCCTCCAATTTTATATTTATTTTCGAATTTGAATTTTTTTCGAAATTTATTATATATGTTTTAGAATTTTATATGCTTGTTTAGAAATTCATATATTTGTTTCAAAATTTAAATGTTTTTAAGATTTGAAAATACATTAAACGGACAAAAGAGTCTTTTTAATCCTTAAAAGAAGTAATAATGACATTTCAGAGGTTAAATCTAAGATTCATTAGTATATTTGGATGGGGGTATAGGTGCTATATTTGGATGTAGAGATGTTACATTTGACATATATTTTGCTGCAGTTGGTATTACTGATGGTACATTTGGAAGTATAGTTGTTGCATTTAAGTTTTTATATTTTATTTTAGTATTTCATACTTGTTAAATGTGTTTTTTTTAATTATAATGGTTTCCATGAATACCCTTACACCTTGGGGGTTCAATTAGGTTTTAATTCAGGGCATTTAAAAGCATAACGATTCTGCATTTGGTTAAACAAATATTGCATTTGGCTGTAACAATGTTGCATTTGGTAAAAACAATGTTGCAGGGGTTGAATCCCTAAATTGGTAAAAACAATGTTGCAGTGGTTAAATCCCTAAATTAAAAGTTAAGATATGGTATTAATAGGGTTACACTATCTTACCTCCAAATTTTGAAACAAATATATAGAAATATATAAATTTGTAAACAAACATATAAAATTCTAAAACATATATATTAAATTTTGACAAAAATTCAAAAATAAATATAAAATTCGAAACAAACACATAAAATTCGTAAATAAATATATAAAATCTGAAAATAAATATAAAATTAAAAAAAAAACATATAAAATTCAAAAATAATATATAACAATTGAAAATATATATATAAAATTCGAAAAAAATATAAATTCAAAATATCTATATAAAGTTTGAAAAAAACATATAAAATTCGAATGCACGAATTGTATTTCTTGAATTTTATATGTTTTGATTGAATTTTATAATTATTTTCGAATTTTAATATATATTTCTTGAATTTAATATGTTTTGTTTGAATTTTATATTTAATTTCGAATTTTAGAATGTTTTTCAAAATTTAATATATATTTGTTTCGAATTTTATATGTTTTTTCAAACTTTATATAGATATTTTTAATTTCTATATTTTTCGATTTTTATATATATTTTCAATTTTTATATATTATTTTTGAATTTTATTTATTTTCTTACGAATTATATATTGTAAATGCTGAAAAGTTACACAATAGAAATTTGGTTAAAACTTTGGGGGCCTTTCTCATTAACCAAAGTCCTCTATTTATACAAGTTTGTGATAAATGGGTCAAGCCCATGTACCCAGGTTTATCAACCCTTTAAATCAAGGGATTTGATAAACCCTAATCTTATTTGGACTCCTCATACTATAATTGGATTACTTTTTCCCTTGTGGACCACACTTTAGCTTCTAGAAATTTCCATGGGCCCATTGTTGTTTTTTCGGCCTGCTTGTCTTCAGCCCATCCGCCTTCTGGCCCATCGGTCCCTGGCCCATCCGTCGTTGGCCCATCAATCCAGTGGCCCATCTATAATTGGGCCAAATATTTCAACCATTACACAGGCCCCTGAGGTTATGGGCTTGACATCCTTTCTAAAGCCCATGACCTAATAAATGTAAATACCTATGTATATATACACTAATAGCTTTTATGGGAAATGAAGATGATGAGTTGTCATGTCATTATTGTCTACTTAATGATATGCCAAAAACGTGAGGCCATTTCTCCCTTAAATCTCGCACCATGACGGCTTTGGCGTGCCTTTCGGACTTCGTGCAGCCTTTTTGGCTTCCTTCTCTCCTTCTATAAAAACCCCCTTATTCTTCACTTCTCATCACATTTCATACTTTGAAACTCTATATTCTTGTCTCTGCCTTCTTTAGTTCTTCATTACTGGGATTCGTTTCTTTGTCATTGCTGCCGTTCATTCCGTCGCTCATCTCAGATACCATAGAAACCTGCTGTTACTCGGAGCTTTTGTAACTCTTCCTTCGTCAATTAAGTAAGTCGATCGGTCTTTCTTCTTTCTTTAATTTATCACCTTTACCCCCTTCTGTCTCTTCTACATTTCTTAACATTATGTCCGATAGTGACGATACCCGGTCGGTAGAGGAAGTAGTTTTACCTTCTGCCTCAGGTACCGATTCTACTAGCAGTGACACTCCCCAGCCTGTTTCTAAGGGAACCAGAAAGACCACTCTCGAAAGTACTAACCTTCCGGGTTCCTCAGCGACCGGTCCTGCGAAATCCAAACCTTCTAAACCTTTCGTAGTGGCCCCACTTAAGAGGACCCGACCTGAAGTGGACGTCAAACACCTTCGGGCTGAGACCCATGTTCCCCAGGACGTTGATGTGTCCCCCTATCCTAGTTACCTAGACTTTACCCAGAGCCAGGGCCTAGCCCCCGGTAGCATTCTGCTGTCGGCCTCTCATCTTAGGGTTCTAATGTTTCCTCTTCATCCCTTTTTTCACTATGTATTTTTCATGCTTGGGTTGCACCCTCTTCAACTGAACCCGAACAGCATTAGGATCATATCCATGCTACTGTTGTACAATAGGGATATGGATCTGAACTTAGGGTTGGCCGACCTCCTCCTTTGTTATTTTTTCCAAAATGCCAGAGCGAGTAGAGGCAGATACAACCTTTTCCCCTTTCACGGCCGCAACATCTGTACCGATACTGAAAAATCGGACAAGGGATGGAAGGACCGAATGGTAGTAGTGAGTGGCAATTGGTCATACCCTTTTTCTCGTATTTTCCCGATCCCCAATAAGTTCGGTCCCATTCGCCTGCCTGTCTACCGCCCCCTTCATAAGGCTTCTTACCTCTGTGACCATTGTGACCTTCACCGGGGGAACTATGCCTTCAAATTTCTAGGTTACGAGGACAAGGATCTTCCCCTTACCTTTATAAAACAGCGGATAGGTCTCTTGAAAACCCATGTTTGGGGCAAGACCCGATCGACTACTGACCTCTGACCATGGACAATCTTGAATCGATCTCTAACTTGGGCGCTGGTGTTGACATGATGGACCTGTCTGACAGACCTATGTCTGCCAGAATCCCTCAAGTTCCCGAAGGGATTACGCTTGTTGATGTTGTGCCGTTGTCAACAGCACCGCCTTCGACTTCGATGCCTCCTCCTGTTCGGAGTCCGCCAGCACCACTAGCGCAGAACCCATCGGTTCCTCCTCTGCCTCCTGTCAATGCTCCGACTGTGAGGACCCGATCCAGTACAACTGGTGGAGTGGGTAGTAAAAGGACAAGGGCACAAGCCGAGAATGTTTCTTCAAGCAAGGCTCCTGCTGCCCCTGAATCATCCCAAGCTCTGATCCCTTGGGAGCCTAAGTTTCTGCTGCCAGATGGAACTCCGGTTTGTGCTGATCAAATCACCTTTAACCATCCGGAAGCTCTTCGGGCTATGGCCAAAGGGATCTGGACACCAGCTGATAGGGCGGCTCAGTCAAAAATTACCAGGACTGATCTGGCTAAGAAGACTTCGATAATGGTTATGGAGGTAAAAGACTTCAATCATCAGTTTGTGTTTTCTATTTCGTTTGTTGACCGTTATTTGTATAATAATCCAATCTTTGTTGCGCAGCTTCTCTACGGCGTTCAGGCCTACAACAGCCTCCTTGAGACTGATGTCAGAGAGATGGCCGGTATGAAGGCTCAAATAAAGCAGAATGAGATCCACCGGGTTTCTTTGGTCAAGGAGGCGGATGGTCTTCGCCAGACCGTTTCTGAGCAGAAGACTCTTCTGGAAACCGGTGAGGCGGAAAAACAAATCCTGATTGCCGAAAAGCTGGTTCTGGCTGCCGAGCTGGAAAAAGCGAAAGAGGTTGCTAGGCAGATGGCAGCTGAAAAAGCTGAATCTGATAAACTCTTGGCAGAATCAGAAAGGCTTCTTTCCCTGGAGCGGGAAAAGGTTGAGGTGTGCCGTCTGGGAGGGCTTGACATGTTCAAAAGATACAGTGTCATCTGTGACCTCCGAGCGGTTAGGGCCTAGAGATGTAGGCATGAAATGGAGCATATCCCTCTGGAATCTAGGGAATTCAAGACCGCTGTGGCATTCGATGCCCATATGGGAATACCCTTTCCTTATGAAAACCCTCCTGCCTCCGAGAACGAGGAGCGTTTTGCTGCCATCCTGAAGGGGAAAGAATACCATCCTCCCGAACAGTAGCCAGGACTTTATATGTTTTTGTTTCCCCCAATGGGCTAATTTCTTGTAACTTCCTTTATTTTTAATGAACAAGAACTTTTATCCCTTTTTTCCAGTAATTATTCGTCCTTTGTGTGGGTTTTTATCGTTTCGTACTTGGCTTTTATGAAACAATCGAGCCTTCGGACATATGGCCCCTGAGGCTATTTATTATTTATTTTAACTTCACACATTTAGAAAATTTCAGTGAGTCATAAAGCCTTCGAGCAATGAGCCCCTGAAACTCGATTCTATCCGCTGATTGGTTCAAATCAGATTTGAATTCCAATACTTGGGGAATTTTAGGAAATCGTGAAGCCTTTCGGGCATTTGGCCCCTGAGGCTTGATTTTATCCTCTGGTTTGTTCAAATCAGGTTTGAACTCAAACACTTAGGAAATTTTAGCAAATTGTGAAGCCTTCGGGCATTTGGCCCCTGAGGCTTGATTTCATCCTCTGGTTTGTTCAAATCAGGTTTGAACTCAAACACTTAGGAAATTTTAGCAAATTGTGAAGCCTTCGGGCTTTTGGCCCCTGAGGCTTGATTTCATCCTCTGGTTTGTTCAAATCAGGTTTGAACTCAAACACTTAGGAAATTTTAGCAAATTGTGAAGCCTTCGGGCATTTGGCCCCTGAGGCTTGATTTCATCCTCTGGTTTGTTCAAATCAGGTTTGAACTCAAACACTTAGGAAATTTTAGCAAATTGTGAAGCCTTTGGGCATTTGGCCCCTGAGGCTTGATTTCGTCCTCTGGTTTGTTCAAATCAGGTTTGAACTCAAACACTTAGGAAATTTTATAATCCAAGAGCCTATAAAAATAGAACTTATCTTTATTGAGATGAACTTGAAAATCATGAAGCAGAGGTACCAATATCGGGCACAGATGCTTCGTAACAAGGGTGTCATAGAAAGACACAGTTTTATTTTCTTAACAAGAAAAACAACTATCTAAGGATAATACCTCTTTAACCGATAAGCATTCTGAGAGTTGGACTCGAGGCGGCCTGTTTCGTTCTTCCGAACCCGATAAGCACCACGTCCGATAACCTCAACCACTGTGTAAGGTCCTTCCCATGTCTCTCGTAATTTGCCTACAATCCCGATCTTTCTTCTGAGCACCATATCGCCCACTTGGAACTCTCTTCTTTTGACTTTCTGATTGAAACGTGCTCTGACCTGCTGCTGATAGGCAGCCAATCTTATCCCGGCGGCTTCCCGTTTTTCTTCTAGGAGATCTAGATCATGGGCTAGGTGCTGATTGTTTGGACCTTCCTCCCAGGCTTGACTCCTTAAAGTAGGTACTTTTAGTTCGGTCGGGATAACTGTTTCGGCCCCATAAGCCATGGCGAAAGGGGTTTCTCCAGTTGGCTGTCTCGGAGTAGTCCGATAGGACCACAACACCTCATGCAATTTCTCCAACCAAACCCCTTTTGCGTCTTCAAGTTTTTTTCTCAGTGTGTCAAAAATTGTTCTATTCGTCCTTACGGCTTGCCCATTTCCCTGCGGGTAGCCGACGGAAGAAGTGTTTTGATTGATCCCATGCTTTGCTAAGAATGCTTGAACCCTTCTGTTCTCCAGGTTGGTGCCATTATCCATCATTATGGTTCGGGGTAGGCCGAATCTACAGATGATGTGGCTCCAGATGAATTTTATAACATGGCTGCCTGTTATGGTGGGATACGCTTCCGCTTCCACCCATTTGGTAAAATAATCGGTAGCCAGGAGAACATGTGTGGTATATCTTATTGCCTGAGGGAGAGGACCTACAATGTCCATGCCCCATCGGGCAAAAGGGTGAGGAATAATAGTTGGGTTTAAGAACTCCGGCGGTGGGTGAATGGCATCTCCGTGAAACTGACATTTTTTGCAGTGTCTGACATAAATTTCAGCGTCCCTTGCCAGGTAGGGCCAGAAATACCCCTGGGTGAGGACTTTATGAGCTAGGGATCGTCCTCCGGAATGATTGCCACAAGCTCCTGCATGAATCTCTTCCATAACTGTCGATGCCTCGGAGGGAGTGAGACATCTCAAGTATGGTCCGGAAAAAGACTTTCGGTATAGTTGGCCGTTGTATAGGGCATATCTGGCTGCCTTCATTCTTATCTTCCGGGCTTCTGATTTAGATTCAGGCAATGTACCAAATCTCAGATAATCTACTATCGGATCCATCCAACTTGGTTCCCATGGGATGACCATTACTTCTTCGGGGGGTTTCAAGCTGGATCGGGCGATGAAGTCCATTGGCACAGTGCGAGTCATGCTTTCTTTTGTGGCGGAGGCTTGGTTGGCCAGATGATCTGCTGCAGAATTGTCCCCTCTGGGAATCTGTTCAAAGTTTATTTGCTGGAACTCTTCGGCCTCCCTTAGAACCAGATTCTTATAGGCTTCCATCTTCGGCTCTCGGGTTTCGTACTCCCCATTTAACTGTCGCACGACTAGCTAGGAGTCACTTCGCACCTCTGCTCTTTGAACTTGAAGGCTTCGGGCTAAACGAATTCCTGCAAGGATAGCTTCATACTCTGCTTCGTTGTTAGAAGCTGGAAATTCCAGTCTAACGGATTGTTGGATTTTAGTACCATCCGGTGTCACGAGTACTACTCCAATTCCTGCTCCGTTAATGTTGGATGATCCATCCACGAACACGACCCACAATCCAGGCTCAACTTCTTCTGTGCAGTCAGTAGTTTCTGTCTCCAGCAGGAAGTCAGCTACTGCCTGTCCTTTGATGGCCGTTCGGGGGACATAGGTTATGTCAAAAATTCCCAATTCAATCGCCCATTTTGATACTCTCCTAGATAACTCAGGTTTCGCCATTATGGACCTGATCGGAGTTACGGTAGGTACTATGATTGGGTGTGCTTCAAAATAATGCCGCAGACGTCGTTTAGCATTGACCATCGATAGTACTAGCTTCTCCTGCTTTGAATAACGGGTTTCTGTATCAGCAAGGGATTTGCTGGTGTAGAAAACTGGTTTCTGGTACCCTTTGCCCTCCTTGACCAGAGCGGCGCTGGTAGATGTTACTGAAACGGCCAGATATAGGTGCAGCGGCTCATCGGCTTCAGGGGTTGCCAGGATCGGGGGCTTCGTCATGTAACTTTTGAGTTGGTGCAGGGCCTCCGCTTGCTCGGGCCCCCAGACTTCTCCCTGTGTCGCTCTTATTGCCTGAAAGAACAGCCTGCACCGATCGGTTAACCGAGAGATGAAACGACTGAGGGCCGCTATTCTCCCGGTTAGCACCTGGATTTCTTTCCTAGACTTTGGCTCAGCTGTCTATACGAGAGCTTTGACTTGTGCAGGGCTAGCTTGTATTCCCGTCCGATCAACTATGTGTCCCAAAAACTGGCCTGAGGATACTCCGAAAGAACATTTGGCTGGATTGAGCTTCATATTGTACTTCCGGAGGGTGTTGAATACCTGCTGCAGATCGGCAAGATGGTCTCCTTTTTCCTTGCTTTTGACCACTGTGTCATCGATGTAGGCTTCGATGGTAGACCCTATCATCCCTTGGAACACCCTTCTGACCAACCTCTGGTAGGTAGCACCTGCATTCTTTAGTCCAAAAGGCATAACCGTATAACAAAATGTACCTGACTCAGTGATGAAGGCGGTCTTTTCCTGGTCCTCCGAGTCCATTCGGATCTGGTTATAGCCAGAGTATGCATCCAGAAAGCTCAAGCGTTCGAATCCTGCGGTGGCATCTACCATCTGGTGGATCTTTGGTAAAGGGAAACAGTCTTTCGGGCATGCTTTATTCAGATCAGTGAAGTCAACACATACCCTCCACTTGCCGTTTTTCTTCTGGACCACCACCACGTTTGCCAACCAGGAAGGATACTGAACCTCTTTTATGAATCCTGCTTGCAGAAGTCGATCAACCTCTTCGGCTATGATCTGGTTTCGATGGGCTCCCATTCGTCTTTGTTTCTGTCTAACGGGATTTGTGCCGGGATCCACATTGAGAGAATGTAGGGCAACTGATGGATCAATACCGGTCATGTCCATATGGCTCCACGCAAATATGTCAGCATTGGATCGGAGAAGGGATTCCATTTCCTCTTTTTCTTGTGGATTAAGGCCTGAACCAACATAGGTAAACCTTTCAGGGCGATCGTGACAAATTTGAACTTCCAGTAGTGGTTCAACTGCTATCGGTGATCCCGAACCGCCCTCCTGTAATTGCTATTTGGCATCAAGTACTGTCTTGGACTGCGACTTTTATTCTGGTTCCGTTCTCCTTTTTAGAGTTCTCATAGTGACTGCATAACACTCCTTTGCCGCTACCTGATCGCCCCTGATATCGATTACGTCAACTCCGTTCGGATCAATACACCGCATGACCTGATGCATGGTAGAAGGGACTCCGTTCATACGATGGATCCATCCCCTTCCCATGAGGAGATTATAGGAAGGTTTGACATCCACCACCACGAAAGTCTCTCGGAGTGTGCGCCTCGCTGCCGTTACTGGCAGTTGGATTTCCCCCACTGGTTCCACTCTCTTTCCATCGAATCCTGCTATCGGGCTTTTGGATGGGACTATTTCTTGGGGGTTGATCTCCAATTTCTCAAAGGCCCATTTGGTGATAATGTTGGTACTGCTCCCTGGATCGACCATTACCCTCTTGATCAGGCAGTTGGAGACCATGAGGGAGATGACCAGGGGGTCGTCATGAGGTGTCTGAATATTCTGCATATCCGCAGAGGTGAAAGTAATCCGGGCATCCTCTCTCGGGCTTTGAAACTTGGAGACTTTTCCAACCCTTCGCAACTTCTGGGCTTGCCGCATCTGTGATCTACGAGCTTCTTCCGCTTTTGACCGACTGGGCCCTCCATGGACCATGTGAATGACCCGTACGGGTTGTCCCATAGCCCCCCCTGGTAGGGGCATGCGTTGCTTGATCTGATCGGGCTCCTTCCTTGGCAACATACTCGGTCAATTCTCCTTTTGCAATCATGGCTTCCACCTGTCTTCTGAGGCTTCTGCACTCATTAGCGTGGTGCCCGTACTCGCCATGGAAGGCGCAGTGCCTTGACATATCCCTTTGGTCCATCGGCTGTCTGATGGGAGGTGGCGACCGGTAGATTCCTTTGCCCTTTGTTTCCTGGTACAGCTTTGCCAAGGTCACTTTTAAGGGGGTGACCTTCTCCTCAAAACTTGGTCGTTTCATTGGGGCTGGGGAAGGAACAGGAGGTGCGCTCGGTCTTTTCCGGTCTGGTGCCCGATCCTTTACCCTGGATGGTTCGGACGCTCTGGCCTCTACCGTTGCAAAGGCGGTCCTTCTTTGTCGTATCGCCAACTCCTCCTCTATTCGGAGGTGCCCTTGTGCCCTAGAGCTGAGCTCTCCAATATCGGCTGGCGGCCTCTTGACTAGGGACTGATGGAACTTTGTTCCAGGTATCAGGGCCATTCTGAAGGCTTCGACAGCTGAATGTTGATCGCAGTTGTCAATTGAAGACATCTCCACATTGAACGTTGAGACAAAACTTTTCAGGGATTCGCCCTTTTCTTGGATCATGGTGAATAGACTGGAGATAGTCTTCTTCTGCCTTTTATTGCCAAAGTACTGTGCGATAAATAACTCGCAGAGTCTGAGCCAACTACCGATCGATCGGGTCGGTTGCTTTTTGAACCACAGGAGGGCTGCTTCGGTCAGGCTGGTGGGGAAAACTTTGCAGAGTAAGGCCTCGTTTTCGTTGTAAACATTCATCTTGGTATGGACGTGATAGATGTGTTCGGTTGGATCTTTTGTACCATCGAACAGGGTGAACTTCGGTAACCTGAACCTTTCCGGGTAGAGCACGCTGGTGATCGAGACGGTGAATGGTGTCTGAACGGCGTCTATGGATGCCTCGGAGGCCAGATCCATTGGGGTCTGTACTTTCAGGTCCCTGAGCACGTCTCGCTGGAATCTTGACATGATTTCCTCCAGTTTTTTCATGGTCAGGACCTCCTCAGGATTACGCGCCCCAAGAACCTGTAGGGATGACTCTGCCTGTTCCTCACGATCGTTGTGGGCTCTAGCGGGTAGGTCATCCATGTCTGTCTGGCGGTCTACAGACCGTTCGCGTTGGCCGGACTGCTCGTCGTCATGGACCTCCTGTGGATTCTGTAGTTGAGCCAATTTTACCGTCAATTCAGCGTTTTGCCTTTCCAACTCGGCAGTCCTCTCCTCTAGGGCTCGTCTGATCGGATCTTCTGGTTGCTGGCCTCCGTTTGGAGGTAAATCGGTATGTTGTGAACGTGTGATCGCCATTGTTGGTACGAATCTTAGCTTCTTTGCAGAGAGTGAGAAACTTATTGAAAAAGGATTTCAATAATAGGGATTTCCCACAGACGGCGCCAATTGTGTAAATGCAGAAAAGTTACACAATAGAAATTTGGTTAAAACTTTGGGGGCCTTTCTCATTAACCAAAGTCCTCTATTTATACAAGTTTGTGATAAATGGGTCAAGCCCATATACCCAGGTTTATCAACCCCTTAAATCAAGGGATTTGATAAACCCTAATCTTATTTGGACTCTTCATACTATAATTGGATTACTTTTTGCCTTGTGGACCACACTTTAGCTTCTAGAAATTTCCATGGGCCCATTGTTGTTTTTTCGGCCTGCTTGTCTTCAGCCCATCCGCCTTCTGGCCCATCGGTCCCTGGCCCATCCGTCGTTGGCCCATCAGTCCAGTGGCCCATCTATAATTGGGCCAAATATTTCAACCATTACTATATATATATATATATTTTTTTTTAATTTTATATTTATTTACGAATTTTACATATTTGTCTCCAATTTTATATTTATTTTCGAATTTGAATTTTTTTCGAATTTATTATATATGTTTTAGAATTTTATATGTTTGTTTAGAAATTTAAATATTTTTTTCAAAAATTAAATGTTTTTAAGATTTGAAAATACATTAAACGCACAAAAGAGTCTTTCTAATCATTAAAAGAGTTAATAATGACATTTTAGAGTTAAAGCTAAGATTCATAAGTATATTTGGATAGTGGTATAGGTGCTACATTTCGATGTAGAGATATTGTATTTGACATAGATTTTGCTGTAGTTGGTATTACTGATGGTACATAACGGTGTTGCATTTGATTAAATTAATGTTGCATTTGGCTGTTGCAATGTTGCATTTGGTAAAAGCAATGTTGCAGGGGTTGAATCCCTAAATTAAAAGTTAAGATAGGGTATTGATAGATTTACACTATCTTACCTCCAAACTTTGAAACAAATATATAGAAATATATAAATTTGTAAACAAACATATAAAATTCTAAAACATATATATTAAATTTCGAAAAAAATTCAAAAATAAATATAAAATTCGAAAAAAATACATAAAATTCGGAAATAAATATATAAAATCTGAAAATAAATATAAAAGTAAAAAAAACATATAAAATTCAAAAATAATATATAAAAATTGAAAAAATATATATAAAATTCGAAAAAAATATAAATTCAAAATATCTATATAAAGTTTGAAAAAAACATATAAAATTCGAATGCACGAATTGTATTTCTTGAATTTTATATGTTTTGATTGAATTTTATAATTATTTTTGAAATTTAATATATATTTCTTGAATTTTATATGTTTTGTTTGAATTTTATATTTAATTTCGAATTTTATAATTTTTTTCAAAATTTAATATATATTTGTTTCGAATTTTATATATATTTTTCAAACTTTATATAGATATTTTGAATTTATATTTTTTCGAATTTAATATATATATTTTCAATTTTTATATATTATTTTTGAATTTTTTAACGTATTTTATGTATATATTTTAATTTTATTATATATGTAATTTTATAAGTAATATTATAACGAGTTTTTTTCAAGCTTTTGCTCCTTCGTTGCTTTAGAACCCTAAAGAAATTGAAGAGAATAAAATATAGATAAAAGGAATATAATCAAAAAGTCGATTAAGTCCCGAAATACTGTTCCAAATTTCAGATCTCAAACAGTTTCAAATATTTCAAATTCCTTCAAAAATTTCAAATTCTGCAACTGTAACATATTTGGAGTTACTGTTTGTATGTGTAAATTAGTGTGTATAACTGTGTGAAAGTCAAACAGCTGGGAAACACTTATCTTGTCACATAGGTGCCACCTCAGCGACTTATGACTGGTAGTGAGAGAATGAATGAAGACGATCCTAATCCCAGGTAATGGACCATCTCAACTTTGTTTTTCATTTTTATCAAAAGGCAAAAGAAAGAGGCAAATACAGGAAATGATGGGGGCTCATTACTTGATTGATATTGAAAAACAAGGACATATATGATGTTCCTGTTGGAATTTTTAATTATATAATAAATTAAAAATTATTTTATGGTTCTATGTACCGTTTTATATAAAATAGGATTGTAATGTTATTATTGATAATTAATGGATTATACTTTATACTTGTCATTTGTGGTCTAATTGACTGACAATCACCGTTGGATTATGATTACTAATACTTTACCATCTAGGTTTCCATGATGGGAAGGGAAACCCTATGTATTCTACTATTGTTGTTTTATTCGTAATTGTGGTACTTAGAATACTTTATTATATATGCAGTTTATTCAGGTTTTTGATTTCTTTTATTGATCAAAATCTAACGTAATTAAAAAGAAGATCAAGAACAATTCGTATATATAGACTCATTATGTGAATATATACATACCACTACAAGAAATATTATCTATGGCATCTGCTGCTAAATGGCTTAAAAATTGTTACTAGTCCATATGCCAGCAAATGTTTGCTGCAAAAGAGCTCTGCTGCCTGAGGCTCTGTTGCAATAGGTTTTGGATATATGAGAGCCGTTGTAACTGCTGCCAAAAACCCCACCATATAGTAGCAATTAGGACTACTACCAAAACCTCCACCTTATGACAGTAATCAAGACTGCTGCCAAAACATGCACCATATGACAGCAATCAAGACTGCTGCCTAATCTCCAGTATTTTTAAAGACAAATCCCTTTCCCTTTCCTTCATTGTTTACAATAAAAACCACTTTCAAGAAATCTATACTATGGAAAATATTGATGACTTACTAAGGGACAAAACAATATCTAACAAGAACCAAATCTTAAATTTCATTCTATAAACTCTACACAAAATCATACAATATGTCAATATCAAGGTTTTGTAAACTGCCCAACATCTTCATCTTTACATCAAATCATAAGAAATAGAAGAAAAGATCATAAGATCGATTATAAGAATCACCATCACGTGAGCAGTACATATATATCTCCATTCTGCTTCAGGTTTCTCATATACCAATCAGAGAGCTTCAGCAACATCACATACATATACTATATAAACCTTGTTCTCCATTCCTTCATTTCTTTCTTCAATGGCATACAAAAAAATGACACTCATAAAGTGATATAACTGTAAAAATAATGTAACTCGCTAAAAATCATATTAATTTAAAATCAATATGATGTCAAAAACCAAAATATGACTTGCTTAAGATTTGAACTCCATAATAATGTAGAATTTTGGTAGAAGATAACTTTTATTTCTTGAAAAGGCAAATAACTTATTTGTCTAGTGTTTTATTTGAACTTTTGCATATGTTTTCTGTTCTTTTGATCCTTAAAAACGCACCCAGTTAAAACAAATACAGTATATATTATTGCAACAACGAAACAGTTCAACAACAAATTATTTTAGGGGAAAGGTATACCTTGAAAAAGGGGCAATGCATAAGATCATCAAGCTTCATTGTATAGTAAAAAAAAAGCAAACTCCAATCTACAAAATTCCACCAGATATATCTATCGCAGGATTTAATTTAAAAAAGGAATCATATACAAGTCTTGACTACCACTAACTTTGATGCTTAACACTATTGTATTTAAAATCTTAAAATAACAAAATTTTTGAGAAATTTCTCAAATAGTTATGCATCAATAACCAAATCAAATTTCAATTTCCCAATGGTTAAATTCAATCCAAAAGAAGTAAAAGAAGTCCAATAATGCCACATAAGTGATTAAATAACCAATAAAAATCCTAATTCCACCTCTGATTCCAAGTATTGTATTTAAAGCACATGGTTTTAAACTCAAACGAAACACAAAGAAAAGAGAGACTATGTCAGTTAAGTCCAATTTTCTACCCCTCTTTGTGCAGTTTTCCACTCACATTTTTGAACCAAAACACATATTTTCAAAGCTCAAACTCAAATTACACCTAAATAAAAGTTACAGAAAAAGAATGATATCGGAATGATACCCATGCAGCTAGTTTTTTCAACTGATGGATAACACCCATAAGACCTGCCATAATCATACCTACAAGTAGAGCTTCCAGAACTAACCGATTAGTTGTGAAATCATTACACATATAGAAATATAATACCAACAAGACCAGCCATATTTTCAGCGATAAAGGAGTATACCAACAAGACTAAAAGATGTTGCCGCATATTTATTTGGTCTAATTTATAAAAATAAACATATTCGAAACTACCAAAAAAAAAATGGTAATACCTCTGTTCCAGGTATAGTCATTTCTAATCAGAACCTGCACATTTGGTCTGAAAGGTCCATTTTTAAAGAAAGCCCCAACTCCCAAAGAAGAACAACCAGGCTCTATAGCAAAAAAATCAAACAAATTAATACTTTCTTTGACAACCCTTTCATGCACAAACATCCACATTGGTGAATCACACACACAGATTCATGTACAAGTAGAGGAAAGTTCCTAACCTCCATTTAACCAAGAACCAAAGACTTTGAAATTGGATCTATCTCTGCCTCAACACAAGAAATAAAAAATTAACACAAGAATTAGGATGAGAACAACCGGGTAATTAATAGAAAGAGCAGTACATGGATTATAATGGGATCGGCAAAACCTTTCTTCTTCTCAAGGGAATTCTAATGCTAAATATTTTATGATAGGAGATCTTTAAAGAAAGTCAGTTTTTACCTGTAGATATCCTAAGAGGTCAACTGATGAAGTTCATAGGTTTGTTGCTATATGTCACTACTGTGGTGTCGAATGTCACATTCGACCGAGGTGTTCAAAGATAAGAGAGAAAACTTTGCAATCGATGAAGGAACAAAGAACTCGACAAGGAGATTACGTTCAAGATCAAATCCGAGTGTTGAATGAAGAGATGACGAATTTGTCAAAATTGGCGAATAGAGCTCCAAAGATGAAGAAGGCATGGGTCAGAAAAGGTGAGCTACATTGTTTTATTGTTCATTTTGCACTTAGAGCACGTAATTCGAGTTCATGGTATTTGGATAGTGGATGTTCGAGGCATATTACTTGAGATAAGTCATTATTTGGATTTCTCGAGGAGTGTCATGGTTGGATAGTCACTTTTGGTGATGGAGAGAAGTCTAAGGTTCTAGGGAAATGTACCATTGTGGTTTCTGGTCTACCTAAGCTAGAAGATGTGTTGTATGTTGAGGGCTTGAAAGCAAATTTGCCGAGTATAAGCGAGATATGTGATAACAATCATAATGCCAGTTTCTCTCCTAATAAGTGTTAAATTATTGACTTTTCTAGGAATTGTGTAATGGAAAGTATGCGCTCATCTGATAATTATTATTGCATTGTTCCTGATTCTCAGTTATCTTATAATAAAGTTAAACTTGATGAAGTTGAAATTTGACGAAAATTACTAAAAGTGAAATTGTTAGAGGTGTCCCTAAGCTTGATTTTGGAAAAACGATTGTGTGTGAACCATGTTAGAAGGGTAAACAAGTTCGATGTTAGCACAAGAAGATAAATAACATTCGTACTTACAGACCTTTAGAGTTGTTGCAAATTGACTTGATGGGTCCCACTCGTATCATGAGCAAATGTGGTAAGAAGTATATCTTTGTTATGGTGAATGATTACTCTAGATTTACATTGGTTAGATTTTTGAGTGAAAAGTCTGAATCTGCTAAAATTTTTAGAAAATTTTGTTTGAAAATTCAGACTAAGAATAACTATCCCATTACTAGAGTAATGAGTGATCATGGAAAGGAGTTTGAAAATTCAGGGATTGATACTTTTTATGATGAAAGAGGAATGAAACATGAATTTTCAGCACCACGTACCCACAACAAAATGGAGTGGTTGAGAGGAAGAATAGAGTTCTTCAAAAGATAACTAATGTTATGTTGGATGGAAGGAAGGTTCCTAGGTATTTTTGGGCCGAGGCGGTGAATACAACTTGTTACACCTTAACTAGAGTCTATCCTAGGCATGACACTTTAAAAACTCCCTATGAACTGTGGAATGGCAAGAAACCCAATGTGAAATATTTCAATGTATTTGGAATAAAATGCTATATTCTTAGAGATCGGGAGTCCATTGGGAAATTCAAGTCTAAGAGTGATGAAGGGATATTTCTTGGATATTCATTGATGAGTAGGGCATATATGATTTTTAACCTTACAACTCAAACGATGATGGAATCTGCCAATGTAGTAGTTGATGACTCATGTGTTGATGAGTCTCCGATATCTGTTGAGGAGAAAGAGAGAGAGCCATTCTTTAAAGTTAGGAAATGATTCTTCAGATGTTGGTAAAGAGGACAATGTGGTTCATGATGATAGCTCTAGTCCTATAGAATCGCATGATCGAACTTATGATGTTTAGGCTACTCCTTCTAAAGAACCATCTGCAAGGGTAAAATTGTACCAACCTTTGGATAATGTTATAGGATATGTTGATAAGATGATGGTGACGTGGAGAAAGGCTATGAATGAGGTCTCATATGCATGCTATACTTATTCCTTGGAAGCTAAAAATGTCAAAGAAGCTCTTCAAGATAGTGAATATAAAAATGTTATGCAAGAAGAACTTCAACAGTTTGTTAAGAATGATGTGTGGTATCTTGTGCCTAGACCGAAAGAGATAAATATGATTGTTACCAAGTGGATATTCTAGAATAAAAATGATGAAAATGGTACAGTTGTTAGGAATAAGGCTAGGCTTGTTGCTCAAGGTTATAATCAGTTGGAGGGTATAGACTTTGATAAGACGTTTGCTCCAGTGGCTAGACTTGAATCAAGTTGGATTTTATTTGCTTTAGCATGTCATCTTGGATTTAAGTTGTATCAGATGGATGTAAAGAGTACATTCTTGAATGACATTCTTTATGAGGAGGTGTATGTGGAGCAGCCAAAAGGATTTTAAGATCCTCATTGTCCTGGTCATGTGTATAAGCTGAAAAAGGCTCTGTATGGGCTAAAGCAAGCTCCTAGAGCTTGGCATGAAAGGTTGATCGATACCTGTTGGGAATAGGTTTTACTCGAGGGGGAGTGGACATAACACTGTTTATTCAAACAATTGAGAGTGATACAGTTGTTGCTCAAATCTATGTTGATAATATAGTGTTTGGTTACACTTCTGATAGACTTGTTCATTATTTTGGAGATCAAATGAAACATGAATTTGAGATGAGCATGATTGGTGAAATGAACTTCTTTCTTGGACTTCAGATTAGATAGTTGAGTGATAGGATTTTTGTTTTCCAATCTCGTTATGCTTTGGAATTGGTGAAGAAGTTTGGTTTAGAAAAAGCTAAGGATGCCCAAACTCCCATGAGTACTAGTGTCAATCTTAGCTTAGATACTAAAAGGCAAAGATGTTGATCCTACACTTTATATGAGTATGATTGGGAGTTTGTTGTATTTGATGTCCAGTCGACCTAACATTGATTTTAGTGTTGGTTTGTGTGCACATTACCAGGCAGGTCCTAAGGAGTCTCATATTATTGCGGTAAAGAGAATCATCAAGTATGTGAAAGGGATGGTGAAATATGGATTATGGTATCCATCAGGGACTAACACTGAAATCGCATCTTTTTTTGATGTTGATTGGGCCGGTAATATTGATGATAGGAAGAACACCAGTGGAGGGTGTTTCTATATTGGTAATTTCTTAGTTGCTTGGCATAACAAGAAGCAAAATTGTGTTTCCCTTTCCACTGCTGAGGCAGATTATATAGTAGTTGGTAGTTGTTGTACTCAAGTATTGTGGATGTGTCAGATGTTACAGGATTAAGGGTTTTCACTAGGCGCAGTGATTATGTTCTGTGATAACACGAGTGCTATAAATATTTCTAAAAATCCTGTTTAGCACTCTAGGACAAAACATATAGATATTCGACATCATTTCATTTGTGATCTTGTTGAAGATGGTATAGTGTCTCTAGAGTTTATATCCACTGATTCTCAGTTGACAGATATCTTTACAAAACCATTAGATTTTCAAAAGCATGTTAATCTTAGGAAATCTATTGGTATGCTTTCTTTATAATAGATATCTTATTATTTATCATTATAGGAACACATTGCATTATTTTCCTAGAATTGATAGATAATCATGCATTTGTATTATATTTATTCATGCATGCATTTAAAAAGAATATATATATATATATATAAACAAATTTCATAAAATTATTTTTTTTAGATAATGAGCTTGGTTGGAGTATAAACAGTTGTCATATTTTACTATATTCTCACATTTACTTGTCTAATTATGCATATGTGAAGTAGAGGTATCAGTCTGACCTAAGATTTTTGTATGATCACTTGGCATGATTATTTCATGTTACAAAACTTTAATTTCAAGTGCTAGTTGCTTTGGTGGTGATTGTAATGCCTGTTGAATATATTATTTTTTTCATTTAACCCGAAGTGGTTAGATTGGTTTATGCATGAGATATTTTTTGCATGTGTATGAATGTTGTGGTAATGGTGAAAGAAGAATAAATGATAAGATGATAAAAAATAAAAATGCAAAAAATAGTTCTTCAATCCAAAAAGGAGAGATAACTGATGAGCATAAATCTCATGGAAGAAGCTTGGGCTCAGTTGGTCGGGACTAAAAATCCTCGCTGGAAAGTTCGGTGCTTAGAAAGACAAAAAAAAAAGGATATGGTGAATAAGTTGAAAAAAAATGAAAAGGAGGAAATTGTGTGACAAAGAGAAAGATTTATTTTTCGTTTTTGACTTCTAGTTTAGATCTTAGATTGAATTATCATCACGGTTGGTGCAAAAATTATCAGGTTTAGTATGTATTATTTTCATCTTACATTAGTGCTTGCATATGAGAATTTTCATATATGTATATATTTGTAAAACTTGACTTGTGCATTTGTGAGTTTACAAGGTATGTGTGTTGATTTTCTTCACTTCATGTGTATAAATGTTAAGTTAAATATGGGAATATGATGTTAATGATTAGCTTGTTGTCTCTACTACCTTGCTCACATATTTCAAAATACAAAAATAGTTTTATTGTTTTTATTCATGACATTTTTGCATTCATGCATTTAGTAGTAGGGTCATGCATAGTAGAGATATGTGTTACTCAAGAATCTGGATATAATCTTATAGAATACTTTATCTTCATGTTTAGTGTTTGGTCATAGATTATTGAGTGTTTTGATTGATATGTCTTTGCTTGTCATTTCAGTGACAAAAAGGGAGAGATGTATTTATTAAGGGGGATATAGATTGTTTGGTTAAGAAGGTTTTAGTAAGGGGGAGAAGAAGTGTATGTTTTGATGATCATTATGCTTGCGTTGTTGTGATGTTATTCTTATGATCAGTTTATATCTGTTTTCCACACTTACGTTTAATGGTTTTTTCAGTGTTGTGGTTACAGGATTGGTAGACCGTCATGAAAGCAAGGTGACAATTTATATCTATGTTTGTCGGTGTGTGTTCATAGGTATAGATGTTATGTTGTTATTTGTCAGGCTGTATTGTAAAACATGGTTTTGTCTCACAAATGCCAAGGGGGAGATTGTAAGAATATTTTTTAGTATTGTTTATTTATGGCATGTTCTAGACAATAACTATGTTGAGTGTTAGATAGGTCGTTTCGGTTTTAATGATATCTACAAGCTTCGACAAAGGCAAAATCAAGTATTGAAGGAGTGAAGAAGCATTGAAGTAGTGAATAATACAAGTGAAGCGTAAAAGAGAGTGTATTGAGGAAAAATGTCTCCCGGAGGGCAAAAACGACATTTTCCAAAGTCGTCAATTTAAGCAAAACATCTCGGAGAGTCAAGAGAGTCGTTTTGGCGCAGTTGCGGAGAAAAGAGCTTTCCATGAAAGTACCTACGCCTGACCTACGCCTACAGAAGCAAAAAATGCCTAGAAAGTGAAAATCTATACCTGAGCTACGCCTGACCCCTATGCCTGACCTACGCCTAATGTGTAAATGCGGCAGGGTATTTTTAAAATCGTAAATTTCCCTTGTTGCCATGATTTGTTCGTAGCTGCAATTTTACACCTTAGTATACATGCTATACATATAATATACATTAGAGATTAGGGTTTAACTCAGTGGGGTGTGAATTTACGAGAAATGGCGAACTTAGGGTTTGTTTTATCATTGTCTATAAATACCAAGGTCTACAAGAGAGGAGGCTAGGGTTTTTGAAGGAGATCTCTGCATTATTATATCGTTCATATTCTTCTACAAAGATATAGATATATTGAGAGAAAATATCACGGAGTGATTTTTCTAATTCTCTTTTGTTTTGGGGTTGATTCTATCATGCTTCTACATCAACGATCTTATGCATGATTAAATGACCTAGATTCTGAAAAATCTACACACTGCTGATTACAACTTGGTTGCATTGATCCGTTTTAAGAAGCGGAGTCGTCTGAGTGCGGAGATCGAAGAAGAAGACTTCGTGGTGATTTGGTTTGTTGAGAAGCGGAGCCATCTGAGTACGGATATCGGAGCGAAAGCTTCGTGGAGCGCGAGTGAATCTAGACTTTCAGACATCGAGTGAAGAATAGCGAATTACAACGGTTGTAAGTTATGTTTTCATAGAGTCTGTACGAATTCTCTGATTCATAGTGCATCGATACCCGAGTGTATCCGTGATTTTTACTTGGAGTCCTTCAAAGGTTTTCCACGTAAAAATCTCTGTGTCTTCTCATGGTTTATTTTCTGCACTTATATTCATAATTGCTTGATTTATCTAAATTGAGAATTAGGGTTTGTGATTGATTAAAATTGAATTTCCGCTATATAATTTTAATTGACTATAAAATCAACTGAAAGCCTATTCACACCCCTTTAGCCTAGTTTCATTAATCGTCTAGGTAATTTCAGTAAAATTTGAAATTTACAGATAAATATATATATACATATAGATAAATATATATATACATATATGGGTAGATGTAGAGAGAGAGAGAGAGCATTGCTTACGGACTTTGATAACAAGGTCTGCGAGCTTGAGGCAGTGGCGATTGGCACAAGTGGTAGAAGCCATGTGGCCGGGGAACCTGATGATGTTTCCACCATCCATGTGCAATAAGCTACACAGAAATGTATAGTGTATTGAGACAAAGCAAGATATAATATAGATTGAGAACAAAAATAATGTCCAGTTCATACCAACATAAAAACGGGTGCTCTGCCCATGGAGTGTGTACAAATTCCTCTTCATAATCGGACAGAGTAGAACTGAAGCATGTGTCAACAGACTCAACACCCAAAACATTAATTGCACCTTGATCATAAGATTGGATTCAAAAATGTTTTAACAATTACTTATTAAACTTGTACATTAAGCTAACCAAATAAGAGTGCTCCATATGAAAATTAATTACTACCTAGCCACAACATGAACTTTTACCTAACAACCCAAGATTGAAATACACTAATGATTGACCAATTCGGGTTTATATTATTACCTCATTTTATTAGAAAATAGCTCCAAATATCACATGTTGATAACATGAAAATATACTATGAGTGATTGTTGTGCAATAAGAATGTCTAGTGAACAACAGATGGTATTAGTATTGTTCATACCAGCAAGCCTTCGTATAGACCAAGCGATTACCCTAGGTTCATTAAAAGTCATCCAGTTCTTCACTCTGTCTTCAAATGTTTTGAAACAAAATTCCGCCTAATCGACAAAATCTTTTCTGTAGAAATTGAAAACCATTCATTGAATTAATTTCAATACAATTGGTGAAGATATCCCAAGTTTGTTACAACAAAGAGTAACACAATGGTAATATTTGACCTATATATTTATATATATGTATTTGTAAAGATAGTAATAGTATTACTCAAAAATACTTCGTGATGGGGCAAGTGCCCCTTATATCAATACATTACCCCATCCATGGAGAACGTCATCGCTGCTTAGAAGAAAGAAAATACTGAAAAAGTATGAGATAAATGGCTAGTGATTGTTGTTATACTCACACTATTATGGATGTCAATATGGTATTATTAATGAATCTGCTGCATCTCACAAATGTTACTATTCTCAATTATCAAGGCATTAAAATGAGTTAAAGACAGAAAATTGTTGGGCATTACGGGCCCCACATATCTCAACAATGGTGTGATATTGTCCGCTTTGAGCCTAGCCCGTACGGTTTTGCTCTTGGGCTTATTGAGATATGTATATTCTTTTATATACCCATGATCTTTCCCACTTTTTAACCCATGTGGGACTTTTGGTCGCATACTTAACAATCCTCCCCTAGAACAAAGGACCACTCAAACGATAATCCATCCGTCCATCGTGAGTTAATCCGAGGGCTCACCTTTCGTTCGACATTTCGAGGATTCTCCACATGGCTACCAGTCCACTCATGCTAGTTGATACGATGCCACCACATACGACTTGACCATCACCGGCCTCCGCCGCACGTACGACTTGGCCATTCCCAGCCTCCGCCGTCACCGCTGGTTAACATCACGAATCGCAACCTGGGCTCTGATATCAATTATTGGGCATTACGGGCCCACATATCTCAACAATGGTGTGATATTGTCCGCTTTGGGCCCAGCCCGCACGATTTTGCTCTTGGACTTCCCCAGAAGGCCTCACACCAATTGAGATATGTATATCCTTTTATATACCCATGATCCTTCCCACTTTTTAATCCATGTGAGACTTTTGGTCGCATACTTAACAAAAATAATATGAATTTTGTGGTTGAAAACAGTCCCAAAAATGTTTCTTGGCTATAAGGGAGCATAACAACTGTAGCTAAATCTTGTAAAGGAAAATGACAGAGAACCATTTTTGCTCAAAATTTTAGCCATGAAAACTAGTAGTCCTTATATGCAACAGAAATTAACATGTAAATAATATCAAAATATATATGATCCAACAAGACTATACCATAAAAATTCAACATATTGAATGCAATAAATGCATTACCTCAATGAAGACGTGATTTGGAATCATGGGTACATTTACGACCGCTCAACGGCTACCTGCAATGGACAAACGATGCAATTATTTGAATTAAAACACGAACAGATGAAATCAATGATCAAACCATTTTACGAACATATAAGAGGACATATACCTATATATATATATATATATATATATATGGGGGATATATACGTATATATATAAAGGCACAAAAATTGTAATTTGAGTTTGTAATGGACAGAATTCACGGCCCATCAAAGAAGAAGCCCAAAGACAATTATCCAAGAAAGATGAGTAGATGGGCTGTGAGCACAGAGTAAAGCCCATCTAGAAAAGGCACATCACTGTTCGTGTTACAGGCCCAATTAGCTTTAGCTCTTAAAAGTCATTATAACTTGGGGCTAAAGCCAAAGGTTAAAACAGATAAGGAAAAGAAAGAGTTAGAATTGTAAAGGGAAATCAAATCCCTATGTTAAAGGGATTTGGTCCCAATCGTAATGGGCCAAGACCCATCTTGTTCTCATATAAATATGGTCATAAGAGTATCAATAAAGCATTCGAGTGTTTGAGCAAAAAAGATCATTTGCACTTTGGTGTCGTCTGTGGGATGCGAAGGTTATTTTAATTGATCTTCTTTCTCACCTACGATTCTCGTCCATCTCCATTCCTTTTCCTCTGCCCTCCTTCCCTCACCAAAACTCTCAAAAGAATAATCATGGTAGACACCAGAACCTCCGCGTTGGCCGAAGCAAGCAATGCCCAAGCTACCTAGATTCAAGCAATCATGGAGAGATTAGCGGCGGTGTAAAGGGGCATCTGATAGAGGATTTTATATCTCTTCGTTGAATTCAATTACCTCATTCCCTATCCCAACAGAAGTTAGGATAATGGGATAATCTCTATCCTCACAGAATGGTAATCTCTATCCTAACAGAATATAGGGGTTGCTAAGAGATGGAAAGGACTACGACACTTCTATGTGCTTATAAAAGAGCAAGGCAGTCTTCTTCCTAAGGTACTCACAAAATTCCTAAGTCCTTCCCTACTCTTCATATTGGTCATCGAATACTAACTTGACCCTCTGAGCCTTTAAGGCCGGTACGACACCGGTGCCCCTTCGGTTTCCTTTTCTCCCTTTTCAGGTCAAGTTTAGACGCGATTGATTTCTAATTCAACCGAAACGAAGAACTGGAACAACAGAACGCCAAACTTTGCCAGAGGCAGGCTCAGGCTCCGAGTCTAGCCAACCCAGTAGATCTGAATAATGCTGGCAACAATGAGGTGGTAGAGTAGCCGACCGCCAGCAAGAAGAACTCTGCCCTTCAAGCCCAAGTTCCTCTGCCTCAACAACCACCAACTATGAAGGATTTGGAGGACATGGCCAAGAGGATCCAGAGGAAAGTGCTCGAGAGCATGAAGGGTCAGACTCCCTCCATGAAATAGATCAGGCAGAGTACCTGAAGAAGTTTTGATTGCCAACTTTCAACTTGTATGATGGGACCAAGGATCCATCAGACCATATTTACTAGTACTAGACAAAGATGACCACCTGGAAGAAGGACGAAGCCCTCCTATGCAACTTGTTCCCCACCAATTTGACAGAGGCACCACTCCTATGGTTCAGGAAATAACCACTTGGATCAATTGGGATTTGGAGCAAGTTGTGCGAGCTTTTCATAACGTAATACTATGGTAACTAGAGGCAAAAGAAGACCATCTCTAGCCTATTCACAATGACCTAGGAGAAAAAGGAAAGCCTATAGAGCTTCTTATCTAGGTTTACGAGGGAGATGTCTTCTATTGACCAGTGTAATCAACTATCAGCAATTGAGTCCTGTAGAATCGCCTTAATCCCAGGCACCAAGTTTCATACATCTCTGGTGAAGAGGGCCCCCAACAACATTGGAGAGTTAAATTCCAGAGCCCAAGGTTATCTCAAGATCGAAGAGGAGGAAGTAGTCCGGCCAAAGAGAGCAGCGATGGCGATGGTTACTGTCAAAGCCCGCACAATGGATCGTATAAAAGGTCAGATGCCAACTCATCCAGCACACCCCTCCTCATCAAATAAGCCAGTTGACAAGAAGCAAAGGATAGAGGAAAAAATAACTCCCCTTAAAATAAGTATCAACAAGCTTTACCTTGATAAGAAATGAAAGGGAATATTCAGACCCCTTTACCAATGAAGCAACCCATGGAGCAGAGGGACATAACCAAGCATTGTGCATTCCATAGTAAGTATGGCCATCATACCAACGATTACCGAAACTTGCATAGGCAGGTAGAGGTGATGATTGTAAAAAAAAGAATTAATTGAGTATGTGGCAAAAGACCAGACCCACGCAGAATGCTAGACAAATCCTCCTCAGAATAACACCCAGGTAGGTCAGCCAGTGCAGGTGATCCACATGGTACAAGGCGGATATGTCGAAGAAAAGACTGAGGGAGTTGTGAGATCCCAGATGCGCTAGCACATAAACTCAGAAGAATTGGTAAAGTATGCCAGACGTCCTACAGAAACGAGAAGTCCCAGATCAGCTTCAATAAAACCGACCTAAGTAATGTGCAAGTGCCTCATGAGGACCCTCTGGTTATTTCACTTCTGGTGGCTAAGTACTTGGTCAAAAGAGTCATGGTAGACCCTGGCAGTAGCAAAAACATCATGACTAAGTGGGCCTTTGATAAACTTGGGGTAGACATCAACTTGATGCATCTCGCTAGAGACCCCCTCGCTAGATTTGATGGGTGGAGGGTGGAGCCGATTGGGGTCATTCAGTTGTCCGTATCAGCCACCAGAAGGACATTGAATGAGAACTTCGGGGTGGTGGATGTTAAGCCATCGTACAATCTCCTGATGGGCAGAGGTTGGATTCACAGGATGCAGGGGGTGCCTTCAACCCTTCATCATGTCATGATATGAGTTGACCCCAATGGGGTGGAGATAATAGATATCCCATGGGATCAAGTGGCAGCAAAGGAGTGCTACACAGTAACCATGAAAAAATTGAATACATGGACTAATATAGAGGACGAGGCGTAGGAAAGCTCCTAGTAGAGAGAGAAATAATAATTATATATTAACCCTTTTGAAGAGGGTCGGGAGGGTCAAGTCACGACATAGTCACTCTAGGAGGTGGATATCAGCCCCTCTGGAGATAGCAGAACTACATTCAATGGGTCTACTCTTTCAACCATTGAAAAATTAGATCTAACCAAATTGCTACAGGACAACATAGACATATTTTCTTGGTCACACTTGGATATGCCAGGCATAAATCCCTCCGTTGCTCAGCATAACCTCAACGTCGATCCTGAGGCCAGACCGGTAAAACAAAAGCAGATGCGGGTTGGAGTTGAAAGAAACCAAATCATTGCTAAGAAAGTTAGCAAGTTATTGCAAGCTAGGTTCATTAGGGAGGTCAGCTACCCAACCTGGCTCTCTAATGTTGTCATCGTCAAAAAGAAGAATGGGAAATAGAGGGTCTGTATTGACTTCGCCAATCTAAACAAGGCCTGCCCCAAAGATTGCTTCCCCTTACCAAAAATCGACCAAATAGTGGACGCTACAGCAGGATACGAACGACTCTCATTCCTAGATGCGTACTCTGGATATAACCAGATCCCCATGAACTCAGTTGTCGAGGAGAAAACATCCTTTATCACAGATGAATGTACTTTTTGTTATAAAGTAATGCCTTTTGGACTAAAAAATGCAGGTGATACCTATCAGAGGCTGGTGAAAATAGTTTTTGGTCATTTGATGGGCTAGACAGTAGAGTCATACATTGACGACACAGTGGTTAAAAGCAAGAAAAAATATCACCACCTCTAGTACCTGAGGGAGGTATTTGAAGCGGTCAGACTCTATGGGATGAGGCTCAACCCCTCCAAGTGCTCATTTGGGGTCTCATATAGCCAGTTCTTGGGCCATATCGTGAACATAACGGGGATAGAGGCCAACTCGACTCAAGTCAAGGCCCTAATACACACTGAAGAGCCCATAACCCAGAAGGAAATCCAGACCCTCATAGGAAGGGTGGCCGCGCCATGTAGATTCATTTCCAGACTCACCGACAAGTGAAGACCTCTCTTCCAGGCCATCAGGGCAGGAAATGACAACGTCTAGGGACCCGAACAGACCCATGCACTCCGAAAGTTGAAGAAGTACCTAGTGAGCCCTCCATTCCTAATTTCTCCAGAGCTAGGGGAAACACTACACCTCCATCTCGCAGTTTCAACCTCTTCAAAGAGTGCTACACTGGTCAAAGAGGAGAAAACATGTTAGAATCCGGTCTTCTACTCCAGCAAGTCCCTGTCTAACCTGGAAACGAGATACACCAACACTGAGCGAGTAATCTTCTCCCTTATCAATGCCAAAAGAAGGCTCAGACATTACTTTGAGACACATCCCATAATTATCCTAACAACATTCCCTATAAGAGCGATAATGTCTAAACCCAACCTGACGAGGAGAATTACCAGATGTGCAATTGAGTTGGGAGCCTTCGACATTACTTATGTACCTAGGACAAGTATCACAAGACAGGCCCTAGTAGACTTCCTTCTAGAGGTAGAACCAAAGTTACAGCATCAAGAACCAGAAGAGCCAGAATGAAGTCTATTTGTCGACGGATCAGTCGGAGCATCAGGGGCTGGAATAGGTCTGGAAGTCATAACGCCCGATGGTACCAGAATCTAGGAGTCAATCCGCCTAGAATTTCCAACCTCCAATAATGAAACTGAATACGAGGCACTACTAGCAGGGTTCAGATTGTGCCAGAGTCTCCAGATCAGATGCCTCAAAATATATAGCGACTCTCAACTCGTTATTAGATAAGTCAACGGGGAGTATGAAGATGGTGAAAGGATGGAACCTTATAGGACTCTAGCTCTGGCAGAGATGAAAAACTTTGATTAGTTTAGCCTCGAACAAATACCAAGGGAGCAGAATGAAAGTGTGGACATATTGGCTAACATGACATCATTTAACACTCAGGACCTGACCAGGGTAGCTCCAATTGATTACCTTAAGATCCCAAGTATTAAGCATCCAATTAGTGTATGCATAATACTCTGGGAACCTAGCTGGATGGACCCCATCATATCTTACCTGAGGGATGGGATCCTGCCCAAAAATAAGCCCGAGGCACACAAAATTCGTATGAAGTCTGCCAGATACTCGCTAATCAATGGAAGGCTATATAGAAGGTCCATTGGAGGACCATACCTTAGGTGTCTTACCCCTTCAGAAGCCAAAGCCATTATGAATGAGATACACGAGGGGACATGTGGAAATCACTTAGGAGGGAGGTCCCTTGCTCACAAAGTACTCAATCAGGGCTATTTCTGGACGTACATTTCTTAAGATACGAAAACTTTTGTCTGAAGATGCCACAAATGCAAGATACATGGAGATTGCATTCATCCTCCACCAGAGCTCCTTAATCCCACACTTAATCGACATCCCTTTGCCCAGTAGGGGATTGACATAGTGGGACCACTTTAAATAGCTTTATGGGAGGGTAAGCTAACACTAATAGCCACAGATTACTTCACCAAATGGGTGGAGGCAGAGTCCTATGAAACAATCACACACAAGCATGTGATCAAGTTTATATGGATAAATATTATATGTCGTTTTGGAGCACCAAGGGTGATAATGATGGACAATTGGTTGAATTTGGACAACAAGTGGACAAGAGAGTTTTGCGAACAACATGACATCTAGCTCAAAACATCCTCAGTTGGCTACCCACAGGGCAATGGACAAGTTGAAAGGTCAAACAGAACTATCCTGAATAATCTTAAGAAGAAATTGGAAAATGCCAATGGGGTCTGGCCAGACAAGTTGCCAGAGGTCCTATGGGTGTATAGGCCTACTCCAAGGTTTTCCACTAGAGAAACTCCATTCTCCATGACCTATGGGGCAGAGGTTGTCATCCCCACAGAGAATGTAGTGCCAACCATAAGAACTAAAGCCTATCAAGAGGATTAAAACAATTAGAACCTGGTGCATGATCTTGATACCCTAGAAGAAAAACATGACAAAGCAGCTACCAGACTAGTTGAGTACCACCAGATTGGGGACATGGTCCCCAGTAAGAATATTGACATCATCGGTAAGCTTCGTGAAAATTGGTAAGGACCCTACACTGTGTCCGAAGTCAATGGTAAAATGGCTTACCGGTGGAGGTGTAAGGTTTGGAAATTATTATTCTTATTATTACTATTTATTTATTTAAGTTAATTAAAATAAAATTATATAAGTTGAATATAAGTATATTTATTAAATTGTTTAGGGGCATATATATGGGTTATACAGATTAAGTGATAGGATACACGCACTAACAAACACCTCAATCTCACGCACCACAACTCATTCTCCTCTCCTATTCTGGTGTGACTTCTTTGTAGCGACCCCAACCTAACTGATACGAGATTCTCCTGCTTCTTCTTTCTTCTTTGTCGAGATCGAGAGAGAGAGAGAGGTGGTGCACGCTGGTGGTTGCAGCGTGGACGAGGCTGGGTGGCGTAGTGGTGGCAGCGACTGGAGCTAGCGCGACAGCAGCTCCTTGGGGCAAGTTTGGCCAAATTGTGCGACGCCATTTCAGCGATGATTTCTATTTCATTTCGTGTGCCCTTCAAAGGGTTGATTGGTATTCACCTCATGTGCGTTATATCTGAAATTTGGGATAATTTCGTTAAACGGTTTGGCGTAAATCATGATTTCTAGGTGAGTTGACTGTTTTGGTTTCATGTTGATTTGGTTAACCTAACGTTCGTAGGTTTTAATTGTATTTTAGTATGTTGTTCTAGGTGTCGTGGTGATGGTTTTGGCACGTCATGGGGTCCGATTGGATTAACGGTTCGAAAGGCTATTTTTCGGAAATTCGGTTTGGGAACCGGTGTTGATTCGTCGCTATTTTGTGCACGCTTCTAGAGGTAGGGAAATCGTTGTTTAATTTCATAAGTTCCGGAACTATGAGGCGTGTGAAATTATGGTTGTGTTAATTGTAAATTCGATTGCTTGGAAATTTATTTAAATGAATTTAAATTGAAAGGAATGAAAACATCAAGATTAAATGATAAATAAATAATTGAATTAATTGTGAAAGTAAAGAAATAAATTAAATAAGTATTACTGAGAGTTGACGTGTTTCGTGCTTATATGATTTTATTATAGTTTGTTGTGTATGTATTTAATTGAATTTATTATTTAAAAGGTAATTAAATAATAAATTGGAATTATTGAGAACTGACGATAGAATGATGTGTACATGCCTATGTGATTTTATTTGAGCATGCCATGTGTGTATTAAATTACATTTATTTGAAAATCATGCTTGTATGCCTAGGGCAGTACGGATAGCATGATGGTACTATAATATGTCATATTCATCTCAAGAGCATGTGGTCTATGGGAGACGAGGGATGCATGATTTCATTGAACACCGGACATCGGGGTACGACCATCCTGGTGTAGGGATTCCGGGGTATGGATATTCCGCCTGTTCCTAGCACTTCGGACTTAGGCCATCCTAGATGAGACACCGTACGTGTGTTTGTCGTACAGGGTGTGATTGCAAGGTAGTAGTGTGAGCAACACCTGAGATTTGGTTTCCGCGTTACGATAGAAATTTCGGGGAACGAAAATTGACCGCTTGTTCCTAGGACTCCGGGTTACGAACATCCTAGATGAGTCACGTATAGGATGACGACTACAGGTTAGTAGTTGGTCATACAGGATGACTACAGGGTAGCAGAGAGAGCTACGCCTGAGACTCGTGTCTGGAAATGTAGGTAGACATGGACATGCATCATTCTTACATCATTTCATGATATCATTGGTTGATACATTGTATATGTATAAACATGCTCTACGATTTTCTTATTGTTGTTATAGCTGGACGGATGTGGTTATTGTGATGTTGTTCGCATGTAGGGACCTACCTTTACATTTAGTTGTTCAAGTCATGTTTAGGGCTATTTTGCGTTTACCTTGCCCTCTAGTTTAATGTATTATTCTTTTTGGCACCTATGGGTGTATTGGTCTGTATCTATTGCCGAGTTGGCGCGTACTTCATTTGTGTTGGGTGTTATCATGTACATTTTAGACTGTGCGTATGTTGTGTGGCTTGGAGGGGTGGCGGTTCTGTTGTGCCGTCGACCCTGGTGCCTTGTGATATGTTTGGATGATTTTTCATTGTTAGGATTTATATATATTGAATTACAGGGTGTATGGAGTGGACCTTATCCACCGGGGGCTTCCTGTACAAACGGAACTCTATCTTATTTTTATTAGATTTGTCTGGTGGCGCTCCAGTGATCCTAGACTCCAGTACTGGAGGTCTAGTGGATATCGGGGCATCACAACATGGTATCAGAGCAATGTTCAAGTCAATCTCATGTTTGGTGTTTGGACTTCCATTGTTTCATACATTATGCGTTAGGACTCTAGTGTGAGTTGGCTTAGCTTTCAATTTTCCTTAGTGGATCGGACTGTTGTTGTCCTAGGTGTTAGGTGTTTTAAGTCATGACCGTTGTCTGACTTTTCCTATTATTGCAGTCAGTTTGGGTACACCATAGTGGTGGGTTTTTCTCTTAAGGTGCGTGTTCCGCACTAGTAACTCCAGTTGAGGGTGGATAGGGTAACTAGAGAATAAATGTTTTAACAATAGTTTTTGTACATGGATTACACCTTTTAAACTTTCGTCGATCTTTCGTACTTTTCCCCTATAAGGGATGTTAGTTAATTGGCACGTCCGTTGACTTCTTGGTTTCTTGAGAGAGCTATTGGCAGGGTATGACCATTTCTTACGGTCGGGGTTTTGTACGTAACCCCTGTTGTTTTACATGTTGTGCGTTAAGTGTTTTAGCATGGGCCAACGTGGAATTGGTGTCTAACTACGTGTTATACGTCATTGTTTTATCTAACGTTTTCCTTTAGAGGGTGTGGCATGTACACTAGTTTCCCTGTTAGAGGGTGGAAAAGATACTCGAGGTTTGAGAGTCGATATCAGATAGATGATCAGGACCCACTTGGCCATTGAGGATGTGTTAGATTAGCATATGGCACGTGATGGGGAGGATCTTCCTCGAGAGGAGTCTGAGTGTTACTATTATGGGTAGTTTGGGCACGTCATGGCTAGGTGTTGTCGTTGGGTGATAGTTTAGTGTTACCTTTGTGAGTGACGAAGGCTTGAGGTGACGGGGTGCTGGCAATGGTTGACTGGATGGGGCAGGAGGCCGATGGTATGTAATCGTTATGTGTACAGGGTTATATCTCCAGGGAATTCCCTTTGTTTGATGATCTTGTCTGTGATGTGGTATTGTGTACCTAGTGTTGACAGTTAGGACATGTGTGGTCTGAGTGTCCTTCCTTTCAGCCGTTCTAGCTGTTGAGGCGGAGCATTTCCGTGATTACATCCGATGTAGCCGGTGGGGTCATAGTCGTAGGGTGTGTCCTCTTCAGGGGAATATTGGCAGGTCAGTAGCGTTATATCCTTACGAGGGGGGGGGGAGGCTAGATTCATGCGGGGAGCTACGTATGTTTCTACAGCTCGGTCTGATCATGAGGATCTTTGGTCATATCGACCGCATTCCTTCCTAGGGTTAGGATTGCAGGGTTAGGATACTTATAGACCATATGATGTTGGCCACGCTATTTGATATTGTAGCATGTCCCTTTTGTACGAAGTGTTTTCTTCACCTCATTATGTTTCGGGTTGGGTTAACATAGGTGTTCACGTTTATTTCATTTTTATGCTGCCATATACCCTGTGTTGTGATAGGATGCTATTTTCTGTGGCAATATTATGCGTAAAGGCACGAGCTGTAGCTTGAAAAATCTCTTTAGTTATTTGTCAGGTTAGCGTGTCTAGGATGTATGCTTAACCATCTTTTCCCGAAAGGGGTAGTGCGATGTTGTGGTAAATGTACGACTGATTCATCTCTTTTGAAGAATCATGGAGTGCTGTGAAATTTCTAGTGGTTGTGTTTAGATTGGCACACGAAGCTTACTGTGCGGGGAGGGATGTAGTAGTTTATTTTCTCTACTTTTCTCTTAAGGGCATGTATTGACATTTAGCCTTTCCTGCACTGAGTAGCCTTACTGGGGAGGTATAATGATTGTGCACTCGAGGGCGTTTATGATTGTTCGTAGGCAGTCAAAAGGATGCCTACCCTGTTATCGTGTAGCTCGCGTAGCCGTAGGTGGCTTAGTTTCTCAGTTTGCTAGTCCTTTAACCTATAAGAGAGGGGATGACTCGGCGGGTACGCCAAGGCGGTTCGGTAATTAGATTAGTTAGAGTGACTCATTGGAGACAACACTTCTTGAAGTTGTGATCAGTCTCAGTCTGGTTCTTTAGGTCTGCCTGATAGGCTTTTAGTGTTCGCTTGAGTTGTTGACCATCTCGGATGGGGAGTGGTGTACAGGTCCGAGTTTTGTCTTATGGATGTGTCACTTGGTTCACCTAGTTTGACATGTATTGTACTGAGGCATACATATTTCGAAGTTCTATGTCCTTCCTAGCTCTTTTGAAGTTTTTTTTTCGTGTGTCAGCGATGGCACCTATTATTGTTAAGTCGAGACTCGGTATGAGTCGGTATCGCATTGCACCATTCCAGCTTGCGATAGGTGGGATTAGGGCACTGTCGTAGTGACTCGTCGTGAAGTGTGTTGGAAGTTTGAGCCATAGTGGTATGTTCTCATGGTGTCTGAGTTAGGACTGTGAGATTTAGCCTTGGGTATCCTGTTGTTAGGACTTGTAGAGTAAACTGGCAAGTTGTGTGCCTTATCCACTGTGATGTGGATCCTGAGAAGGAGGAGTTGAAGGGTCTGACCATACAGGTGAAGGTAAACTAGTTCATTTAAGGATGGACTATGGAGTAGCAGAGCGAGTACCCTAAATCACCATTGTATGTAGTGGTATTGGGGTGAGTGCTTAGTGATCCATTAAGGTGTCAGGTCACCATGTGGATGAAGGCCATAGTGTCTAGTGAAGTACGTCCTTTAGGTTGGGAATGGTTCCCTGACTAGGGAGTGTGAGCTGAAGGCCAGCCTTTGCCATGAGTCGAGGTATGAAGCTGTGGGCTCAAGCTGGAACGGCGAGGACTCTTTCAGTTATGAGGTATGAGACTTTTGGGTAAGGATAATACGTTTCCTCATAGGTATGGTATATGGACTCTAGTCATTTTTGAACTCGTCTCTATGTCAGAGAGACGGTAGACTGAGTATGATGGTCTCCTTTTAGAGTTAGGCGTGTTGTGGTGGTTTTGCTACCACAACTAGCTTGTGGACTCGTGGTTCAATGTTGTTACCTTTGGGAAAACGAGTCATATTCGATATATGATGGTGATCTATTTCCATGAGGTGGAAACCTATGATCTTAGAACCTAGCAGGAGGTTGTTTTAGTAATTAGAGTTATGGTATCGAAGTATGCTTCTAGCTAACTTTCAAGGTGGTAATCGTAGAATAGAGTTAGAGCTGTATCGTTTCTCCTTGTGGTGCGTGTAGATAACATTGGCTTAGGTTTTGTTCCTTAGTATGTGTCTTACGTTGAGGGAAAGCATTGTGTTTCCCTTATGTGAATGGGAGTTATGTGTTTTTGACAGATTAGTGGTTGCTCTCCTGATTGAATCTTCACGGGCTTAGTGTTTGGCACTAACGACTTAGTTCGTTCCTCCTCCTGTGGATGTTTAGCTATAGAGGTTAACCGTTGTGGCTCTTCCTTTATGAGGTTGTAGTCATATACTACGGTCTCGCATGCCGGTTGGGGTACGAGGTGCGTAATCAGGGTCTCGTTGGCATGTGTGCTAGGGTGTGTTAACGGGCCTGACCTTGGTTAGTTGTTTGCATAGTGAGGTGTTAGAATGTCATATTGAGTCAGGGGACGAGGCGGTGGGATCTTCTAGTTGAGCACATTTCTGCTTGCTTCTTTTTATTATTTTTTATTATTCACACTTTTTCCAGGCAGGGAACCAATTTCAGACGGTGGGTGTGCGATGGCGGTTTTGAGGAGCCAGTTTTTCCTCTTGAGTCATCCTAATTTTCGGCGTATTCGTCTTTCAAAATTAGTATATTGTTTTTTACGGACAGCGTATCAGCGTAGCATGTCACGTTGTAGTATTCCTTTGGACCTTAGGTTGCTGTATCACGTGTTTTATTATCAGGTTATCTCCGTTGTAACATATTGCCACCTTTTGTTTACGTTAATCGTTGAGGGTGCGGGATTTCAGTTCAGGGAAGTCCTTGAGGCATTAGGAAATGATAATGGTATTAATGACTAGTTATGGCGCAGGACTGACAGACGGACTATGCGGATGGTAGGAGTCATCCTTTAGCCTTCGAAGTGGGCAACCTCATTTTATTTAGGGTCTCTTCGAGAGAGAGAGGGTTTGAGCTGTTTGGGGGAGGAACAACAAGCTATCCCCATGTCTGGTTATTTGATGTATCTCTGGATTGGATTAGGGAGATGACTTACCAGTTAGTTTTGTTTCTGGTGTTAGTCATTGTCCATATGGGTTCCCTTCTATTAGCTAGAGGTGGTGCATGCTAATATGTGTTCCTGTCCATTGTTTCTGGTGGATTAGCTAGATCTTTCGCATGTTATGTAGTCGGTTGATATAGACGTGTCCGAGGATGTGTTGTATGAGGGGTGATCGGATCCTGGATACACGTGATCAAGTACTGTGGGGTGGAATCTTTTCCTTGATCAAGTTTCGCTAGTAGTTTCGCTGTGTCACGGAAGTGACTTGAGGGTGAGCGAGTTGATAGTTCGAGTAGGATTCGTTCATCGTTGCAGGTGTGTTGTGATTTCGGGGACACAATCTCCTAAGGAGATTGTAAGGTTTGGAAATTATTATTATTATTATTACTATTTATTTATTTAAGTTAATTAAATGAAAATTATATAAGTTGAATATATGTATATTTATTAAATTGCTTAGAGGAATATATGTGGGTTAAATATATATAGTGATAGGATACACGCACTAACAAACACCTCAATCTCACGCGCCACAACTCCTTTTCCTCTCATACTCTGGTGCGACTTCTTTGTAGCGACCATAACCCAACCGACACGCGATTCTCCTGTTTCTTCTTTCTTCTTCGTTGAGAGAGAGAGAGGGGGGGACTGTGGCAGAGGAAGAGAAGGGGAGAGAGAGAGAGTAGCCTGGAGAAGGATGTTGGAGGCGGTGCACACAGGTGATGCCGACGTGGAGGAGGCTGGGTGGTGTAGTGGTGGTAGCGACTGAAGCCTCGCGCGACAGCAACCCCTTGGGATGAGTTCGACCGGATTTTGCAATGCAGTTTCGGCGACGATCGCTATCTCATTTGGCGTGCCCTTCGGAGGGTTTATGGGTATTCATCTTGTGTACGTCATATCCAAATTTGGGACAACTTCGTTGAACGGTTTGGCGTAAATCACGATTTCTAGGTGACTTGACTTTTTCAGTTTCGTGTCGATTTGGTTAACCTAACGCTCGTAGATTTTAATTGTATTTTAGTATGTTGTTCTAGGAATCGTGGTGATCATTTTGGCACGTCGTGGGGTCCGATTGTATTAACGGTACGAAAGGCTATTTTTTGGAAAATCGGTTCGGGAACTGGTGTTGGTTCATTGCTATTTTATGCACGCTAATAGATGTAGGGAAACCTTTGTGCACTGTGGGTCATGTGAAATTATGGTTGTGTTAATTTGAAATTTGATTGCTTGGTAATTTATTTAAATGAATTTAAATTGAAAGGAATGAAAACATCATGATTAAATGATAATTAAATTAATTGTGAAAGTAAATAAATTAATTAAATAAGTATTACTGAGAGTTGACATGTTTCGTGCTTATATGATTTTATTATAGTTTGTTGCATATGTATTTAATTGAATTTATTATTTAAAAGGTAATTAAATTATAAATTGGAATTATTGAAAACTGATGACATGATGATGTGTACATGCCTATGTGATTTTATTCGAGCATGCCATGTGTGTATTAAATTAGATTTATTTAAAAATCTTGCTTGTATGCCTAAGGCAGTAGCGATAATATGTCATATTTATCTCATGAGCATGTGGTCTGTGGGAGATGAGGAATGCATGATTTCATTAAACACCGGGTGTCGGGGTACGACCATCCTGGTGTAGGGATTCTGTGGTACGGAGATTCCGCCTGTTCCTAGGATTTCAGAGTTGGGCCATCCTAGATGAGTCACCGTACGTGTGTTTGTCGTACAAGGTATCACTGCAGGGTAGGAGTGTGAGCTACGCCTGAGATTTGGTTTCCGCATTACGATAGGGATTTCGGGTGACAAAATTGCCCGCTTGTTCTTAGGACTCCAGGTTACGGACATCCTAGATGAGTCATGTACTGGATGACGACTGCAGGTTAGTAGTTAGCTGTACAAGATGACTACAGGGTAGCAGAGAGAACTACGCCTGAGACTCGTGTATGGAAATGTAGGTAGACATGGACATGCATCATCATTCTTACATCATTTCATGATATCATTGGTTGAGATGTTGTATATGTATAAACTTGCTCTACGATTTTCTTACTGTTGTTATAGCTGGACCGATGACTGCTTAGGGTGTCGAGTTATGGATCTTACGGGTATGTAGACCGAGACAAGATGTATATTTTATCTTTGTTCCTGGATGGGATCCAGTTAGTCTCACCAGTTAGGGCGGAGACAGAGGGCGTTTCCCTGCTGGGTATTGTGAGCTCATTACCCCTTGTGTTTATTATTTTAAGGTTATGTGACCGGATAGGGTCGAATGTGGTTGCTGTGATGCTGTTGGCATGTAGGGACCTACCTTTACGTTTTGTTGTTCAGGTCATATTTAGGGCTAGTTTGTGTTTACCTTACCCTTTGGTTTAATGTATTATTCTTTTGGCACCTACGAGTGTATTGGTTTGTATCTATTGTCGGGGCCATGGAAGAGGAATTTATTCCTAAGTTAATAATATGACAGAGACATATGCCTAGACCATTAATAAGAAGAATTTATTCCTGAACTAAAATTTGGCAGTGATATATGCCTGAGCCATAGAAGAGGAATTTATTCCTAAGTCAATAATATGGTAGAGGCATATGCCTAGACCATTAATAAGAGGAATTTATTCCTGAACTAAAAAATGGCAAAGGCATATGCCTGAGCCATAGAAGATGGAGTTATTCCTAAGTCAATAATATGGCAGTGGCATATGCTTATACCATTAATAAAAGGAATTTACTCTTAAATTGAAAGTGTCAGAGGCATATTCCTAAGCCATAAGGAAAAGAGGAATTAACTCCTAAGCTTACCCTAAAAATTAGATTTGCTATTAAACCAAAACCTTGTATGCCAGTGACATATCACATATATACTGGTAAAACAAGTATCAAATAAGACATACAAGCTTTGATAGATTTAAATTATGAAACATGAGATAATTCATGAACAAAAAGAAAAACATTTCATTAAAATAAAACATGTATTACAAAAATTAGCCCAAGGGGCTATAAATGATTAGATGCCTAAGGGGGCTACAAATTCTTAGAGGCAAAGCGGAAACAAAATGCCCAACAGAGGGTCAAGGTGGTCCTATTGTGGAAGTGATAGTGCCACGGAAGAGAACTCAAAGCAAAAGCAAAATCCGTAGCGTAGTGATAGGTGTCAAATATTAATTATTTTGACCCCTTAACTCACTATTGTTACGTTCTTTCATTCCATTATTTGGTATTTTATTGTGTTTGCGTGTTAAGATATGTTTCAGGAGCTTAATGAAGAAATGAAGCTAATTTCGGTGAATTAACTAAAGAGTATATTCTTTCTATCCAAGAGAAGAGTCAAAGAGGTCATCTTCAGAAAAAGTATCGTGGGTTCAAGATGGTCGTTTTGGTGCATTTATGGAGAAAAGTGATTTTCCATAAAATACCTACACTTCCTTTTTCAAAAAGTGGTTGGAAAACACATTTCTACGCTTGGGACCTACGCTTGGAGGTACGCTTGGGACCTACGCTTGAAGCATAGGCCTGGTACGCTTGAAGCATCGGTGCGATAACGTTTTGGTGGATTTTTCCTATTTCACCCCCAGTTTAATTGGAAGACGTGCCTGCGACTCCAGACCTCTATATACATGTATATACACTTATATATATGAGAAGTTAGGGTTTATATGAGTTGTAGTGTGAAAAGATTGAAAATGACCTACCTATGCCATTACCTATATATATAAAAACCATACATCAAAGGTAAAAGATTCTACGGAGATGGGGATTCAGAAGATTGCTTTTGGTGAAGCGTTCATTCAATGAGGTTCATTCATTCAGACTTGCTGCTGTTGAGAGCCATATTTAGACCTAGAGATCCGGAGAAGAAGACTATGGAGAGCGTTTCTACATCAACGATGCAGTCACCATCTTCCATGGACAACTAACTCGGTATCTAGGATTTTCAAGCAAAATCCTAGCCAAGTAATGTAGTTCTTTCATTGTTTTCAATTGTACCGAGGGGAAATTGTTGACCATACTATAATGATTGTAGTAGTTAACAAACCGTACTGATTTGCAATATAAAATTCTATTTTTGTTCTAAAGTCTTGTCTTAGATGGAATGAATATATTATTTTGCACAACTATGATTATTTAATATGAGTCGGAACTCGGATGCTTAATTATGACTTTCTACACAATGGTGGTAATGAAACTTGAACCCTAGTTTTATGTAGTAGTTTATTTTCATGCAGTAGGAGTAGGAGTAGATTAGAATAATATAATTGGCATGTACTGGTTAGGTCAGTCATGAGACGGGTTGTTGCAATCCGATTGATGGTATTCCTTTTTAGGTTCGTATTTAGCTATTTACGGTACGACCTGATTCACAGTTGTGAATCGCCTTCTTACAATTGATACATTGATGAACTATATTATGCAGTTAGTGGTGGAGTGATGAAAACCCTATTTTTCTCTCTCATCTGAATCACAGTCAATTTACTTTGCTTTTTAGTTAATTTAGTTACGATTAGATAATTTGGTCTTTAACTACCCAAAGCAAACAATTATCAGAAATATAATTCAGTGTTTTTGAACTATTAAAGTGAACAATCACAGTCTCTGTAGGATCGATATCCCTTACTCAAGCCATTTTCTATTGTACAATTGATACGTGCACTTGCGTAGGGTAAAACCTAGAGTCATTAAGGTGTTATTTTTAACCACATAGTTTTATACACATGACGCCCCATCAAGTTTTTGGCACCGTTGCCGGGGATTGAGCATTTTTCTATAGCTTTAGTAGTTTATTTGCATTTCATTATTGTAGTTATAGCTAAAGTTGAGATTTTTGTGTGATTGACAGGTACTCTGAGCATAAAAGGAAAAATAGAGCTTCTTAAGTTGCGTCTGGAAATTTTGTGAGTTTTAGTTACCAAGATTTTTGCATATTAAATCTTGCTTTATTTTCTGTAATTTAGAAGTAGTTAATTTAGATTAGATTTTATTTCATAAAAAAAAAAGATTTTGTTTGGAAAACATATAGTTGTTCAAGTAACGTATGACCGATAGACCGACCTATTCTAATTTAAGCACTATGTTAGTCGAGTACGATCCTGAGATTGAAAAGACTCTCCGTTGTTTACGTCAATCTATTGAAGAGCGTCATCATCAGCAAGAAGAAGCAATGGGGGACCGAAAAGCCTACCAACAAAGGGAACAAGAGACATCACTGAAAGGATATTACGCGCCCAATGCGTATGATTCCTTTGCTTATTTTCAGGAGGAATCGAGTACGATCCTGAAATTGAAAAGACTCTCCGTCGTTTACGTCGATCTATTGAAGAGCGTCATCATCAACAAGAAGAAGCAATGGGGGACCGAGGAGCCTACCAACAAAGGGGACAAGAGACATCACTGAAAGGATATTACGCGCCCGATGCGTACGATTCCTATGCTTATTTTTAGGAGGAAGAAGGAGCGAAGCACTTTGAGATCAAGACAAGCATGATCAATATGTTTCCAAAATTTTCAGGGCCTAGGATAGAGGACCCATACCAGCACATCAATGATTTCCTAAAGGTAGCCTCTACTGTTAGGTTTGATAATTTACCCAAAAATGACTTGTGAGTGAGAATATATCCTTAGTCATTGAAAGAAAGAGCGAAAAGATGGTACATCAAATTAGCAAAAGAAATAAAAATTTATTCGGAAGCCCTTAAGAGAGAATTCATAGAAAAACATTATCCCATAGGAAAGACCTCAGAAGTAGAAGATGTAATCAAAAGCTTTAGGCAGTTATCTGGTGAGCATTTTCATGATCTATGGGAAAGGTATAGTGAAATTTTGTATAAGTGTCCCTACCATAGGTTTTCTAATCAAGATATTGCTAAAAATTTCTATATGGGACTTGGAGAGGCGCATAAGACTTTGATAGATACGGCCACACAAGGTTAGTTTATCTTGAAACCAGCTAAAGAAATTTTTGAGATATTTGATAATATTAGTGAAAACACAATTCAATATCAATCTGAGTTGAGGTCTAGAGGTGGACAACAGGATAGGAGATCTGAAAAATCGTATGTTGTAGAACATGATGATGTGAGAGATACCATGGCATTGTTTGGAGAAAAATTAGAAAGAATTGAAAATTTTAAGTAGTGAAGTCATTCCCCTCCTAGAGAGACGTTTGAAGTTGAAGCTGAGTATTCCCTATATGAGTGTTAGGAGATAATGGCCGCTGATGCCAACACATCATACAACTATTCTAATAATGCTCATTTCACCAATTCATACACCTGCAATGCCAGAAACCACCCACTTTTGTCTTACAAATCTACTAATGTAGGGAATCCACCACAAAAGTTCCAACAAGGGCAATCATCCACTCAACAACAAAGATTCATAGAAAGATAACAGTCATATAACCCACAACCAAGGCTCATTGAGAGACAATAATCATATAACCAACAACCAATGTTCCAACAAAGTCAACAATCATTCGACTCACAACCAACAATCATGGTTAGAAATTCTTAGTCCAATTACCTACTCAGAACATCCAATAATTCCCAAGCTCTTCAGCCATCCAATAATTCCCAAGCTCTTCAGTCATTCAATAATTCCCAAGATCTCTAGCCATTCAATAACAATCAAACTGTGCAGCCATATAATTACCAAACCCAGCCTCCAAGAAGCCAAACTCCTCCACCCGTTTTCTAGACTAATAGGTTGGAGCAAGTTATACTGGATATTCATAACAAGCTAGGTATTCATACCTAATTATTGGCACAACTACATATGCAGATAGGCCAAATGGCTAATGAGAGGAATAGAGAGAGCCAGGGAGATTAGCTAGTCAGCCAGTCACTAACCCAAGGTCACAACAAACACTAGAGCTCAGGACATTTATTAATGAACCTAATGAAACGGTTCAGGCAATCACAAATCTAAGAAGTGGAAGGGAAGTAGAGAGTCGAGTTGAGGCAAAGCATGAAGAGAGGTTGCAAAGAAGAAAGGAGGCAAAACAAGAATAAAGGAAAAAAAGCTGAAGAAGAGAAGAGAAGAGAAGCTGCAAGGAAAGAGGTTGAAAGAGTGCAAAAAGACCAACCATCAATAGGAGACGATGTCGATCAGACATTACATGAAGAGCCAAATAGGGCAAGTTACGAGGAGGCAATACCATTTCCACAACGTCTTAGAGAGCGGCCAAGTATGGAAAGTTGAAAGAATCTGATATGTTGGAAACATTCCGACAAGTCATGATCAATGTACCGCTCTTAGATGTAATCACCCAAATACCGCCTTACGCTAAGTTTTTCAAGGTTCTTTGCATCCCAAAGAAAAAGAGCAAAATGAAGAATCCAACAAAAATACTCTTGACTGAGCAAGTGAGTTCATTGCTTTTAAGCGATACTCCACCTAAGAGGAAAGATCCCGGTGCTCCCACTATTCCATGTGTCATCGGTGACCAGAAAATTGGTGGAGCTTTTCTTGATCTAGGTGCGAGTATTAACTTGTTTCCTTATTTAGTCTATCAACAACTAGGGTTCGGTGAGTTGAGCCCCATTGAGGTCGTACTTCAATTCACTAATCGATCAATCAAATAGGCAGGAGGGGTGCTTGAAGATGTCATTGTTCAAGTGGGAAAGTTTTATTTTTTGGTTGATTTTGTAGTCCTGGATACAGAACCTGCCCCTGACTCGAAGAAGCACATTCTAGTAATATTGGGAAGACCATTCTTAGCGACAACGAATGCATGCATCAATTGCAGAACCAGAGTCATGGATTTGACCTTTGGAAATATGAAGGTCAGGATGAATGTGTTTGAAGGAAGCCACCAATTGCCTGAATCTGGGGAATGTTTTTAGATTAATGAGTGCGATGAACTGGATGATATTATAGCAGATTTTGCAACTCAAATCTTGGAGAAAAATGAGCTGGAGTCATTTATAACAAGAGAATGGCCGGATGAGGAAGTGGCTGATTGGGAGTCACATTTGAAGTTGCAAAATGAAGAGTTGGATATGATGGAGACTACTTTATATACTCAACCATGGTGGGAACCGTTTGAACCGCTCCCAATAGTTTTAAATATCCCAATAATTCCCTCCTTAACTACTCCTCCTACCTTGGAACTCAAGGAATTGCAGGAAAAATTGAAATATGTTTTCTTAGGACCGGTGAGACTCTTTTTGTTATTATATCTTCAAAATTAATCGAAAAATGGGAATTGAGGCTAGTCGCGGTTCTGATTGAGAACAAAGAGGCAATAGGATGAAGTGTTGCTGATTTGAAAGGCATAGACCCCTCGATTTGGATGCATCGCATACATCTTGAGGAGGATGCAAAGCCATCAAGGAAAATGTAGAGAAGGCTGAATCCAAATATGAAAGAGATGGTGATGAAAGAAGTAGTGAAATTGCTGGATGCGGGTATCATTTACCCCATTTTTGATAGCACATGGGTAAGTCCAACTCAGGTGGTGCCAAAGAAGTCGGGCATCACAGTGGTGCTAAACTCAAAAGGTGAGCTAATTCCATAATGCATGACCATAGGGTGGCGTCTGTGTATTGATTACAGAAAGCTCAACATGAATACCAGGAATGATCATTTTTTGTTGCCATTTATTGATCAAATCCTGGAGAGGTTAGCCGGGTAGAGCTATTATTGCTTTTGGATGGATATTCCGGCTATAATCAGGTGGCGAATGATCCTACTGATTAGGAGAAAACCACTTTTACTTGTCCATATGGCACGTTTGCTTATAGATTGATGCCGTTTGGTATGTGTAATGCGCCAACAACATTCCAATGGTGTATAATGTCTATCTTCTCTGACATAGTAGAGAAATTTCTTGAAGTATTCATGGATGACTTCTCAGTTTTTGGGGAAACCTTTAAAGACTATTTAAAAAATCTAGATCTGACACTTAAGAGATGTAAGGAGACGAATCTGATCCTAAGTTGGGAAAAGAGCCATTTTATGGTTCAAGAGAGGATAGTATTGGGCCATATTATAACTAAGCGAGGGATAGAGGTAGATAAAGCAAAAGTTGAATTAATTTCAAAACTGCCTCCTCCCACATCTGTTAAGTAGATACGTTCTTTTCTGAACCACGCTAGGTTTTACCGAAGGTTTATTAAAGATTTCAGCAAAATAGCCCGGCCGTTATGCAACTTATTGGCTAAGGACGCTACTTTTGTCTTTGACGAATAGTGCAATTGTGTGCTCAACTCTCATAAGCCCCAATTATTTGTCCGCCAGATTGGACCCCGCCATTTGAGCTCATGTGTGATACTTCTAACTATGCCATAGGAGCTGTGTTGTCGTATGCTATTTATTATGCCAGTAGGACTCTAAATGAAGCTCAGATGAACTACACAACTACCGAGAAGGAGTTCCTGGCAATTATCTTTTCCTTGGATAAATTCCAATCATATATATTGGGCACCAAGGTGATAGGTGTTCAGTATTGGTCATTTTTCGCCCCCATCTTGCATTTGTTATGTCTTTACATTCCGTTACCTGGTATTTTTATCCCGTTTATGTGTGTAAGTATGTTTCAGGAGCTTAATGAAGAAACATAGCTAATCTCGGTGAATTAACTGAGTTCGTGTTCATTTATATATTACGAAAGGAATTAAGAGGTGTACTAGAGCAAAGAAGACCTACCGGAGGAGAAAATGGTCATTTCCTAACATCGTTATCTCCCCGAAGGGAAAAAATATCATTTTTCAGACATTACTACTTCACCCAAAAGCAATGGGAGTCAAAGGCAACCAGTCTAACTGAAATATGAAAAAATGGGTTTTTACAGCAAAAGATGCATCAGACCCTACATCGTCAGAGGGAAAAAGAGGCAGACTAGACCTAAGCTACGCTTTGGTTTGTGAGCCAAAGGGGGAACCTATGCCCAAGCATAGGACAAGAGCGTAGGTCCCACCTTATGGCAACGTGATCCCTTTACGTGCAGAAGTTGTTTCGGAATTTTCCAATTTTGTTCCCGCTTCGATATTTTAAGTGATCGGTGGTTCTACACCTCTACATACAGGCTTATACACATATTTACATCAGATTTTAGAGACATTATTCACGTATTATGAAATTACAAAAAGGGCAACCATTAGGGTTTCCCTCACTTGTTTATAAATATGAGAGGGTTAGGTTTAGAGTTCTGGTTCTGATTTTCATGCACGTTCATTCATAGAGTTCTGACGTTCAAAGTTCAGACTTTGTTCCATTGAAGAGAACCACCATTGCAGACCTAGAGATCCGTAGAAGAAGGCCATGGAGAACGTTTCTACACCGATAATGCAGACTCTCTTAGCAATGATCAACTAACTCAATTTCTAGGGTCTTCTCGCAAAACCCTAGTCAAGTAATGTAGTTCTAATTTTATATTCAATTGTAGAGAGGGGAAACTGTGACTATAATGTGATGATTGTGTAAGATGAGAGACCGTTTTTATTTGTGATACAAGTTTATATATTTGAATTAATTCTTGTCTTAGAATTTTTGAATATATTTATCTTACACAATCACAATTATTTACTATGGGCTGGAACTCGGATGCTTAATCTATGATTTTTTACATAATAGTGGTTATAAAACTCGAAACCCTAGGTTGACACAGGCTATGCCCTGACAAACTGATATAGACATGCTTTATCTTATTTTCATGCTTTAATTTACTTTTCTACATGTACTTTCTGTTAGTAGTTGGCATGCACTAATCAATTTAGTATTGAGATGGGTTATCGCGATCCGGTTCAGAGTAATCGTTTTTGGGGTCAAACTGCTAGCACTGTGCGACCTGATTCACAGTCAATGGATCGCCCTCATGCAATTGATATATAATTTGAACTATATTATGCGGTTAGTGGTGGTGTGAGGAAATTCTAGTTTTATCTCTCTTTGAATCACAACCATTATTCATTATTGTTTTCTATTTTATTTTCTAGATAATTCACAAAACAAAACTCTTTTCGGAAAAATATAATTAAGTGTTTTTAAACTATTAAAGTGAACAATCCTCGCATTTGTGGGCTCGATATACCCCTACTCAAGCAAAACTGTCTATAATTGATCTTTGTGCTAGTCCCCAGGGACTTGGCATTGTTCAATAACTTTAGTAGTTTATTTTCATTGCGTTATTGTAGATTGTATCTAAAGTTGGAATTTGTGTATTTTTGTGAGGTATTCTGAGAAGCATAGGGGGATTTGGCAGAGTAGTGAAAGTTGCGTCATTGGACCTCTTGTGAGTTTTAGTTTATGTTAATTTTCCATATAATTTTTAGCTTTATTTTTCTTAATAGTTATAAGAGTTTAGAAGTAGTTAATTTTATTTTCTGGAAAAAAAATTCCGATTTTCAGAAACGAGGTGAGATTTTTGAGTGGAAAGGGCCATTGAACAAGACTCACAGCTATGCAATGAACTCAGTCGATTTTTGGCCGAAATATGTCATTTAGGACCTCAAAACTGCGATTTTGTGATTATTAAAAAAAAAAAAGAATAACTTTTTCTGAGCTTAGTGTATGACTGATAGATTGACCCGTTCTAATCGAAGTACAAAATTAGTTGTTTACGACCCTGAGATCGAAAAAACTTTAAGTCATTTATGTTGAGATATTAAAGAGCATCATCGTCGAATAGAAGAATGTGCGATGGGTGACCAAAGAGTGAATCAACGGAGGGCACCAGAGATGTCGCTAAAAGGATACTACGTGCCATAGGTGTATGATTCCTATGCTGATTTCCCAGAAGAAGAAGGCGCGAAACACTTTAAGATTAAGTCAAGCGTTATCAATATGCTTCATAATTTTTCTGGCCTTAGGATAGAGGACCTATACCAGCATATAAATGATTTCTTAGAGGTTGCATCTACAGTGAGGTTTGAGGGTTTGACTAAAAATGATTTGCGAGTGCGTATATTTCCTTGGTCGTTGAGAGACAAAGCTAAAAGATGGTACATCAAATTTGCTAAGGCGATTAAAATTGATTGGGAAGCCCTTCAGAGAGAATTTATCAAAAAACACTATCCCATAGGAAAGACCTTAGAAGCCCAAGATGCAATAAAATTTTTTAGAGAATTCCTTGGTGAGCAGTTTCATTATGCTTGGGAGAGATATAGTGAAATCTTGTACAAGTGTCCCCACTATAGGTTCACTGAACAGGATGTGGCTAAGAATTTTTACATGAGACTTGGAGATAAACATAGGAATTTGATAGATGCGGCAACATAAGGACAATTTATCTTGAAGCCGGTAAAAAAACTCTTAGACTTGTTTGATAGTATTAGTGAGAATGAAATTCAATGTGAATTTGAGCTGAGGTATAGAGAAGGTGAACTAGATAGAAAATCAGAAAAAGCTTTTGAGGTTAATCATGATGAAGGTAAAGATCCAGTGGCATTTGTTAGTCACTAAAATACCCTAGAGGGGGGGTGAATAGGGTTTTAAAAATAATTTCTAACTTCTTTTTATTCTTACTAGAACATGCAACAAGGTTCAATATTAATTTACAAGGTAAAATATGCAATGAATGATTTCACTTAAATTCAACAAGCTATTTACCACAATATAAATTAAGCATGCATGAACATAAAGTAAAGAGATAGAGATAGAGATATTGACACCGTGATTTTTACGAGGTTCGGTAACTCCTACTCCTCGGCTCAAAGAATCCCCTTCCTTGAGACTTTCCCAATCCTCACACTATGGCTCTTCCTTCAATAGGTGGAATAGCAAAACCTTTACAAAAGAGCTAACTAGCTCTTCACACAATCAAGAGAACAATCCTCCCTTGATACAATGGGCTTCACTCACCCAAGATCACAAATTTGTGTATGTAATCAATATATCACTCAAGAAACAAAAACACTCAAAACCCTAAGGTTTTTATGGATGATAGATCAATATAAGCTCAAGTGTTTTTAGGTGATATTTCAAGAACTCAAGATATATATATTCTCACAATATATTTTCAATAAGAGAATAGGCTCAAGGCTTGAGTTTAAATCTTCAAAATGATAAGAGTGAAAAGCGAGATTTTGCTATCAAAAGATTTTTCAGAAGATGCTTGAGAGAAAATTAGAGATGAACAATATTTGGAAAATTTCTCACACAAGAACCTTAGCATTTTTAATCCATATCTCTTTCTTTATATAGTGAACACTAGGGTTTGGAGAGTGTGTCTCACCCTAGACAATATGGAGAGTAGGACCTGAAAATCTGCAAGCAAAATCATTTCTTTTTGGACAAAAATATTGTTTAGAAATACTTTTCCTTAAAATCCTGAAGCACCCAGTCGACTGCCTACCGGCACCCAGTCGACTGCCTCCATGCTTAGATTTAAAATATTTTTCCCAACGGCTAGGGTCAGTCGACTGCCTCAAGAAGGCCAGTCGACTGCCTCATGAGTCAGTCGACTGCCTTGGACAGGCCAGTCGATTGCCTCAGGCAATCAAAAATGTTCGAAACTCTCTGGTCCAGTCAGTCGGCTGGGTCCTTAACTGCCAGTCGACTGGTCACAGTCAGTCTACTGCCTTGGACAGGCCTGTCGACTGCCTCATGCAGTTAGAATGTTTTATAACTCACTGGTTCATCCAGTCGGCTGGGTCCTTAAGGGCCAGTCGACTGGGTCACAGTCAGTCGACTGCCTTGGACAGGCCAGTCGACTGGGTGACTCCAAAAATTGTTTTCAAGGTCCGTTTTTGATCCGTTTGAGTTCGTTTGATTAATTACTTGAGCTTATAAGATCAATCAACGCATAAGATACCTTGTTACAATATTCTCACCCCGACCTATCTACCCCAGGTCTTGAGTTCAGCTTTTGTTCTTTCTTTGATCTTTTTGTCCTTCTTCGAGTTTGCGCTTGAGTTTCCTTATCGCTTGTTGCTTTAGCGATCTTCCCGAAACATTTACCTGTACTTGCTGAAACACTTAGCTCAAAGCCATATTAGTACCAAACACGGTTTTGAATGTTTTGTTAATATCAAAATAAGATTTATTGCTTGAAATGGAATTTCAAAGCCAACAATCTCCCCCTTTTTGATGTTGACAAAACATTTCATGTTTGCTCATAATTGGTAAAGTATCAAGTGATACTCCCCCTCAATGTGTGCATCTTTCATTTTTATTTTCATGCTCCCCCTTAGGAAATAAATTTTGCAATTTGATATTCATTTACGTAATGCATTGAAGAATAATAGAAACAACATTTTTCAATTAATAATTGCAAGATCGGTACATGTTGTTTTACTACTACACATTACAAAATAATAAAGCATAGAAATAAAACTAAAGATAACATAAACAACACACATGGTAACGTCCTATGCTACGTAAAAATGGACCTATGGCAAACATAAACAACCTAAACATTCTCCCCCTTTGACGACATCAAAAAGGCGGAGGGTCACGGCGAAATGCATCCATGGCGGTGGTGATGCGGTCGATCTTGTCCTCAAGGCGCTTCATGTCCGCGGCCGTCTGCTTTTGGGCCTCCTCATTGCGCTTCACGATTTCCAAGATTTGGGTAAGAGTTTCGGGATTACCGCCGAACCCAAAATCCGAAATATCGAAATCGCTACCAAGAGACGGAAATGAGGAAGTCGGAGCATCCGGACGAGGTGCCTCGGGACGAGGAGTGTCGGGACGAGGAACAGAAGGACCGGCTTGGTCCGCAGGAGGGGCAGCCCTAAGAGAGACCAACACTCCATCAGCATTTTTGCCAATGTGCATTTGCTTGAGATGAGTGCGGTCCAGAAAGATTGGATTGTGCTCCGTAGGCTCGTCAGCAAGTGGCACACCGTTCCGACTGAGAAGATAGGATAAATGGATAGGAAAAATAAGTGCGCCTTTCTTCTTGTGGCACTCGAGGATTGCCGATATGAAGAGGAAGACAAGATTAACCTTCCGACCGGTCATGACACAGTAGACAAGGAAGGCTTCCATAATCGACACAAGACTCCGGCTTCCGGACTTGGGCAAAATGGAATACGTGATAATGTTGTGCACAAGTCTAGCCTCGGGAGTAAGCGAGGAAGAAGGAAACTCAGCAATGGCAGTGGTTGATTTATTCACAGAAATAACCCGAACTGCTTCGAGAGGATCAAAATCACTCGAAGAGTACCAAATAGATGGGCAGTAATAGGAGATACCGCCAGGAGGTAGCCGAAAAACAGTATTGAGTACTTCTTCGGTGATCCTAACAGAGACTCCTCCAACATTGGAGCTAAGCAGGGTGGAGATAAGGCGTGGTTGAGAAGGATTCACCAGATTGGTGTAGAATGCTTTGACAGCCCTCGGATAGAGCGGAACATCGAGGAGAGAAAGAAATCCCAACCCATATTTTGAAAAAGATTGAACGTATTAGCGTCAATCTCTTCGCACAAGGGTTGAGTCACAATGCGACTCCGAGCAAATTTTCGATGAAGGAACTGAGTTTCGAAAAGACGAACACTGTCTTCATCACCGAGAAGAGCAGTCAGAGACATCGGACCAGATTCAGATTTGGAATTAGTGTCCTCATGAACAGGAGACGGAGGTGGAGGAGGTGCAGCCGAAGAGCTTCCACCCCTACGGGCGCGTTTCTTGAGGCGCACGACATTAGGAGCCATGAGAGAGATGAGAATCAAGAAGATGGGACGCATTTTGAGAAGAAAAACGAAAAGAAATGGTGAAAACAGAGAGGGAGAAGTGAAACTGAAAAAAATATATATGGATATATATATGGAGATATATAACTGAAAATGAAGAGGGGAGTGGTGATGATGGAGGAGAGGATCGTGGTGTAGTGGGAAAGTGGTTTAAAGATGAGTAAATGGCGTGAAGAAGAGAAGAAATGGGAGAGATCGTGGAGAGAGTGGAGAGAAGACGAAGAGAAAGAAGAAATAAAAACAATGTTCGCGCAGAGGCAGTCGACTGGCCATATGGAGACAGTCGACTGGCTCATGACCCAGTCGACTGGCCAATGTAGGCAGTCGACTGGCTGAAGATAGTTAAAAACACAAAAACTCACTGGTTGATCCAGTCGACTGGCCGTATATGAGGCAGTCGACTGGCCCTCAAAAAAAAATTTGTTTTTTTGAAAAAATTTTAAATTTTGAAAGCCGAGAACGTGGACGAGAATTTGTGAAAATTAACTGATGACTTCAAAATCCATGGCCATTCCTAAGTCCCTACGAATTTTTGAAAATGGTTCATCCGAGAGGGGTTTAGTAAAAATATCCGCCAATTGATTCTTAGTGTCAATAAAAACCAATTCAATGTCGCATTTAGCTACGTGATCCCGTAAAAAATGATGCCTAATCTCTATGTGCTTTGTGCGAGAGTGTTGAATAGGATTCTTTGAGATACAAATAGCACTAGTGTTATCACATTTAATAGGTACGCGATTGAAAACAAGCCCAAAATCATGTAATAGTTGCTTAATATAAAGAGTTTGAGCACAACTACTACCGGCCGCAACATATTCGGCTTCAGCCGTAGATAAGGCAACCGAATTTTGCTTTTTACTTGACCATGAAACTAACGAGTGACCTAGAAAATGACATGTACCGCTTGTGCTTTTCCGATCAACTTTACAACCCGCAAAATGGGCATCCGAATAACTTGTGAGATCAAGTGTAGTACCACTTGGATACCAAAGTCCTAAGTTAATCGTCCCGTTAAGATAGCGAAAAATACGTTTTACGGCTAGCAAGTGAGATTCTTTGGGACAAGATTGAAAGCGAGCACATAAGCATACACTAAACATGATATCCGGTCTACTAGCAGTTAAATAAAGTAAACTTCCTATTATGCCTCTATATTTAGTAATATCAACACATTTCCCATTTTCATCTTTATCGAGTTTAATAGAGGTACTCATGGGAGTAATGGCATGTTTGGCTTCCTCCATACCAAATCGCTTTAGCAAATCTTTAGTATACTTAGATTGGCTAACAAATAAGCCATCCAAGCTTTGCTTGATTTGCAACCCTAAGAAGAAGTTCAACTCACCCATAATACTCATTTCAAATTCGTTTTGCATGTTAGATGCGAAATCCTTGCAAAGGGAAGTGTTTGTTGATCCGAATATAATGTCGTCAACATATATTTGGATAATCAACAAATCATTCTTGACAGTTTTTGTAAATAGAGTGGTGTCAACTTTGCCTTTAGAAAAACCTTTTTGAAGTAGAAAGTCACTAAGCCGTTCATACCAAGCTCTAGGAGCTTGCTTTAACCCGTACAAAGCTTTAGATAATTTGTAAACATGATTTGGAAAACGTTCATTTTCAAAGCCGGGTGGTTGTTTCACATACACTTCTTCATCTATTGTTCCATTTAGAAAAGCACTTTTGACATCCATTTGATAGAGAATGAAATTTCTAGATGATGCAAATGCAAGAAGCATTCTAATTGCTTCTAATCTAGCTACGGGTGCAAAGGTTTCATCATAGTCAATGCCTTCCTCTTGATTGTAACCTTGAGCTACCAATCTTGCTTTATTTCGAATAATCACTCCATTTTCATCCTTCTTATTTCGAAAAACCCATTTAGTGCCTATTATAGTTTGATGTGTGGGTTGAGGGACTAAATGCCAAACTTGATTGCGTTCAAATTGATTTAGTTCCTCTTGCATAGCCATGATCCAAGAATCATCACATTGAGCTTCGTGGAAGTTCTTGGGTTCAATATTGGACACAAAAGCCATGTGATTGCATAAGTCTCTAAGTTGAGATCTTGTGCTAACACCTTGTGAAGGGTTTCCTATGACTTGGTCAAGAGGATGGTTGTGCACAATCCTCCAAGATTTAGGAATGGAGCAAGTCAAGTCATCATTTGATTGATCTCCAACTTTACTCTTATCCATTTGCCTACTTGACGAGTTGGAGATATTGAGATTATTGAAATTATCCTCAATTCCTACAACTTCATCATCATCTAGGTCAACTCTAGGTGAGGGCAGAGGTGGTGATTCATCAAAAACAACATGGATAGAATCTACCATGGTTAAAGTCCTTATGTTAAAGACTTTAAAGGCTCTACTTGTTGAGGAATAACCTAAGAAAATTGCTTCATCCGATTTGGAGTCAAATTTTCCCAAGTTATCTTTATCATTTAAAACAAAACATTTACAACCAAATACCTTGAAATAGCCAATATTGGGTTTCCGACCATTCCACAACTCATACGGAGTTTTACCCAATTTCATTCGAATGATAACTCTATTTATGACATGACAAGCGGTATTTACCGCTTCCGCCTAAAGACTTCGGGGAAGGTTGTGTTCATTTAACATAGTTCTAGCCATTTCTTGTAAGGATATATTTTTCCTTTCAACTACCCTATTTTGTTGAGGAGATCTTGGAGCCGAGAGATCATGAGATACACCAAATTCATCACATAATTTCTCTAGATCTTGATTGTCAAACTCTCTACCCCTATCACTTCTAATTTTCTTGATTTTCAAATCTTTTTCATTTTGAATGACTATAAAATTTATCGAGAATGGAGTGAGTTTTATTTTTATGAGCAAGAAAGTAAACCCAAGTAAATCTAAAGTAATCATCTACTATAACAAGTACATAGAGTTTTCCGGCCAAGCTAGCCGTTCTTTCCGGACCAAAGAGATCCATATGAAGTAACTCTAAGGGTCGAGAAGTGGTGATATCTTTCTTTCTCTTAAAAGAAGATTTCACTTGCTTACCTATTTGACATGCACTACATATTTTATCTTTTGAAAAATTAGTCTTCGGGAGGCCTTTGAGTAATTCATTTTTGGACAAACGTTGGATGAGGTCCATACTAGCATGTCCTAAGCGTCTATGCCATAAGCAACTATTTTCACTCGATGTGACAAAGCACTTAACATCTTGTTCATTTAATTCACATAGCAACATAGTATATAAATTTCCGTTTCTCTTTGCATTGAACAATTGCTTTCCGTCTTTCTAAACTATGCATGCATTTGACCTAAAGATAACATCATAACCTTTGTCACAAAGTTGGCTAATACTAAACAAGTTATGCTTTAAACCATCAACTAAAAGTACGTTATCTATAGCTAGAGAGGAAGATATACCAATAGATCCGATTCCAACAATTTTGCCTTGTGAGTTATCTCCAAAAGTAACGTTTCCTCCTTCATAAGATTTTAAGGACATGAATTTCGATTTGTCCCCTGTCATGTGCCTTGAACATCCGCTATCAAGAAACCATCTTTATTTTGAGGCGGTCTTCAAGCACACCTACAAAACAACGTTACGTGACTTTTATTGGTACCCAATCTATTTTGGGTCCATTTTGGTTAGAAAGAGATGCAATAGTTCCTTTCGGAACCCAAATTGATTTAGTTACCAAGTTTTCTTTAGCACGTAGAGATGCAATAGTTCCTTTTGGAACCCAAAACATTTTTGAAACAATTTTCTTCTTCTTTCTTAGAAAACATGCATTTGCTTTGTGACCTCTTTTCTTGCAATAGTAGCATGAAACATGATTGTGATCAATAGAAGTTGAGCATGAAGATTGTTTTGAAAAAGTATGCTTTAATGATTTTCTTTTCTTCAATAAAAGTGCATCTTTGTTGAATGCATCATATCCTAAGCCGCATTTGTCAAAAGAGTTTCTTTGTCTTCCTAGCATGATGCTCAAGTTTTCTTTTCCTTTTGTGAATTTTGCTAAGATGTTTATTTGATCATCAATGGTCTTCTTCAACAAAATATTTTCTCTTCTATCTTCATACTTTTGTCATTAGTTGCATTTACGTCAACTATGGTGTGGCAAGTGGAATTACATGAAGATTTAGATTTCTTGAGCAAACTATGTTTTTTTGCTAGTTTTTCAAACTCACCATACAAATTTTCAAATGCATCTTGTAATTCATTATGAGAAAATAATAGCTCATCATATGATAAAATGGAATTATCTAATGCATGTAAATTTAAATGTACCTCATCTTCATTTGCCATGAGGCAAAGATTTGCACTTTCCTCACCATTCTCTTCCTCATCCGAATCACAAGAGTCATAATCATCCCATGTTGCATTCATGGCCATTTTGTTTGGCCTTTTATCGTTCTCCTTTTTGGGCTTGAAACACTCATTTCTGTAGTGCCCCGGTTTACCACAATTGAAACAAGTAATAGACTCTTTCTTGCTTGTCTCTCCTCTTGGTTCATTGTTCTTTAAGAACCTCCGACCTTTAGCCTTCTTTCGTTGAAGAAATCTCTTGAATTGTTGAGTGATCAAGGCGATGTCTTCATCAACCTCTTCTTCGATTCTCTCATTTGCTTCACTTTTAGTTGAAGCTTGCAAGGCTATACCTTTTCTTGGCTTGGCGTCTTCTTCACGAGTTTTCAAGGTAATTTCTCATGTAAGGAGTGACCCGAAAATCTCATCAAGACTCATAGTGCTAAGATCATGTGCTTCTTTAATAGCCGTCACCTTCGCATCCCATTTGACCGGAAGGCTTCTAAGGACTTTGCGTGCCGCATCGGATCTAGGAACAATTCTACCAAGATGCTTTAGTCCATTCAAAATGTTAGTAAAACGAGACATCATAGAATTGATATTTTCATCTTCCTTCATGGCAAATAATTCATATTCATGCATAAGTATATCAATTTTAGATTCTCTAACTTGAGTAGTTCCTTCATAAGTAACTTCAAGTTTATCCCACATTTCTTTGGCCGTGGAGCAAGTAGAGACTCGATTAAATTCATTTGGACTTAAGGCACAATTTAGATTAACCTTAGCTTTGGCATTAAATGAAATAAGTCTACGCTCATCATTATCCCATTCGTTGGGCAATTTGGGAATGGTTTTTCCATCAACTACTTTGGTAATAGTAAAAGGTCCATCAATAATAACTAGCCAAATTTGATAATCAATAGCTTGAAGAAAATCTATCATTCTAGTCTTCCAATAACTATAGTTTGAACCATCAAACCATGGGGGCCTATTGTTTGATTGTCCTTCTACATGAGTGACTATGTTTGAGGCCATGATCGTTCTCTAAGACGGTTAAGTCAAAAAACAAGTAGAGATTAGACTTTGATACCAATTGTTAGTCACTAAAATACCCTAGAGGGGGGGTGAATAGGGTTTTAAAAATAATTTCTAACTTCTTTTTATTCTTACTAGAACATGCAACAAGGTTCAATATTAATTTACAAGGTAAAATATGCAATGAATGATTTCACTTAAATTCAACAAGCTATTTACCACAATATAAATTAAGCATGCATGAACATAAAGTAAAGAGATAGAGATAGAGATATTGACACCGTGATTTTTACGAGGTTCGGTAACTCCTACTCCTCGGCTCAAAGAATCCCCTTCCTTGAGACTTTCCCAATCCTCACACTATGGCTCTTCCTTCAATAGGTGGAATAGCAAAACCTTTACAAAAGAGCTAACTAGCTCTTCGCACAATCAAGAGAACAATCCTCCCTTGATACAATGGGCTTCACTCACCCAAGATCACAAATTTGTGTATGTAATCAATATATCACTCAAGAAACAAAAACACTCAAAACCCTAAGGTTTTTATGGATGATAGATCAATATAAGCTCAAGTGTTTTTAGGTGATATTTCAAGAACTCAAGATATATATATTCTCACAATATATTTTCAATAAGAGAATAGGCTCAAGGCTTGAGTTTAAATCTTCAAAATGATAAGAGTGAAAAGCGAGATTTTGCTATCAAAGATTTTTCAGAAGATGCTTGAGAGAAATTTAGAGATGAACAATATTTGGAAAATTTCTCACACAAGAACCTTAGAATTTTTAATCCATATCTCTTTCTTTATATAGTGGACACTAGGGTTTGGAGAGTGTGTCTCACCCTAGACAATATGGAGAGTAGGACCTGAAAATCTGCAAGCAAAATCATTTCTTTTTGGGCAAAAATATTGTTTAGAAATACTTTTCCTTAAAATCCTGAAGCACCCAGTCGACTGCCTACCGGCACCCAGTCGACTGCCTCCATTCTTAGATTTAAAATATTTTTCCCAACGGCTAGGGTCAGTCGACTGCCTTGGACAGGCCATTCGACTGCCTCAGGCAATCAAAATGGTTCGAAACTCTCTGGTCCAGTCAGTCGGCTGGGTCCTTAACTGCCAGTCGACTGGTCACAGTCAGTCTACTGCCTTGGACAGGCCTGTCGACTGCCTCATGCAGTTAGAATGTTTAATAACTCACTGGTTCATCCAGTCGGCTGTGTCCTTAAGGGCCAGTCGACTGGGTCACAGTCAGTCGACTGCCTTGGACAGGCCAGTCGACAGGGTGACTCCAAAAATTGTTTTCAAGGTCCGTTTTTGATCCGTTTGAGTTCGTTTGATTAATTACTTGAGCTTATAAGATCAATCAACGCATAAGATACCTTGTTACAATATTCTCACCCCGACCTATCTACCCCAGGTCTTGAGTCCAGCTTTTGTTCTTTCTTTGATCTTTTTGTCCTTCTTCGAGTTTGCGCTTGAGTTTCCTTATCGCTTGTTGCTTTAGAGATCTTCTCGAGACATTTACCTGTACTTGCTGAAACACTTAGCTCAAAGCCATATTAGTACCAAACATGGTTTTGAATGTTTTGTTAATATCAAAATAAGATTTATTGCTTGAAATGAAATTTCAAAGCCAACAACATTAATAGAGGAAAAATTAGAGAGATTTGAAAAACTTCTTATCCAAAGGAATCATTCCCCTAGAAGAGAAGTGTTAAAGGTAGAAGTCAATTATTCTCACAATGAGTGTCAAAATGGTGAATTAATTGCTACCCATGCTAATGTAGCATGGAACTACCCAAACAATGCTCATTTCACTAATTCATACACTTCAAATGTCCAAAATTATCCCTCTCTGGAACAACAATCATATAATCAACAACCAAGGGTCCAACAAAGTCAACAATCATACCAATCTACACCAATAATCATGGCTCGAAATTATCAGTCAAATTACCAACCCAGATAGCCATTCAATAATTCTCAGGCTCTCCAGCCGTTCAATAACAATCAAGTTGTCCAGCCATAAAACTACCAGACCCATCCTCGAGGAAACCAAACCCAAGAATTCAACCCAAATCAAGCTTACCCTCCATATCCTCAAAACCATCTCCAACATCAAAATTAAACTCAAAATTCACCACAAAGACCACCTGGCTTTGAAGAGGAGGTGATGAGTGCTCTGAGGGAGGTTAAAAATCAATTTGATAATCATTCTCAATTCATTACTCAAATGGGAGCCCAAATGGTACAACTAGCGAATGCTATGGATGGGATAAAAAGAATGTTCCCTATTCAGCCAATGGATATCCAAAAGCAGCAACAAACACTGGAGCATGGATCCTTTGTTGAGATGAGTCATGAGATAGTTCAAGCTGTTACAGTTTTGAGTAGTGGAAGAAAAGTGGATAGTAAAGCTAATGAATAGTTTGAGGAGAGAACGAACAAGCGAAATGTGAATGTAGAGATTTAAAGAGATCTACCTCAAGAGGAGAAGGAGTTGGATAAGGCAGAATATGAGGAAGTAAAACCTTACCCTCAACGTCTCCGAGAGTCAATTTCGTATAAAGAGCACAAGGTAAGGGACATGTTGGATCCATGTCAGCAAGTCGAGATCAATAAACCTCTTTTAGACACTGTTGACCAAATTCCACCCTAGGCCAAATTTTTGAAGGATCTCTGTACTCAAAAGCATAAAAACAGAACTAAGGGCCCGAAAAAGATTTTGTTGACTGAACAAGTGAGTTCAATCTTACTGAGTGATACTCCACCTAAGAGGAAAGATCCCGGTGCCCCCATTATTTCTTGTGTTATTGGTGACTAGAAGATTGGTAAGGCTCTACTTGATTTGGGTGCGAGTGTTAATTTATTACCTTATTCGGTCTATCAGCAGCTAGGGTTGGGAGATCTCAATACTACCTCGGTGGTGCTGCAATTGGCAGAAAGATCAACTAAACAACCGAGAGGGATTTTGGAGGATGTCATAGTGCAATTGGGTAAGTTCTACTATCATGTAGACTTTGTAGTATTAGACATGGAACTTGACTATAGATCGAGGAGACATATCCCTGTTATCTTAGGAAGACCATTTTTGGCTACGGTGAATGCATGCATTAATTGAAAAACAGGGGTTATGGACATATCTTTTGGGAATTTAAACATGAGGATGAATGTCTTTGATACAAACCATCAACTACTTGAACCAGTTGAGTGTTTTCACATAGAGGGGATAGTTGAAGAAGTTGTACCTCAGAGTAGTGTAAGAGATGATTTGGAGATTGTGATGAAAAGGTCGGAGGTGAATTTTGAAAATGGAGAGGACCAACAACGATCTAGTAGGAAAGATATTGTTGCGTTGGAAGCTGTGTTGTATTCACCGTCAGAGAGAGCACCAAGAGAGTCGCTTGAACGTCAACTTATTTCTCCACAGAAATTGGTGCCTGAAAGTAAGCTTCCTGAGATGGTGTTGCGTGGGGATGATGATGAATTAAAAGATAAAACAGGAGTGACGAATGCCAGAGCTGATCATTTGCCACAAATGATCATAGAGCCTATCAAGGATGACACCCCTCTTAAGGATTCATTTCCAAAGGAGCGAGTGTTGAGCGTAAACATAATAGATAGGTTGTATTCCTGGGAAGATCCACGATTAGGGACTAAGTGTGAGGGGATACAAAATTGTGCATATGAGGATGTTCGAGTGTTGTCTAAAGTATTGGAAGAGGATTTAATGGACACATTGACCATACAGGGGCTAAAGTTAGAACAAGATAAATGAGGTACTTTATATGGTGATAACTGTTCTGTATTCGATGTCATAAATAATACTAATTATCCATGGGTAAGAGCTCTTAGAGAGTCACCTCCTACATTTTGTCCTTTGATCAAGGGAAGTATGGTAGAGAGGAAAGGTTATGTATAGTCTTTTTTGGAACGTCGTGCCAAAGACGTTAAACATTGGTCCTAGGTTGTCTAGTCTCGGTTTGTATAAGAGTAGGTAAGTTAATTTCTGCAATTTCAATTCTTAAAGATTATAGGCCGTTAAGGCCAAATCACTTTTTATTTCATTTTTTTTTAAAAAGCAATGAAATCTAAAAAGAAAATTTTCAAAAATTCCTTGAAAAATTATGTGTCAATTTCTGGTAATTTTTGAAATTTATTTTCCCTTGTTATGATATTTGGGTATGTGTTTGTTACATATATATAGGTGATCCGAATCAAGTTTGGGGGAGGAGGTTGAGCATTTCAAAGAATCCAGAATTGTGCTTCAAGGGTAACTGTATCTTGTCTTATTCTTTATTTTTGACCATGAGGACATGGACTCATTTAAGTTTGGGGTGAGGGTATAGTTGTAAGTTAGGAAATGTTTTTGAAAAATCTGAAAAATTGACAATTTTGAAAAATTTCTTCGTTTCAACGCATGAGTGTTCTGCATGATGAGTTGATTGAGTTTATGTTTATAATACATAAGTAGTATGTGATGTGATGTTCCCGCTCAAGAAAGACGACTTTGACCTATAAGCACAAATATACATTCACTATGAGAAATAGGTTGATTTTTGACTATGTAGTTGAAAAATAATTTTGCCGCAATAAATAGGGAGAAGGGGAGATGTTTTTGTTGAAATGGACAAAATTGAAATTTATTTTAGAGAAAATAAAATGTAAAAATTATTTCTTTGATCTAAGTAACCAGGCCTTGGTATCACCAATATCCCTGTTCGCGTTTAAAGGGGAGAAGACTGATGAGCATAAATCCCATGGAAGAAGCTCGGGCCTAGTTGGTCGGGACTAAAAATCCTCGCTGGAAAGTCCGGAGACTTAGAAAGACAAAAAGGGATGAAAATTTGAAAGATGGAAATAGTATGTTTTTACTAAAAATGACAAAGTTTGATCAATGAAGTAGGAGAAAAGAAACTGAAATATTGTAGTTGAATGTTCACAAAATCACGGAAGGTTGTCTGGATTTTAAGTGGAAAGTAGCAAAATCATTCAGTTAAGTGGGGACCATTCATGACACGAAGGTTGAGATAGTTATTGTTCGGTATTGAGTGGGAGTATTTGCATTCATATTATCTTGTGTGTTGTATCATAGCTTATTTGACTTGTGTGTGTGAACTCATGAATGCGTAATTACAAAAGAATTGAGATGTTTGTAGGTACCATCATTGGAAACCTTCACGAGACTTCATTCGTCCACTAGGGGTAACCTAGGGGTTTAAAAGGCTTGTTACTCGTGCTAAGTGTAATACTTGACCCTCACGAAAGCAAGGGATTAGGTTAGAGTAGATAGGTTAGATAGAATAAGAATCATCACATATAGTTTTTCTGATTTTATTGCTAAGAGACTAGCAATATGTAAGTTTGAGGGTGTTTTAGGTGCTCAATATTGGTCATTTTTTGCCCCTATCTTGCGTTTGTTAAGTCTTTACATTCCTTTACAAGGTATTTTTATCCCGTTTGTGTGTGTAAGTATGTTTCAGGAGCTTAATGAAGAAACATAACTAATCTCGGTGAATTAACTGAGTTCGTGTTCGTTTATATCTCAAGAAAGTAATCAAGAGGTGTACCAGAGCAAATAAGAGCTACCAAAGGGCAAAATGGTCATTTCCTAATATAGTTATCTCACCAGACATTATTACTTCACCCAAAAGCATCGGGATTCAAAGGCGACCATTCTAGATTAAATATGAAAAATGGGTTTTTACAGCAAAATATGCATCATACCCTGCGTCGTTAGAGGGAAAAAGAGGCACACTGGACCTGAGCTACACTTTGGTTTGTGAGCCAAAGAGGGACCCTATGCCCTTGAACTACGCCCAAGCATAGATCAGGAGCGTATATCCCACCTTGTCGCCACGTGATCCTTTTACGTGTAGAAGTTGTTTCGGAATTTTTCAGTTTTGTCGGTGGTTCCAGATCTCTATATACAGGCTTATACACATATTTATAGCAAATTTGAGAGACATTATTCATGTATTATGAAATTACAAAAAGGGAAACCATTAGGGTTTCCCTCACTTGTCTATAAATATGACAGGGTTAGGTTTAGAGTTCTGGTTCTAGTTCTGGTTCTGATTTTCATGCACGTTCATTCGTGGAGTTCTCTTGTTCAAAGTTCAGACTTGCTTCCATTATAGAGAACCACCATTGCACTCCTAAAGATCCGGAGAAGAAGGCCATGCGGAGCGTTTTTACACGGACAATGCAGATTCTCTCTGCAATGATCAACTAACTCAATATCTAGGCTTTTCTTGCAAAACCCTAGCCAAGTAATGTAGTTCTAATTTTATATTGAATTGTAGATAGGGGAAACTGTGACTATACTATGATGATTGTGTAAGATGAGAGACCGTTTTTATTCATGATACGAGTTTATATATTTGAATTGATTCTTGTCTTAGAATTTACGAATATATTTATCTTACACAATGACAATTATTTATTATGGGTTGGAACTCGAATTCTTAATCTTTTTGATTTTCTACACAATGATGGTCATAAAACTCGAAACCCTAGGTTGACACAGGCCATGCCCTGACAAACTGATATAGACTTGCTTTAGTTTATTTTCATGCTTTAATTTATTTTTCTGCATTTATTTTATGTTAGTAGTTGACATGCACTAATTAATTTAGTCTTTAGATGAGTTGTCACGATCCGGTTGAGAGTAATCCCTTTTGGGGTCAAACTGCTAGCGCGGTGCGACCTGATTCACAGTCAATGGATCGCCCTCATGCAATTGATATATAATATGAACTATATTATGCGGTTAGTGGTGGTGTGAGTAAACCCTAGTTTTATCTCTCTCTGAATCACAACCATTATTCCTTATTGTTTTCTGTTTTATTTTCATTAGTATTAGATAATTCACAAAACCAAACTCTTTTCGGAAAAATATAATTAAGTGTTTTTAGACTATTGAAGTGAACAATCCTCATCTCTGTGGGATCGATATTCCCTTACCCAAGTAAAACTATCTATAATTTATTTGTGCACTTGGAGAAGGATAAAACTAAAACTGTCGTTAAGGTGTCATTTTTAACCACATATTTTGCACACACTTGACGCCCACCACAAGGTCGTTATTTACTCGGATCATGTCACTCTGAGGCATTTGATGATGAAGAAAGACTTTAACCCGCAACTGATTCGGTGGATTTTGTTGCTATAAGAATTCGATATGGAAATCAATGATAAAAAGGGTTCAGAGAATCTTAATGCGGATCATTTGTCAAGGATCATTGTCGAATCCATAAAGGAAATTACTCCTCTTAATGATTATTTCCCGGATTAACATTTATTCAATGTGGCTGTTGTGGAACAAATACCGTGGTATGCTGACATTGTCAATTATAAAGCCACAGGTCGAATCCCAAAAGGATGGTCTAAGAATGAGAAAGACCGATTCTTCAACGAAGTCAGATCTAGAGGAAGATTTAGAAAAGTTGAAACAGACTGTAGACTGCCGGATATGGTTGAAAAGTGTCATGTCAAGTGATAAAGAAGATGAGGAAGATTAGGGTCAAGATTTAGGGTTAGGATTTTTGTTTATGTTTTATTTTGTTTCTAGGGACGGTAGACCCTTAAGGCCACATCTTTATCTTTGTTTTATTTTTATTATTTTCTTTTATTGTTATTTTTCTTTTTAGGATTGTAGGCCCTAAGGCCAAATCATTTATTATTATTATTATTATTCTAAAAAAAAAAAGAATCATTGATTCCTTGAAAATTTTGTGTGAATTTCTTGATATTTTTGAAATTTATTTTCCCTTGCTATGATTGGGTATTTGTGCTTTGTTTAGTATATCTACAGGTAATCCAATTTATGTTTGGGGGAGGGGATTCATACTTTGCTTTTGAATCCATAATTGAGTTTCAAGGCTAACTGTATATGTTCTCCTATATTATTTTTGACCATGAGGACATGGTCTGATTTATGTTTAGGGGTGAGGGTATAGTATTACAAGGAATGAAATTTTTTTTTGAATTTTTAAAATTTTGGGGTTTAGGTTTTAGGGTTCTCATTCATGAGCGTAATGTGATATTCTCATTCATGAGCGTAATGATTAGATCGAGTTAGTAAAGTGATGTGGTTTTATATGGGTGAGTGAATAAGTGAAATTGAAATTAAGAAAGACGACTTTGACCTATAAGCATAAGCACGCATTCATTATGAGAAATAGGTTGATTTTTGACTATGCAGTTGAAAAATAATTTTGCCACGATAAAAGGGGAGATGGTGAGTTGTTTTGGTTGAAATAGAGAAAGTTGAAAATTTAATGTGAAACATAAAATGCAAAAAGCAGTTCTTCGATCTAAGTAACCGGATCTTGGTATCACCAATATCACTGTTCGCATTTAAAGGGGAAAAAACTGATGACCATGAATCCCATCAAAGAAGCTCGGGCCCAGTTGGTCGGGACTAAAAATCCCCGCTGGAAAGTCTGGAGACTAAGAAAGACAAAAAGGGATAAAAAGTGGAAAGATGGAAATATATGTTTTTTATTAAAAATGGCAAAGTTTGATCAATGAAGTAGGAGAAGAGAAACTGAAATATCATAGTCGAGTGTTCACAAAATCACGAAAGGTTGTCTGGATTTAGAGTAGAAAGTAGCGGAATCATTCACTGTAGTGGGAACCATTCATAACACGAAGCTTGATATAATTGTTGTTTGGTAGTGAGTGGGAGTATTTGCATCCATGTAGTCTTTTGCATTATATCATGACTTAATTAAACTTGTGTGTGGACTCATGACTGCGTGATTAATAGAGAACTGACATGTTTGTAGGTACCATCACTGGAAACCTTCATTAGACTTCACTCGTCCACTAGGGGTAACCTAGGGGTTTAAAAGGCTTGTTACACGTGCTAAATGTAATCGTTGACCCTCACGAAAGTAAGGGATTTGGCTAGATTATGTTAGATTAGTTAGAATAATTAGGTTAAGAAGATCATCATAAGAAAAGTTCCTGAGTTTATTGCTAAGGGACTAGCAATATGTAAGTTTGGGGGTGTAATAGGTATCAAATATTAGTCATTTTGACCCCTTCACTCACTATTGTTACGTTCCTTCATTCCATTATTTGGCATTTTTATTGCGTTTGCGTATTAAGACATGTTTCATGAGCTTAATGAAGAAATGGAGCTAACTTCAGTGAATTAACTAAAGAGTAAGTTCTTTGTATCCAAGAGGAGAGTCAAAGAGGTAGTCCGAGACAAAAATGGCTCCCGAAGGGCAAAAATAGCATTTCCAGAAGCAGTCATCTTCAGTAAAAAGTATCGTGGGTTCAAGATGGCCGTTTTGGTGCATTTACAGAGAAAAGTGATTTTCCACAAAATACCTACTCTTCCAGTTTCAAAAACTGGCTGAAAAACACATTTCTACGCTTATAGGTATGCTTGGGACCTATGGTTGAAGTGTAGGCCTGGTACGATTGAAGCGTAGGTGGATTTTTCCTGTTTCACCCCCTGCTTAATTGGAAGACGTGCATGCGACTGAAGAACTTTGTAATACATATGCACTTATATATATGAGATGTTAGGGTTTGCATGAATTTTAGTGTGAAAAGACTGAAAATGACCTACCTATGCCATTGCCTATATATATAAGACCATATAACAAAGGTAAAAGATTATGCGGAGTTGGAGATTCAGAACATTAGTTTTGGTGAGATGTTCATTCGAAGAGGTTTATTGATTCAGACTTGCAGCTGTTGAGAGCCATATTCAAACCTAGAGATCTGGAGAAGAAGACTATGGAACGTTTCTACATCAGCGATGCAGTCACCATCTTCCATAGCCAACTAACTCTGTATCTAGGGTTTTCTAGCAAAACCCTAGCCAAGTAATGTAGTTCTTTCATTATTTTCAATTGTAATGAGAGGAAACTATGACCATACTGTGATGATTGTAGTAGTTAAGAGACCATACTGATTTGCAATATAAATTTCTTTATTTGTTCTAAATTCTTGTCTTAGATGGAATGAATATATTATTTTACACAACTATGATTATTCAATATGAGCAGAAAATCGGATGTTTAATTATGGTTTTCTACACAATGTTGGTAATGAAACTTGAAACTCTAGGCTGACACAAGTCGTGCCTTGGCAATTTAATATAGACATGTTTTATTTTATTTTCATACAGTAGGAGTATATTAGAGTAATATATTTGGCATGTACTAGTTAGGTCAGTCATGATACGGGTTGTCGCAATCCGGTAGATGGTACTCCTTTTTGGGGTCGTATTTAGCTATTTGCGGTACGACTTGATTCACAGTTATGGATCGCCCTCTTACGATGATACATTGATGAACTATATTATACGGTTAGTGGTGGAGTGATGAAAATCTTAGTTTTGTCTCTCATATGAATCATAGTCAATTTACTTTACTTTTTAGTTAATTTAGTTAAGATTAGATAATTTGGTGTTTGACCACCCAAAACAAACAATTTTCAGAAATATAATTCAATATTTTTGAACTATTAAAGTGAACAATCATAGTCTAGGCAGTATCAATATCCCTTACTCAAGCCATTTGCTATTATACAATTGATACATGCGCTTCCGTAGAGTAAAACCTAGAATCGTTAAGGTGTTATTTTTAACCACATATTTTTATACACTTGATGCCCCATCATGTGGCTTTATCAATATCGCTTGCAAATGCCAAGTAAGTTGTTAGGTCTTGGACTTAGCACTAAACCATGTCCCTAAGGTATCCACAACCTCTATTGGAGGAAGGGGTCAAGCCTCTGAATTCTGAGGGTCAGCAGCAGACTCCCCAGCAAAGAACTTTAAGAAGAGCTCCTCAGCCTGACTAGGGTCAGGAACCTTATAGGGAGGTTGAATGCCTAGATGGGCATCCATTGCGTTAGGGTCCTTCATCTTTTTCTGCTCAGGCTCCTTCAAGGCATTGACGAAGCCATTCTGCCATAACTCACCCGCAACACTATTGTTGAGGAATTCGTATCTTCAGTGCATGTCCAGACCCCTTTTTCACAACTCCAGCTCGGAGTGGGAAAGGGTTAGGTGATACTTTAGATCATCAATCTTAGCATTAGCCTTCACCCTGCTCTCTTTTAGGCCAACATTCTCCTCTGCTAGAGCTACTTTCTCCTTAGCCAGCAGAGTTTCCCTCATATCCGCCATAGCCAGATCCGATTTAAGGCGGACCACCTCATCCGCCTGATGAGCCGCCTCTTTTGTGTGGGACTCACTATTGAGGCATAAATCCCCAACACAGTAAAAGGCCTGCAAAAGAGTAAGGGTAAAAATGATTAGAAGGCATAATGGTAGAAGAATAAAAGAGAAGTAAAACAAGGGAGATAAAAAGGAGTAGCACTTACCCTCATCATCATGCCCATGACCTTGTTAGGAATGTCATGGCTGTCCATAGATTTAAAATTGTCCAGATCCTTTTTGAACCAGAGGGCCTTGGCCATAGTAGCCATAACCCCTATTGAATTGGGGTCCTCATCCCTAGGGGCCATCTCCCTTCAGGAGCGTTTTCATCCTCAGAAGCCTTCCCCTTCAGCTTTTGCCACTTTGAAGACCTCTCTATTGTGGAAGAGTGAGGATGGGAGGTAGAGGCTGGGGAAGGGTGGGGGTGACATCCCCTGCTGCAGCTGACCTAGTTGCTGCAGCAGAACCAGATAATGCAGTAGTTAAGGGGGCTACAGTTGTGGCTCAGGAAGAAGTCCCCTGAGTGCTTGGATCAGTAATGATTTCCACATCATCATCCATATGTTTGAGGTGGGTAAGGCAAAACATGGCTGTTGTGGCTCCTAGCTCAAATATGCCCTGCAAATTGCCAGGAGTCAGAAGATCGGAACACTGTTGGTGCTCAGACTAAAGCTTCATCCTCATCATTTTGACCTTTTTACTAACTCTACCAGAGTATAAATCTTTGATGGGGACACCAAAAGACTCATATATATACTTAGCCATATGTAGATCGCAATCACGACACAGGCAGGTAATTGTGTGCTCATGGAGAAGTGTGTAATGCTTGAATTTACCAGGGCCAAAGACACTGGTAATGGCGAATGAAGAAGAGTGGGGATAAAACCAGGGACCTTTAATCAACAACATTCTCTCCTTTCATCCTTTCTCAAATTGATTACCCCAATAAATACCTCAGCCTTTGAAAGGGTACAACATGAACCTCCCTATAATGTGAGAAATCTCCAGAACTTGGTAGCACATGAGGAGTTCATCAAAACCAAGGTTCAGACCCATATCACGATCTTCCAGGATAATCATGGACACAATCCTAAAGAAGTTAGGGTTAACTTATAGAGGGGCTAACCCCAAGATAAAAAAGATGAAATGGAAGAGAGGTTACAAAGGAAACCTAACCAATTTGACCTAGTTATAAGAAAGAAGGAGATCGTGGGGGCAAATGTCCTCCCCTTGGGTAAAATCTAGCTTAGGGTCATAGGCCAAAATGTCCACCCCTTTAGTGGTCTCACTAGTTTTTTGAGGGACTGGACATTGGGGATTTTTCTTTGACCAATGGAGAGTTTATCAGGGTTATAAGATGGGGGTTCCTCAATATCATCTACACTTGTATCTTCCTGTGGAAGAATGGGAACCTCCTCAGTGTGGCTCTCAATGGATTCCCCATGAGAAAGGGAAACCAATTCCTCACTGGCAGAATTGGTGAGAGATTCAGATGTGATTATAAAGAAGAAGAAGTTTCAAAATACTAACTGAAATAAAGAGAAATCACCGGAGAAACTGGAAATCAGCAAAGCTAGCAGAAAACTCAAAGTGGGGCTAAAAGAAAACTTGGCACTCAATAGCACAAAATGGTAAAGCTTTTGGATATGGAGAGATTTCTATAAGAAAATAGGTTCTAAGTGTTAGGTGAAAAGGGTAGTTATAAGAGATGAAGAGGTGCGTCCAAAGGCAACATTAAATGAGGCTGAAGCGTTGTGTCTTTTCTAGACAGACCGATGCGTCAATTCAGGGAATCAAGCCGTCAAATGCAGTTTGAAATACACACGTAATCCAAGTAATGATTGGCTAGTGTCAGCCCACATGCACACATGCATACATGTATTTAAATGCATATACAAATATGCATGCACCGGTTGAAGCCAAAGAGATACCGAGTCCATTATTTGGGTTAGGCCCATGGGACAATTGGTCTGACCCAAAGGGGCTAGTGTAATGGCCAGAATTCACGGCCCATCAAAGAAGAAGCCCAAAGGAAACTATCCAAGAAAGATGAGTAGATGAGCTGTGAGCACAGAGTAAAGCCGATCTAGAAAAGGCCAATCACTTTTCGTGTTACAGGCCCAATTAGCTTTAGCCCTTAAAAGTCATTATAACTTGGGGATAAAGCTAAAGGTTAAAATAGATAAGGAAAAGGAAAAGAAAAAGTTAGAATTGTAAAGGGAAATCAAATCCCTATGATAAAGGGATTTGATCCCAATCCTAATGGGCCAAGACCCATCTTGTTCTCATATGAATATAGCCATAAGAGCCTCAATAAAACATTCGAGTGTTTAAGCAAAAAAGAGCACTTGCACAGTTAGTCGTGACTTAACTCAAAAATAATGAATTCTAACATAAAGCTGAAAGAAATGACAAATATATATATATGTGTATAGTGAGATATAGAGGAGTATACAGTATAATTTCTAGGGTTCACGAGGATTGCTCATCGACCAAGTATAAGGATCGGAACTAGTTCATGGTCTTTACCAACTCCTTGTAGGTATCGGGACGAGCAGTTTCAAACCGTCGTTGTGCCGGATAACTCCGTTCGCCGGCTCAGGGGGGATTCGCCGATCATCTTGAAATTGAAGTTGATCTATAATTTTTCACAAGCATTTGCGAAATTAGAGCTTTAGTTTCGAATTGAGGCCAACATTGCCCCAAATTTCTCCTAAAATTGAATCTCTATATTGATAATTTATATATGCATATATGTATATATATGTACATATATACAAATCGAAAAAAAATCAAAGAGTTCTAGAGAAAGAGGGGTAAAATTATCTAGATATGATCAAGACCTAGCAGATGAACGAAGAGAGAGAAAGCGAATCACCTAAGTTCATGTCTGATTTGTATACCATTGTAGAGAGAGAAATGAGGTGATTTGTATGCCATTGTAGAGAGAGAAAGGGGATCTACGGACTGTTTTGAATGGAGATAGAAGCCTGTCATGTCATTAGATTACAAATTTACGAATTTACCCATTTTATTAAAAATAGTTATTTACAGCAATTAAATTCTTTCTATAGCAGGAAAAAGAAATTTTGATACCAAAACATATAGGGTAAATCCCACTTACACCCCCTTTGATTTGACCATATCCCAACAACACCCCCTCTACTATGGAATATCCCAGGTGCACCCCCTGTCAGTGACGGCCGTCAGGCCAACTAACGGATTTGTGTGAAATGTCTATTTTGTCCTTCAATATTTTATTACTTTAACATTTTTAAAAGGGTAAATCCTTTTTCTCTCTCTCTCTCACGCACACACACACACACACACCTTTGCACACACTACACAGACGCACACATATATATATATACACACATATATATATATATATATATATATATATATATGTGTACTTAATTCATCTTCAACCTCAATGGGGCAAGAATTTAGGGTGAAAACCGACCTAGGATGATTGCAGCTTGCGGTTGATTCCGGCGCGGGAATCCATGAACCATGTACAGATCTGATATATATAGATATATGTATATATATGATTGGGCTGCACAAAAATGGTGGTTGTGGGTGGTGGCAGGGTGAGGTTGGAGATGGTGGTGGTGGTGGGTGATTGTTCAAAGGAATTTACTAATAACAAACCCAAAAACACCAAATTCATATCACCAATTTCTCTCTCTAGACCTCCACCCACCGGCATCAATGGTGACCAACCTCAAACCCCATCAATGGCTTCAAATTGGGCAATAGAATTGGGTTTGTGAATTTTATATTTATTTTCAAATTTTATATTTTTTTTTGAAATTTAATATATAATTTTTTGAATTTTATATTTATTTTCAAATTATATATATATTTTTTAAATTTAATATATATTTTTGAATTTTATATGTTTTTTTAATTTTATATATTTGTTTCAAAGTTTTTATAATTTTTTCGAATTTTATATTTTTATATTTATTTTTGAAATTTAATATATATTACTTGAATTTTATATGATTTGTTTTTATTTTTATATATTTGTCTTGAATTTAATATGTTTTTAAACAAAAAATTCAAAATTTATATATATATTTTATTTTATATTTATTTTTGATTTTATTATTTTTTTCGAAATTTAATATATATTTTTGGATTTTATATGTTTTTTTTTAATTTTATATATTTGTTTCAAATTTTTTATGTTTTTTGTGATTTTTATATTTATTTTCGAAATTTAATATGTTTTTTTGAAAGAATCATTTGACTATAAGGGGCAAAATAGACCATTTATCACCTTTTTACTGATGGCATCATCACATAACGGTTAATAACTAACGGTTGACTAACGAAGGGGGGTGTTCGATACACGGAACCAAAACTGAGGGGGTGTAACTGGAATATACCATAGTAGAGGGGGTGTAAGTGGGATATGATCAAATCAGAGGGGGTGTAATTGGAATTTAGCCAAACATATATTTAGCATCACTTAAATTCTTTCTATAGCGGCAAACAGAAATTTTGCTACCAAAACATATATTTAGCAGCAATTCTTATTGATGGCCGCTAAATGTTTGCTACCAAACTTCACTTTTCTTGTAGTCTACACGGTTGAACATATTAATGTATGTCCATTCAGATCTGCAGTAAGTTTGTTCATATGTTATGCTAATACATACTTGTGTATATATATATTTATATATATATATATATATATATATATGCAGACGATATATTTGCTCTCCTTCCACCATAGACATATATATTATATATATACATATATGTTGAATTATAGCTGTATATGTATATAGATCATATGCTAGGTGGTTTTCCAGTAAGAATAGGCCATAGTGTACTGATATTGATATCTGAAAAGAGGTGTCACCACTGGACATATGTGGTAATATGCGGTCCGGCTATCTATCACCATTGGAAACATATGAACGTGTGCTTTGATAATTGAATGCCAATTCGTTTTCGATTCTAAGCCCAACCTTTCAAGGTCGCCGGCAATTGGAGTTTCTTTCCATGACCATCTTCATCACCGTTTTCCATGGTCGCCGGTGACGATTTCTCCATTGATTCCGGCGATCAATATATATTAAGATATATACAAATTGGTATTTACCTATATATTACGTACATACATGCATATAAGGAGAGAGTTGGAGCCGTTCAATCATGAGTCAGGCCAACTGCCTCCATAGTCGGCGGCGGATTTAGGTGGTGGTTACCGGTTTCCATGGTCGGCGGTAGTAGCAGCGACGGCTGCGATGTGGGTCGCCGTTTTTTTATATTATAAATTAATCCATTTTGGGCTTAAATAGGTCTGGTTTTGAAGTTAATAAATTGGACCTAATGGTTTGTTTTGAAGTTAATAAATTTGGACCTGGGTCGGTTTTTTAAAATAATAATATATATATATATATAATATATATATATATAATCTTTTGGGCATGTTCTCTTGCATTACATAAATTGATTTCTTAATTTAATTTTGGGATGAAAATATAAATTCATTAACCTAATGAGTTGTTTGTTAATTAAAATTAATAATTTTGGGCTTGATATGTTGGGTTATAGAAATTAATGTTTTCATTTAATTTTTGGGTCGAAGATATGTACATATAATTTAATTAGTGGGTTATTATTTTTTGACCGGACCTTTTATAGTTTTTTAAACCCACGAGTCCATTAATTAAATGATGTTAAAAATTTGTGCATATTATAATTTTATTTTTGAAATATGCAAGTCCAATATGGATGATAAAGTATATGGGTCCAATATCAGTTAATGGTTCCAGAGTGGGCCATGATTTGTTTAAACTCAATTTTTGAGGTGGACCATGATTAATTATTTAAATATAATTTAAAAGATTTGATAATATTATGTGCATATTTATTATTATATTTTTAATATGCAAGAGCATGTTTGCTTGTACTGAAAATTGTACTTGAAGTGAAGTTATATTTATTTTATTTTTATTTGGGTTCTTGATATATGTGTGTTGGCCTTGAAATTTATTCTCGGACAATAAATCCTATTTTGATATTAACAAAACATTTAAAGCGTGTTTAATACTAATGAATTATCAAGTTCATCTTTTCAGCAAAAGACAGGTGAACGACTCGGAAAACAAACACGGAAAGAAAACGACTCGGAAAGCAAGCTCGGAAAGAAAGATTGAATAAAAGCGAAAAGCCGTGAAAGAAATTGAAACGCGAAAATGGAAAATCAAATAATTCAACGGCGAAGGTGAAAGTTGAAGACTCAAGACTTGGGGTAGATAGGTCGGGGAGCGATCATTGTAACAAGGTAATTTTATGCGTCGATTTTATCGTATAAGCTCAAGTATAAAATGAACCGAACTCAAATGGAATGAAAAACGCTTTATCGAACTTAAACGGAAAGAAAAACATTTTTATTAAATGTTTTTCAAGTTATAGTCGACTAGAAGAATCCTTTGTATTCTCTAGTAGTCGACTAAAACAATCAGTAGCATCAAGTTTTCATCCATTTTTTGAAGTAGTCGACTAAAGCTCCAAAGTAGTCAACTAGAACCACCCATCTAGTCGACTAAAACCATTTGAGTCGACTAGACTACATGAAGTAGTCGACTAGAACCAATCTAGTCAACTAGAAGTTCAAAGTAGTCGACTAGAACCAATCTAGTCAACTAGCACATCAAAGTAGTCGACTAGAACATCAAAGTAGTCGACTAAAAGCTTCTCAAAACCTGCAGATTTTTCCGGAAACATTTTCCATGTTTTGTGGGTTGTGCTTAATGGTGTTCAAACGGCTCTTGTCTTTCAATTATAATATTCATTCTTCAAAACCCTAATGTATTGATATATATAGAATGATATGTGTTCATTGAAGACTAAGAGATTGAAAAACAAAAGAGAAAGAAAAGGAAGAAAAGCTCTCAAAATTCTGCAGAAATTTTCTCTACAAAAGCCATTGAAACCAAGCTTTGAAAATCTGATTTTCTTCAAGTTTCTTTGAAAATCAAAACCTCTAGTATCTCTTCTTATTCTCCAAATATCATTCATTGATTATATCCTTTGAGAATACATTTCTAGAGCTATTATAAAATCACCAAAAACACTTGAGCTTATATTGATTTATCTTCCATAAAAACCTTTGAGTTTTGAGTGTTTTTGTTCTTGAGTGATTTTATTGATTACATACGAATTTGTAATCTCGGACAAGTGAAGTCCACCGATTGTTCAAGAGAGGGTTGTTCTCTTGATTGAGAGACAAGCTCGAGAGGCTTGTGTTGTAAAGGTTTGCCATTCCACCTGTGAAGGAAGGGCCATAGTGAAAGGATCGGGAAAAGTCTCAAGAAGGGGTTCTTGAGCCGAGGAGTAGGAGTTACCGAACCTCGAAAAATCACGGTGTCAATCTCTCTATCTCTCTCTCCTTATTTCATTAATTTGCATGATATATTTACTTGAATATCTTGTATGCTAATTAGTCTTGTGATTAGTTGTTAGATAAATTGAATTGAATTTATTCATTTGACAATTGAAGAAATTGAGTATTGATTATATATTGTTCCAATTTCGAAAAGGAGTAGAAATATTTTGAACACCCTATTCACCTCCCCTCTAGGGTTATTTAGTGACTAATAATTGGTATCAGAGCCTAATCTCTATTTTTTGGACTTAACCGTCTTAGAGAACGATCATGGCCTCACATTTAGTCACTCACGTTGAAGGACAATCTATTATTATTCCCCCTTGGTTTGATGGTTCAAACTATAGCTATTGGAAGACTAGAATGGTAGACTTTCTTCAAGCTATTGATTTTCATATTTGGCAAGTTATTGTTGATGGACCTTTCACTATAACAAAAATAGTAAATGGAAAAACTATCCCCAAATTGCCCAACGAATGGGATAATTATGAACGTAGGCTTATGTCATTTAATGCTAAAGCTAAGGTGAATATAAATTGTGCCTTAAGTCCAAACGAATTTAATCGTGTCTCTACTTGCTCCACTGCAAAAGAAATGTGGGATAAACTTGAAGTAACTTATGAAGGTACTACTCAAGTTAGAGAATCTAAAATTGATATACTTATGCATGAATATGAATTATTTGCCATGAAGGAAGATGAAAATATTAATTCTATGATGTCTCGTTTCACTAACATTTTGAATGGACTAAAGCATCTTGGTAGAATTGTTCCTAGATCCGATGCGTCACGCAAAGTGCTTAGAAGTCTTCCGGCTAAATGGGATGCAAAGGTAACGGCAATCAAAGAAGCTCATGATCTCAACAACATGAGTCTTGATGAGATTTTCGGCTCTCTACTCACTTGGGAAATCACATTGAAATCTCGTGAAGACGACATCAAGCCAAGAAAAGGTATAGCTTTGCAAGCCTCTACCAAAAATGAAGTCATTGAGCCGAATGAAGAAGAAGTAGATAAGGACATTGCTTTGCTCACTCAAGAATTCAAGAAATATCTTCAAAGAAAGAAAGCCAATGGTGGAAAATTCATGAGGAGAATTGAATCAAAAGGCGAGCCTAAGAAAAGGGAACCTCCAACGTGTTTCAATTGTGGAAAGCCGGGACACTACAAAAGTGATTGCTTCAAGCTCGAAAAGGAGAACGAGAAAAGACCAAGCAAGATGGCTATGAATGCCACATGGGATGACTACGACTCATGTAACTCGGACGAGGAGGAAAATGGTGAAGAAATGGCAAACCCTTGTTTCACGGCAAATGAAGAAGAGGTACATTTAAATTCACATTCATTAGATAAAGATAAATTGTCATATGATGAACTTCTCTCTTCTTATGATGAATTACAAGATGCATTTGAAGAATTGCATGATGGATTTAAAAAGTTAGCTAGAAAATATATTTTTCTTAAGAAAGCTAAATCTTCATGTAGCTCTATTACTTCAAACTTAGAAGTTTCAAGCAATGACAAAAGCATAGAGCTAGAAAAGGAAAACAATCGGTTAAAAAATACTATAGATGATCAAATAAATGTCTTAGCTAAATTTACAAAAGGAAAGGAAAACCTTAGCATTATGTTGGGAAGACAAAGAGGATCATTTGATAAATGTGGTCTAGGGTATGATGTTTTTGACAAAGATGCAATTATCTTGAAAAAGAGGAAATCATTAAGGCATACATTTACAAGACAATCATCTCATGCATCCTCAAATGATTATAAGCATGTTACATGTTATTATTGCAAGAAAAAGGGACATAAAGCAAATGCATGTTTACTTAGGAAGAAGAAAGTGATAACAAAAATGATTTGGGTTCCAAAAGGAACCATTGCATGCTTGCATAGAAAGGAAAATGTTGTACCAAAAATGATTTGGGTTCCAAAAGGAACCATTGCATCTGTCTCTAACCCTAGTGGACCCAAGATAAATTGGGTACCAACAAATGTTACTTAAATTTGTTTTGTAGGTATGCTTGAAGTCTGCCTTAAAGGAAATGGCTTATTGGTAGTGGATGCTCAAGGCATATGATGGGAGACTAATCAAAATACATTTCTCTAAAAACTTATGAAGTAGGAAACGTAACTTTTGGAGACAACTCTAAAGGCAAAATTATAAGGATTGGCTCAATTGGTATATCTTCCACTCTTTATAGATAGCGTGTTTTTGGTTGATGGTTTGAAGCATAACTTATTTAGCATTAGTCAAATTGTGTGACAATGACTATGATGTTATTTTTAGGACCAATGCATGCTTAGTTAAGAAAGATGGGAATCAATTGTCAAATGCTAAAAGAAACGAAAATTTATACTATGTTACTTTGAGAATGTTTTCATTGATTGATAAATGATCATTATTCATGTATCACATTCTTTTGTTTCTTGAAATTGCATGAGAAAAATGTCACATTTATTTAGAGTGAAATTATTTCAAAAGGGTGACTCTTATGGAAATATCTTTTCATTGTACTTTCATATGTTCAAAGAATTTTGAAACGAAATGAATCTTCCTATGTGCTATAGCTTTACAAATCTTGAAAAAGGGCATATAATTTATTTTTGCTAATCAAGGGAAGTTATATTGGTTTTCTTGTCAATTCTTGATGATTGAACATGAATAATGCATATGGTTGTTTACTATGATTCATATATGAAATGGAGTCTCATTCCATTACTAATTTCATATTTGGTTCATTGACTTGATAATTAACCATGATCATATCTTACCATTTTGAATTGACAAATGCACTTCATGATAATGTTCTTAAATGATAAATTCAATTGAAGCATAATGGTTGTTGAAGATCATTCATTTTGTGCTAATATGCTTATAATGAATTATGACTAAAAATGTGCTAACACAAATGGACCCTAGAGCAAAAAGGGTACCAAAGAAAACCACTTGAGTGTGTCTTGTAGGTGTGGATTGATTCCTTACTCAAGATCAATTGATTCTTCAATTGTGATGCTATAACTCAAAAGGGGAGATGAAATTAAGGTTTCTCACAAAATGAGTGGACATTACAAATCATCTACAAGCAACTCTATGTAAAATGGGTAAAGCTAGCATCATGGTACACATTTTCTATCCTCAATTACTAATGTGCTTTCATTGATGAGATTATACATGACATACATATGCTCATTCAAGTATGTTGAATCGTTATTGATATGTCATGGAATAAACTTGATGATTGGTAATAAGAGTGATTGGCTACTTGGTGCATACAATTGACTATGCTTTTGATGAATACTTGATAGTAGCTTGCTTTGAATTGACTTGGATATATGAAAGAAAGTCTTGATCATGCATGATTTCTAAAGAATATAGTCATGACCATCTCTAGACCATCAAAGCTATTTCACTTGATTTTGGTTGATTACTTGAGTAGCTATGTCTTATTTTTGTTCATGGGCCTTCATGATTTTAGTGTTTTATCTAAATTCTCTTGACAAGACATATTGCACATTTATTTGAGGTGTTTAATTTTGAAGAGAAATTTGGACGGACTTGGAATATATGTTTAATCAAATATATCCTCACTAGTAAACCTCAAGAGAGCATAATTTGTTTGAATGATCTATCTAATGCAAATGAGGATAAAGAATATGTGATGAAATTCTATGCGATTAAATGATTCATCATCCTCTATTATATATCTTCTTGGTAATCATCCTAGAGGGATTTGCATAAAGATTTTCATAAAAATGATTTTCATGATAATTAGCCTTTGTTGTTTCAAATTGAAATCTTGGTTGAAGCTATTTAATATATGCTTGGATCTTTATTATGTAAATGAACTATAGGTTTCTCTTTGAAGGAAGCATGTTGAAAAGATGGAGATTTTGTGCTCAAATGTTGCTATCTTGAATGTTTATTGGAAAAACATGATTCATGAGTTTTATGTGCACATATCATGAAAGACATACGTTTTTATTGTTCTTGCATTATTATGATTTTCTCAATGATATATAATATTTTCTATATCTTAAACTTTGATATCATTATCATACATGCATACTCTTGTATATCTTATAATGTATATTAATGTTGCATTCTATGTCTAATAATGGTGACCCAAGGTTTTGACCGTTATTATTCCAAGATCTTAACCAAGAAGGATATAGATTTTTCTTTGCACATATGAATGAAATTAAAATTCTAAAAATGCCACATGCCTCTTTGCATGAAATGTTTTTATCTAATGCATTCCTATATGAAAATTTTTCATGAAGTGATTCACAATGCTTTGAAATGTATTAGTTCTAGAAAATGGGTTTAAAACTATTATAAGCCGTATTTTTTTTTGAAAAATGATCCAAGAGGGTGTTTTGAATGGCTTTAAGTGATTTTCTTATGGATGAAGGATATTTTAGAACCTATTGATAAACATTCTTTTTGTTGTTTATCATTTATAACTTGTCACAAATTTGGTTATAAGATTCATTGGAGTATTATGTTTACCAATTTTTGATGTGTTGTGTAAAGACGTTTATCACAAACATGCAATCTATTTCAAAATGAGCATGATAGATAAATTTATTTTCCTCTTAGGAAAAATACATTTAAGTGTCATGACATAATTTCAAATACTTTTTGACACTTCGGTTTTGGGATTATATGGTTTCCTTGGTTGACTACTCTTGGACTTAGATGTTTAGTAACATAATTAAGCCTAAATTATATGTTATCTTGGTTCATCTCTTATTATTTTAGATAAACATTTTTACTATATATATAAGAGATATATCTTGTGTTTCTAGCACTTGTGAAGATTACATATCTTTGCCATTACATTAAAAGTTTTCAAAGACATGCACTTATGAGAAATGAGATCACCTTCATGATTATAATTTTCTTCGTCAATATTCTCACAAAGTTTATCCAAAAGAACTCATTGTGTAAAATTTCATAAAGATATGGAAATGCCTTTGAACATTAGTGTGTTAGCATTTGTCTTGTGTATTTTTCACTTGCTTATTTTAGAATATTCTTTTCTTAGTCATCATCATGATTTTTACTCTATTCACATTACATGTTATGATTAGATGTTGCATATGTGTTTATTTATTTTCACGTGATTAAGATGAAGGTGTTGTTGACTTATTCTTAAGTGCTCATATATGATTTTAAGTGAATTTTCATACATGACTATGTGAGTTTAAATGATCTAGTGTTTGAGTGCTCTTTGTTTACATATAGTATGTTGAATACTTATGGTTTGAGCTTTAATTCAAACACACATACTTGAACATTAAGTCACTTTTCATTTGAGTCATCAACTTGATATTTGTATTTGATTTATGAAAATCTATGTTGACCATATATCCTATTTGTCTATGAAAATCAAGCAAATGGTTTAGTCATCATTGATGACATGTGCTAACATGTCCTCGTTGCCTTCATGAATGCAAAGTTATGTTTGTAATTTGATAATCATCTTAAGCATATTCATGAAATGTGTGGACATTATGAGATTGTATTACTTCGAATGATATATTATATGATCACAATTCATTTATGCAACTTGATTCTCTTCTTGTACTTGATTGTATTTACTCTTTTTAATGATGTCAAAGAAGGAGAAAATTAGTTGATGAGTATATGTTGTATGCACATTCTTAGGGGGAGCTTTGCTCCTTGGTGATAGGGGAAGAAATACCAAACTTTATACATATGACTATGTGTTTATTTTCAATCATGTGCCCTTTGCATGCGTTTTTACAAGCGTTATTTGTATGTCAAAGAATCCTTGTCATCATTCACGAACTAAGCATATCGAGATTAGGCATCATTTCTTATGTGATCAAATTGCAAAAATAGACATTGTATTGGTTTTTATTAATACGAAAAGTCAATTAGCGGACATTTTCACAAAGCCTTTTTCCGGAGGATTCTCTTTCAAAATTTGTAGAGAAATTGGGTTGGCTTTGGGCGTTGATGTATTAGCATGATAAATTCTTTATTCAAACGTCATTTCCCACCTTTTTATGTTGCCAAAGGGGGAGAAGTAAGTTGCTTTCATGTATCATGCTTTCGTGTATGTAAGTCATGTTTATGTGTGCCTCCATGCTAGTGTATGAAATTGCCAAAATATATTTACTAAGGGGGAGCATGTAATGCACACATTGAGGGGGAGGATCACTTGATACTTCACCATTTACACGTAAACACGAAATGTTTTGTCAACATCAAAAAGGGGGAGATTGTTGGCCTTGAAATTTATTCTCGGACAATAAATCCTATTTTGATATTAACAAAACATTTAAAGCGTGTTTAATACTAATGAATTATCAAGTTCATCTTTTCAGCAAAAGACAGGTGAACGACTCGGAAAACAAACACGGAAAGAAAACGACTCGGAAAGCAAGCTCGGAAAGAAAGATTGAATATAAGCGAAAAGCCGTGAAAGAAATTGAAGCGTGAAAATGGAAAATCAAATAATTCAACGGCGAAGGTGAAAGTTGAAGACTCAAGACTTGGGGTAGATAGGTCGGGGAGCGATCATTGTAACAAGGTAATTTTATGCGTCGATTTTATCGTATAAGCTCAAGTATAAAATGAACCGAACTCAAATGGAATGAAAAACGCTTTATCGAACATAAACGGAAAGAAAAATATTTCTATTAAATGTTTTTCAAGTTATAGTCGACTAGAAGAATCATTTGTATTCTCTAGTAGTCGACTAAAACAATCAGTAGCATCAAGTTTTCATCCATTTTTTGAAGTAGTCAACTAGAACCACCAATCTAGTCGACTAAAACCATTTGAGTCGACTAGACTACATGAAGTAGTCGACTAGAACCAATCTAGTCAACTAGAAGTTCAAAGTAGTCGACTAGAACCAATCTAGTCAACTAGAAGTTCAAAGTAGTCGACTAGAACCAATCTAGTCAACTAGAAGTTCAAAGTAGTCGACTAGAACATCAAAGTAGTCGACTAAAAGCTTCTCAAAACCTGCAGATTTTTCCGGAAACATTTTCCATGTTTTGTGGGTTGTGCTTAATGGTGTTCAAACGGCTCTTGTCTTTCAATTACAATATTCATTCTTCAAAACCCTAATGTATTGATATATATAGAATGATATGTGTTCATTGAAGACTAAGAGATTGAAAAACAAAAGAGAAAGAAAAGGAAGAAAAGCTCTCAAAATTCTGCAGAAATTTTCTCTACAAAAGCCATTGAAACCAAGCTTTGAAAATCTGATTTTCTTCAAGTTTCTTTGAAAATCAAAACCTCTAGTATCTTTTCTTATTCTCCAAATATCATTCATTGATTATATCCTTTGAGAATACATTTCTAGAGCTATTATAAAATCACCAAAAACACTTGAGCTTATATTGATTTATCTTCCATAAAAACCTTTGGGTTTTGAGTGTTTTTGTTCTTGAGTGATTTTATTGATTACATACGAATTTGTAATCTCGGACAAGTGAAGTCCACCGATTGTTCAAGAGAGGGTTGTTCTCTTGATTGAGAGACAAGCTCGAGAGGCTTGTGTTGTAAAGGTTTGCCATTCCACCTGTGAAGGAAGGGCCATAGTGAAAGGATCGGGAAAAGTCTCAAGAAGGGGTTCTTGAGCCGAGGAGTAGGAGTTACCGAACCTCGAAAAATCACGGTGTCAATCTCTCTATCTCTCTCTCCTTATTTCATTAATTTGCATGATATATTTACTTGAATATCTTGTATGCTAATTAGTCTTGTGATTAGTTGTTAGATAAATTGAATTGAATTTATTCATTTGACTATTGAAGAAATTGAGTATTGATTATATATTGTTCCAATTTCGAAAAGGAGTAGAAATATTTTGAGCACCCTATTCACCTCCCCTCTAGGGTTATTTAGTGACTAACAATGTGCACATTAAAGAAATAATAAAATTATTTGACTCAAATAAGATAAAACTTTGAAGTTTAGGTCTTTCTCGGGGTTTAGAAAGATCGGTAAAGGGGTCGTTTTGAGGTAATAGCTAAATGGGTGATATCTACTAAAAGGTGACACACTCATGGAAGTTATTATTTTTGAAAAAGGTCTCACATGACATTTGTTATTTGCACAAATATTCTCCAAATGTAGTGAGTGCGGGCGTGCGAGATTCAAGTTGAATTGAAAGGAAATTCCTTGAAAACTGGAGATTATTTCCTTGGAAAATAAAGATGATCAAACGACTATTTTTTTTTGTTCTTTTTGTCTTAGTTAAAAGGACTTTAATGTTGAAGTTATAAAGAAAGATAATTGAACTAGATGAACAAAGTGAAAGAAACTGGAATTAAAATGCAACTAAAGAGTTTGACTGGAATTGAAATTACACTAAAAGAAATGGAATTGAACTAGCATTTCTCGAAAAGAAATTACAAGATAATGTAAAGACAATGAAGATAAAATTACAATTGAAGAATTGCAATGTATTGTGTGCTGCTGGAGAGAGAGATAAATTATCCTAAGTATTGTATTTATATGAACATGAATTAAACTTTGTAACTGCTTCTCAACCACTTCCCATTGTTCTACCATTTGTCAACTCTATTGTCTAGCTATCTTCCACGTGTCTTCACGCCTTCAAACTGCTCTGCCCACGTTTTCCACTATTGCCATGAATCTTCCTCCATGCTTAGGACTCTTCTTGAAAGAAATCTGCAAGTTAGACTCTTTATAAGAATCTAGCCTTAATTTGGGCCAGATTCATAACCCTCTTTCAAATTTGAATCCCTACAATCAAGGCCCAACATTCCTACATTTTAGATTTCCATCTCTCCACAAACTCTTCTCAACTTAACTATTTTCTTTCGAAGTTTCAGTGATGAGTCATATATCTCTTTGCGCCATGTGGCTCACCTTTGCATTGCCATATGACGTGTAATTATTTTGGGTACCAACATTTGGCCCCCAAGTTTCCATGGTCATGTAGTCTGTTCCAAACAGGACTTTGGAAACTTATGTTCAAAATTTCAGAATGTTATTCCACCCCTTTTTCAACTTATATATATATATACCTGCACATTTGAAATTTGAATCAAACATGATCCCTTCCACATACGTGTCCACTCTACCATTGGCGGGAGTATAGGCAAAACTGTTAACCTTGACTAGTTCCTAGGCAATCTTAGCAGCTACATTGCCTATATCCTCTAGCTATGTCTTGGAACTTAAACCCCATTTAAACCCATATTAATAGCTTTAAATGTCTCATATTTTCCAAAATATACCCCAATCCAACTCAAACGTTTCATCAGGGTATACACATGTGTTTATACCTATATGACTCCATCATAGACACATGCCCCTCTCCCTTGTTTTCCATTTCTTCTCATCCCAATCACAACATCAACTTTCACACTCATTTCCTAAACCTAAAATTCCTTCTATTTTCCTTTTATCAATTAACCATGGCTCCAAAAATTTGAAAGATTATCCCCGATTATGAGCTTATAGCTCCCTCGATTTCTCACACTTCAATGGGGCGATAAGTAGAAGCCATAGTATCAGAATCCCAAGGTATCATTTCTCAAGCCTCTTTCATCTCTGTTTCTGGAACCAACAAAGCTTTGGGCCCGTCTTTTGTTGATACGCCTCCCTGTTTATTAGATCAATTTTATCCAATGGCGGAGGGAAATCTTCTTTATTCAAGGAAAGTCCATACGGAAGCGAATGGTGATCTTAACCAATTTTACTTCAAGGCCTGGCCTACTCTCTTAGAAAGCTGGTCCGAATGGGAAGACAGGGTTTCCGAAGCTAAAGGTGAGTTGTGAAAATACTTAGGCATCTTTGATGCCATTCACTTAAGTAAAATTGTCCCAACTCCTTACAAATCTATTATATTTTCATCCTTATTTTTCTGGACCCCAACCACGAATTCGTTCCACTTAAATTTTGGTATGATCTCTCCTACAGTTAAGGACATTTGTCATCTAACCGGTCTCAAGCCCTTAGGTTTGAAAGTTAACTATCTACTTCTCGAAGAAGCCTTCGATTTTCCTCCTAAACCCTCTAGTTCCAAGCCCTATGTTACTGCTTATGGTCCATTTATGTCATTCTTTGCACATGACTCAGGTCCAGTCTCTGATAAATAACACATCGCTTTACTCCTAGTTTGATTCAATAGATTTTTTTTGTGTCCCATTGGCCCATATTACTAAAGAATTGACTAATTTGGTAGTTTCATTGTCTAAGGGTACCCAACTAGACATGGCCTCCTTCCTTCTGTCCTATCTCTATAAGAGTCTTAATGACATGATTATATCTGATCTTTCTAGAACAGGAGGCCCTTGGTGGTTAATCCAGGTCTGGTTTCAAGTATATTTTCCAGAGTTGAGTCTAAAAATAAAAAATTCCTTTGAATTCCCCCTTGGATACTTCTAGTTACCTTTCTTCCATCCCTAAAGCTCATTCCTTCAAGGATTGCTTTTGTGTCTTTTATGACGATTGTCAAACAAGAACTCCAGCGCAGTTGCTTCCATTTTCCAATTTCCCTTAAACTCTCAACTGGTTGTTACTTCCTGGAAACGTCTCTGACCAAGCTTTAAAAGAATTCACTCCCATGATGGCTAATTTCCTAACCTGGAGGAACTTGCAATATGGTGTTGGTTCCATACCCTCTAACAATAATTAATGTGGTGTTGAATTTTATAATCCAACCAAATTTGCAAGAAAATTCGTACTTAGACAAATGGTTCCTCTTCATCCATTCCAATCCTATAATCATAAGGCGTACTAAGTTCACTAATGATGACTTAGTCCAAGATATTAGCAGGAGGTTTTATTAGTTAATAGAAACTTTCATTCTTCAACCCTTTACATATCATCCTGATACCAACGACAGTTTTAAAACTTGGTGGGAAACATATATTAGAAAAACTAGGCATATGAAAGGATATGGCTTGGTCTTAAGGCAATTGAACTCCTTTAAATTTGTTTTCCACACTTTCCAAGGCCAAGTTCCCCTTCCTATTATCTCTATATCAAAGAAATCAAATAAATCATCTTCCAAGGCAACCTTTCCCAGCAAGAAAGTATCCAAGAAGAGTTTATCCTCCAAGACTGGTAAATGTTTCTCACACTCCTTATTTCTTTCATACTTTACGATTTTACTATAACACTCATCTTCCTTGTTTTAGTATCTTTTGACTTATCACGACAAGTTGACCAATTTATAGCAACTGGTGATTTCTCTGTTGAAACAGCTATGAGGAAAGTAAAACTCATTGAAGGAATAAAGCAGGAAGCAGTGGCTGGAAGAATTAGGGTATTTAACTCTCCCTTTCCATTTCCTATTAGTTATTTCAAATCACAATTTTTCATCCTTCTTTCTTTGACAGGGCAAACGCCAACTTGAAAAACAAACTTCTTAGGTTAATTCTGCCCAAAGAATTGAAATTGATAGTGACTATGATATTCCCCAATCTTCCCCTTTGAAGAAGAAGAAAAAGAAACACTTGGAAGAATCCCATGGCCAATGTTCCAAACCCTCTCTCTACTCCAATCAAGAAAGTCAGTGCCACTAAAGGAAGTAAAACCAGTACCCCAAATTCTAAATTAAGCCAGGAGATTGAAGAACTGTTTGATGGCCCAAAGACAAGACTCCCAACAAAGTCAGCCACCAGCAAAAAGGTTAAAAAGAAAAAAAAAGTAATTGAGACTAAAGATGATAATGAAGTAATGGAAAGTAATGAAAAGGAAGAAATGGAAGATAGTGAAGGTAAAGATGAGGACCAATACGATGAGGAAGAAGAGTCCGCTAAAGGCATGCAGAAAGGAATGAGTAAAAAGGTAGAAGATAAAGAATCCTCTGCTGATGTAAGATCTTTAGGCTTCTCTCTTTTCTATTTTCTCAACTCTTCCTAATATTTTCTGGCTTTCAGGACTCCTCTCCCATGGAAGATATCCAGATTCCTGAGCCTCCAGTGATGCAAGCCCCTTCCTCCATAGAGAAGAAGATGCAAAGTGATCCTTCTCAGGCCAAAGTGAACGCTAAAGGAGAGGTGATTCTTTTATCACTCTTAATTTCACTTCCATATATACTTCTTTAGCCTTCGCCCTCTAACGTCCATACTATCTTTCAGGTTTTTCCTTTTGCAGCTCCCTCCACTGAACCTGAATTTTTAGATGTTGCCAGTTATTTCCAAGACTTAGAAGCCACTCTAGAAGATGTCATTACTTCCTCAATCAGTGCCCTAGCTAGCATTCTCCCTTAACCTGATACTAATTTAATCCAGTTGAAGACAACCATTTGCAACCTCGTGAAGCATAATCCTGATGATCTCTTGTCTGTTGAAAATGAACTCTCAATGTCCCTCTTTCGTGCAGGCAACCATCTAGGCTTTTCAGACTCTTATAGAATCACATTCATGACATTTAAAACTTGTCTTGATAATTTTGTTCAATCCTTTAAAACCTCACAGTCCATACATAATTATTTTATAGGAAATGAAGCTTAAAGAGATGTTGTGGTTGAAAGACTTAAATCTAGCATAACAGCCTTTAAGTATGGAGCTCTGTAGATACGAAATTTGTATCACACAAAAAAGATCTTTTCTCATTACTGTTCATTGGATTATATACATTTACCTTTTGGGCCTTTGGCCCATTAGGGCAACATTTTCAATTTTGGAATATTATCCTTACCTTATACATCAGCTATTCTGTCCCTATACTACGTCATTATCTTCAGCTGCAAGTCTCTTCTAGAATCTTCAAGTTTCTTCTAGAATGCTCTTCTGGTCGGGCCATAGGATGGGCTTGGTGGTCGAGTCTTGGGGCGGGCCTGACCCGACCACAGAACAGACATGTCGGTCAGGTTATAATGTGGGCCCAGTGATCGGGTTATCATCTCGGGCCTTTCTAGGATCGATCTAATGGGGATGAGGCTTTTTATATGGGCCGGGAAAACTCACATGTACAAGCTCAGAAGTTCAAAATTTAAAGGACCAAGAGGAAGAAATGAAGGCTACCCTGCTCAGGTTCCAAGAAGAGAAACAAAAAATGTTAGAAGAATCTAAGCACCTCCGCACCACCACTGCAGAACTCAGGGACCACATGTTATCCCTCCTTTAAAAAAAATGAAATTGGGAGCAGAGAAGGTTCAAGCTGAAGAAACCATTTAGCAAAGCAAGCTTTCTTGGGAAGATTTCAAAAATCAAGTAGAAAATCTCTAAAGTTGTTTTTGAGATTTTGTGTTGTTTGGACAAGCTATTGTATCAGGCCACACCTATTTTCTTTTCATTTTGTATGCTTTAAGTTTGAATTTTCTTGAAGTTAGCAGAAAAGAAATAATAGTTGGCCTATTTGTTTTTGGGATATCATTTTTTACCAACTTCCATCTTTGCATTGATTCCATTGCAATATATACAAAAGAACTTACACAAAAATAAGAAAACAAAAGTAACAAACTAACTATTTACATTTCCTAAGGTTGCCAATGTTCTAGCCTTGGGTTTCTTCCTTGTTTTTACTTTTGAAGATACTTGGCCGATATCTTTTCAAGTATTGGCCATTAATTGGATTGGTACGAACTTCACCATTCAAATCCTTTAAATGATAGGGTCCGTTTCCAAATATTTTGTGAATTAGGTATGGATCTTCCCAATTTGGGTTCCACTTCCCAAATTTAGATCTTTCTTCTTGACTGGAAGACAAACTTTTCAAACCAAATCATCTTCTGCAAATTTTTTTGTCTTCACTCCTTTATTGTAGGCTTTCATTACTTTCTTCTTATGGGCTATCAAGTGATCCAATGCTCCTAGCCTTGTTTCATATAACTCTTCCAATTCAATGAACATAGCTTCTGAATAATTTCCTGGAGTTAGGTTATTTTGGTATGCAACTCAGGAATATTTAACAACCCCTTCCATTGGAAGAACTGCATCATGTCCATATGTAAACATTTATAGAGTAACTCAAGTACTAGTTCTCTTGGAATTTCTGTATGCCCACAAAGCTTCTAGAAGATGATTATGCCAATTCCTTGGGTTTTTCTTTATCATCTTCTCAATAATGTCAATAATAACTTTATTAGCAGCTTCCACTTGGCCGTTTGACTGTGCATAATATGGAGTTGAATAAAGTGTTTTTACTCCATAAAACCTTGCTTATTCTGTCATTGCTCCTCTAGTAAAGACTCCTCCATTATCAGAAGTGATTGATTCTAGAATTCTAAAATGATGGAAAATCTTTTCCTTCATAAACTTAATAGCCACATTTTGATCTACTGACTTGTAAGACTTTGCTTCTACCCACTTAGTGAAGTAGTTAGAGGCTACAACTATCCATTGATGACCTTCAAAAGATGGAGGATTGATTATTCCAATCATATCAATTGCCCAACCTCTAAACGGCCATGGTTTAATGATGAACTGCATCTCTACAGCTGGAACTCTTTGAATTGGACCATGTAATTGAAAATGTTTACATCCCTTAGCATAAGTGATGAAATCCTTTAAACTTTCTGGCCAATAGCAACCATATCTTTTGATTAACCATCTCATTTTTATTTTAGCTTGATGTGCTCCACACAGTCCTTCATGTATATGTTCCATGACCTTCATAGCTTATTCTTTGGATATACACTGTAGAAGGAGTCCATCTTCCTTGTTTGTCTTATACTACTCCCCATCCAACAACACATAGTGTACTACCATCAGTCTTATCCTTCTAGCAGTGGAAATTTTTTGATCTGCCAGATAGTTTACTATAGGAATCCTCCAATCTTCCACTCCAGCTTCAAAAATGTCAATGGCAAAAGACTCTGCCATTACTTCATTCCTCATTTTTGCTATTGAAAGAGCTCTCCTTGTAACTTTCACAAATATACCTTCAGGAACTCTTATTCCATATGCAATTTGGACAAAATTGTTTGCTTCCTTATTAAAACTCATTGGCCTGTGTTCCATGCTAACATCATCAAATTGTTGGACAAGTTGAGTTGCCAAAGAATGAAATTGTCTTAATTGCCAACTTAAGCATCTAGTATTTTGATACTTGACTAATTACTAAGTTGGAATCTCCCACAATATGAACATTTCTGATTCCCATCTCTAGTAGAATTTCAAGGCTTATTATCAAGGCCTCGTATTTAGCCTGGTTATTAGAACATTTGAAATCTAGGAAGAAAGAAAATGAGGTTCTCCGTCCATTAGGTGACAAAATCACTATTCCAGCTCCAAAACCATTTGTTTTACTTGAACCATCAAACATTAGGGTCCATGGAGTTATACTTATTACATACGCATCCAATTCATCAAACACTTGTGGCTCCACATTAGTGGAAGGATGGATGGCCAAAACTTCAGCCAAAACCCTTCCTTTCACTGATTTTTTAGGAACATAAGTTAGATTAAATTCCATAAAGGCCAAAGTACACTTAGCAATCCTTCAAGTGACTAAGGGCCTTGATAGCATATACTTAATCACATTATTTAAACAAGTCACATAAACCTCAACAGGGAGCATATAAACACTTAATTTCATGGAGGCATAGTACAAAGTTAAACACAATTTTTCTATGGAAGCATATATACACTCTACTAGAGGTAATACCCTACTCAAGTAATAAATGGCCTGCTCTCTTCCAGCTTCATTATTTTGGACCAACATGTTGCCAATAGATTCATCTGTGGCTGATATGTATAACTTCAATGGGTATCTCTTCCTAGGAGTCATAAGTACTGGAGGCTTGGTTAGATATTCCTTGATTTTATCAAAAGCCTTCTGATGTTGCTATTCCCTGACAAATTCTTCCCCTTCTTTCAGTTTTAATAAGGGAGAAAACTTGTGGAGCTTTCCTATACAATTAGTAATAAATCTTCTAAGGAAACTCACTTGTCTAATGAACTGCCTTAACTAGTTCTTATTACTGGGAGGTGCGCTTTCCATGATTGCTTTGGCCTTGTTCTTGTCTACTTCTATACCTCTTTAGTGAACTAGAAAACCAAGGAAGTTTATAGTTGACACCCCAAAGGCACATTTATGTGGGTTCATCTTCAACTTGTGATTCCTTATCTTGATGAATGAAAACTTAGATATCTTTAAGTGTTTATTTCTAGTGGTTGACTTAACAACTACATCATCAATGTATACCTCCATGAATTTACCAATCATATCGTGGAAGATGGTATTCATGGATTTTTAATAGGTTGCTCCAGCATTCTTCAATCCAAAGGGCATAACCACCCATTCAAAAGTCCCAATTGATCCTGAACATCTGAAGGTAGTCTTTGCAATATCTTCCTTAGCTATGTAGATTTGGTTATATCCTGTATGGCCATCCATGAAAGATAAAATTTCATGTTTGGAAACTGCATCCACGAATTGATCGGCCACTGAAATTTGGTATTCATCATTTGGAGTGGCCAAATTCAAGTTTCTAAAATCCACACATACCCTTATCTTCCCATTCTTTTTAACCACTAGAACCATATTTGATAGTCATTCTACATATCTTGTTGTTTTATGAACCTGACTTTAAACAACCTCTTTATATCTTCCTTTACTTTGGGGATAACTTCCAGAGACATCTTCCCTGGGGCTTGTTTGAATGGCCGGAAATATTCCTTTGTGGGCAACTTGTGTTCTACCAGCTCCCTTGATAACCCTGACATCTCTTCATTACTCTAGGAAAAATAGTCCTTAAACTCTCTACGTAAATAAATTATTTCTACCTCGAAGTTTGGTTCCAATAAACCACTTATATAGGTTGGCCTAGGATCTTCCTCAGTCCCCAAATTCATTTCCAACAAAGGGTCTTGCACTTTTGCCAACCCATCATCTATTCTTTAAGGTGCTTGTTCTAGATCTTCCAACTATATTGCATCCATTCTTCCCTAAATTTCTCCTAAAGCTTCATCTTGAGCTTCGGCCACATTGGCCGAAAACTCAATTTCTTCTTAGCTTTCCATGTACATCCTTCTCATCTAAGTAAGAATTTAATCAAAATCTCTCTAAGTCTCTGCTCCTCTTCCTTATTCAATTCTTCAATAATTATGGGAAACTTGATTTGTCATATAAGGCCTGAAGTTTTACCTTCGGCCTAGTGGTTTCTAAGAGCAATAATTTATCTCTATCCCTGTTAATCTTCTCCTCATTGTAGCTGCAATTGGCCTTCCAAATTCATTCAGCTTAGTAAATCTAATTGGCACACAATCTTCCTCATATAGAGCAGCCTCAGCTGAACACACTTTAGCTACAAAAGGCTTGTTATCTGTTTCTACAATTTTAACATCATCTCCATCCCAGAAAAATTAGCATTTAATGAAGTGAAGAAGGTATACACATGTTTGGGCTACTCCAATCTCTTCCAAGCAGAAAGTTATAAGTGGAAGAAATGTCAATAATGAAAAAGGCCACATAAGTTGTTTTCTCTCCATTGGTTACCTCTAATGGTAAGACTCCCTTGGTACTAACCTTTCTTCCTCCTACCCCACTTATACATGTTTGGCTAGGGATAACAGCTACCATGGATTTACCTAGATTCTTTACTATCTTGGTAGGGATTACATTAAGAATAGATCCATTGTCAACTAGAACCTTGTTCACAGGATGACCCTCTATCCATACCTTCACATACAAGGGCCTCAATTGTTGATTCATTGTAATGGAGGCACATTCCTTACTGGAATAAGTTGCATTTTTGCTGGTAGAAACTCCTCTAGATTTGATCCCTATGTCTTGAGCACCCCATTCCACCACAACACCTTCAACACTTCAAGTTGGTTCTTCTTCTTACTGGTTGTCTGGTGCTTGAAAGATAACTGGTAACATAAAGGCTACATTACATGCAGCCTCGGCTAGAAAAGAACCAAACTAAATCCTTCTTCTTGGTGCGTGTCTTGGATTTACATATTCCAGGTCAGTACCTTCCATACTTATAACTTCCACTTGTCTCACAAGAGTTGACTTGTTCTATTTACTGCCTCCTATGACTTCCATATTTTGGCTACTTCTAGCTTCCATCTTCCGCCGTTCAGCGTTCTTCCTCTGAAGCCTTCTTTCAGTTAACATAGAAATCCCTTCTTGCTGAGGCTTCTCTCCACTCGGGAATTTGTACGACTTAACCTCTACCAGACATTTGGTGGGACTCGAAGAGGCTTAGCCATCCTAACCCTAGGAGAAGTTTATCCCTTCTGGATCCAAACTTTTGATTGCAAAGGAGGTCTCCTATGGAAGACAGACCTACTATGCTAACTTGGCCTATCTCTTCCATGATGAATCTCCCTTGATCGACTAGCTCTAACTCCTCTCGGCCTATACTCATTGAAACTAGGCCGAAAGTCTCTTCTTTCATGTTGGAAGGTTACCCTTTCATGAACACTAGGTCTAGAAGTTTGATGATGGTGAAGATGGTCCATCAGCCTCTTACATTTATCTTTGGTCTCCTTGCAACTTGGATAACTTCCATGATTAATGAGGGCGATTTGAGCTTCCCTTCGAAGGGATTCTGTGGCCCTTTGGAAGTGTGATCATCTTGTTAGCCATGAGGTGATCAAAGATTTGCTCTGGTTTGGTAGAGTCAAATTTGTAAGTCTTTCCAAAATCGACCATACCCTTCTTGGCCGAATTAGAAAATGCTTGAGAACTGCTACTGGAAGGTATTGGCTTGGACAGAATCTCACAAACATAAGAATTTTTTATGCTAAATTCTGCCAAATTGGATTCCAACTCTTCTTCTTCATCCATTGCAAAAACTTCGTAGTTTGGATCTCTATAATAAGTACCTTTGGAAGCTGTAAGAACATTTATAACATTATTTGTGTTTGACATGGTCTAGACAATAACGATGTTGCATGAATTGTCATGTTGAGAGTTTTGTGTATTTGTAATACATTTGTTACTATGTTCGTTTCTATCTCGAAAAAGAAGTCAAGGAGTGTGTCAAAGTAAAGAAAGCTACCAGAGGGGAAAATCATTATTTCCAGACATCGTCACGTCACCGGAGGGCAAAAATGTCATTTCTAGACATTATGACTTCATCCAAAAGCATCGGGAGTTTGAGATGACCAGTCTAGTCTAGCTCAAATATGAAAAAAACAGCAAAAGATGCAACATACCTACGTTGTTAAAGGCAAAATAGCTCTAACCTACGCTTTGGTTTTTGGAGCTGGGAATGGACCCTACACCCTAGACCTCTGCCCAAGCGTAGGTCCCAATGCTTGGTCACGTGGTCACTTATTATGTAGGATTTTTTTCAATGTACTTTCGTATTTTTCCAGTTTGGTCCCTACTTCAAGTTTTTAAGTGATTGACGACTTCAGACCTCTACGTATAGGTATATACACATATTTACATCAGATTTTAGATAATTCACCAAAGTATTATGAAATTACGTAAGTGGGCAAAGTTAGGGTTTTCGATGACTTGGTCTATAAATACCAAGGTTCTACAAGCGAGGAGGCTAAAATTTTTGAGAGATCTTTCCAAGTTTTCTACAGATTCATATTCTTCTACAGAGATACATGGTGAGAGAATATTATTGAGTGATCATATATATTCGAGATCTCTCTTGTTTTTGGGTTTCCCCAATTGTGTTTCTACACCGAAGATCTTTATGCACAATTAGTTGATTCGTTGCTGAAAAATCAACACACCGTCCATTGCAACGAGGTTACTTTGATCCGTCCAAGTGAAGAGACGGAGCCGTTTGAGTACGGAGCGATTCTAGGATTTCAGACCGTGAGTAAATAAAGGCAAATCAGACATGATTTATGAGTCTCTCATAGTGTTTGATGTAGCAAGCATGCTTCTTGAAGTACGAGTGATTCAAGGGTTTCAGATCGCAAGTAGAAGAAGGCATATCAGGCATGATTGTAAGTGTAAAACTCTCATAGAATCTGTACTTGTTGATTCATAGTGGATTGGTACCCGAGTGTGCCTTGGGTTTTTACTTTGAGGGTTTTCCAAGGTTTTCCATGTAAAAATATTTGTGTCGTCTCTTGCTTTCTTTTCTGTGCTACATTGATGTTTGCTTGATATTGCTTGAATGATGTGGTTTAAGAATTAGGGTTTTGTGATTGGATTAAAATTAACTTTTCCGTAATTAAATATTAATTTGTGAATAAATCAACAAAAAACTTATTCACCTCCCTTTAGGCTATTTTCACTATCGTCTAGGTAATTTCAATTGGTATCAGAGCGTGGTTGCCCCAATTTAGGTTAACTGCCTTGGGTTAGATCTTGAACTTTGACAATGGACGTACCTCATGAAGGAGGTTCCATATCTAGGTCCACTTGGTTTGATGGCTCAAATTACACGAATTGGAAAGCGAGAATGAGAGCATTTTTGAAATCGCTAAATGAGAGAGCTTGACTAGACATAGAGGTAGGATATTCACCGCCTACTATGAAAGATGTTGTTACTAATGAATCTAGGGTAAAACCATCGAGTGAATGGACTACTGCTGAAACAAATAGTGCTAGTTGGAATTTAAAAGCTTTGAATGCGTTGTATAATGCTGCGATTGAGAGTGAGTTTAAGAGAATAGCCACATTTAAAATTACAAAAGAAGCTTGGGACATTCTCCAAGTAACTCATAAGGGAACTTCAAAAGTTAAACAGTTAAAACTCCAAATTCTAAATTCAAAATCTGAACAGCTTAGGATGGAGGAGAATGAAGTTTTTAGTGATTTTGAGGCTAGATTAACTGACATAGTAACTAGTTGTCACAATCTAGGAGAACCTATTTCAGTGGCGCCATTGTGAAGAAAATCCTTAGGTCTTTGCCTGAACGTTTTTGGTCTAAGGTTACCGTTATATCTGAAATCATGAGTTTCAAGGAAATTAAACTTGAAGAGTTGGCTGGTAACTTGAAATCGTATGAGATGGAGATGTGTGCTCAATCCTCTAAAAAAGTCAGTAGCACAAAAGCGAATGACATAGCTTTGAAAATCACTAAGGAAGGTCCTAATGAGTTTGATGAAGAGGGTGAGAGTAAACCAAGTTAGTTTAACGTGATCATGAAGCAGTTTCATGAGTTTTTAAAATCTTCTTGTGGTCAAGAATTGATTAAAGAACAAAATTTTGGAAATAAATTACATGATTCTAAAAATAAAGAAATTCAAAATAGGAATGATAATTTTGTTCATAAAAAGAAGAAACCTCTATGTTTTGAGTGTCAAGGGTTCGGTCACATAGCTGCTGAGTGTGCTACTAAGTTGAAAAAGAAAAAAGGTTTGGCTGCTACTTGGAGTGATGGATCAACAAGTGATTCGATGGATTCAGAGGTAGGAGATGAGATTGAGAATTTCACCGTGTTTGTTGCACAAAGTAAGGAGGTCGGTAAAGTTGCTGTAAGTTGGGCAATGTCCGAGGATCATGATTATGAGGATAATGAAGATCGTGGGGATTCATATGAAGATGCATACAATAAATTGTAAGAAAAGTCCGTGCAGATTGGCAAAGTGTACTCGAAAGTTTTGGTTCAATATAACAATGTTGATAAGGAGAGACAGTCCTTAAGAGAGGAATTGACCAAGCCTGAATAAGAAAGGACTCAGGCTTTGAAAAGGGTAGATGGTCTCAATAAGGAGTTAGAAACTCTAAGATTGAAATTGAGTGAGATATCTATAAGGATTGAGAGTTTGGAAAAGGAATTGAAGGATGCTAACTCAACTATTCATAGATTGTCTAGTGGAACTAATAAGCTTGATCACATGTTGAGTGTAGGAAATTCAACATGAAATACTAAGGGGTTGGGGTTCAAACGAATGAGTGATCCTGACATTGTTTCCAAAACTACCTTTGTTAAGGCTTCCCAAGTAACATCTAGTTCTTATCAAGGTAAGTTTGATATGAATCTTAATGCTAGATCTTATGTCAGAAAACCTGTTGAGAGTAAGCCTCCCTTTACCTCTAGAGTCAATAAGGGTTCAAATAATGTTTTTCAAAGGTTTATTCTAGTCTGTCATCACTGTGGAGTGAAATGTCACATTCGACTCGCATGTTCAAAGTTAAGAGGATAAACATTGAAATCTGAGCGGAAGCATAGATTTCAGAAAAAGGACCCAATGTTGAAAGTCAAATTCGGGTGTTGAGTGAAGAGGTGAAGAGGTTGACTAGGCTAGCAAATAAAGCACCAAAAAATAAACAAATGTGGGTTAGAAAAGATGAATTGCATTGTTTGGTTTCTCATACTGCATGTCGAGCACATGACTCTAATTCTGAGAAAGGTCTCGAGTATATATCCATAGATTCTCAATCAACAGACATCTCTATGAAACCATTAGATTTTCAAAAGCATATGCATTTTAGAAAATCTGGTGGCATATTATCATTAGGATAGATGTCTTCATATGTATCATTCTAGGAATATCTTGTATTATATTTTTATCCTAGAATTGATACATTATCATGCATTTTATTTTATTTGCATGTTTATATTATTATTATTTTTTTTTATTTTATTATTATGCATGCATCATGTTTTGCTACTATTAGGATTATTCATGCATGCATCCTTATGACAAAAATTTCATAAAAAACAACTTTCTTAACATGTTGAGCTTGGCTAAGGGTACAAAAGTTGTCATATTTCATTCTATTCTCATATTTACTTTTCTTATTATGCTTATGAGAGTTGGAGTTATTAGTTTGACATGAGGTTATGAGTTATTCACTTTACATGTTTAAGTATTATTTTTGGAACTCATCATCTTTGAGTGCTTGTCTTATTTCGGAGATGATTGTAATACTTGTTGAAACTTTTAGTCTTTTCATCTAATCCAAAGTGATATGTAGGTTCATGAGTTATGCTAGATTGATCTATGTTTTGAAATACTTTTTGTATGCTTATGAATATTGTGGTGAAGTTGAAAAGAGGAAAGAATGAGATGTTTAAAATATAGAAATGCAAAAAGTAGTTTTCGATCTGAGTAACCGGGCCTCTTGCCTCAGTAAGCATTGAGTGTTCACGTAAAAAGGGGAGAAGACTAATGAGCATAAATCCCATAGAAGAAGCTCAGGTCTAGTTGGTTGGGACTAAAAATCCTCGCTGGAAAGTCCGGAGCTTAGAAAGATAAAAAGGGATTTGGTGAAAAAGTTGAAAAGGTGCAAAGAATAAATTGTGTGACAATAGGGTATTATTTTTTAAAAAATAAGCAATAAGGTCCAAGTGAATGATTTGATTTCTAGCTTAGGTTTTGGATTAAAGTATCATCACGATTAGTGAAGAAGATTATTAGAATTAATACGTATTGCTTTCATCTTAGGTGTTTACTTGCACCTGAATATTTTTCATATATGCAAATGCTATGTAAAGCTTATCTTATGATTGCTTATATCTACAAGGTTTGTGTGCTGTTTTTCTTCACTATCATGTGTATAATAGCTAAGTCAAATATGCGTATATGATGTGTTAATGACTAACTCAATGTTTCTACTGCCCTGCTCACATGGTTCTCAGAACAAAAATATTTTTGGTTCTTTTGTATTTTACATTCATGCATTAGTCTTAAGTTCATGCATTGTAGAGATTTATGTTACTTGAGAATCTGGATATATTCTAATAGATTACTTTATCTTAGTATTTAGTACTTGACTTCGATCTCTTGAGAATCCCCTGTAATTTTTTCCCTATGTTTTCTTCTTGATATTTCCCTTGTTTCTCTCTTGTGCTTTGATTAGTTTTGTTGTTCCTTGTCATTTCAGTGACAAAATGGGGGAGAAATACTGAGTAAGGGGGAGTAAGGTTTTTAAGGGGAGAAGTTTTGAGTAAGGGGGAGTAATGATTTAAGGGGGAGAAAGAGTGTGTGTTTTCTGATCATTATGCTTACATGGATATTGTTGATTTTCTTATGATCATTATATTGATTTATATTTATTTTCCAAACTTGCGTTTAATGGTTTGTTCATTGTTGTGGTTACAAGATTGTTAGACCGTCATTAAAGCAAGGTGACAGTTTATATCTATATTTGTCGTTGTATGTTCATAGGAATAGATGTTATGTTATTATTTGTGAGGCTATATTGTAAAAATATGGTTTTGTCTCAGAAATGCCAAGGGGGAGACTGTAAGAACATTTATAGTATTATTTGTGTTTGGCATATTCTAGAAAATAACCATGTTGCATGAATTTTCATGTTGAGAGTTTTATGTATTTGCAATAGAGTTGTTAGTATGTTCGTTTCTATCTCGAGAAAGAAGTCAAACAGTGTGTCAAAGCAAAGAAACAACCGGAGGGAAAAATAGTCATTTTTAAACATCGTCACTTCACCGGAGGGCAAAAATGTCATATTCCAGACATTATGACGTCATCCAAAAGAATCGGAAGTTCAAGATGACCAGTCTAGCTCAAAAATTAAAAAACTGCAAAAGATGCAACATACCTACGTTGTTAGAGGCAAAATGAGGCAGAATGGCTCTAACCTACGCTTTGATTTTTGGAGCTGGGAATGGACCCTATACCCTAGACCTACGCCCAGGCGTAGGCCTACACCCTAGACTAATGCCCAAGAGTAGGTCCCAATATTTGGTCACGTGATCACTTGTTATGCAGGATTTGTTTTGGGTGCTTTCGGATTTTTCCAGTTTGGTCTCTACTTCAAGTTTTTATGTAATCGACGACTTCAGACTTCTACGTATAGGCATATACACAATATTACATCAAATTTTAGAGGATTCATCAAGGTATTGTGAAATTACGTAAGAGAGCAAGGTTAAGGTTTTCTATGACTTGGTCTATAAATAACAAGGTTCTACAAGAGATGAGGCTACGGTTTTTGAGAGATCTCTGCAAGTTTTCTACAGATTCATATTCTTCTACAGAGATATATAGTGAGAGAATATTATTAAGTGATCATATATATTCGAATTCTCTCTTGATTTTGGGTTTCTCTAATTGTGCTTGTACACGGAAGATGTTTAGGCACAATTGGTTGATACGTTGCTGAAAAATCAACACTCCATCTATTAGAACAAGGTTGCTTTGATCCGTCCGAGTAAAGAGGCTGAGCCTTCTGAGTATGGAGCGATTTGAGGATTTCAAACCGCGAGTAGAGAAAGAAAAATCAAGCATGGTTTGTGAGTCTCTCATAGTGTCTGATGTAGCAAGCGTGCTTCGTGAAGTACGAGTGATTCTTGGGTTTTAGATCGTGAGTAGAGGAAGGCATATCTGACGTGATTATAAGTCTGAATTTCAACCAAGTGAAAGCTGGTCCAGTCAAGGAATTGGAAAAATGTCTTAATTTCAACCAAGGGTTTGCTCTTGCTTCACCACATTCGATGGTAAATCTTCCAACATGCTCAATAGTGGACTGGTTTCTTTCCCCTCCAAAGGTCAAAAAGTTTCTGCAAGACCCTATTCTGGGTAAGGCTTTCTATAAGCAGGCCTACTCAATCTTCTTTCTGCAAGACCCTATTCCTGAGTGATTCAATCGGCCAACTGATCCTTGTCAAAAAGTATTGGCTGGGCTGGTAGATTTGCTGGAAGTGGAGGATGGTTAGCATTCTGCCCCCCAGGAGCTATTAGAAGATGCGCCTCGGGAAGAAGCAAAGGATTTGGACGCCAACAATGATTATTGCCCCCATGTCTAGAGCATCACTCCCTGGAAGATTTGGAGGGAAAAATGGCTAGCGAAGAGGTTGAAATGGCTGCGGTATATGGTTAAGCGGTGGACAAGGTAGACGTGGTGTATTATTTGGAAATAATGGTGGCATAATTGGTTGAGGACGCTCCCTAGGCCATGAAACTGGCATGCTGGCTGGAATATTCACACATGCAGCTGATGACAAGTAGATGGTTTGTGGAATGTTTTGGCTGGCTGTGGCCGTCACAACAGAAGCGGCCAGAGATGGTAATGTAACAGAAGCGTACACATTTGAACATGGTGTTGGCCAAGAAAATGAACCTATGGTGTTCGAAGATGCTTTGAGTTCAGCGATAGATTCTTCCATAGCATCAAACCTTGCATAGACTCCTCAAAATAATTCTGCCAATGATGTCGTCTGAATCTGAGCAAACGACTCATCTGGTGGTAATGAGACTTAATGTTCTGGCCTAAGAGTCGATGTATTCTTTGTAGACCATAGCCTTGATGGCATATCTTCCAAACTTCAACAAATGTCCCGCTGCGGGCGTGCCACTCAATGTTTACAAAAATATTCTCCAAATTTAGTGTGTGCGGGCATGCCAGATTTGAGTTGAATGGAAAGGAAATTTCTTGGAAATTGGAGACTATTTTGTTGGAAAATAAAGATGATCAAGCGACTATTTTTTTTGTTCTTTTTGCCTTAGTTAAAAGGACTTTAATGTTGAAGTTATAAAGAAAGGTAATTGAACTAGATGAACAAAGTGAAAGAAACTGGAATTGATATGCAACTAAAGAGTTTAACTGGAATTGAAATTACACTAAAAGAAATGGAATTGAACTGATATTGCTTGAAAAGAAATTACAAGATAATGTAAAGTTAATGAAGATAAAATTACAATTGAAGAATTGCAATATAATGAGATGTATTGTGTACTGCTGGAGAGAGAGCTAACTTTTCCTAAGTATTGTATTTTTATGAACACGAATTAAACTTTGTAACTGTTTCTCAACCGCCTCCCATTGTTCTGCTATTTGTCATCTCCATTGTCTAGTTATATTCCATGTGTCTTCACACCTTCAAACTGCTCTGCCCACGTTCTCCACTATTGCCATGAATCTTCCTCCATGCTTAGGACCCCTTATAAGAATCTGGGCTTAATTTGGGCCAGATTCATGACCCTCTTTCAAATTTGAATCCCTACAATCAAGGTCCAACATTCCTACGTTTTAGCTTCCCATATCTGCACAAACTCTTCTCAATTTAACTACCTTCTTTTGAAGTTTTAGTGATGAGTCATATATCTAGGTATCCTCTCTTTGCACCATGTGGTGCACCTTTGCATTGCTATGATGTGTAATTATTTTGGGTACCAACACTTGGTTACAGTGGGACATTCGTTCTACCAAAAGGTGATCAATGTCTTTATGTGAGATAAGTGAGTAGAATAGTTGGGATTTCTTGATTTAGAATAGGATAACCCTCTTGCTAAAATGTAGTGGAAGTGTTGAGTTATATTTCAAGTATCATTAACTAGTTCTATGGGTAATTTAATTGCTGTTTGGAGGGTAAAGAATTTAAAATTATGCCAAAAGGTGATTTTTAGATGATTTTACCCAGGGCTGGCAATTCATGTCAGTGGGTTATGGTCACCTGCGGTTGAGATCTTGTCATGCCGAAAAAAGCCTGGTTAATATACGTGTCAAATATGCTCAACCCTAACCCAACCAACGGGTTATTCGTGTCAACCCACATTTGGACAAATGTAATCCATTTAGCCTATTTATTATAATATATTAAATTAAATTTGACACAATCAAACACGAAACGAACTATTTAACCTATTATCAAGAAAATTAAATTGAATATGATACGATCTAGTAATAGTTTATTAATATATATCAACCCATGACCAACTAGAGAAGAGAAAAAATAAAAATAAAAATAATCGTGTCAAACGTTACGTGTTTAGGTCGACCCTTAGATTCTCGTGTCTTGTTTAGGTCGACCCATATACAGCTTCAACCCTTTTATGGTCAACCCTAACCCTTATAATTGAAGTCGTGTTCCTGTGCCGTATCTCATTTTTCCGACTCTAGTTTTACCTATTTCCCGCAGAGTGGACGGGTTTTTGCACACAGTAAAACACTTTGATAAATTCGGCTTTAAACCCCAAAGCACGAATTAAATTTATAATTCCCAAACCTGTAACATATTGTTTTATATATTGTTTATTTTTGTGTTATGTGATATAACATTTTTAAAAGTTATATGAACGCTTCTTGTCACGCCCCGAATTTCCAAAGACTCCCGAACCGGGACATCCGAGGAATCCGAGGTCGTGATCCATAAAATGAGCGACCAACTAAGATCATCAATAAACATAAAACGATTGGAATATTATTAATAATAATAAATCCATACACAATCAAGCAGAAACTAAACCAATTGATACACAAGGCACGTCTATGTGCCGAAAGAATACATCTCTACAATGATGAAACGATACCAAATAAAAGGAAGGGATGCGCCAACATACTGACTCCCAAGAAATACAACAACAACGGTCCCAATACAAGGGACAAACAAATTAGACTAAGATGGAATAACACTACGTACTGATGTGTACGTCAGTGTATAAAAATATGTGGTTAAAAACAACACCTTAACGACTCTAGGTTTTACCCTACGTAAGCGCACGTATCAATTGTAGAATAACAAATGGCTTGACTAAGGGATATCGATCTCACAAAGACTGAGATTGTTAACTTTAATACTTTAGAAACACATAATTATATTTTCTGAAAGCTTGTTTGTTTTGGTGGTCAAAAGACCAAATTATGTAATCTTAACTAAATTGACTAAAAAATAAAGTAAATTGGTTGTGATTCAGATGGAAGAGAAAACTAAGGTTTTCATCACTCCACAACTAACCGCATATTATAGTTCATCACTATTTCAATTGTAAGAGGGCGATCCATAACTGTGAATTAGGTCATATTGCATATAGCTAAATACGACCCCAAAAAGGAATGCCATCAACCGGATGGCGATAACCCATCTCATGACTGACCTAACTATTACATGTAAATTATATTACTCTAATCTACTCCTAAGGCATGAAAATAAAGTAAAGCATGTCTATATTAAATTGCCAAGGCACGACCTGTGTCAACCTAGGGTTTCAAGTTTCATTACCACCATTGTGTAGAAAACCATAATTAAGCATTCGAGTTCCAGCCTATAGTAAATAATCATAGTTGTGTAAAATAATATATTTATTCCATCTAAGACAATAATTTAGAACAAACATATAATTTTATATTACAAATTAGTACGGTTTCTTAACTACTATAATCATGACAGTATGGTCAATGTTTCCCCTCGTTTATAGTTAAAAATAATAAAAGAACTAAATTACTTGGCTAGGGTTTTGCTAGAAAACCCTAGATATCGAGGTAGTTGGCCATGGTAGAAGGTGACTGCATCGTTGATGTAGAAACGCTATCCGTAATCCTTTTTTTCGGATCTCTAGGTTTGAATATGGTTCTCTACAGCAACACGTCTGAATAAATGAACATCTTGAATGAACATCTCACAGAACAAACCAACTTCTATCTATCAACACCAGAATATAATATCTCTCTCCTATTTTCTTGTTTTTTCTTCTCCAGCTCTTTCACGTTTGATGTATGGTCTTGTATATATAGGCAATGGCATAGAGAGGCCCTTTTCCATCTTTTCACTCTCAAAACTCATCAGAACCCTATATATAAGTGTATATACATGTATACAAATGTCTGGAGTCGTGGGCACGTCATTCAAATGAGTTGGGGGTGAAACAGGAAAAGTCACGCAAAACTAGTAGAAGCTTGCCGCACTAATGCTTGAGGGCTACGCTTCAAGCATAGGTCTAAACGTAGGTCCCAAGCGTAGGTCCAAGCGTAGATTTTGCAATTCAAGCCACTTTTTTGTACTGGAAGCATAGGCACAAGAGTATGGTTTTTATGAAAAATCACTTTTCTCCGTGAATGAGCCAAAACGTCCGTCTCAAACCCACAATACTTTTTGCTGAGATGACGGCTTCTGAAAATGCCGTTTTTGCCCACGAGGAGCCATTTTTGTGTTGGACTGCCTCCGTAACTCTCCTCTTGGATATAAAGAACACACTCTTCAGTTAATTCACCGAAGTTAGCTCCATTTCTTTATTAAGCTCCTAAAACATGCTTTAACACGCAAACAACATAAAAATACCAAATAATGGAATGAAAGAACATAACAATAGTGAGTTAAGGGTCAAAATGACTAATATTTGACACCTATCCCACCTGAATCTTACATTTTACTAGTCCCTTAGCAATAAACTTAGGAAACTTTTCTTGTGATGATCTTTTTACTCTAACTACTCTAACCTAATCCCTTACTTTCGTGAGGGTCAACGATTACGCTTAACACGTGTAACAAGCCTTTTAAACCCCTAGGTTACCCCTAGTGGACGGGTGAAGTCTTATGAAGGTTTCCAATGATGGTGCCTATAAACATCTCAATTATCTATAGTCATGTATTCATGAATTCACAAACAAATTTATTTAAGTCATGATACAATGCAAAAGACAATATGGATGCAAATACTCCCATTCACTACCGAACAACAATTATATCAAGTTTCGTGTCATGAATGATTCCCACTAAAGTGAATGATTTTACTACTTTCTACTTAAAATTCAGACAACCTTCCGCGATTTTGTGAACATTCAACTAGAATATTTTAGTTTCTTTTCTCCTACTTTATTGATCAAACTTTGCCATTTTTCATCAAAATGTAACTTTTCAACTTTCCACTTTTTATCCCTTTTTGTCTTTTTAAGTCTCCGGACTTTCCAGTGAGGATTTTTAATCCCAACCAACTAGGCCCGAGCTTCTTCCATGAGATTTATGCTCATCAGTCTTCTCCACTTTAAATGCGAATAGTGATATTGATGATACCGAGGCTCGGTTACTCAGATCTAACAACTGTTTTTTGCATTTTATGTTCTTAAAATTTTCCATTTTCTTCATTTCAACCATCTCCCCATCTCCCCTTTTATTACGACAAAATTATTTTTCAACTACATAGTAAAAAATCAACCTATTTCTCATATTGAATGTGTGATTGTACATATATGTCAAGGTCGTCTTTCTTCATTTCAATTTCACTCATTCACTTACCCATGTAAAACAACATCACTTCACTAACTCTCTCTAATCATTACTCTCATGAATGGGAATATCACATCACATGCTACTCATGCATCATATACACAAACTTAATCAAACTGTAATGCAAAACATTCATGCGTGAAAACAAAAAATTGTTCCAAAAATTTTAAAATTTCAATTTTTTTCCAAAAATCTTCATTCGTTGTAATACTGTAGCCTTACCCACAAACTTAAATCAGACCATGTCCTTATGGTCAAAGATAAAATACGAGATAGATATAGTTACCCTTAAATCTCAATTCTGGATTCCAAAGCATAACATGAATTCCCTCCCCCAAACTTGATTTGGATCACCTGTAGAGATCATCAACAAAGCACAAATATTGAATCATAGCAAGGGAAATAAATTTCATCATGAACATCTAGAAATCAACACATGTTTTCAAGGAATCAAAGATTTTCTTTTTGTTTTCAAAAACTAATAAAAGAAAGAGAAAAAATTGATTTGACCTTAAGGGCCTAGAATCCTAAAATAAAATAAAAATAAAAGAAGCAAAGACGTGGCCTTAAGGTTCTACCGTCCCTATAAATAAAATAATCTAAAAATCCTAAACCTAAATCCTAGTCCACCTCTTCCTTCCCTTCTTCCAAAGAACGTGCCATTTTTCCATTGTAATAGGGCATTGTGACGTCTTTTCCAACCTATCAAAATCCTCATTTGGATACTTCATGATAAACATCCCACAATCTTCATTTATCTCCTCTATACGATACCTAAGATGCATCTCCTTAATAGGATGCTCAAAGCTTGTGCAATCAATTTTCCTGGTGGTCCATCAACTGTCAATCTCTCATAAAATAGTTTAACCAACCTAGGATACACCTTTTATCCAGCTGGGTACTGTAAACGACTCAATCCTCTTTTGCGTAGGATTGCCTCTCCAAAAATCGTTATTGGATTCATGAGTTCGTTTGGATCTCCCGGAAGAAAAATAGAAGACGGAACAGAGTATGATGATGAACTAGACATCTTTGTGACTTTTTTACACAAACCCTAGTTTGAGGGTTTTGAGAATTATGTGACTCAAGTGCTGTATTTATAGATGAATGATGTAAGGTAATCGAAGAGGAAAATGATTTAAAACCCTTGGCTGAATAGGATAGTGGAAGGAATGAATAATCCAACTCCAACTTGTATTTGCATTACACTTCCTCATCAGACTAGGATTACTAAAAAAAGTCTACAAAAATTCTACACAAAATCCTAAAATTAACTTAAACAAATCCTAATACAAGTATAGATACAGCTCAGGCCAAAACACCTCGAAAACGGGTCAAATTTTTCAAAATTTCAGAACTCCTTCACTGAACCCTATGCTTCAAACGTAGGGTAGCCTACACTTAAAGCGTATGCTTAGGCCTGAGATTTTTTTATTTTTATTTTTTATTTTTGCAAAATAACGTATCTTACGACAATGAATCCACCACCGATACACCCCCAAATTTGAACGCACAAATGTCCGCATAGTGCGATAAAAGATGTTGAAAGAATTCAAGCTATCCGTACACGCAAAATAATCGTGAAATTCTGGGGATATATCACATAATTTGATTGAATCATCAAAACTACAATTTTATAAAATATTAAATAAGATAATCATTCAAGTGGTCACATCAAGCCCTATACGAAACTATCCGCCCCACAATTTATCTCTAATGTGTAAAAAAAAATGAAATAAAAATAAGAATATAACAAAAACCTAACCATAACTAAGCTAAGACTCATCATTAGAGGGTGGTGGTGTAGGTGGAATCGGCACACGTAAATGCTGACACATACAATCAAATCTATGAAATAACCGCCTCTGATCCCTCAGTCGGCGCACTATCTCCTGCTACCTGGCCTATCTCTCCTATGCCAAACTCTGCTCTAACCCATGCATTCTTGTTATAATAGTGTCAAACTGAGTCTGGGACAGAGTAACAGTACTACCCGCAGGTGCCTCTCGCATCACGACTTCCTCAGCAGCAACTGACATCTATGGCATCTCAGTCTTGTGAGACATACCGACATCATCCTGAGCTATGTTGGCATCATCCTGAGCCTGCGCCTGTGCATTTTGTGTCGGTACTACACCAAACACTGGTCGGCATCGCATAATATCATCTGCATACACTCGAGTCCAAACACTAGTCCACATCCCTCGGGCGTACGGAGTACCATCTCAATCCCGACATCCATCATAATCTTCTTCACCATACACGGGAATCGAATATGAAATCGCCGTAACTTAACCTTTGACTCCTTACGCAGATGAACGTAGTGCGCGTATAGGCCTCCCTACAAAATCTGTGGAATATAAATCCACCTCTCAAACTCAAATGCGTAGTGGAGATGTGGCCCATAACACATAGTAGTGTGGCAGAATTTGAGATCGAACTATCACATCCCAGAACCATAGCATAGGATGATAGTCCATCTTCTTCGTACAGTTCCGATGATAATCGGCCCACTGCCCGGTAGTCTAAAGTGTAACTTCCTCATAAATAGACAGAAGTGCATCGGGTATAGGCTAGAACTCAATAGCCAAATCGAGCGGACACTCGTCTGGAATGCCCCATGCCTCAGCAATAGTTTCGGGGGTAATCTTTATCTCTGTACCTTAAACAACAGTTAGTAGTCTTTTCCTGTAACACCCCGTGTTATTTTCCTTTTTCCTGAAATTATATTTAATTTAATTTCGGTAATGACGTCACTTGTTCATGACGTATTATTTATTCTTGGTATTTTATACTTGTAAATTTTTCGCGTTTAGTTTAAAGTCGACTGTATGACTTTACGGTTTTTCTTTGACGATTACGCGAATTCTTATTCTCGACTACACGGTATCGTTTCGATTATTTAGATTACGGTGTTAGTACTTTTACGGATCCGGGGTGAAGCGTATTAAATTACCTTCTCGGTGTTCCGATTGTCGGGTTCATATCCCGATATATTTTTAATTGGACGTCCCGTTATTAATTCGGGCTTACGAAATTATGTTTGGGCGTTCCGGAAATTGTGGGGACTTATTATATATATATATATAATAATTATTATATATATATATATAATAATTATTATATATATATATTGAAGTGGGGTTATTTCTCAATTTCGGATACTTGGAGGGTCAGTTTCGCAATTAGGTCATATATATATATATGTATATATAGAACCGTATCTGCTGAACCAGTCTTCTCCTTCACGACTACACGCTTCCTTCTTCTCTACGCGATACACAGGTCTGCATCGCTCTTCTCTCATCCTCACACGGCGAGACTATGCCCTCCACCTCCATCTTCAGTCTCCAGTCATGGCAAGAGAGAGAGAGGAACGGCGAGAGAGGAACGGCAGGACTGGTTGCCGCAGCAGTAGTTGCGGCTGGAGCAGGGCTGGGACAGGCGGCGCCGGCCAGGAGCAGCGGTGGCTGTGGTCGGTGGCGGCATGATGGTGACGCGCAGGGGTGGCGCCTGTGGTGGCGCAAGGAGTCGGCCAGTGCAGGGGCGCGTGAGCAGTGACGAATCTGGCTAGGCTTCGGCCATTTTTTTGGCGACCTTCCGGTGATCGGTTTGAGCCGATCTTCGGTGTAGCTCCGTATATACGTAGTATTCATCATATATTAATTTCGTGAATTTAGGATGAACGATTTGCCCAAAAATTGCATTTATAGGTTATAGTTTTAGTTTGGGGTATTGTAGATTTAACCCAATTAATTAATCGATTATTAATGGGCTTCGTATATATCGTATAGGTTGTCAAGACGGACATTTCGATATATTCGAAATAATTATCGGACGATTTTGGTCGGCGGGCTTCGAGTTCGGGCGCCGATACTGTGTTGTTTCGGACTGTTCGGTAACGTATAATTAGGTGGGAAATTATATTTCTCACTCTGCATTATTGAAGTAGTTTAGGGGTGTAAAACCCTTATTTAATTTAATATAGACATTTTAAATCGTTAATTTAAATATCTATAATTCGTTTAGAATCGGAATTGGACTTAGGAATTAATTTAAGAAAATTAATTAAATTATTTCCTATGTGATTAAATATATTCCTAATTGAATTGAATAGGAATATACGACTTAGAAATTCCCTGGAGAATTAAATGGGCTACAGAAATTTGTAAACGTTGGATGTGAGAGACTTAGATGCCATGCTAGGTTCCTCTTATTATACGTGAATTAATTGTATAATTTATTTTAAATGAATGATAAGGGAAATTGAAATATTTTCTAAAGAATTAAAGAAAATATATTTTTGGAGAAACTGAATGGTACATGAAATTATTTTCATATGATTTAAATGCTTTAATGTATTTTTAAAAGCATGTACAGAGACTTTGAGATTTTGTTGATATTTACCATGTTGGTATTTTCATAAATATGGTGTATTACATATTTATGTTGAGGCCCGGGGTGCCTGTTGAGAATGTCGTGTAGTGTCAAATCACGATGTTGATATGTATGAGTTGTGTACTCAAGTATGGGTGTCTTTGTGTCGAATCGTCGCAACAACTGGCCAGGGGGTGTTCCCATCCTACAGAATAATGAGCTGTGAATGGGGTATAGGGTGAGTCGTCTCATTTTCGAAGTCGCGGGTCGTCTCGTGCATCCGTTATACGGATCTTTGGTCACGGGTCGTCTCGTGCAACCGTCTTCCTTGTTGAAAGTGTAGTGTCAAAAACACTTGGGAAGAATCGGTGCGGTACTCTTTCTCCTTGTAAATGGGTGGAGTGCGTATTCGTTAACCACGTGATGTGGGCAAAGGGTGGTGTATGAGTCACATTGTATATGCATGACATTTATGTGATTTCATTTGACATGTATACGTGATATTATTACATGTGATGTTGGAGCAGGTTTAATATGTGTTATTATTGCCTGTTGGATTTTGGAGCATGTTATGTATGAATATTGTGAAATTAAATTCATATTTTATAAATGCTCAATTGAAAATGAATAATGTGAAACATGACTTTAAATGGGAAAATTGTTAAAGTATAAATGGAACGTAATCTTTATACTTGTTGTATACCTTGTGCCCTTGGGGGGAGGTTAAGTGTATTGATATAGTGATCTATGTGGCTAGTTGAGGCTAGTAGTGGACCGTAGACTTGATTTTGAGTTGAGGCCTTAGAGAATGTGGTTAATGGTCTTGTGATTGTGGTTAGCTGTGTGACCTTGTTAGAGATTGGAGGTTAGAGATTGATTTCAGTATCAGTTATGAATTGGGGCCTTCGAGAAGGCGGGTGATGAGATTGTGAGTTGTAGTATGGACCTTTAGGTGTCTTTCACTTTTGAGGAATGAGTTATCAACTGTAGTTGGGAGTTTTATTGGTGAGAAGAGGTTACGGTTGAGTGACTTTATTTAGTACTCGAGGTACCGTAGCTTGACAGTCTCGGTTCTTGTGCTTAGTTCATTCCCCCAAGCATTCCTTGTACGGTGTTTTGTACACTAGTACGTGGTCGTTGACTTGTATGTCATTCCTAGATTCCTTGGTTACGGCGTGGTGCCGAACCTCTTCCTCGTGGTGTCATTTGATTTGGTGGAGTTGGAACGGATGGTTGTCTTCCGTGAGTCCAACGGGTTGCTCTTCCTTTACTGTCCTCTCGGACATTACAGGAATTCATAGAGTTGTGTTTTCTTTTATTGGCTGTCATTTCGAAAACGGTGTTTCCTAAGTTTTGAAGTAAACTCTTGTATTTAAAAGGAAAAACCCGTTTTTGCCTACCCCGTATAAATGAAAAGTTTTAATACTTTATAAAATGATCTTAGGATCTTTCTTGAAAAGATTTTCAACTTTTAAAAGCCTGTGATGACGACTGACGGAGACCGGGGGCAAGACGGTCATTTTTATTATGTGATTTCTAAAAAGAAAACTATTTTATCACTTGTCTCGAGATTCTGAGATTTTGAGACTTCTTTCTCAAAATCTCGACTTGTAGTATTTTGAAAGGTGGTTTCTTGTTTCACCTTTTCTTCGGATCGTTCTAAGTCTCGGTTAGGAGGCTTGGTGTTGTTCAGTGCACACTTATAGTGTTGCCTTTCCTTTTCTTTGGGTTGTTGATGTCACCATCTAGGTGATTGGGGTTTTTCACTTGTTAGGGGCATGGATGCCGAATGAAATGGTTTGAGTTCTAAAAACCTTTTTCTTAAAAACTATGGAAATCCTTGGGATTCCTCTTTTAATCACTTTCATACTCGGCCATTCGTTTTTGGTTCCCTTGTCCACTTGTGGTGTTCCTTTCTGGTTCATTCGTGGTGTTCTTTCCTTGTTTGGGTATTCTTAACCTTGACATTGTGTCTCGGTTATTTGTTGGTGTAGCATTGGGACTTCTTTTCCCTTGCTTGGGTTCTTGGCTCTTACGTGGTTTTTCTTATCCTTAGTGAGAGTGTTAGTGATTTATTAATATTGTTGGAGATAGCAATTGAGGTTTGTTATATATATATATATATATATATATATATATATTGATGATAGTGTTATGAGGTAAATGTGATGATGTGATTTATGGCATTGAGTAAGAGATATGATTGAGGTGATCTAGCCTTTGAGAGGTAGGTTTTCCCTAGGACTGGGATGAGGTTTGTCGTATATATATATATATATATTGTACATATATATATACATATTGAAGATGGTTGTGTTAGTACGCAAGGACGTGGGTGTTTTCCTTCCTGTGTTATCGGGGTGTAGGATTTGAGCCTTCCTTGGTACTATTGGTGGATTTTGTTTCCTTGTGGATATTAGAGGTGAGTGTGATCTCCTCGGTTGGATCTTCTGAATTGTGTTATGAGTAATTTGGTGATTTGTTTGACTGGACCTTAGTATCGTATACCTAGTGTACGTTGGTGAGAGTAGTGTAGACTACTGGTGTTGGGTACTTGGAGTACGAGTTTTAGAGACTCATGTTGTGTATTTATATATATATATATGTGTATTTATATATATATATATTCCCTATATACTTATGTATACTCGTTTACGATAATATATGAGCGTGTGACTTGGGTTTGCGTGGATGGGACTAGTTGGGCTATATTTATATCTTATTAGGCGGTTTAGCTTTACCTAAACTATCAGAGGATGTGGTAGTTAGGATATCTTTTCCCACTGAGCTTATTTGCTCACGGAGGGAATTTCATTTGCCCCCCTGGTATTCCACGCCAGGTTGCAGGAATTATACGGCTATGGGCAGGATGCAGTGCAACGGCAGCTTCTTTTGTTTCCTTGTTACAGGTTTTGGAGTTGCGTTGGGTGATGCGGTTACGGTTGCAGCGCGACTGGGTTTGGGGACGGTAGTATTCTTCTTTCAGCTTCTTTACCCATTGTTATGGGATTATCATGTATTTCTTTTGGGAGCCAGTCTGTTGGCAAATCCCTGTTGATGTATCTTTTACTTCCTGTATTTATTCTTTCAGGAGATTATTGTATTTATTCTGCACAGCTAGGTGCTTTACTGTATTTTTATTCGAGCATTTGTGGCTCTGTTAATGTTAGAGGGTTTGGAGGGGTTTTGGTTTCTTTCCATTACCTCGGCCCTATTAGGATTGATGAATGTGGGGCTTGGAAGCCATTGTGATTATTGAATTGCTTTGGGCAGGTTATTGTGTTGTGTTTGGTTGTCCGGATGTTCCATTTACAAACGGAACTCTGCCGGATTTTTGTTAGATTCCGCTGCTTAGTTTTATTAGTCATTTGGGTATTAAATATACCATATCTATCATTAACCCATATGTTTTCACGGTTAATGATGTCTTAGTTGGTCATTTATGTTAAGGATCACATTCTGGATTCCTTGGATGTCCCTGTTCGGGAGTCTTAGGGATTTAGGAGCGTGTCTGTTGGTATCTAAGGATACTCTTGTATTTTTAGTATTCGTGTTGGCATGGAGTATATTTTTATTGTTATTCCATGTACTTCTTTGTTATTGTTGACTCTAGTAGTCGCTTGGTTTGCGTCACCCTTTAGGGGCGTGACAGCATGGTATCTAGGCATTCATTGCAACCCTTTGTGGGTGTTTGATGACTGAATGTCTTTTGGTTCTCGTTTCTTTTTACTTCCGCAATCACTCCCTTAGCTCTTAGGCTCGGGTTTCGGAGTCCTAGGAATTTGGGGCGTGACATTTCCCCCTGTTGAAGTGGCTCATGTACAACCAAAAGTTCCGAATCATATCCTTGCATATGTGCGGGGTAGCTGGGGCTAGAATAGGCAAAAGATGTCGGGCCCTCAATTATCCGATCGTCTAGGCTAGCACTGGCTGTAAATCCTCGAATATCCTCAATAGGTATGTCATCTCCTGCTGATAGCCCTTCTAGAGAGCCCGGTCTAATAAATACTCAACTGGTGTTGTTCGGTGTACTGGCAAAAATGTGGTCAAAACTTTAGGATCACCCTCTACTGGTGGCTCTGGCACCCTCTCATCAGCCCTATCATCATCATTGCCCTCAACAGCGTCATGCCCTTGCTGAACATGATCACCCTCTATATCCTCATCCATCTGCTCGCCCTGATGCTCCGGCATAGGTGGCGGTGATGGTGCCCGTGGAATAATTGGCTCAACCACCAAGCGACCATGTAGTAATAAGATGTTGCGCCCCTTTGTCGAGTTCTCCGACTCCTCCGCCTCAAAAGATGAGGATGCTGAATCGACATACTATGTCCTCCAGGTGCGCGTGCTACGGTGGTGGATAGGTGATAGTGTAGGTGACGATGACCTTGAGCTTTGTCATACTGGTGGATAATCCGCAATGGCAACCTGAGCCACTCGTCTCGCCGAAATCTTGGTCCGTGCCATGTCTACAATAAGGACTTTTTGAAAAGTAAGAAATAACGAACTGGACACCGAATCAAACTCAAACTATATCTAAATATATCCAATATGACAATTAAACAAGCCGTTATCCCAAAAATTCAATATTTAATCCGATTCCGATGTCGAAAAACTCAACTTTTAGAAAACGGATCAGAACACAATTTTAATCGGGCTCGTTCGTCAATACTAGATTAAAATAGCTAAATGAGTCATATGAAATCAAAATGATGGAAAAAAACTCACTGAATCAAGAGAAACAATGGATTTCTAAAAATTGAGTTTTGGCAACTTTTCGAGTTCTTCACGCCAATCCGGTCGAATCACCAACTAATCTGACAATCCGTTGGCAATGAATGATGAGGAATTGAATGGGTAATTAGTAGGATCAATCTTTTAAAGAATGGAGGAGAATTGAGTAAGAAAGTAGAGTTTGAATGGAGAATGAGAGGGAACCTGTTGCGCCCTGTTTACAACAGGCTTCCACAGTTACGCTTTAAGCGTACCTTGGCCTACGCTTGAAACGTAGGTCCCTGGCCCAAATTTTGAATTTTGTTTATTTTGACATAAATTTGTCCCGCATTCAACTCCATCCTTTCTAAATGACTCCTAGGCTCTATGTACACTCTTTACTCAAATGAGGATGGCCTCGCAACTTGATTTTACGGACTCGATCTTAAATGCCAAAATCACTAAATTACCATCTACAGATACAAACTAGGCGTTAAAGTTACTCTTCTCTACTAGTACCAATGTATAACGTCGTTGGTACGATGTTGCCGTTCTCAATACTTTAGATCAAGCTTATCTAGCTCAGGTGGTAGTTCAGTCAAATTGATCGTTTCTACCACACACTCAACAGATCGAACCTCTACATAATGCTTCAATATCTTCCCATTCACGACAACCATCTTTCCAGTGTCAGGATCATTCAGCTCCACTGCTCCATGGTGGAAAACCTTCATAATCTTGTATGGCCCATCTCATCTTGACTAAAGCTTACCAGGAAATAACTTGAGTCTCGAATTAAACAACCAAAACCTTTTGGCTGGGCTCAAAAACTTTCTTTCTGATGTGCTTATCATGGAATGCCTTTGTTCAATCCTTATGAATCCGAGAATTTTCATATGCATCATTTCTAAACTCCTTAAGCTCTTGCAGTTGAAGTTTTCGTTGCGCACCAACTTTCTTTATATCAAAATTCAATCTTCGAACAACCTAATATGCTCGGTGTTCCAGCTCTACAGGGAGATGGCACGATTTACCATACATAAGACGATATGGTGACATACCAATTGGTGTCTCAAACGCAGTTTTGTATGCCCAAAGTGCATCATTCAGTCTTCGTGGCCAATCCTTCAAATTCGGACGCACCATTTTCTCTAAAATATTTTAAATCTCCCTATTAGAAACCTCCACTTGACCTTGTGATTGGGGTGATATGGCGTACCAATTCTTTGAGTGATACCGTAGTTTTAACACAGAGCGGAAAGAAATTGGTTGTCAAAATGGCTTCCACCATCACTGATCAGAACTCTCGGCATACCAAATTGTGAGAAAATTTAAATTTTACAAATTCTTCCATCACGTCATGATCAACACATTTGTTGGCTATCACTTCTACCTATTTTGAAACATAATCAACCCCCACAAGTATATGTTCCTTCATCTACTTTTGAAAATGGTCTCATGAAATCAATACCCCACACTCCAAACAATTCTACAATCAGAATTGGGGTTAAAGGCATGATGTCTCTTCAAGATATGGATCCAAGCCTTTGACACCGGAGACACACTTTATAAAATTTGACTGCATCCTTGAATATGGATGGCAAGTAAAATCCACTCTGTAGCACCTTATGAGCTGTATTTTGAGCTCTGAAATACCCTTCACATTCGAGCGTCTGACAAAAGGTAAGTATGTTTTGGACCTCACTTTTGGGGACACATTTCCTGATAATCTGATCAGAGCAATACTTGTACAAACGCGGATTATCCCAGATATAGAATTTGACTTGGCTGAAGAATCGGACCTTCTCATTCCTAGATCATCCTTTTGGGATTCGACATGTGGCTATATAATTGACAATGTCAGCATACCATGGTATTTGTTCCACCATAGCAACACTGAACATATGTTCATCTAGGAAAGAATCCTTAAGAGGAGTAATTTCCATTGTGGACTCAACAATAATCCTTGACAAATGATCCGCAACAGCATTCTCTGAACCCTTCTTATCTTTGATTTCCAGGTCGAATTCTTGCAACAACAGAATCCACCGAATTAGTCAGGGCTTAAAATCTTTCTTTGTCACCAAATGCCTCAGAGTGGCATGATTTGAGTAAACGACAACCTTGGTGCCTAATAAATATGATCGGAATTTATCCAAGGCGAAGACAACTGCCAGTAAGTCCTTCTCGGTAGTTGTGTATTTCATTTGAGCTTTATTCAGAGTCCTACTGGCTTGGCAGCTTTTCTTTTCTCTGACCCAACACAACTCCTATGGCGTAATCAGATAAATCACACATGAGCTCAAATGGTAGAGACCAGTCTGGCGGATGAATAATCGGGGTTGATGATAGCTGAGCACACAGCTCCTTAAAGGCATGAAGGCACTCTTCGTAAAAAATGAAAGTAGCATCCTTAGCCAATAAGTTACATAGCGGCCGGGTGATTTTGATGAAATCTTTGATAAACCTTCGGTAAAACCCGGCATGGCCCAAAAAAGAGCGTATCTCCTTAATATATGTGGGAAAAGGCAGTTTTGAAATTAACTCCACTTTTGCTTTATCGACCTCTATCCCTCGCTTCGATACAATATGGCCCAATACTATTCCCTCTTGAACCATTAAATGTCTCTTTTCCCAACATAGGATTAGATTCAACTCCTTGCATCTCTTAAGTACCATTTCTAGATGTCATAAACAATCTTCAAAGGTTTCCCCAAAAACTAAAAAATCATCCATGAACACTTCAAGAAAGTTCTTTCTCATGTCAGAGAATATAGATATCATACACCGTGGGAATGTTGCTGACGCATTACATAAACCAAATGACATCCATCTATAAGCAAACGTGCCATACGAACAAGTAAATGTGGTTTTCTCCTGATTAACAGGCTTAATCGCCACCTGATTGTAGCCGGAATACCCATTCAGAAAGCAATAATAGCTTTGTCTGGCTAATCTCTCTAGGATTTAATAAATGACTGGTAATGGAAAACGATCCTTCCTGTTATTCAGATTGAGCTTTCTGTAATCAATACACACATGCCATCCTGTGGTCGTGTGTTGTGGAATTAACTCACCTGTTAAGTTTGGTACCACCATGATGCCCGACTTCTTCGGCACCACCTGAGTTGGACTTACCCATGTGCTGTCAGAGATTGGATAAATGATACCCGCATCTAGCAATTTTACCAATTATTTCATCACCACCTCTTTCATATTGGGATTTAGCCTCCGTTGTATCTCTCTTGATGGCTTTGCATCTACCTCAAGGTGTATGCGATGCATCCAAATCGAAGGGTTTATGCCTTTCAAATCAGCAACACTCCATCCTTTTGCCTCTTTGTTCTCACTCAGAACCTTGACTAGACTTAATTCATTTTTCTCTGTCAATTTCGAAGATATAATTACAGGAAGAGTCTCATCCGATCGCATGAAAACATACTTCCACTTTTCAGGAAATTCCTTGAGTTCCAAGGCATGAGGGGTAAGTAGAGATGGAATTGGTGGAATATTTAAAACTATTGGAAGTAGTTCAACATGCTCCTGCCATGGTTGAGTGTATAATGTGATGTCTCACATCGCCTGGGTAGAGGTCTGGGGATGTGCTTATATGTGCACTGTTGTCTCCAATTGGTATGAGGCCTTTTGGGAGGAACCCAAGAGCAAAACCGTGCGGGCTGGGTCCAGTGCGGACAATATTATACCAAGTGTTGGAGCGGGGTGTTACATATAACGCAACCTCGATTATATCTAACTCTTCATTCTGCATCTTCCAATATGCCTCCCAATCAACAACTTCCTCATTTGGCCTTTTTCTAGTCATAAATGACTCTAGCTCGTCTCCCTCCAAGATTTAAGTTGCAAAATCTGATATAATATAATCCAGTTCATTGCATTCTTTAATCTGAAAACAATCCCCATATTTAGGCAAGTGGTGACTTCCTTCGAACACATTAATCCCGACCTTCATATTGCCAAATGTCAGATCCATGGCTCCGGTTTTGCAATTGATGTATGCATTTTCCGGTTTTGCAATTGATGCATGCATTTACCGTAGCTAAGTGATGGGATTTGTATCCAGGACTACAAATTCAACTGAAAAATAAAATTTTCCCACTTGCACAATGACATCTTCAAGCACTCCTCTTGCCTGTTTGACTGATCGATCGTCGAATTCCAGTACAACCTCAGTGGGGCTGAGCTCACCTACCCTTAGCTGTCGGTAGACTGAATTAGGAAGTAAGTTAATACTTACACCTAGATCAAGAAGAGCTCTACTAATTTCCTGGTCACCAATGACACATGGAATAGTGGGAGCACCAAGATCTTTCCTCTTAGGTGGAGTATCGCTTAAGAGCAATAAACTCACTTGCTCAGTCAAAAGTATTTTCGTTGCATTTTTTCCTCTATTTTTATACTTCTGGGTGCAAAAATCCTTGAAAAACTTAGCATAAGGCGGTATTTAGGCCATTTCATCTAAGAGAGGTAAATTGATCTTGATTTGTCGGAATGTATCTAATATATAAGATTCTTTCATCTTTCCTTAATTTGTCGGCTCTCTAAGACGTTGAGGAAATAATGTCGCGTCCTCATAATGAGCTCTTTCTAGCTCTTCAAGTAATGTATCATCAATATTGTCCTCCACCGATGGTTCGTCTTTCTACTTTCTTTCAGCCTCTTTCCTTGCCGCTTTCTTCCTCTTCTCTTCTTCAACTTCCTTCCTCTTCTCTTCTTCTTCTGCTTCCCTTCTTCTCTGTAACCTTTCTTCATGCTCTGCCTCAACTTGATTATCCACTTCCTTCCCACTTCTCAGAGTCGTGATTGCTTGAACCGACTCATGAGGATTATTAGTAAAAGATCAAAGCTCCAATGCTTGTTGTGGCTTAGGGTTGACTATTGGCTGACTTGGCAGTTTTCCTGGCTCTCTCACATCCCTCTCATTAGCTATGTGGCCCATCTGCATGTGCAGTTGTGCTAAAGATTTAGTATGAATGCCTAACTTCTTATGAATGTCCATTATTACTTGCTCTAGCCAACTAGTCTAGAAACTAGGTGGAGAAGTTTAGCTACATGGTGTATGGGATTGGTAATTATAGGGTTGCACAACCTGATTGTTATTGAATAGTTGAAGCTCTTGGAAATTACTGAATGGTTATAGAGCTTGTGAATTATTGGAAGGCTGTAAAGCTTGGTTGTTATTGAATGGCTGAAAGGCTTGGGAATTATTAGATGTTCTTGGTTGGTAGTTGCACTGAGAATTTCTAGCCATGATTATCGGCTGGGAGTAAAATGATTGGTGACTCTATTGAAACCTTGGCTATTGGCCATATGATTGTTGTCTTTTAGTATACCTCAGTTGTTGGCTGTATAACTATTGTCTTTCTATGAACCTTGGTTGTTGATTGTATGATTGCCCTTGTTTGAATTCTGGTGGTGGATTTTCCATATTGGTTGATTTATAATACAGGAGTGGGTGATTTATGGCATTGGAGGTGTATGAATTGGTGAAAGGAACATTATTGGAATAGTTCCACTATGCGTTGGCATCAACAACCATTATCTCTTGACAATCAATTTGCGAATACTCAGCTTCGACTTCATATGTCTCTCTAGGAGGGGACTGGTTTCATTGAAGGTACTTATCAATTCTCTCCAATCTCTCTCTAAACAATGCCATGGTATCTCTCACATCATCATGTCCAAAAAATAATATTTTTCGGATCTCCTATCCTGTTGTCCACCTCTAGACCTCAACTGAGATTGGTATTGGATTGTGTTTTTACTAATATTAACAAATATATCCAACAGTTCTTTAGCTCGCTTTAAAGTAAACTGACCCTGCATGGCCATGTCTACCAAGTTCTTGTGTTTAACCAAGTCCCATGTAAAAGTTTTTAGCAATATCTTTGTATAAAAATTGTTATACAAAATTTCATTATATCTTTCCCATGCATCATGAAAATGTTCGCCTGACAATTGCCTAAAGCTTTCGATTGTATCTTGTGCTTCTGAGGGTTTTCTTATTGGATAGTGCTTTTCAATGAATTCTTTCTTGAGGGATTCCCAATCAATTTTGATTTCTTTAGCTACTTTTATGTACCATCTTTTAACTCTCCCTTTTAATGACCAAGGGAATAATCTCACTCACAAGTCATTTTTGGACAGATTATCATACCTAACAGTGGATGCGACTTCTAACAAATCATTGATGTGCTTATATGAGTCCTCTATCCTAAGACCTGAAAATTTTGGACGCATATTGATGTTGCTTGTCTTGATCTCGAAGTGCTTTGCTCCATCTTCCTTCGGAAAATCTGCATAGGAGTCATACGCATCCGGTGCATAGTATCCCTTCAATGATGTCTCTGGTGCCCTCGGCGGGGCGGGTCTGTGGTCGCTCATTGCTTTTTTTTGCTGATGATGACATTTTTCAATAGATCGACGTAAACGACAGAGAGTCTTTTCGATCTCAGGATCGTACTCGACTAACACATTGCTTAAATTAGAACGAGTCGGTCTATCGGTCATACGATACTTAAACAACTATTTATTTATTTATTTATTTTTTTGAAATTTTCTGAAATACAATCTAATCTAACTTAACTACTTCTAAATTATAGTAATTAAAGAAAGAATTAAAATGCAAAAATGTAGTCAACTAAAACTTACAAAAGTTCCAGACGTAACTTTAGAAGTTCCGATCTTCCCTTTCACGCTTTTCAGAGTACCTGTCAATCACAGAAAAATATCACTTTAGCTATAGTTACAATAACGCAATGGAAATAAATTACTAAGGCTATTGAACAATGCTTAGTCCCTAGCAGCGACGCCACAAACTTGATGTGTACGACAGGGGTATAAAAATATGTGGTTAAAAACGACACCTTAACGACTCTAGTTTTAACCCTACGCAAGCACACGTATAAATTCTAGAATAGAAAATGGCTTGACTAAGGGATATCGATCTCACAAAGACTGACATTGTTAACTTTAATAATTTAGAAACACCGAATTATATTTTCTGAAAGCTTGTTTGTTTTTGTGGCCGAAAGACCAAATTATCTAACCTTAACAAAATTGACTAAAAAATAAAGTAAATTGGCTATGATTCAGATGTAAGAGAAAACTAAGGTTTTCATCACTCCACCACTAACCGCATAATATAGTTCATGACTATTTCAACTGTAAAAGGGCGATCCATAACTATGAATTAGGTCGTATCGCAGATTGCTAAATACGACCCTAAAAAGGAGTACTATCAACCGGATGGCGATAACCCGTTCATGACTGACCTAACTAGTCAATGTCAATTATATTACTCTAATCTACTCCTAAGACATGAAAATAAACTAAAGTATGTCTACATTAATTCGCCAAGGCTCGAACTTTGTCAACCTAGGGTTTCAACTTTCATTACCACCATTGTGTAGAAAACCATAATTAAGCATCCGAGTTCCAACCCATAGTGAATAATCATAGTTGTGCAAAATAATATATTCATTCCATCTAGGACAAGAATTTAGAACAAATATATAGTTTTATATTGCAAATCAGTACGGTGTCTTAACTACTACAATCATCATAGTATGGTCACAGTTTTCCCTTGTTTATAGTTAAAAACAATAAAAGAACTACATTACTTGGCTAGGGTATTGCTAGAAAACCCTAGATATCGAGTTAGTTGGCCATGGTAAAAGGTGACTGCATCGTTGATGTAGAAACGCTCTCCATAATCCCTTTTTTCGGATCTCTAGGTGTGAATATGGCTCTCAACTGTAGCAAGTCTGAATTAATAAACCTCTTGAATGAACGTCTCACAGAATCAACCAGCCTTTATTTATTAGCACCATAATATACTATATCTCTCATCTTTTCTCTTTTTTTCTTCTCCTCCTCTTTCACGTCTGATATATGATCTTGTATATATATACAATGACATAGAGAGACCCTTTTCGGTCTTTTCACTCTCAAAACTCATCAAATCCCTATATATAAGAGTATATACATGTATACAGAGGTCTGGAGTCACGGGAACGTCATCCAAATAAGTCAGGGGTGAAACAGGAAAAGTAACGCAAAACTAGCAAAAACTTGTCGCACTTACACTTGGGGGCTACGCTTCATTCGCGTAGCTGCCTACACTTCAAGCGTAGATCCAGGCGTAGATTTTGTAATTTTAGCCACTTTTTTGTATTGGAAGTGTAGGCACAAGTGTAGGGTTTTTATGGAAAACCATTTTTCTCCGTGAATGCGCCAAAACGTCCGTCTCGAAGCTACGATACTTTTTGCTAAAGATGACAGCTTCTGAAAATGCCGTTTTTGTCTCCTCTTGGATAAAAATAACACATTCTTCAGTTAATTCAACGAAGTTAGCTCCATTTCTTCATTAAGCTCCTAAAACATGCTTTAACACGTAAACAACATAAAAATACCAAGTAATGGAATAAAATAACATAACAATAGTGAGTAAAGTGGTCAAAATGACTAATATTTGACACCTATCACTTACAAACGTCCCAAATCCCGAACAACATCTATACCACTCTGGAAAAATCCAGAACCTGCAATGAGGAAAGAAAAGAAAGGTGTCGTTGCACCGCAAGCAGTCCCTAGCCGAAACAAAATCTGCAAACTAGTGTAAACCACAAGGGCAAACCAACGCCGGGGTGAGCTCATCAAGCCCCATAGGAAAAAGGAAATTAAAATTTTCACATCCACTAACCGTCCAAGTCAAGTGTGAACAAACCCGTGTACATCCATCTTACTTAGGTCATTCAATCGTCCCACATGGCACTCATGCCAATACGAGACCCCTGAAACACAACCCTCTAGTCCCCTACCATGCATCATAAAGGGCAACTAGAACATAATGCAACCATAATATAACATCATATGACAAACACACACCTATATAAATATATACGTCTACATATACATAGAGACAACAAATAAGTACAAGCTATATAGTTCTAACCTCACAGGAGAACACTATAACTCGTACCCCAAATCCAACACTAGTAGTCTACACTACTCACATAAATGTACTCTAAGTACACAATACCCAAACATAACAGAGCCAATCACTTTAGTGGCCACTACAATAACAATAGGATCCAAGGGAACTAAAATCACCACAATGCCCATAAGAAAGAACATCCATAACCAGTACTAAGGAAACTCTTAGGTCCTTACATACCCACATAATCATCGTCAATGCATATATACACAATAAACATATGACACCTCAATCTCTTCACAAAGGCGAACCACACTCACCTCAATATCACTACTGATGCCACAACATCAATCTCACGATACCATCCACAAAGGGATCAGTTCAATCACTAACATCCTCACTATGAACAAGGAAGGATAACTACTCAACCACGAAGGGTACGTGAACACTACCCTCAAGAATGGTCACACAAGGCCATGACATCAAGTAAGGGATGAAACTCCATTGCTAACCAAAAGAATAACCAGAACATCTCATCAACATGGAGGGACATCCACCCATGATGAGGAAAACCACTAATATGTACGTGCACAAAGACACACACATCATAACCGAAGCTCAGAATGAAATAAGGTATGAAACACACACATACCGAGAGAATACACACTGAAGTCAACCGAGCAACCATAAATCAAGGATTCTTATGACGTCCCACGAGGACGAAGAAGGAACAAAGTAACACGCTGGAACTACGGAAACCAACGTCCGTTTCCAACCCCACGAATCAAATGATGACACAAAAAGGAGTGGTTCCGCATCACGCCGCGACCAACTCTCAAGAAAGGTGGATCTAAGCCAATCCTTCAACCTAACAAAACTCATCCCTAAAGACTACTAATCAATGCCTCAAGCATAGTACGAGAAGTGGTGGAGCATAAGGGAGAGAACAGAAAGAAGCTGCAAGAAATACATAACCAAGTGCCACCAAGTTGTATATCGAGTACTCGGTGGTGGAAACTTCGAGTACTCAGTGGCTCTTCCTCCGAGTTGTACACCGAGTACTCGGTAGCCTTAAAAATGCCCAAACCTCTCGGGCAAAAAATGAGGCTCGCACGTAAGTGCGCGAACTTTCGCATTCACCGAGTACTCGATGGCCCTTAGAATAAAATGTCAAGGAATGAACTCAAAAGGCCTCGAAATGATGTCAGACGACTCCGAGTTAACCCCGAGCACACTGAAACACCTACAACACCATGCGGAGTGACTCAACATCCGACATGAACCAAGAAGAACGAAGAATGAAGAAATAGTCCAAAAATGAAAACACTTCAACAAAACCGGGAAACGATCTAACAACTCGATTCCCAACCGTGAACTGAATTCATTCTCAAAACAACAACTCATCTCAACCACCCCAAGTGGTTGATGAATCCACCTCAAGAACACTTATATTCTTAAGATATGAAAAGGAAAAACCTAGTAGTCTATACCTCGGAACTATCGACTTTATTTATCATAATAAAGCCATAGAAAACAAACTCATAACCCCACCTAAGGGCATATAAGCATATAATTATTCATTGCACACTATCCTTTAAACATGACATGCAAATCATATCCTCACATCCTTCCATTTCACTTTAGCATTTTAATAACATGTGAATTATATATCTCAAAATCAACATTAAACATGCTTATCAACCACATGGGATAACATCATGGTCCACGTGTAAACATAATCACATATTAGCAACTCATTTGCAATGTGACTCACACACCTCATGGATCCCACCTCATGAAACACACTTTGCCCAACACAGGTTAACAAATACGCACTCTACCCATATACACTAAGAAAGAGTCACCGATTCTTCCCAAGTGATTTTGACACTTCTCACTTTCAACAAGGAAGGTGGTTGTATTAGTCAACCCATGACTAAAGATTTGTATACCGAATGCACGAGAAGACCTGCAACTTTGAGGATGGGACAACCCAAACCTATATCAATAATTTTTGGCTTTTTAGTTCCGTCGGTGGGGGACACCTCCTGACCAGTTGTTGCGACGATTCGACACAAGACTACTCACCCATGGTTACACAACCGGGCGTAGCCCAACACCAATGGAGTTTTCAATACAAAAGGTGAACCCATACACTATGTCCTCCATGACCCATGCATCAACATAAATATATATCACATCATATTTATAACCAATATTCGTAAAATGTCAACACGAATATTTTTCATCACTCAACATGCTTTTATAGTTCATTTAAAGCAATAATCAACAAGTACGCTTTTTGATGCACAATTCATGATCCCAAATCATCAAGTTATCCTTTAATACACAAAGATAACATTTCCATTTATTTAACATACTTTTACCTCAATTAAAGAATTTAATTCACAAGGATACATTATCATGCACAAATAATGTTCCAAATCATCAAGTTATCCTTTAATTCACAAATATAACTTTACCTTTCATTTAACATGCTTTTATCTCAATTAAAGCATTTAATCAACACATTAACTCATTTTCATGCATAAGTTTAATCTTTAATATAGAACCCTCAAAATTCACAAGAATGGGGAAACTAGAATAACACTCTAAGTTCCACATCTCAATTCAGTAACCAAGGTAGCTAGCCTACTTACGCTATTAAGGCTACATTACTAACACCCGAAATCCTATATGTATACTTACAGTTATACATATACACCTCAATACTCATATTCATATATATTTATATTCATAAAAGTATATGTAAACCTAAAAAGTCCACAACTCATAAGCCATCTAGCATGCATCATATACCTATTTCAATGATGATATAAACATGGATTATAGCACATAAGCACCAATAAATCCTAAATTCATATTTCTCAAGTTTACACTTAGCAAAAATATATCTAGGGTTATAAAGTCTTGAAACAAAATCGCACATTCACGAATCAAAGAACGAGAGATTAGAGATGCTTTCCCCTACCACAATTGAAGAACAAGCCAACCTCCAACCAAAGCCTATGAAACCCTAGCTTTCACCCGAAACCGAAATCGAATAAACCAATCGGTGAAAAGCTTCGCCTCCTATGAATGAATCGAGACTCAAACCACAAGGAAAACATGAATCAATACATGGTTTGAAAAGAACACCCCAAACTAGGGTTTGGGAAAAATAACTTACGAAAAAAGAAAACTACTTACCAATCCACGGCTCAAATCGAAGGCAAGACTACCACGACCAACTTCCGTGTTGAAGTCGTCACCAAAATCCAAGCCAAAATAGATGAACTAGGGCAAAGAATGAGAGAAAACCAAATGGGAGAAAGAGAGGCTGAGTTTGGAGAAGAAATGTTTTTCAGTCAACACTTCCTTATATAGGCAATCTGATAAATCTACTGAGTTTTACACTGAGTACTCGGTATACCAGAAACAACAATTACAAGAAAAGGCTCCAAGGCCCCAAGATGACACCAAAAAACTCCAAAACAATCCGGGACACATCCAAACACTCCAAAACATATAGGATGACTCTCATACTTCCTCAAAAAATCCCACACAAGTGAAATATCGAGAATACCCCTCACTCCCAAAAGTTCCAAAAATAAAAATAAACACATAATCACATAAGTGCTACATCGAAATGTCTACGTTAAACTAAGTAACACGTTCGAGCACGGAACACGATCGCCGAAGGATCAACAAAAAAAATTTACGACAAACCCACGTAGTCGCCAACGAAACACAAATCCATGAAGCCGAAAATGAATTACCAGGAAGTCGTTCCGCTAAGTCCAAAACATAACCGCGAAAACATTTACACGTACAAAGAGTACATAAGACGTCGTGAATAAGTGACGTCACAAAATGTTAACACTTGGAAAAGAATTTTCGAAAGGAGAAAGGAAAACACAGGGCGTGACACTTCTGCTATTTAGAGATAGCTTACAGGGATTGAACCATTTAATGGTTTGTTTATGATGCTAGGAGTATAAGTGTTTACATTATATTGATTTTGTGGACTACAGTTATTACCATATCCATCAAGTTTATCATTGCTTCTATTGGTATATTTGATATTGCAGAGAGTTGTTTGATTTTATCAAGTAACAATTTATGGGTACCTAGTAGCAACACGCGTATTATTATCTTACATGACTTGTGTCCGTCAGATATGATGGAATTGGTTATGGTAAGGAACACGTCTATATGGTGTATAAGATGGTTAATATTTTGAGATTGTAGAGAGTTATATTTGATAATTAATGGTTGGTCCACATGATAATAAATTCTTTACTTAGGCCTATAAGGTTTTCAAGGTGAATTATTATTCATAAGATGTTAAAAGATAACATTAACTAGTTATTAGCACTTTTTGTGATTAAAGATTGGCGACTCAATGATGTTCAATTGAGTCGAGTTGTATTGTTGTAAGGTTCACAATGAGAAAGAAAAACAAGAAAAAGGAAAGGACATCAAAATAAATGATCAAAACATGCTTTTATTAGAGAGATTTTTTATATGTTGTGGCATAAGAGATTGTGACATATCCCAAGAAAGTGACTTGAATGCTTGGTCAATGAAAAAATTATTGGACCACTTATTTTTTCAGATTATAAAATATGTGTTGACTAATATATGTGGTCCGTTTCCCAATGCTTCTCCTAGAGGTTAACGTTACTTCATTACGTTATAAATGATTTTTGATGTATGCTTATTTGTACCTCAATCTCCATAAGTTTGATGCACTTAATGTGTTTAATTTTATCAAAATTGAGAGAGAATTGGATCGAAAGATCAAAGTTGGGCGAGTGGGTGACTATTGCGAAAAGATGGATCAGGAGGGTGTAAATCAGGGTCTGCTCTTTACTTATCTTAAGGATCAGGGTATTATACCGTAAGACACTACTCCTGGGTCTGAAGAGTAAAATGGAGTAATAATGGAGAAACCGCACTTATCAAGATGCAGCTCGCAACATGATGAGTCATTCTTTCACTTCCTGAGATTTTTTTGGAGAGAAGCTCTCAAAACTGCAGTTTATCTTCTCAATAGGGTACCATTTAAGGCAGCCCCTAAGATCCTTTCAAGTTAAGGATGGGTCGTAAGCTTAGTTTTTGACATTTTCATTTTTGGGGATGCCTTGCTGAGGCAAAGTTGTATAATCCTGATGTTTAGAAATTTGATCCTCATAAGGTTACTTGTCTTTTCATTTTCTACCAGAGAGATCATTTGGTTATTGTTTTTATTACCCATCTAGACTTATGGAGATTCTTGAGACATGAAATTACCTAGACGATAGTGAAAACAACCTAGAGGGGGGTGAATAGGCTTTTTGTCAATTTTATGAATAATTAAAATCATTTAGCGGAAATTCAATTTTAATCAGTCATAAACCCTAATTCCCAATTCAATTCACAAAACAGATCAATCAAGCAAATATGAATATTAGTGCAGAAATTTAAATCATGAGAAGACACAGAGATTTTTACATGAAAAACCTTGAAAAGACTTCAAGTAAAAACCACGGATACGCTCGGGCATTGATGAACTATGAATCAGAGAATTTGAACAGACTATGAAAATAGAACTTACAACCGCTGTAATTTGTTGTTCTTCACTCGACATCTGAAAGTCTAGATTCACTCGCACTCCACGAAACTCTCGCTCCGATCTCCGTACTCTGACGACTCTGCTTCTCAACAGCTCAAAATCACCACAAAGCCTCTACTTCGATCTTCTCACACAGATGGTAATGTTCTTCAACGGAACAAAGCAACCATGTTGCTATAAATGGTGTTTAAATTTTTCAACAACTATATCATTCAATCATTCATAGAAATCGTCGATGTAAAAACACGATTGAAGACATCCAAAATCAGAGAGAACTTACGCATCTCTAATCACTCAATAATATTCCATCACCATATGTATATCTCTGTAGAAGAAGATGAAGCTGTAGAAAACTTGTAGAGAATTCTTAAAGACGTGCCTCCTCTTGTTATAGACTTGGGTATTTATAGACAATGATAATCCAAACCCTAAGTTTTCCCTATCTCGTAATTTCACATCCAAACCCTATATTATGGTGTATATATTGTACATATAACTCACTTTGATATATATAAGTAGTGGTCATATCATAAAACCAACCCTCAAATAATTTGGACATCGCAGGCAAAAATAGGCAAAAACTTGCCGCAGCTACACTTCAAGCATAGCAGGGCCTACACTTTAAGTGTAGGTCCAAGCATACCTCTAACCATAGAAATGTGTTTTCCAGCCACTTTTTGAAATTGCAAGCGTAGGCTTAACCAAAGGCATTTTTTGTTAAAACCATTTTTCTTCACAACTGCGCCAAAATGACCCTCTTAAACACACGATACTTTTTGCTTGAAGTGACGGCTTCGAAAAATGTCGTTTTCGCCCTCCAGGAAATCTTTTACCTTAATATGCTCAATTTTGTCATCTTCATTACTTCAACGCTTGATTCTGCCTTTCAGAAAGCTTATCGATGTTATTGGAACCAATCCAACCTATCTAACACTCAACATGGTTATTGTCTAGAACATTCCATAAATAAACAATACAAAAAAATATTCTTATAATCTCCCCCTTGGCATTTTCTGAGACAAAACTATGTTTTAAAATATAGCCTCACAAATAATAACATAACATCTATACCTATGAACACACAGCAACAAACATAGAAAAAATTGTCACCTTGATTTCATGACGACAAATCCTGTAACCGCAACACTGAACAAACCATTAAACGCAAGTGTGGAAAAAAGATATAAACCAACATAATGATCATCAGAAAATTATAACAACAATGCACACATAATGATCATCATTCTCCCTCTGAGAATAAACTCCCCTTTCTAAATACTTTGCCCTTTTAATCAAGCAATCTCTCCCCCTTATTTAATACTTCTCCCTTTTTTTGTCACTAAAATTTCAAGCAAAGAGAGTATATACCATAGCAACAATGTAGAGAGATGCAAGGAAGTACTCAATGACAAACACCAAGATATAGAACGCTTATCAGATCATATCCAAATTCTCAGGATAACAAATATCTCTACTATGCATGACCCTACTACTAATGCATGAATGCAAAATGTCATGAATAAAAATAAAATAACATATTTTTGTTTTAAGAAATCTGTGAGCAAGGTAGTAGAGACACAAAGTCAATCATTAACACTTCATATTCTTAGATTTAACTTGACCATTATACATATGGTATAGAAGAAAATCAGCACACATACCTTATAAACATAAGAATGCACAAGTCAAAATTTTCAAATAACGATATATATTAAGATTCTCATGTGCAAGCACTAAGGCAAGATTAAAACAATACATACTAAAGTTGATAATCTTCCCACCAACCGTGATGATAATTTAGTCCAAGATCAAAACTAGAAAGGAAAAATAAAATATTCTTTCTCTTTATCACATAATTTCCTTATTTTCATCTTTTCAACTTTTTCACCATATCCCTTTTTGTCTTTCTAAGCTCTAGACATTCTAGTGGGGATTTTTAGTCCCGACCAACTGAGCCCGAGCTTCTTCCATGGGATTTATACTCATTAGTCTTCTCCCCTTTTTACATGAACACTCAATGCTTACTGAGGCAAGAGGCCCGGTTACTTAGATTGAAGAACTACTTTTTGCATTTTTATATTTTAAACATCCCATTCTTTCCTTTTTTTCAACATCACCACAACATTCATACACATGCAAAAATATATATATATATATTTCATGCATAGACCAATCTAGCATAGCTCATGAACCTTCATACCACTTCAGGTTAAATAAAAAATTAACACATTTAGCAGGCATTATAATCATCACCGAAACAACTAGCACCTAAGATTAAAGTTTTGTAACATAAAATAATCATGACAAGTGTTCATCCAAAAATCTTAGGTCAAATTGATACCTTTATTTCACATATGCATAATGAGACACGTAAATATGAAAATAGAGTAAAATATGACAACTTTTGTACTCTAGCCAAGCTCAACAGTCTCAAATATTTTATTGTATTTATTTCAAAATAAAATGCATGCATGAATAAAAATAATACAAATACATGAATACCTATCAATTCTAAGAAAATAGTGCAATGTGTTCCTAGAATGATAGATAAAAAGATATTTATTCTAAAGAAAACATACCAATAGATTTTCTAAGACTAACATACTTTAGAAAATCTAATGGTTTTGTAAACATATCTGCCAACTAAGAATCTGTCGATATGAACTCTAAAGACACTATACCATCTTCAACAAGATCACGAATGAAATGATGTCGAATATCTATATGCCTTTGTCCTAGAGTGTTGAACAAGATTTTTAGAAATATTTATTGTACTCATGTTATCACAGAACACAGTCATTGTACCTTGAGAAAAATTATAATCCTACAACATAAGACTTGGAGAGGTGCATAAGACTTTGATAGATGCGTCAACACAAGGTTAATTTACCCTGAAGTCGGCAAAAGAACTTTTAGACTTGTTTGACAATATTAGTGAGAATGGAATCCAATATGAATCTGATTTGAGGTCTAGGGGTGATCTTGACAAGAGATCTGAAAAAGCGTATGAGGTGAATCGTGTTGATGTAAGAGATTTTGTGGTGTTTCTAGGAGAGAAACTAGACAAGTTTCTCAAGCAAAATCATTCACCTAGGAGAGAAGTCTCAGAGGTAGAAGCCAAGTATTCCTAAAATGAGTGTCAGGACATAATGGCCACTGATGCCAACGCATCGTGGAAGTATTCAAATAATACTCCTTTCAAAAATTCATACACTTCCAATGCCAAAAATCACCCATTTTTATCCTATACATCCACAAATGTTGAAAACCAACAAAAAATTGTCCCACAAGAACAATCATCCAACAATTAACCAAGGTTCATTAAGATACTTCAATCATATAATCCACAACCAAGACTCTAGTAAAGTCAACAATCATTCGACTCCTAACCAACAATCATGGCTCAAAATCTTCAGTTAAATTACCAACCCAGATAACCATCCAATAATTCTCAGGCTCTCTAGCCATTCAATAATAATCAAGTTGTCCAACCATATAACTACCAGACCCAGCCTCAAGGAAACCAAAACAAAGGATTCAATATAAATCAAGCTTACCTTTCATATCCTCAAAACAATTTCCAACATCAACATCTAACTCAAAATTCACTATCAAGACCACCTGACTTTGAGAGGATGATGAGTACCCTGAGGGAGCTTAAAAATCAATCTAAAAATTCTCAGGTGACTATCTAAACACTGAACTCTCATTCCCAATCTCTTGTTCAAATTGAATCCTGAATGGTACAATTAGCAAATGCTATGGATATGATAGTGAGAATATTGCCTAGTCAACCGGTGGTGAACCCAAAACCGTAACAAGTACTGGAGACGGGATCCTTTGTTGAGACTCATCATGAGACAGTCCAAGAAGTCACAATTTTGAGAAATGGAAGAGAAATGGATAGTAAGGTTGAGAAGGAGCATGAGGAGATGCTGAAGAGGCAAAAGGTCGAAGAAGTTCAAAGAAAGGGAGAAGAAAGAGGCTAAGAAAGCTCAAAAATATCAACCTCAAGTGAAAGAGGATGAAGAACCAGAAATGGCACCATATGAGGAAGGAACACCTTACCCTCAACGTCGTTGAGAGTCAATTTCGTATAAAGAGCATAAGGAGAAGGACATGTTGGAACCATGTCGGCAAGTCGAGATCAATTAACCTCTTCTAGACATTGTTGACCAAATTCCACCCTGTGCCAAATTTTTGAAGGATCTTTGTACTCAAAAGTATAAAAATAGAACAAAGGTCCCGAAAAATATTTTGTTGACCGAACAAGTGAGTTCAATCTTACTGAGTGATACTCCACCTAAGAGGAAAGATCCTGGTGCTCCAATTATTTCTTGTGTCATTGGTGACTAAAAGATTGGTAAAGCTCTTCTTAATCTCAGTGCGAGTGTTAATTTATTACCTTACTCGTTCTTTTAGCAGCTAGGGTTAGGAGATCTCAATATTACCTTGGTAGTGCTTCAATTGGCAGACATATCAAATAAACAACTAAGAGGAATTTTTGAGGATGTCATAGTGGAAGTGGGTAAGTTCTATTATCCTATAGACTTTGTAGTTTTAGACATAGAACCTGACCACATATCGAGGAGCCATATCCCTGTTATCTTAGGAAGACCATTTTTGGCTACGGCGAATGTATGTGTTGATTGCAGAACATGGGTTATGGACATATCTTTTGGGAATTTAAACATCAGGATGAATGTCTTTGATACCAACCATCAACTACCTAAAGCAGCTGAGCGTTTTAACATATAGGGGATGGTTGAAGAATTTGTACCTCAGAGTAGTGTGAGAGATGATTTAGAGATTGTGATAAAAAGGTCGGAGGTGAATTTCGAAAATGGAGAGGACCAACAATAATCTAGTTGGAAAGATATTGCTGCGATGGAAGCTGCGTTGTATTCACTATCAGGGAGAGCATCAAGAGAGTCGTTTGGACCTCAACTTATTCCTCCGCAGAAGTTGGTGTCTGAAAGTAAGCTTCCTGAGATAGTGTTGCGTGTGGAGGATGATGAATTAAAAGATAAAACAGGTGTGAAGAATGCTAGAGATGACCAATGGTCACGAACTTTTAGAGAACCTACTAAGGATGACCTCTCTCTTAAGGACATCTTTCTAGATGAACTAGTGTTAGGTATACACATGGTAGAAGAGCTATATGCCTTGGAAGATCCGCAATTGAGAGACAAGTGTCTGGGGATACGGAGTTGTGCGTATAAGGATGCTCGGAGTTACATAGCTCGAACAAGAGTATATCATGCTAAGTATGTTTGTCTTATGTTCCTTAAGTTTGGCCGGAAATGGCAATTTAATCCAAAGCTGAAAGTGTTTCTAAGTAAACTCCAACAAAAATGGGAAGGACCACACAGGGTTAGATCAGTTTACCCCCGTGGATAAGTTATATTTGATAAAATGTTCAGGATACATGGGCAGAGACTGAGATATTATGAGGAGATTGATCCAGGACCAGAATTTATGGCATTTTTCAATTTACTGAAGGGCAAAATGAGATGGTGGAAGGACTGTTGTCTAAGGTGTTGAAGGAAGATTTGATGGAAGCACTGACCATACAGGGACTGAAGTTAGAGTAAGAAAAATGAGTTATTTTATAACGTGATTATTGTTATGTACTCGATGTCATAAGTAATACTAATTGTCCATGGGTAAGAGCGCTTTGAGAGCCACCTCCTATATTGTGTCCTATAATTAAGGGAAATATGGCAGAGAGGAAAGGTATTGGATAACCCTTTGTGAAACGTCGTGCCAAAGAAGTTAAACATTGGTCTTAGGCTGTCTAGCCTTGGTCTGCATAATAATAGGTAAGTTATTTATGCAATTTCAATTCTTAAATATTATAGGTCCTTAAGGCCAAATCAATTTTTTTATTTCATGTTTTTAAAAAAATTCAATAAAATCCAAAAGGAGAATTTTCAAAAATTCCTTGAACAATTGTGTGTCAATTTCTGGTAATTTTTACAATTTCTTTTCCCTTGCTATGATATTTAGGTATGGGTTTGTTATATATTTACAGGTGATCCGAATTAAGTTTGAGGGAGGAGGTTGAGGATTTCGAAGAATCCAGGACTGTGCTTCAAGTGTAACTGTATATGTTCTCATTCTTTATTTTTTACCATGAAGACATGGACACATTTAAGTTTGGGGGTGAGGGTATATAGTTACAAGAAAGGGAAATTTTTGAAAATTTTTAAAACAAATTGAAAGTTTTGAGGAGTTATTTGTTTTCATGCATGAGTGTTTCGCATTATGAGTTGATTGAGTTTAGTTTATAATGTATGAGTAATATGTGACGTGATGTTCCCGCTCATGAGAATAATAATTAGATAAAGTTAGTGAAGTGATGTGGTTTACATCGGTGAGTGATTAGTGAAATTGAAATTAAGAAGGATGACTTTAACCTATAAACACAAGCACACATTCATTATCGGAAATAGGTTGATTTTTGACTATGTAGTTGAAAGAATAATTTTGCCACAATAAAATGGGAGATGGGGAGATGTTTTGGTTGAAATGGAGAAAATTGAAAAAAATTTGAGAAAATAAAATGCGAAAAGTAGTTCTATGATCTAGGTAACCGAGCTTTGGTATCACCAATATCACTGTTGGCATTTAAAGTGGAGGAGACTGAAGAGCATAAATCCCATGGAAAAAGCTCAGGCCCAGTTGGTTGGGACTAAAAATCCTCACTACAAAGTTCGGAGTCTTAGAAAGACAAAAAGGGATAAAAATTTGAAAGATGGAAAGAGAACGTTTTTACTAAAAATGGCAATTTTTATCAATGTAGTAGGAGAAAAGAAAATGAAATATTGTAGTTGAATGTTCACAAAACCACGAAAGGTTGTCTGGATTTGAAGTAGAAAGTAGAAAAATCATTCACTTAAGTGGGGACCATTCATGACACGAAGCTTGATATAATTATTGTTTGGTAGTGAGTGGGAATATTTGCATTCATACTATCATAGCTTATTTAACTTGTGTGTGTGAACTCATGAATACTTAATTACAAAAGAATTGAGATGTTTGTAGGTACCATCACTGGAAACCTTCATGAGACTTCACTCGTCTACTAGGGGTAACCTAGGGGTTTAAAAGGCTTGTTACATGGGCTAACTGTAATAGTTGACCCTCACGAAAGCAATGGATTATTTTAGAGTAGATAGGTTAGATAGAATAAGAATCATCAGAGATAGTTTTCTCTAAGTTTATTTCTAAGGGACTAGAAATAAGTAAGTTTGTGGGTGTGATAGGTGTTTAATATTGGTCATTTTTTCCCCTATCTTGTGTTTGTTATGTCTTTACATTCCATTACTTTGTATTTTTATCCCATTTGTGTGTGTAAGCATGTTTCAGGAGCTTAATGAAGAAACAAAGCTAATCTCGGTGAATTAACTGAGTTCGTGTTCGTTTCTATCTCGAGAAAGGAATCAAGAGGTGTGTCATAGCAAAGAAGAGCTACCGGAGGGCAAAATGATCATTTCTCGACATCATTATCTCACCGAAGGGCAAAAATGTCATTTTCAGACATTATTACTTCCCCCAAAAGCATCGGGATTCAAAGGCGACCAGTCTAGCTCAAATATGAAAAACTGAGTTTTTATAGAAAAAAATGCATAATACGCTACGTCATTAGAGAGAAAAAGAGGCATATTGGACCTGAGCTAGGCTTTGGTTTGGACCTTACGCCCAAGCGTAGGTCAGGAGCGTAGGTACCACTTTATGGCCACGTGATCCCTTTACGTGTTGTAGTTGTTTCGAAGTTGTTTCAGAATTTCCACTTTTGTCCCTACTTTGATATTTTAAGTGATTGGTGATTCTAGACCTCTACATACTGGCTTATACACATATTTACATCAGATTTTAAAGACATTATTCATGGATTATGAAATTATGGAAAAGGGCAACCATTAGGGTTTCCCTCATTTGTCTATAAATATGAGAAGGTTAATTTTAGAGAGGAGGCTAGTTCTAGTTCTAGTTTTGATTTTTATACACGTTCATTCATAGAGTTTTCAAGTTCAAAGTTCAGACTTGCTTCCATTCAAGAGAACCACTATTAAAGACCTAGAGATCCGGAGGAAAAGGCCATGGAAAACGTTTCCACACCAACAATGCAAACTCTCTCAGCCATGATCAACTAATTCGGTATCTAGGTTTTCTCGCAAAACCCTAGCCAACTAATGTAGTTCTAATTTTATATTTGATAGGTGCTCAATATTGGTCATTTTTTGCCCCTATCTTGCGTTCATTATGTTTTTACATTCCATTACTTGGTATTTTTATCTCGTTTATGTATGTAAGCATGTTTCAGGAGCTTAATGAAGAAATATATCTAATCTCGGTGAATTAACTAAGTTCGTGTTCGTTTCTATCTCAAGAAAGGAATCAAGAGGTGTGTCAGAGCAAAGAAGAGCTACCATAGGGTAAAATGGTTATTTCACGACATCATTATCTCATCGGAAGGACAAAAATGTCATTTTCAGACATTATTACTTCATCGAAAAACATCGGGAGTTAAAGGCGACCGGTTTAGCTCAAATACAAAAAGACGGGTTTTTACATCAAAAGTGTATAATACCTACGTCACCAGAGAGAAAAATGGGCAAATTGGACCCAACTTACACTCCTAACCTACGTTGTGGTTTTTGACCCTACGCTCTAGACCTACTTCCAAGAGTAGGTCAAGAGCGTAGCCCTACACTCTAGACCTATGCCCAAGCGTAGGTCCCATATAATGGTCACGTGATCCCTCGACATGCTGAAGTTGTTTCGGAGTTGTTTCAGAATTTTCCAGTTTTGTCCTTACTTCGATATTTCAAGTGATCGTTGATTCTAGACCTATACGTAAAAGCTTATACACATATTTTCATGTGATTTTATGAGAATATTAATGTATTATGAAAGTACAAAAATGGGCAACCATTAGGGTTTCCCTCCCTTATCTATAAATATGAGAGTATTAGGGTTTAGAAAGGGAAAGGATTATTTTTAGTTCTATTTTAGAGATACACGTTCATTCATATAGTTCTCTTCCATTGAAGTTAACCACCATTAAAGACCTAGAGATCCGGAGAAGAAGGCCATGAAGACCATTTCTATACCAACAATGCAGACTCCCTCAGCCATGATCAACTAATTCTGTATCTAGGATTTTCTCACGAAACCCTTGCCAAGTAATGTAGTTATAATTTTATTTTCAATTGTTGAGAGGGGAAGCTATGACTATACTGTGATAATTATGTTAGATGAGAGACCATTTTTATTCGTGATACAAGTTTATATATATGAATTGATTCTTGCCTTAGACTTTTGGAATATATTTATCTTACACAATCACAATGATTCACTATGGGCTGATACTCAGATGCTTAATTTTTGATTTTCTACACAATGGTGGTCACAAAATTCAAAACCCTAGGTTGACATAGGCCATGCCCTAACAAACTTTAACCTGGAGATATGATTTAGATTATCTTTATGCTTTAATTTACTTTCTGTTAGTAGTCGGCAAGCACTAATCACTTTAGTCTTGAGATGGATTGTCGCGATCCGGTTGAGAGTACTCCTTTTCTGTGTCAAGCCGCTGGTGCGGTGCGACCTGTTTCACAATCAATGGAGCGCCCTAATGTAATTGAAATTAGAATTTGAACTATGTTGTGCGGTTAGTGGTGGAGCTAGGAAACCCTAGTTTTCTCTCCCTCTCAATCACAAACCAATTTACTTTGTTGTTTAGATTAATTTAAGTAATATTAGATAATTTTCGAAAGGCAACTCTTTTTGGAAAAAGTATAATTCAGTGTTTTTAGATTATTAAAGTGAACAATCATTGTCTCTGTGGGATCGATATTCCCCTAGTTAAGCAAAACTATACACAATTGTCGTTAAGGTGCTGTTTTTAATCACATATTTTGCACACACCTGACGCCCACCAAGATTTTGGCGCCGTTGCCGGGGACGCGGCATTTTTCAATAGCTTTAGTAGTTTATTTACATTGCGTTATTGTAGATTGAAGATAAAGTGAAATTTTTGTGTCATTTTCAAGTACAATTTTTGTGTGATTTACATTGCGTTAGTTTCAATTTTGCTTGGTTTTTGCATTTAATTTTCAGCTTTGCTTTTTGTTCATAGTTTAGTTAATTTGCTTTAATCATAAAAAAAGATAAAAAATTAAAAAAAAAAATAAATAAAGATAAAGGAAATTTCGAAAAAAAAACTTATAAATAAATAATTTCTTTTTAGTATATGTCCAATTGACCGACGTGTTCAAATTCAAATTTCGCGTTAGTAGTATACGACCCGGAGATCAAAAGAACTCTAAGGCTTCTACGAAAATTTAATCAAGAGCGTCGTCAGACAGAAGAGGTCGAGATGGGGGACGAGAGAGTCAATCCACAAAGAGGACCAGACACCTCATTGAAGGGATTCTACGCACCGGACGCGTATGAATATTATGCTGAATTTCCACAAGAGGAAGGTGCAAAACATTTCGACATCAAGACAAGTGTGATCAACATGCTCCCAAAGTTCTCTGGTCTCAAGATAGAAGATCGGTACCAGCATGTCAATGAATTCTTAGAGGTTGCATCAATCGTTAGATATGATGGTTTAACTAAAAATGATCTAATAGTGCGTCAATTCCCATGGTATTTAAAGGATAAACCAAAAAGATGGTAAATTAAATTGACCCAAGCAACTAAACTTGACCGAGAAACAGTTAAGCAAAAATTCTTAGAGAAACATTTTCCCATAGGAAAGACTTCAGAAGCCCAAGATGCGATTAAGCGATTCAGGCAATTGTCAGGAGAGCAATTTCATGATGCGTGGGAAAGGTACAATGAGATTTTGTATAAATGTCCCCACCATAGGTTTTCTGATCAAGATGTTGCTATAAATTTTTACGCGGGTCTAGGTGAAAAGCACAAAAATCTAATAGATGCCTCTACATAAGGTCAGTTTACCTTGAAACCCGCAAGTGAGTTGTTAGAGATGTTTGATAACATTAGTGAAAATACCCTTTAGTATGAATCTGATCTGAGGTCTAAAGGTGAACTAGATAGGCGATCAGAATAAGTATTTGAGGTCAATCATGATATGAAAAATCCAGTGGCACTGATAGAGGAGAGGTTAGAGTGATTTGAAAAACTTCTTACTCAAAGAAGTCATTCCCCTAAAAGAGAAGTTTTTGAGGTTGAACTAGATTATTCTCAAAATGAGTGTGAGGACGTAATAGCCACTGATGTCAATACAGCATGGAATTACTCCAATAATGCCCCGTTCTCCAACTTATATTCTCCAAATAATAGAAATCATCTATTTTTCTCCTATAGGTCCACAAATGTGGAGAATCCTCCAGAAAAAGTTCAGCAAGGACAGTGGTCCAATTCTCAATCCAATTTTCAACCAAGGCAACAATTTACCTCACAGACAAGGTTCTAATAGAGTTAGCAATCAATCGAATATCAACCAAGAATAATGACTCGAAATTCCCAATCAAATTACCAACCCAGACAACTATCTAATAATTCTATGGCTCTTCAGCCATTCAATAACAACCAGGCTATCCAACCATTCCAATATCAACTTCAGCCTCAAAGAAACCAAGCTCCAGCACCCGGTTTTCAAAATAACAAGATAGAGCAGACCTTAGTAGACCTCCAAAATCAGATGGGGGTACATACTTAAGCACTGGACCAAATCACAATGCAGTTAGGACAAATGGACAATTAGAGGAACATTAGAGAGCCAAGTCAGTTGCCCAGTCAGCCTATCGCTATCCCAAAGATCTAGCAATTGCAAGAGCTTGGATCGTTTACAAATACTAATCACGAGTCTGTTCAAGCAATAACGACTCTGAGAAGTGGAAGGGTAGTGGAAAGTAGAGTAGAGGAAGAACATGAGGAGAAAATGCGTAGAAGAAAAGAAGCTGAGCAAGCTCAAAGAAAGGAAGTGGAAGAAACACAACAGAAAGAGGTTGAGAGCGGAGAGGCTGAAGGTCAGAAAGATAAATTGCCAATAAATAAGAGTGTGGACGAGACATTGCTTGAAGAGCCAGATACGATGAACTACGAGAGGCACCGCCATTTTCTCAACGTTTTAGAAAATCGGCTAAGTATGGGAAAATGAAAGAATCTGATATGTTGGATACATCTTGACAAGTCAAGATCAATATGTCGCTCTTAGATGTAATTGCCCAAATCCCACCTTATGCTAAATTTTTCAAAGATCTATGTACACAGAAGAGGAAAAGTAGAACAAAGAATCTAAAGAAAATACTCTAGACTGAGCAAGTGAGTTTACTGCTGTTAAGCAATACTCCACCAAAGAGGAAAGATCCCGGTGCTCCCACTATTTCTTGTGTTATTGGTGACCAAGAAATTGGTAGAGCCCTTCTTGATTTAGGTACCAGTATTAACTTGATTCCTTATTCAGTCCATAAATAGCTAGGGTTGGGAGAGCTCAATCCCACAGAGGTTGTACTGCAGTTTGCCTATCGATCTGTCAAGCAAGCGAAAGGTATTTTAGAAGATGTCATAGTTCAAGTGGGCAAGTATTACTTTCCAGTTGATTTTGTAATCTTGGAAACTTACCCTGTCTCGGAATCAAACAAACACCTCCCAGTGATCTTAGGCAGACCATTTCTTGCCACGACAAATACGTGCATAAATTGCCGAACCGGAGCCATGGATTTGACCTTTGGGAACATGAAAGTTAGGATGAATGTGTTTGAGGGAAGCCATCAATTACCTGAGTCAATGGACTTTTTCCAGATAGATTAGTGCAATGAGCTAGATGATATTATATGTGATTTTGTGACTCAAATTTTGGAGAAAGGCGAGATTAAAGAATTTCTGGCAAATGAAGTGCCGAATGAAGAAATCAATGATTGGGATGCATATGTAGAAAGGCAGAACAAGGAATCAGATATAATTGAGACTACGTTATAAAATAACCTTGGAGGCAAGAGCCAGTGGAACCACTCCCAATAGTTTCAAGTATTCCCCCAGTTCCATCACTTACAACTCCGCCTGTTTTAGAACTTAAGGAGTTGCCACAAAAGTTGAAGTATGTTTTCTTGGGACCCAATGAAACTCTTCCTGTAATTATTTCGTCAAAGTTGATAACAGAGCAGGAATCGAGTCTGATTAAGGTTTTGACCAACAATAAAGAAGTAATTGGGTGGAGTATGGCTGATTTAAAAGGGATTGATCCATCAATTTGCATGCATCGGATTTATTTGGAAGATGAGGCGAAACCGTCCAGGGAGATGCAGCGAAGGTTGAATCCGAACATGATGGAGGTAGTAAGAAAGGAAGTAGTGAAGTTGTTGGATGCGGGAATCATTTACCCGATCTCTGATAGTAGGTGGGTAAGCCCAACTTAAATAGTCCCGAAGAAGTCAAGAATCACAGTGGTGCCCAATGAAAATGGTGAGCTAATTCCTCAATGCACGACCACGGGGTGGCATGTGTGCATCGACTACAGAAAGCTCAACTCTAATACCAGGAAGGATCATTTTTCATTACCATTCATCGATCAAATCCTAGAATGACTAGCCGGACAAAGCTACTACTGGTTTTTGGATGGTTATTCCGGCTATAATCAAGTGGCAATTAATCTTGTAGATCAAGAGAAAACCACTTTCACTTTTTCATATAGCACATTTGAGTGCAGACGGATGCCTTTTGGGTTATGTAATGTGCGAGCAACATTCCAGAGGTGTATGATGTCTATCTTTTCTGATATGGTGGAAACATTTCTGGAAGTTGTCATGGATGACTTATCAGTTTTTGGGGCAACCTTTGAAGACTGTTTAAGGCATTTAGCATTAGGACTTGAGAGGTGTAAAGAGACCAACTTAATTCTTAGTTGGGAGAAGAGCCATTTTATGGTTCAAGAGGGAATAGTACTTGACCACATTATATCTAAGCAGGGGATTGAGGTCGATAAAGCAAAAGTCGTGATGATTTCAAAATGACCTCCTCCCACATCTGTGAAGCAGATATGCCCCTTTCTAGGCCATGCTTGGTTTTATAGAAGGTTTATCAAAGATTTTAGCAAAATCCCCCCGCCATTACGCAATTTACTGGCTAAAGATGTAGTTTTTGCCTTTGACAAAGAATGTCTTCATGCCTTTGAGGAATTACGTACTAAACTCTCATCTGCCCCAATTATTTGTCCATCAGACTTATCTCTACTGTTCGAGCTGATGTGTCACGCTTCAGATTATGCAATCGGAGTTGTGTTGGGGCAAAGAAAGAACAAGTTGCCATATGTGATTTACTATGCCAGTAGAACTTTGAACGAAGCTCTAACGAATTACAGAACTACCGAGAAGGAGTTGCTGGTAGTGGTGTTCGCCTTGGACAAATTCAAGTGATATTTGTTAGGAAGTAAGGTGGTTGTATACTCACATCATGCCGCGCTGAGGCATTTACTAACAAAGAAAGACTCCAAGTCTAGGCTGATTCGATGGATTATGTTGTCATAAGAATTCGATTTGGAGATTAAAGATAAGAAGGGTACAGAGAATGTTGTAGCCGATCATTTGTCAAGAATTATCGTTGAGTCCACAAAGGATGACACTCCTCTGAAGGATGAGTTCCTGGATGAACATCTGTTTAGTATGGCTATTATGGAACAAATACCGTGGTATACAGATATTGTCAACTATAAAGCCACATGTAGAATTCCTAATAGATGGTCTAAGCATGAGAAGGATCATTTCTTTAGCCAAATAAAATTTTATATCTGGGACAATCCGCGACTATACAAATATTGCCCGGATGTGTTCCAGAAAGTGAAGTCCAAGGCATACTGACATTCTGTCATACGCTAGAATGTGGAGGGCATTTTGGGGCTCAGAAAATAGCTCACAAAATTCTTCAGAGCGGTTTTTATTGGCCCACCATATTCAAGGATGCGTTCGAGTTTTTCAAATCTGGTCTAAGATGTCAAAAGTTAGGAACCATATCTCGACGGGACATGATGCCACTAAATCCTATTTTGGTGGTTGAGTTGTTTGACGTCTCGGGCATTGACTTTATGGGATTGTTTCCAAAAGCCAGCGATAAGCAGTACATATTAGTGGGAGTTGATTACGTTTCTAAATGGGTAGAGGTTGTTTCCATATCGCATAAGAATCATATTGTGGTTGAGGAATTTGTTAAATCCAATATCTTTGCTAGATTTGGTATACCACGAGTGTTGATCAGCGACGGCGGTAGCCATTTCGACAACCAGTTTCTTCTGGCCTTATGCCAGAAGTATGGTGTCACTCATACAATTGGAATGCCATATCACCCACAGACTAGTGGTCAAGTGGAGGTTTCAATCAGGGAAACCAAGAACATTATTGAAAAGACAGTGGATCTTGATTTGAAGAATTGGCCGAGAAGGCTAAATGATGCATTGTGGGCATACAAGACCACTTACAAGACACTAATTGGTATGTCACCATACAGATTAGTCTATGGTAAGGCATGTAATATCCCTATGGAACTTGAGCACAGAGCATATTGGGCGATCAGAAGAATGAATTTTGATATCAAAAGATCGGGTGCTCAGAGGAAACTCCAACTCGCAAAGCTTGAGGAGTTGAGGAACAACGCATATGAGAATTCTAGAATATATAAAGCCCGAACCAAAACATTCCATGATAGACATATCAGAAAGAAGAGCTTTGAGATCAGCCAGAGAGTATGGTTGTTCAATTCAAGACTCAAATTGTTTTCTGGTAAGCTCCAGTCAAGATGGGACGGGCCGTACTGAATTACTAAGGCTTACCCCCATGGAGCAGTGGAACTTAATGACCCTGACAATAGAAAGCGATTTGTGGTGAATGGTCAGCGTTTAAAGCATTATATAGAAGTTGTGCCGACAGAGAGTGTAGTTGAAACAGTGGATTTAACAGAACCGGCACCAGACCCAGAAGATTTTAATCCTGAATACTGAGAGGCGGCAACGTCGAGCGAACGATGTTAAACATTGGTACTAAGTGATAAAGATTAGGTTTTCATCTTAGTTTGCAGTTGTGAAATAGTAGTTTCATTCAGTTTTCTTTGAAATTTTTAAGATCGAGTCTGAAATAGTTGTCATCAGTTGGAGGGGTATTTTCATCCACGAAACGCCGAATTATGACAAATTAAGGTCACTCATGTCAATAGGGGTGTATAGGGGAGGTTCAACTATTCAAGAATTATGATCAAGCAACAAACTGGCCGAAGTTAAAAAATCAACTTTTGGTACCTACACACAAGCGTAGGTCACGGGGACTGTATAAGACATTCCCACGACTTTTCAATTTCAAATTTGTTTTTCTCCCTCTCCTCTCCCCCAAATTGACTCCCGTTTGTTCCTAAAGCCAAATATTGATATTTCCTATCATTCCCAAGCGGCGAAACATCAGATTAATGAGTGGTGTGTACTGATTCGCGTGAAGAACTCAGAAAGTCTCCGGAAACTAATTTTGGGGAATGTGTCGTTTTTCGAGATTGGATAAATGTTGATCCATTCTTTTGGTTTCCATTACTTAGTATAACTATTCTAAACTAGTATTGACAAACGAGACCGATCAAAATCGTGTTTTAATCCATTTCAAAAAAGTTGGGTTTCGGGCTTTAGATATGGGTTGAATATCGACCTTTTTAGATGAGGTCTTGTTTAATTGTCATATTAGAATACTTTAGATATAGTTTTGAGTTTGATTCTGTGTTTGGACAGTTTTTCGCTCCTTTTTCACAAAAATATGAATTATGTAGGAATGGCTCGTGTAAAAGGAGCGAGGAAGGCAGATGAGGGAACATCTACATCAGGGACGGCGGTGCAGAGAGATAGATCACGATCACTACCTTTGGAGTACCCGGGCGCCGAGACCGGTATATTAGGCGCTGGATTCATTTGATGAGGAGTTTTAGAGCTCGATTTCACCGACGAAGAGCATTGAGTTAGATTTGAGATTTAGCCGGATGATAGTTCTACCTACTACACCGAGGGCTCCATCACGACCCCAGGCACATGCTTCAGTCCCTGAGCCATCACCATTACCACATGAGTCAGAGTCATCCGATGATCAGACTTCTATGAGTGGTGATAGTGAGGATGGGTAGGCAGAGTTAAAGGATACTGAGTGTGGAAAACTGCCGTATCTCGAGCCGGCAGTTGATGGTGATGAGGGTGATCTCGTTTCTTACAGATGGAAGCATTCCACAGTCTCCAAGGAGATGTTGATGACTGAGACGTTGAAGAAGGGTTTCGGACAGGAGCGCACTTTTGCTATTGTGCCACTTGAGCGGATAGAGCCAGTTCCACATTGAACTATAGGCATACTAAGGGAGCATAGATTATTGCCGATCCTAGCCCCAGCTACACCATATATTTGCACTGACATGATTAGTGGTGCAAGGGTGGGAGTTTGAGATTACTCCCCAGAGTATTGCTGATACGTGGGGCATTCCACACGAATGCCCTGTAGAGTTAGGAGAGTGGTTTCCATCTATGCCATACCCACTTCCGTAACATTATGATATGGTGCGACTGCAGACTAAGGGACAGTAGGCCGATAATACGCGTAATGGCAGCAAAAAGTCCAACTATCATCTGGTGTTATGGCTTTGGGATGTGATAGTTCGGTCCAATGTATTACCACATAGCCATCAGACCATGTGTTACCCGCCATTTCCGGTATTGCACTATGCTTTGTGAGTTTTGTCACTGGTACTCTATTCCACTCGCTCTTTGGCAGACTTTATTCCGGAATTATATTCACTTGCGTCAGGAAAACAAGGTTAGGATTGCGAAGTTTCAGATGATTCTTCCCTGCCTTGTGATAAAGTTTATATTTGATCAGGGATTACAGATGGATGCCGAGGATATCTTGGCCTCGTTAGTTATGTATGGAAAGGGAGCATGGAACAAGGGATGGCTCAAGAAGGGTCCAGAGACATTTGCTCGTCGACGCAAGTTCGGAGGAGTTTTCCCATTGGGAGCATAGGAGGATGATGTGGAGATGCCGCAGGCTGAAGATGAGATACCTGAGGTAAAGGTACCACAGGCTGTTATAGGCGATGATGTGCCACAGGCCCCGGCTGGGGGTTCTGTTATGATGACTCAAACTTACTATGACTAGTTGATTAGCCATATTGGGGTATTAGAGCGATCATTCACAGAGGAGAGACATGTCCGATGACGTAAGCATCATGAGTTGATGGATATTTTGATGAGACATATGGGAGTGACCGTTCCATCACCTCAACCACCTACAGATGATGCTTAGTAGTTGTAGTTTTGATTATTTTGTTTTGTTTTTTTAGGATTTTCTACTTTTAGTTTTTCACAGTAGAGATTAATCGTTGAGCGGAGAGTCATGTTTGATTTTTTGTGACTGCTTTAATGATCAACTTTAATGTTTTGTGATATTTTTGTTTTTATATAAAATGACAGTTTTGACCGCTTTTACTGAAATGCGTGCCTTACTATGTTTATTACGTTGAGTATGTGTGATTTTATTTTCGCACTATGAGGACATGTGTGCGTTAAAGTTTGGGGGTACGTTAGTTATTAGGGAGCATGTCATGACTTGATTAAAAAAATATAAAATAAACAAAAAAAATGTTTACGTTACCCTACGCCCAAGCGTAGGGTAGTTCGTGGTTGTCCAAAATTTATGAAAAAATTGACCCTTTTTGGGATGTTTTGGCCTACTTTGTACTTAGACTTGTATTTAGATTTGTTTTAGGTATTTTTTGGAATTTTTGTAGAATTTTTAGAGTAATCCTAATATGACAAGGAAACTGCAAATAAAAGTTGTATCAGTTCTTGCTTCTCCTTTCCTGGTTAATTAGGGGTTTTGAATCCTGTTCCTTTTCTAATTATACTCCATTCATCTATAAATACATCTATAGGGTACACACAATTCACAATTCATAATTCTCAACGAGTGGGTATAAGATTGAATATTCTTCTTCTTTTCTTCTTTTATTCTTTTCTATTTCGAGGAGGGTTAGTATGGATAATGCTAATGGAGATTCTTTTTACCCAGAAGAGTTCATAGAGAAGATTGAACCATATGTGGTTATGAAGAGCACGAATAACGGAACTACGAGTTAGAAGGGAAGCCGAACTACACCAAAATCGTTTTTGAAGTGTCGGTTGTAATTTGAGGAGATATTTCATCCGGAGAGTGTGAATCGAGTTTTAGTTGCACCCGGATGAAAAATCCTTAGGGAACGAGGATTAAAGAGTCGTGAAAAACTGGTGGGTGAAAAGGTGTGTCTGGGCTTGGTCCGAAAATTTTATGAAAATATGATAGTTTCGGGACCACCTAGATTTGAGGTGATAAGGGCTAAAGTGACTCAGTGGAGTGCTCCTATTGTGATTGGAAGAAGAAGTATTGCTGATGCATGGAATGTATCAATCGGTACTCTGGCAAAGTTACATGGAATTTTGAAAGAGCATCCGGTAGTATGGCCACATAAAGATGAAGATATGGTGAAGGAATTGTGTGCGGTTTCAGATCCCGGGGATAAAACGTGGGAAAATTACTGGTTGAAGTTGAATTTACTGTATTTGGATTGTGTTTTTGTGACTCAACTTCGGCCTAATAATCGAACAAGTGCAAGAGATCACATTATGTTTCGAACATTGTATGCCCTAACTCATGGGTATGAAGTGTATGTTCCTACCTGAATATGGCTGAGATGTAATATGCTCGAGCAATTGTGAGTCGAGAATGGGCGGGGGCTGATAAATGTGACTATTATCTTCCATACCCGTTTTTACTATCAAAAATCATTGCTAAGTAGTTGGGTGATAGAATGAATGAATTAGAAGAGATGCGGTGGACATTCATGAAAATATATCCGGAAGAAGATTTAAAGAAGTTGAAAGAGACTGCAGATTGCCGGATATGGTTGAAGAGTGTCGTGTTGAGTGATGAAGAAAAAGAGGCGGATTAGGAATTAGGGTTAGAATTGTTTTCCAGGTTATTCTATTTGTAGAGCCAGTAGACCCTTAAGACCACATCTTTATTTTTTTTTCTTGTTATTTTTATTATTTTAGGATTGTAGGCCCTTAAGGCTAAATTGTTTTATTATTATTGTCATTAATCAAAAAATAAAAATAAAAAGTCTTTTTTCCTTAACAGCATGTGTCGATGTCTGGATATTTCTGCTGCAATTTCTTTTTGCATTACTATGATTGCGTTTATGTGCTTTGTTAATGATATCTCTAGGTGATCCAATTCAAGTTTGAGGGAGAGGATTTGTGATTTGCTTTGGAATCCAGAATTGAGCTTCAAGGGTAACTATATATGTTCTCTTATTTTATTTTTGACCACGGGGACATGGTTTGATTTAAGTTTGGGGATAAGGGTATAGTATTGCAAGGAATAGTGATTTTTGAGAAAAAAAAAAACAAATTCGAAACAATTCTTTGATTTTATGCATGAGTGTTTCGCATTATGAGTTTATGTTTATAACGTATGAGTAGTATGTGATGTGATATTCCCGCTCATGAGAATAATGATTCAATAAAGTTGGTAAAGTGATGTGGTTTACATGGGTGAGTGAATGAGTGAAATTCAAATTAAGAAAGACGACTTTGACCTATAAAGACAAGCACGCATTCACTATGAGAAATATGTTAATTTTTACTATGAAATTGAAAAATAATTTTGCTAAAGTTAAAGGGGAGAAGGTGGGTTGTTTTGGTTGAAATAGAGAAAATTGAAAAAACCAATTGAAAAACAAAATGCAAAAAGCAGTTCTTTGATCTGAGTAACCGGACTTTGGTATCACAAGTATCATTGTTCGCATTTAAAGGGGAGAAGACTGATGAGCATAAATCGCATGGAAAAAGCTCGGGCCCAGTTGGTTGGGACTGAAAAGCCTCGCTAGAAAGTCCAAAGCTTAGAAAGAAAATAGGGGATGAAAAGTGGAAAGTTGAAAACTTACATTTTAATGAAAAATGGCAAAATTTGATTAAAGAAGTAGGAGAAAAGAAACTGAATTATTGTAGTTGAATGTTCACAAAATCACGGAAGGTTTTATGGATTTCAAGTAAAAGGAGCAAATTCATTCACTTAGGTGGGGACTATTCATAACACGAAGCTTAATATAATTGTTGTTTGGTAGTAAGTGGGAATATTTGCATTAATATTATATTGTGTGTTGTATCATATCTTATTTGACTTGTATGTGTGAATTCGTGAATGCATAATTACAAAAGAATTTAGATGTTTATAGGTACCATCACGAGACTTCACTCATCTACTAGGGGTAACCTATGGGTTTAAAAGGCTTATTACACATGTTAAGTGTAATCGTCAACCCTCACGAAAGCGAGGGATTAGGTTAAAATAGATTAGGTTAGATAGAATAAGAATCATCACAGCCAGTTTTCTCTAAGTTTATTGCCAAGGTACTAGCAATATGTAAGTTTGGGGGTGTGATAGGTGCTCAATATTGGTCATTTTTTGCCCCTATCATGCATTTGTTATGTCTTTACATTCCATTACTTGGTACTTTTATCTCGTTTGTGTGTATAAGCATGTTTCAGGAGCTTAATGAAGAAACAGAGCTAATCTCAGTGAATTAACTGATTTCGTGTTCGTTTCTATCTCGAGAAAGGAATCGAGAGGTGCGCTAGAGCAAACAAGAGCTACCGGAGGACAAAATGGTCATTTCACGACATCATTATCTTATCGAAAAGGCAAAAATGTCCTTTTTAGACATTATTACTTCACCGAAAAACATCAGGAGTCAAAGGCGACCAGTTTAGCTCAAAAACAAAAAGACGGGTTTTTTCATTAAAATGGCATAATACCTACGTCACGAGAGAGAAAAATGTTCAAATTGGACCCAACCTACGCTCCTAAGCTACACTGTGGTTTTGGACCCAACGGTTTAGACCTACGCCCAAGCGTAGTTCAGGAGCGTAGGTCCCATATGATGGTCACGGGATCCCTCGACGTGCTAAAGTTGTTTGGAGTTGTTTCAGAATTTTCCAGTTTTGTCCCTACTTCGATATTTTAAGTAATCGGTGATTCCAGACCTATACGTACAAGCTTATACACATATTTACATATTATTTTATTAGAATATTAATGTATTATGAAATTACAGAAAGGGCAACCATTAGGGTTTCCCTTACTTGTGTATAAATATGAGAGGATTAAGGTTTAGAAAGGGGGCATGGAGGATTGTTTTTAGTTCTTTTTTAGAGATACACGTTCATTCATAGAGTTCTCTTCCATTGAAGTGAACCACCATTAAAGACCTAGAGATCCGGAGAAGAAGGCTATGAAGAGCGTTTCTACACCAACAATGCAGACTCCCTCAGCCATGATCAACTAATTCGGTATCTAGGGTTTTCTTGCAAAACCCTAGCAAAGTAATGTAGTTCTAATTTTGTTTTCAATTATAGAGAGGGGAAGCTATGACTATACTGTGATGATTGTGTTAGATGAGAGACCATTTTTATTCGTGATACAAGTTTATATAACTGAATGGATTCTTGTCTTAGATTTTTCGAATATATTTATCTTACACAATCACAATTATTCATTATGGGCTGGAACTCGGATGCTTAATTTGTGATTTTCTACACAATGGTGGTCATAAAACTCAAAACCCTAGGTTGACACAGGCCATGCCCTGAAAAACTGATATAGACATGCCTTAGTTTATTTTCATGCTACAATTTACTGCTTTCATATACTTTTCTGTTAGTAGTCGGCATACACTAATCAGTTTAGTTTTGAGATGGGTTGTCGCAATCCGGTTGAAAGAAAACCTTTTTGGGGTCAAGTTGCTGGCGTGTTGTGACCTGATTCATAGTTAATAGATCCCCCTCATGCAATTGAAATTATAATTTGAACAATGTTATGCGGTTAGTGGTGGAGCGAGGAAACCCTAGTTTTCTCTCCCTCTTAATCACAAACCATTTTACTTTGCTGTTTAGATTAATTTAAGTAATATTAAATAATTTACAAAAATCAACTCTTTTTAGAAAAACTATAATTCAATATTTTTAAATTATTAAAGTGAACGATCCTTGTCTTTGTGGGATCGATATTCCCCTACTCAAGCAAAACTATACACAATTGATTTGTGCGCTTGCAGAAGGGTAAAACCTAAAGTGTCGTTAAGGTACTGTTCTTAACCACATATTTTGCACACACCTGACGCCCATCAATATTCAATTGTAGAGAGGGGAAACTGTGACTATATTGTGATGATTGTGTTAGATTAGAGACAATTTTTATTCGTGATACAAGTTTATTTATTTGAATTGATTCTTGTCTTAAACGTTTCGAATATATTTATCTTACAGAATCACAATTATTCATTATGGGCTAGAACTCAAATGCTTAATCTGTGATTTTCTACACAATGGTGGTCATAAAACTCGAAACCCAAGGTTAACATAGGCCATGCCCTGACAAACTAATATAGATATCCTTTAGGTTATCTTTATGCTTTAATTTACTTTATGTTAGTAGTTAGCATGCATTAATCAGTTTAGTCTTGAGATGGGTTGTCGCGATCCGGTTGAGAGTAATCTTTTTTGGGGTTAAACTGTTGACGCGATGCGACCTGATTCATAGTCAATGGATCGCCCTTATGAAATTGAAATATAATTTGGACTATATGATACGGTTAGTGGTGGAGTGAGGAAACCCTAGTTTTCTCTCTCTCTGAATCACAACCATTATTCATTATTGCCTTTTGTTTTATTTTCATTAGTATTAGATAATACAAAAAACAAAACTCATTTTGGAAAACTATAATTCTGTGTTTTTAGACTATTGATGTGAATAATCCTCGTCTCTGTGAGTTCGATATTCCCCTACTCAAGCAAAATTGTCTACAATTGATCTGTGCGCTTGGAGAAGGGTAAAACCTAAAGTGTCGTCAAGGTGTCATTTTAACAACATATTTTGCACACACCTGATGCCCAACAATCACAAAACATTATTATCCCACCATGACACTCCTCGAGAAATCCAAAAAATGACTTATCTCCAGTCATATCCCTCGATCATTAACTTTTTAGATACCAAGAAGTCGATTTGCATGCTCTAAGAGCAGTATAAACTACAAGACAATGTAGCTTGCCTTTACAAATCCATGCCTTTTTCATCTTAAGACCTTAATTCCCCAATCTTAACAATTTCTTCATTTCTTTATTCAGCATTCAAATTTGATCTTGAACATGATCTCCATGTTAAACTCTTTGTTCCTTCACTCACTTCAACACCTTCCCTCGCAGCTTCGAACACCTTGGTTAAATGTCACCTCTGACACCACAGTGGTGACATATAGGAACAAACCTCTGAACTCTATCAGTTAACCTCCTAGAATATCTAGAGGTAAGGCAATGCCTGCTTTCAACAGGTCTTTTGACATAAACTCGAGTATCAGGACTCCAATTTAAATTTCCTTGTGCAGAACTAGTCGCTTTATGGGAGGCTTTTACAAAGGTGTTTTTTCCAACAACATTCGAATTCGGCGTTACTCCAACAAAACCCAATTCCATTGTATTTCCTGCTGATTTTCCAACACTCAACATATGATTAAGCTTAAGAGTTCCACTAGACCACTTTTGAATAGTCAAGTTAGTATCTTTCAGCTCTTTTTCCAAACTTTCAATTTTAGTAGATTTCTTAACCATTTCGTTATTGCGATCATCTACTAATTTCAAAACCTGAGTTATTTCTAGTTCAGATTTCTTCAACTCCTCAACCAACTTGGCCTTTTGAGTCTGCAGAAGATTTTGATCTTGAGAACTATTGGCTAATTAATCTTTTAAAGAATGTAATTCTTTATCCATGTTAAGACTTTTATTCAATAGTTTCATGTGATTTTTATGAAGTTGTGCGGTATTATCAGTAATTTGTCATAAGACTCTTGAAGCGTATCATCAAAACCTTCATCACTCTCAGAACTTTCTTCTTCAGAAATCGCCCAACATGATACAACTTCTTTAACCTCTTTGCTCTGTGCAACAAACAGGGTGAAATTCTCAGAATCATCTCCTAGATCCGAGTTTGTCGCATCACTAGCTAATCCATTGTTAGAGTCATCATCCCAACTAACAGTTAATCCTTTGGATTTCTTCGAAGTGTTTGCACACTCTGCTGCTATGCGACCATATCCTTGACATGCAAAACATTGAGGTTTCTTCTTTTAGGATCAGTCTCGTCCTTCCTAATTTGAGTCTTATTTCTTCTTCTAGACTCACCCAACTTATCCCCAAATTTTTGTCCTTGGCCATTCTGTTTAGTGTTAATAAAATTGTTCAACCTCTTTGTAAACATGGCTATATCATTCAAACTCAACTCACTTTCTTCATCAGGTTCAACAGGATCCTCCCTAGTGGTTTTAAAAGCTACGTTTTTCTCTTTTGTGCCACTAGCCTTCTTAGGGGGATTTTTGAACATCTCCATCTCATAAGATTTTAAATTTCCTACTAATTCTTAAACTTTGATTTCTTTAAGACTCATGACCTCAGATATGACAATCACCTTAGACCTAAAATGCTAAGCCAGAGACCTATGAATTTTCTTCACTATGGTAGTATCGGGAATAGGCTCACCTAGATTGTGATATCTTGTCACAATATCAATTAATGTAGTCTCAAAGTCGGTGAAGACCTCATCCTCCTCCATCTTCAGCTATTCAAATCGAGAATTCAAAATTTGAAGCTTCGATTGTTTCACCTTCAACGTTCCTTCAAGAGTAACTTGGAGAATGTCCCAAGCTTATTTGGTAATTACGCACGTTGCAATCCTCTTGAACTCACTCGGAGTAACATCATTGTATAATGCATTCAACGCTTTTGAGTTCCAATTTGCACTATTCATCTCAGCAGCAGTCCACTTTCTTTACCGTGTTGCTTTCACTTCATTAGTCACATCGTCTTTCACAGTGGGAGGTGATTATCCTACTTCTACAGCATTCCACGCTCTTTCATCTAAAGATTTTAGAAATGCTCTCATTTTTGCTTCCAATATGTGTAATTCGACTCATCAAACAAAGGGTATCTAGATATGGAACCTCCTTCATGAGGCATCTCCATCGTCTAAGTTCAGAATCTAACACTAGGTAGTTCACCTAAATCGAGGCAACCACGCTCTGATACCAATTGAAATTACCTAGACGATAGTGAAAACAATCTAAAGGGGGTGAATAGGCTTTTTCTCAATTTTATGAACAATTAAAATTATTTAGCAAAAATTTAATTTTAATCAGTCATAAACCCTAATTCCCAATTCAATTCACAAAATAGATCAATCAAGCAAATATGAATATAAGTGCAGAAATTTAAATCATGAGAAGACACATAGATTTTTACGTGAAAAACCTTGAAAATACTTCAAGTAGAAACCATGGATACGCTCGGGTATCAATGCCTTATGAATTAGAGAATTTGTACAGACTATGAAAACAAAACTTAAAACTGATGTAATTTATTGTTCTTCACTCGACGTCTAAAAGTCTAGATTCACTCACGCTCCACAAAGTTTTCACTCCGATCTCCGTATTCTGACAGTGTTGCTTCTCAACAGATTAAAATCACCATAAAGCCTCTGCTTCGATGTCTGCACAAAGACAACTCCATTCTTCAACAGATCAAAGCAACCATGTTGCTATAAACGGTGTTTGAATTTTTCAGCAACTATACCATTCAATAATACATAGAAATTATCGATGTAGAAGCACGATTGAAGACGTCCAAAAATAATAGAGAACTTATGTATCTCTAATCATTCAATAATATTATCCCACCATAACTATATCTCTATAGAAGAAGATGAAGTTGTAGAAAACTTGTAGAGAATTCTTAAAGACATGTCTCCTCTTATTGTAGACTTGGGTATTTATAGACAATGATGATCAAAACCCTAAGTTTGTCATTTCTCGTAATTTCACATCCAAACATTATATTCTGGTGAATATATTATATATAGAATGCACTTTGATCTATATAAGTTGTGGTCATATCATAAAACCAGACCCCGAACAATTTGGATATCGCAATAAAAAATAGGTAAAAACTTGCCGCAGCTACGCTTCAAGCGTAGGTCTAAGCGTACCTCCAAGGGTAGAAATGTGTTTTCTAGCCACTTTTTGAAACTAAAAGCTTAGACATTTTTGTTAAAACCAATTTTCTTCACAACTGCGCCAAAATGACCCTCTTGAACCCACGATTCTTTTTGCTTGAAGTGACGGCTTCGGAAAATGTCATTTTTGCCCTCCAGGAGACATTTTACATCAATATGCTCACTTTCGTGCTTCACTTGTATTCTTCATTACTTCAACACTTGATTCTGCCTTCTACAAAGCTTATCGATGTTACTGAAACTAAACCAACCTATCTAACACTCAACATGGTTATTGTCTAGAACATGCCGTAAATAAACAATACACAAAAATGTTCTTTCAAGACACGACATGCAAAGTTTAATAAGTATGGTGATTCCAGTGGGAGTTTGGGACATCGTGTTCTCTCTTTTGCAGGAGAACAACTTTCAGTGTCAGTTCCCAGCGATACCAGTTTTATTGGACTTTTTTTATTATTTCCATTTTGGGTTTCTAGAGTCCCGTTCTTCTACTTGATCCACCTACACAATATTTTCTTACAGTTCTCGATCGTGTTCCTGAGCCTATTTAACCTATTAGATCCTCACGAGTTCAGAGGCATTCTATACTAGATGATTTTGAGGTGTATATTGCTGAGGTTGATGTTAGTGAGCATGAGGACCCCACTTCTTTTGATGAGGATTATTCTTGTGTTTGTCGCACACTGTAATCTTGAGTTGCATCAAATGGATACCAAAATAACATTTCTTAATTGAGATCTTGAAGAAGATATTTACATGTCTCAACCTGAAGGTTTCATTTTAAGGGACAAGAAAACCAGGTGTGTAGGTTAAAGAAATCTATTTATGGACTCAAGCAAGCTTCAAGACAGTGGTATTTAAATTTTGATGAAGTGATTATTAGTTGTGGTTTTTAATAGAATGTCATGGACAAATGCATTTTCCTCAAGGTTTGTGGGAGTTAGTTTGTTATCCTTGTTATATATGTTGATGACAACATCCACGCGGTACATGATACTAAGAAGTTAATGTCAAGTCATTTTGATATGAAGGACATGGATAATGCAGAGTATATTCTTGGCATTAGGATTCATAGAGATTGCACTACAGACACACTTGGTTTATCTCACAAATCCTATATTAAAAATGTGTTTGCATTTTTAAATATGAAGAATTGTTGTCCTAGTGTGGTTCCAGTTGTTAAATAAGATATATTCTCAGAAAATCAATGTCCTAAGAATGAGAATGAAATAAGTCAAGTTGATGTATGTTCTAAACAGTCTATTATTACTAATTCTTCTATAAATACAGAAGTGGTCAGTTATTATGAGGCAACAGGAATTCCATGAAGTTGAGGCATTTTGTTTCAGTTTTGAAGGTTGTGGAGTCCATACATAAGGCTTTCGTATTTTTTGTGACAACTAGGTTGTCACAAAGTGTGAAGAATAATAAGATGACCAAGCGCATTAAGCACATTGATGTAAAATACCTTTTATATTCGATAAGGTAAATGAAGGTGCTAGTGTGGTTCCCTACATAACTACTAGGGATATGTTTACCAATCCTCGTACTAAAGGATTACAACCTAAAGTTTTTAAGGAACACGTGATCCGGATGGGTTTTCGCGAGTCGTTATACCATGATGTTTGATGTTATGTTTTATGGTTAGCTATCTTATAGCTATTTTTAGTTTTCACACCTCTTTGTGGTGACAATTATTTATTCTCTTATTATTTGAGATGTTATTTATTTGCATGAAATATGAAGTTATGATGCATCATTATATTGTCATATATGATTTATATATGCTAGCAGGGTTGTCTAGGAGTGGTTTTTCACTCTAGACGTTGTTTGAACTAGATGTGAGATTGGCACCACATCGGTAAATTCCAACATACTTATTAAAGTTTGCCCGTGGGAGTATTTTTACTCCATGAGGATAACTTGGGCTAGATATGGATTGGCTCCATATTGGTAAATCCCCGCACTAAACAGAAGGTAGGCGGTTTGATATAATATGTTCAGGTGATATACCATGATGGTATGAAGTAGGATGGATAGTGACATGCGCGGTTAGACCACATACAATTTGTGTATCTCATGAAATGCAGTTTTGCTAAAATCCTTGATGGAATCAATTTTGTGACCATGGAACTGTTTAGACTAATATATTACTTGTCTACACATTCATGATCCACTATTGAGGAAGTCTATGGAGGAGAGTGTTTCAACCCATTGATTTCAATAATTGTGTTTTCAAAAACTATATGAGTGGCCACTCGACTTTTTAAAAGTTATAGTGTTGCAATACATAGTGTCGTTTTCTAAAATTTTAGGGTGCTTGAACTGAGTGGAAGATTGTTGGAATTTTTAATTATATAATATATTAAAAATTATTTTGTGGTTCTATGCACAATTTTATATAAAATAGGATTGCAATGTGATTATTGATAATTAATGGGTTAGGGTTATACTTGTCATTTGTGGTCTAATTGGCATGTGTGACAACCACCATTGGATTATTATTACTAATCTTTAACCATCTAGGTTTCCATGATGGAAGGAAAATCCTAGGTGTTTATTTGTGGAGAGGTCGTCCCCCATGCTGTTTATCTATATAACAGTATTATACTCTAATTCGCCCCATCGACTAGAAACAGAAAGACAAGGGTAGTGCGCTCTACATTTGCAGGATTGCAGGAGTATGGATTACAGAGGTATTTTACTATTGTTGTTTTATTCGCAATTGTGGTACGTAGAATATTTTATTACGCAGTTTATTCAGGTTCTTGATTTCTTTTATTGTTCAAACTCTAACAGTCCCCCCATCTGTACCAATTTTAACCAATATGTCTAGGCAGAGTGGAGTATGGAAAAATATTTAGGAGCCACATGCAATGTTTTGAGAGTTTATTCATAACATAAATATGTTTTTGGGGTAGTAAAGGAAAGTTTTTAAAATTTTGGGCAACACTACATATTTTATGAATATATAACCCTATCTATCTGAATAAATACAGAGGGTTAATAATAAAATTTTGTTTGAGCCAATTGTTTAGTTTAAACACTCATTTGGATTGACTTTTTAAAAATTACTTATGATTTTTTTAAGTGAAAAAATGTTTTGAATAGTTTCTCACAACTTCTAGATCTTGGAAGAATGTTGTGAACAAATTAGGGGATATGAATCAACTTTTGAAAATAGCTTTTACTTTTCTTTTTCTTTGATGTAAAATAGAAACAAAATCTCTACGAAACAATGCTTCAAACTAAGATATTAATTATTTCTCATCTACTTTGGTTCAAGTAGCATAATTGAGCCCTCGTTTTCTTACTTTACAATATTTTGATTTATTGGACATTAACATCAAACTACTATACTATATTGTTTCTCCTGAGTTGATTTAGTCTGAAAAAGTGACCGTATTTACTTTTATATATAAAAAAATGATTGAACATATTATTTGTGAATTTAGTTTTTGTAAACAAATACTTAAAGATTAAGTTGAATCCGAGCTGAATTGGTGTAAGCCATATTGAAAATGCTCCAAAGTCGTCACATCTTTATCACGTGCCCGAATTTCCTAGGACTCCAAAACACGAGCCTAAGAATTTTGGATGTGAAGCGTAAGTGAAAGGAAACGAAATAAAATCTCATTAAGTCGTTAAATAACCGTAGAAGGGTAAAATAGTCATTTCACATCCCAAAGATGTCAAAAAGATCACTCGGGATCGAAAAGGAAATAAAACGACTCAAACGGTACTCTAAATGGAACATTCCAACACCCTTTGTTTACCCAAGGTTAAAATGATCATTTCACGGGTAAAATGATAATTTCAAAGTGCAATTACAATGTTTGCACCTAGCACAAGCCGTAGGAACAAACGGGACCTAGATTAATGCAACGATGAAAGAAATAGGAATTTTTAAAAATGGTATCGGACAATGCCGACCCAAAACATAGAGTTGGTGTAATGTCTGGTAATCTCACTTATTTATTATTTATTGAGGTGAATAAAAAAAATTATTTCACGCAATATTGGTGGGCTAGGCGATGCATAGTATTTTTTATTTATTTATTTATTTATCTTTTTCGGACCTTATATTTTTCCAGTGACACTACTTAGTCAGACTAGCTAATTGCATGGTTAGTGGTTCGATTATGTTAATGGGTTTGGATGGATATTAGTGTATTGTTTGAATTATTAGACTAGGGTTGCCTATTGGGTTTAGAGACTAGTATTTCGAGGCCCATTTCTATGCGGGTAGAAAGGTACATAACTTACCCATCTAATGTTTGTGTAATGTAAGCTTCATGGACTTAGAGGATTAGTTATTTTTGGGCCCAATTAACTTAGAAATTAGGCCCATGAGCCCATTTTATCTTCTTAACTAATCAACACACTATACATATTGAACTAACATATATATATATATATATATATATATAAGAAAATGAAAATTGAAAGGAGAAAAGTGGGTTAAGAGGTGGAACCGGACTAGTGGTTTCTCAAGCCATTAAGCTCATTTAATTTGGTCACTTGGCAAGGTTGTTTGTCTCATTGTGCCATGGTCACATTCTGTTAAATTCTATTGTTTACATGTGAGGCAAAATAAAGGAAATAAGAAAAGGGAAGTAAGGAAATCAGTGAGGGAGAGAACTAGCCGAGAGTTCTCGGCAAGGAGGGAGGAAGGAGAACCTTTGGCTCAGTCAGGCTATTTCGACCCAGTTTCTTCACATAATTGACTACCCCACTGCGGTAACTAGCTAACCCGACCATCCCCTCGCGTTGTAGGATTCGTTTGGTGGAGTATTGAGGTGACTTTTCATCTTGGTGGTCTCATTTCTCTCTCCTAGTTTCATCTATTTGCGCTTTGATTCATGTAAACTGATTTCACGAAAGTTGTCTAGGAGGTCAAGGCGAGTATTTTAAGCGGTTCACCGTAGGCACGCTTCAAGAGGTAGGGAAGATTAACTTTCTTCGATTGTAGGTTTCGTGTGCGTGAAATATTAAATTATTGATAACGATAATTAATTAATGTAATTAAAATAAAAAAATGATGAAACTGAGCATTGGTTTTCAAAATTGGTATAAAAGAAGCCTACTTTAATATGGAGATTTTATATACTCGGTGTATAATGGCGTAGCTATTAAATCATATGCTCTGTATTTGTAACAATTACGCTATTAAACAATAAACGCAGTATTGGGGATTTATTAAAGTTAATATTTAAAATTATTAAATTAGTGACATTCTTACTTTAATTTTATAAAAACTCATGTTCGGTGATTAAATTCTTAATTCTTTATTTACATGTCCTATATGTTTTTTTTTTTTTGTGAGATTATGATGCCTAAATGTGAAATTCCGTGATTTATTATAATTTTATTAAATACATGAAAACATGTAAATTCTTTAAATTACTAGTTAGCATGTTTGTACTGCTAGACTAGGCATGATAGCATTTCATGTGCACGTGCATGGATTCAGATGTGAGGGTACCCGGGATTTAGGTGGTGCACTTGGCCAAATGGGAGGTTCGTGAGCCGACGGAGTAGTGACCTGTGAACGGCGAACTACCAGTGGATTGGGGTCCATCGGGGTTCAGGTGCAGGCTATATGCATTCTATCCTAGTTTAGGATGTGGCGGTATGACCATTCCTAGTTGTTCAGTTGCATATCTGTCTGACTGTGGCGATACGTAATGGTGAGCGGTGTGGCTTACATTACACGCATAACATTTCATAGAATTTCATGGCATGTATATTGATGTGGCAATGTGTATCGGAGCTATGTGTTATGTGTTATGTGCTATGTAACTACGGGCATAGTGGGTTGTCTTGGTACTACGGGGTCTCGGAATCGTGTGAGGGTCATGCTGAGATATGGATTGACCTAGGTTAGAAACATGTATCACTGGGAGGGCACATCTTGTACAACTGGGGATTGAGGCGGGTGAAGCTTCCCTACTGAGCACACTTTTGCTCACCCTATGTTTAAACATTTTTCAGAACCCGACGCACTGCAGGACAGGATATAGGCTCGGAGTAGCTAGACTTGGCAGGGACTATTTGTTATTTTCTTTTGATTTAGACTGTCCCGTACTTATTCTATTTTGGACTTGTATCCTATTCTTTTGATGGCTAGCCTGTTAGCTGAGTGGTGACATTGTGTATATTCGTTTAGCACAGAGAGTGCAGTATTGTATCCATATGTTATTAACTTCCTTTTTATTTGACTCTGAGGATTTTGGAGTGTTGTGGAGAGGTAGCGGGGGTTCCATTTCCGCTACTTCGGCCCTGGTATCCTTTTCGAATGTTTATATATTCTTCCTTTATTCTCATCAATTAATAGGATGTTCTTTTTATTGTGGTTGTGACCACCGGAGGTTCGATTTACAAACGGAACTTTGCCGGATTCTCATTAGATTCCTCAAGGTTAGTCACGTCCCGATTCTCCCGAGCTTTGGTTTGGATGTCTTTGGGAATTCTAAATCATTACAGTTAAAGTATCCCTCTTTCACCAAGGGTAAAATAGTCAATTCCAAGAGAGATCATTCTCTAACCATTCACTTTTGAGGATACAAGCCCATAAAGTAAGGTAGAGTGTCGTACCGATCATTCCTTGAGATATACACTCTCAATGTGGAATATCGTAAACATGACGCGGTTGTGAAATAGGATTTGGAATAAGTCCTCCCCCTATTGTCTTTATTTCTTGGAAGACTAGTTCCATTGGAGCAAGAAGCACCACCTGGCCAGTTGTTACGACGATCCGACACAAGACAACTCACACATAGTTACGTTACAGGCATAAACCAACACCAATATACTCACGCGACAAGGTGTACTCAATATGCAAAAATTCTCAATTTAGTCACGTCTTATCATAATACATGCTTTTTATCGTTATGTAATATATTGGGCCAAACATAACAATATGCTCATAATTTCACATTTATAAGCAATAAACCACAACAAGCGTTTATATCTCACAATCATTCTTTCAAAGGCCTAGTTCATCGTCCTAGTTGTCAAGACTTAACTCGCATATATATATACGACATATATACACATAGAAGCACACACCCTCATACAAAAACTAAAACAACTCATTTTTTCCGTATCTCAATCCAAGCAGGCTAACACAAGGACGCCCAAGGAGGTTCAAGTCAAGCTGCCTATTCGAGTGATCACAAGGATAACTTCCAAATGGCAACACACCACTTAATTGACAACAATATTAGAATGGTATCTCAATAAACCGAAATGATCAAAGTGGCTCTAACCACAATAACAAAACCAACCCTAATGATAGCTAATTTTAGGGTTTCATGAAAGACATAACTCAAGAGAAAGGATTCTTGAACTTACCACTAGCTCCACCACAATTTGAGCCAAAACTCACAAGATTCCAAGCTTTCAATAATTGAAACAATCAATGAAAAGGTTGAACTTATGGTCCTTAACAAGATTCACGAGAGAAAGAAACTAAAAATCAAAAGTTGAACATGTAACTTCAAGAATATACATTCTAGGGTTTGAAGTTGGAAATCTCAAGAGAGTTAGAGACTTACCCCAATACTTAGAGCAAATTGAAGAGGAGAGCAATCCAATCAAGTTCCATATTGAACACTCCTTCAAACTCTAAGTGGAAGGAGATGAAATCAAATGAAGAAGTGGAGAAGTGGAAGAGGGAAGGAGAAGTGTAGAGAGAAATGAGTTTGTAAAGAGTAGAGAAGTCTTTCTAAGGAAATACTTATGAAGTGTAGAGATTCTCCACTCACACCTCTCAGAATCCAATGATGCACATTTAAGCTAGAAAATGAAGGAAAGATCCAAGGGTGGAAAGGAAGTCTTGAAAAGTGGAAGACTATACACAACACACATTAATCCATTTGTTTGAGATCCAAGGGTTGTGACCAAAGGTGGAAGACTTGAATCAATGGTCGAGAATTAGACAACACCCCAAGGTGTGAAAAGACCAAATCCCTCCTACCTCCTTTTACCCCATTTCTTTCTCTCTATTTACCACCATGCCACTAATTTACCAACACTTAGTAATTTCTCTATAATTTCAGTTAGTCATGTTAATATGAAAATACCAATTTACCCTTTGGTCATTTATTTTCCGAATTAATTTTCAATATTTTTTATTAGTCTTAAAATGAAAATACAGCATCCACCTTACAAATTGAATCTCACATAAAACAAGTAATTCATGCTATACACATAAACACATTAAGCACATAACCATATAAGCACTTAATTGTTAATAAATTTTTTAATTAGGACGTAAAAATACCGGACGCTATAACCTCTACACGTTAGGAGATTGTCACCGAAATCAAAACGTACCTATAGCTGAAAACAAGTCCGGGTGTTTTTTTCGAACTAAACGCTCACTCTCCCAAGTTGCCTCCTCAACTCCGCGATGATGCCATAGGACCTTAACTAACTGAATAGTTTTGCCCCGCAAAACTGCTCTCGAGCATCCAAGATCCTCACGGGTTACTACTTGTAGGACACGTCCTCGGCAATATTGACATCCACATAACTCAAAACATGAGATGGATCTAGCTCATACTTGCAAAGCATAGAGACATGAAAGACATTACGAACCCTCGACAAATCCGTTCGCAATACTAAACGATACATAACCTCGCCGATACGATCTAGAATCTTCAAAGGACCAATAAATCATGGGGAAAGCTTGTCGCTCTTCCCGAATCGCATCAAGCCCTTCCTAGGTGAGACCTTCAGAAACATATGATCACCGGCCTCAAAGAACAAGGGACGCCTACGCCAATCCGAATAGCTCTTCTATCGGCTTTGTGGTGTAACCAAATGCTGTCGAGCAATCCTAATCTTCTCGGTCGCCTCATAAACTATATCGGGTCCCAAAAGTGCAACATCACCAACCTCAACCCAACAAGTCGGTGAATGACAAGGTCTACCTTACAACACCTGAAAAGGTGTCATCTTAATACCGGCATAATAACTATTTTTGTATGCGAACTCCGCCAAATGAAGATGATTCTCCAAACTGCCAAGCACAAGCACAAAGTATGTCCTCAAGATTCTGAATGGTACGCTCTAATTGACAATCTATCTGCGCATGGAAAGCGGTACTAAACTGTAACTGCTTATCCAAGAAAGTCTGAAAAGCCTGCCAAAACCCAGACATGAACCGCGGATCCTGATCCGAAACAACAATAACTGGAACCCCGTGAAGTTTGACAATCTTCTTCATGTACAACAGACCAAGAACCTCAACATTATCCATCTCAGGGATAGGTAGAAAAAGTGCAATCTTCATCAATATGTCAACGATCACCCATACTACATCCTTCTGAGTCTTCATCTTCGGTAACCCTGTCACAAAGTCCATGCAAATGGCTCCCATTTTCACTCGGGAATCGGTAATCGATTTAACAACTCGGCAGGTCCCCGGTGCTTAACCTTAACCTATTTACAAGTAAGATAACGACTCACAAAATCTGCAATTGATTTCTTCATTTCTTGCCACCAATAGTGACGCCGAATATTATGAGACATCTTCGTGTCACCTGCGTAAACAGCAAGTCTGGAACTATGAAACTCTCGCAAAACCTCCTCATGGTAAGTTTATGGTACATATAGTAAAACCCTAAAATGATAAACTCGGTCGGAGTGCAAAACCCAATCATCTACGACCTCGCCACTTGCAATGTGAGTACAAACCAAAAGAATGGTGTCATCCTATCCGTGAGCCTCAATCACATGACTTACAAGTGAAGGTTGTGCCACCATACTATACAAAGTCACTAGGGACTCCCCACTATCACAGAACTGAAGACCTAACTCTACGATGTCCTCCATAATCCGCTATTCACAAATAAAGGTGCTAGACAACGATGTATGTGACTTGCGACTCAATGCATCCGCCACTACATTATCTTTCCCGGGGTGATACTGGAGTGCAAAGTCATAATCCTCCATTTACTCGACCCATTAACGCTGTCACAAATTCAAGTCTCACTGCGTAAAGATGTACTATAAAGTCTTGTGATCGGTGAAGACCTCAAATCTATCACCGCCTCTATTTTTTAAGAATCAACCGCTATGCCACCTCCGGAAACATCATGCTCTAAAAATCAAACTTCTTGAAGCCAAAACTCGCATTTCTCATACATACCATATAATCGGTTCTCTCTTAGGATTTGAAGAACGGTCCTTCGATGAACCTCGTGCTCGATTTCTAAAGTAGAGTACACAAAAATGTCATCAATGAAATCTACGACAAATCTATCTAAGAACTCATGGAAAATACAGTTCATGAGACCCATGAATGCCGCCGGTGCATTAATCAAACTAAAAGGCATCACTAGAAACTCAAAGTGGCCATAACGAGTGTGAAAAGTGGTCTTCAGAATATCCACATCCCTGACCCGCAACTGATGATACCGGACCTCAAGTCAATCTTGGAGAAAAACTTAGATCCCTTAAGTTGATCGAATAATTCATCAATCCATGGTAATGCATATTTGTTCTTGATCATAACTCGATTCAACTTACGATAATCGATGCATAACCATAGTGAACCATCCTTTTTCATAGCAAAAAGAACCAGAGCACCCAAATTCGAAACACTAGGCCGAATAAAACCCTTCACCTTGAGAAAATTGATTTGCTCCTTCAATTCCACTGGTGCCATTTGGTACGGTGCTATAAAAATAGCATCGATACCCAGTACAAGATCAATAGTGAACTCCCTTTCATGATGCAGAGGAAAAGAATTCAAGTCATCGGGAAAAACATCCCAATACTCGCCCACGACATGAGGTACCTCAAAGTGATCACGAACCTCATCGTCGGACAATAAAATTTCCAAAAGAAAGCTAGGTACATAAAAAATAGAAGAAGTGGAGGAGTCGTTGCAATCACCAAAGAAATGGAAACACTCGCCCTTAGGCGTGCACACAGACACTCGACCTCTATAGTAATCAATATACGCACGAAAGGTAGATAACAAATCCATGCCCAAGATGATGTCAAAGCCCGTCATGTCCTAGAGAATTAATTCGAATCTTCACGATTGCCCAACAATCACAATCTCGTATTTATGACATACTTTAGACAAGTAAACACTACAACCAATCGGTGTGTCAACACATAAATGTACACCGAGATAGTAAACAAGTCTATCCAAAATAGATGCATAAGAAGAAGCAATAAAAGAATGTGAAGCTCCAGAATCAATAAGAATATGAGACCAATAACCGCACACAGGGAATGTACCTCGCACAAGAAAAGGTCCTACCACACTGTTTGCTGCTGTGATTGCATAAGCCCAACCCTAAGGATGTGGTGGCTGCTGGAAAGTAGATGCAAATTTTATGGCATGAGAACCCTGAGCTGACGGTGCTAGCTGTTGCGGCGCTTTATACCCAGACTGGCCTAGCGACTACGTAGCCCTAGACTGCTGCCCAGTCCCACTTATGAGAGTACCACTACTCAACTAAGGGCAATCCTTACGAAAATGACCATGTTGTCTGCACTGAAAACAACCTTGATTGCGCGTTAACTACTACTCCTTCTCTGGCGACGGGACTGCCAAATTTGTTTTGTATGCCTTGGATGATCACACTGAAAGCAAACCACATCCCGACGAGTAGAACTCGAAGATGCTCTAGAAAAAGATGCACATTGTCCCTGACAATGCTGTTGTGGTTGTTGCTGCTGTGTAACCGGAGCTGAAGCACTATCATGCTGCCTCTTCTTATTTTTAAAGCCCGAAGAAGAAGGACATCCAAAGCTCTTAGCTCTAGTATCACGAGCCTGTCGGCCCTCTATTGCATCCTCCTCAGCAAGTAATGCCTTTGTAACAGCCTCGCGGTGCGTCTGCATGGTAAGCACATAAATATTTGACTTGTGATTTCCCCTCAAGCCCCTCACAAAACATCCGCCTTTCACCTCATCATCGATCACCATCTCTAGGGTGAATCAAGACAAACTGGTATACTTAAGCTCATACTCGGTCACTGACAAATCGCCCTGAACCAACTCATTGAAATGGTCCCTCATGCAAATTCTAGCAAGTGGTGGAAAATACCGATCCAAGAAAAGCGTGAGAAAGTCCAACCATGTGATAGTCCTGATCTTCCTCGTGTTGGTAAAAGACTTCCACTAACCCCTGGCATCACGAGTAAGCCGATACGTGGCAATCATTACTCGTACGTCATCATTTCCCACCTTAAGAATGTGAAACCCCTTGGTGATCTTTTCCAGGCAATCATCAGCCACTAACGGATTCGGACCACCCACAAAGGTAGGTATGTCATACTTCAAGAAATCTTTGAAAGCCTTCTGAGCACGCGAGCCCTCATCCTTAACATGTTGTCCCTGAGGAATCTGTGCAATAGCTGCCACTAAAGCATGCAGAAACATATCACTGTCCAAAAAATGAGCCGCCGGCATGCTCCCCAACATCGGGAGGTGCGAGAACATTCTCGTCCACAACCGGAGGTACTTAGCCCAGAGCATCACCCACTTGAGTTGCAAACGTTTGCCCCTCAACATTAGGAATTTTCTGTTCCCTCCTAACAATATGTGGTCGACCTGTAAGTGGCGGCATCGCTCTCTATATGAAAACAAAAAAATAAGGCACAAATACAATCCACGTATGCCAAATAAAACCATAAAGCCATGCCGACACACACATAAGTGAACAGCGCATACGAAACGAGAACAACAATTAATTAAGTAACATGAAAGCAAACAAGAAGCGTAAAATGATAACAACCCTCGCTTGTCAGCCCACAGAGAAAGAACATGCTCTGATATCAAGTTGTCATGCCCCGAATATCCTAGGACTCCGAAACACGAACCTAAGAATTTAGGGAGTGAAGCGGAAGTGAAAAGAAATGAAATAAAATATTATTACGTCATTAAATAACCGTACAAGAGTAAAATTGTCATTTCACATCCTAAATATGTCAAAAAGATCACTCGGGATTAAAAAGCAAATGAAACAATTTAAACAGTACTCTAAACGGATCATTCCAACACCTCATGTTTAGCCAAGGTTAAAATGTTAATTTCAGGGGTAAAATTGTAATTTCAAAGTGCAACTACAAAGTTTTGACCTAGCACAAGTTGTAGGAACAAACGGGACCTAGATCGACGCAACGAGGAGAGAGATGAATTTTAGAAAATGGTGTCGGACAATGCCGACCCAAAACTGAGAGTTGAAGTACCCCTCTTTCACCAAGGGTAAAATAGTCAATTCCAATGTGAAAATGGTATTTCAAAATTTTCTCAAGAATTTTGACATAGGACAAGCCATAGAAAGAAAGAAGACCAAATTCAGAGGTACGAGGCGGAAAATACAATTTTTTGAAAATCGGGTGTCACAGTGTCAAATGCCCAACATAACTCATCTCAATCCACCAAAACTCAGCCTCATCCGAAAAATCTGCAACTAATGTGAAATTTTGAAAAAATGGAAATATGCCGATTTTGCATACAGACTATTTTTTGCACCGTCAGTCCCGAAATATTACAAATATTTGAAATTTGAGTTTTTCATTTCCGGAACCCAAAAATAGTCACCAAAACTTCGGCATATGTGTAAAATGGAAAATTTGAATAAAAGTGATTCTTTAAATCTCGTAAAATTATCCGTCTTGCCCCGAGTTTAAAACCATTTAGAAAACAAGAAAAATTGTCGGGGCTACAGGGGTGGGAGAAAATGGGTTTTTCCATTCAAAACGTAAAGGGCTTGTTTGAAAACTTGGAAAAACATCATTTTCGGCTAAACTCCTAGTAGTCACATTCAATATCCAAAATTCAAAATGGATATTAATCTATGAATCCTTGCAATGCACAACACTAAATGGAAGGACTCATAGATTAATATTCAAAATTCCCTAAGGAGAAACATGTCAAAGTGCACCAAAAGAATAAAGTCCCCAAGTATAACGCTCCAAGGGACATACATTAATATAAGCTACTCGACTAACATGTCAGCCGGCAAAAGAAGGGAAAATCATCATTGGTTCATAAGTTTATAAAAGAGAAGCATGTGTATACATGTATATAACACTAATGCTGTACGAAAGTAATACGATCTGCCACCCATGCATAAAAGGGTGGACAAGTACGACACATCCATGGAGAGACTACAGAACTCTCCCAGTGGAATCATCCCTTGAAAAAATATAAAGTCATGGAGTGAGCTCACTAGCTCAGTGGAGGAAGAGTCACTGCCTCAATCTCAGTAGTCCGAGTGGTACAACTCACCCATCGTACATACAACTAATCCTAGGTTGGTCTCTTACCCCACATGGCTCTTACGCCAATCCGGAACCCCATCAAACCCAACAAATAATTCGCCAACATGCTCAGATCATAATCAATCACAATTATAGGATGCTTAAACACAATTGTCACAATTACATATATGAGAATTTAAGTGCAACGCGACTCAACCCACCTCATTATAAACATGCAAAACCACACACCCTAACTCAAAGGGTCAACGGGATCATTCTCTAACCATTCACTTTGGAGGATACAAGCTCATGACGTAAGGTAGAGTGATGTACCGATCATTCCTTGAGATATAGACTCTCAATGGGGAATATCGTAAACACGATGCAGTTGTGAAATAGGATTTGGAACACCAATATACTCACGCGACAAGGTCTACTCAATCTGAAAAAATTCTCAATTTAGTCACATCTTATCATAATACATGTTTTATCTCGTTATGTAATATATTATGTCCAACTTAACAATATGCTCATAATTTCACATTTATAAGCAATAAACCACAATAAACATTTATATCACACAATCATGTTTTCAAGGGCCTAGTTCATTGTCTAAGTTTTCAAGACTTAACTCGTATATATATATATATATACGACATATATACACATAGACGCACACACCCTCATACAAAAAGTAAAACAACTATTTTTCCCGTACCTCAATCCAAACAAGCTAACACAAGGATGCCCAAGAAGGTTCAATTCAAGATACCAATTTGAGTGATCACTAGGATAGCTTCCAACTAGAAACATACCATTCAATGAACAACAATATTACAATGGTGACTCAATAAACCAAAATTATCAAAGTGACTCCAACCACAAGAACAAAATCAACCCTAATGATAGCTAATTTTAGGGTTTCATGAAAGACATAACTCAAGAGAAAGGATTCTTGATCTTACCACTAGCTCAACCACCATATGAGCCAAAAATCAGAAAATGAGTTTCAAGCTTTCAATAACTCAAACAATCAATGAAAAGGTTCAACTTATGGTCCTTAAGAAGATTCAAGAGAGAAGGAAACCAAAAATCAAAAGTTGAACACATAACTTCAAGAATATACATTCTAGGGTTTGAAGTAGGAAACCTCAAGAGAGTTAGAGACTTACCCCAATACTTAGACGAAATTGAAGAGGAGAGCAATACAATCACGTTCCATGTTGAACATTCCATCAAACTTCAAGTGAATGGAGATGAAATCAAATGAAGAAGTGGAGAAATGGATAAGGGAAGGAGAAGTGTAGAGAGAAATGAGTCTGTAGAGAGTAGAGAAGTCTTGCTAATGAAAGACATATGAAGTGTACATATTCTCCAATCATACTTTCACAATCCAATGGTGCACATTTAAGCTAGATAATGAATGAAGGATCCAAGGGAGGAAAGGAAGTCTTGCAAAGTGGAAGACTATACACAACACATATTAATCCATTTGTTTGAGATCCAAGGGTTGTGAGCAAAAGTGAAAGACTTGAATCAAAGGTGGAGAATTAGACAACATCCCAAATTGTGAAAAGACCAAATCCCTCTCAAGTTAGGATAAATTATAAGAGTGTCATCATGACTCTCATTTACCCTTTTACCCCATGTCTTCCTCTCTATTTACCACCATGCCATTCATACACCTACACATAGTCATTTCTCTACAATTTCACTAAGTCCTATGAATATGAAAATACCAATTTACTCTTTGGTCATTTATTTCCCGAATTCATTTTCAACATTTTTTGTTATTCTCAAAATGAAAATACAACATGCAACTTACAAATTTAATCTCACATAAAGCATGTAAGTCATTCTAAGCACATAAACACATTAAGCAAATAATTCCATAAGCACTTAATTGTTAATAAGTTTTTTTTAATTAGGACGTAAAAATACCGGACGCTACAATCTTATTAATAAAACAACAAATAACTGTTCTCAGTCGCAGACTCCGTCGATTATTCTATATAAAAAGACGATAAGTTCTCCAAAATTTCATAAAATTGTAAATAGATAAATATACCAAATTTGAAAAATCATAGAGAGGTCAATGTTGGATGGGATACACTTTTTTATAGTTTATTTTGCAGAAAAATATCGTATCAACTAGATATTAATAAATAATCATACAACATTGATGACTTGGTGATTCACTTAATTAATGTTTAAGTTCATTTGTAATAGGACAATATTCTAAGTTTGTGTTTTCTGCTAATATGGTCCAATACAACTTGTACACGTGGTTAAATGTTGTTATAAAAGGAAGATGGAATAAAATTCATAAAAACGGGAATTAGTATTAATTCCATCTTAAAAATATTTTGACCACGTGACCAAATTGTATTGGACTACATGAGTAGAAAAATGAACTTGCTCCTCATGGGACATGACTCAAATATTATTCTTTGTAATTTGTTAGTACATGCACGATTGTGAATTTATAATTTTTCAATAGGGTAGTCTAAATTAGATATTACCACCGAATGTCAATGGTCCACTGTTTGAGATGTATCAAAAGATGGAGCCAAATTACATCTATCTTTCCTATACATTTAGGGTTTATTTGTTGGTTGTTCACTTTTTCATCGAAAAAAGAAATAAATAGAAGTATCGTTCGAGTCTTGTTATACAATAGGACTGACCTGTAAAAGAATCAAGCTTAATCTTTGAGTCCGAGTTGAGTTTGATTGATCTCAGATAAACATGTTTTCTAGAGGTGTTTTTCGATCGAAAGAAGCTAGATTATTTTCTCATCCATCAACATAAAAGAATTTCTATCAACGAATAAGATTTTCAAACTTTGCGTAATTTCCTAAAATTATTTTACAAATATTTACACAGTTTTGTACCAATTATAAGTCTGATTCTTTACACATAAGTGATGACAAAATACTTCATGAATAGTTTCTTTTCGTGCAAATATATTCTTAGGGATCAAGTTTTTTGGTGACAAATTGGCTTGTTATCGATTTGTTGCCAAAACTTATTCGAGTTCCTAGAAATCTCCATGAGTTTTGGACGAGGGTTTTAATACAAAATGGTGGAATAATACAGTTTAAAGGCCCATGGTTTGCTACTGCTAATCCTACCAATGTCCACCACCTATTGAGCAGAAACATCTCAAAATATACCCAAAAGGCCATGAATTCAAATGATTTTTCGAATGTGTGGAGATGGGATTTTCAACACTGATTCAGAGTTGTGGTCAACTCATAAGACAAATAATATGCCCATTGTCATTCGATATGAGAAGACATTTTTTGATGCCTGAGGAGGCCATTTTCTATAGGCACATATTGCCTGTATGGCTACGAAAGTAGCAAAAATTGCTCCAAAATGAAGTTACACAACCATCTGATGATTTAATGTGAACATGTTAGCTCGTATGTGTATGTCCATATTCGTTCGACATTACCAAACATCATAAACTGCCGTGGATGTTAGTAGCATGAGGTCAAATATGTTTTTCACTCTTAAAAAATTGGTTAATGTTATTTACAACCCCTGATATTTGTAAATACTCATTACAAGAATTGTTATATTTTTTCAACAGTATTGAAACTGCCCGATAAAGTTACATTTTCTGGCAGTTTTGACGAAGTGGCCAAAAATAAGGCCTTTTACCGGCACTTTTACAAAAATGCCCAAAAATAGGGACTTTGACCCGCACTTTCAAAAAAAACTTGGAAGAACATTTTTTATGTAATGACATGTTTCTGATTAAAAACCATGTTGAGAGTTGTGTGTTTTAGATTGAGTTGTTAAGAGTTATATAGTAAGAAATTTATGTGTAGAATCAAGTACAAAGTGGTGAGGATAGAAAGGATATTGAGTGGAACAATGGCTGAAGCGGTAGTACAAAGAAGCAAAGAATTCAGGGATTTTTGTATTTTGTTGCACCGAGTACTCGGTGGGAGTGTTACCAAGTCCTTAGTAGGTTGTGAACTTTCACACATTTTGGCTGATGCGATCGCTCGATCAGAGACTGGAGTTCATGAATTTTTTGAAAATCTGCAGTTTCGACTATGTGCTGATTCTGCAAGGAAAAATGAGAAAAAAATTAAAAATAACAAATTAAATTGATACAATAATTCAAAGAACTTCAATAAAACAATCTGAAATATCCGTTTGATCCTTGGCAACGGCACCAAAAATTTGTGATCGGTTCCGGTCGTGTGCAAATAAAAGTGTTTAAAATAAGAAATTAGCCTGAACTAGTTTTAACCTCTCAGTCGCAAGTACGCAAGTAATATATAGTATAGTTGGGTAGAGAGGGTATCGAACCATAAAGATGAAAGTCGTATTTCAAATAATTATAAAGTAGCAAATTGAATTATATTTATAAAAGTTGTTTGATTGGTTTGTTTGATAAAATTACTAAACATAAAATAAAATAAAACGATAATGTTTTTGGTTTTCACTCAAGTTAAACAAGTTTAGGGTTTTGATCTAATTCCACCACTAGTCTTGTAATATAGTCCTTTAATCTTATTATTACAAGAGGGAGATACAACTTATATGAATCAGATTAGTAACGCTATAAGCAGTTGCCTAATCCCCAAAGAGATACAATCGGTCTGATTCACTACAATCCCTCTTTAATTAGTATGATTATTGGATGCATCTATACTACAACAACTCCTAAAACATGAAATTAAAAACATGCTAACAACCATCTTCTCTTGGCATGGACTGTGTAAATGTCCCACCCTTAAATTCCAAAGACTCCCAAACCGAGACATCTGAGGAATCCGGGGTATGATCCATACAAAGAGCGATCAATTAAGATCCTAAACAACTATAAAATGAATGAAATATTCTTAATAACAATAATTCCATACCAAAACAAAGCGGAAGCTAAACCAAATGATACACAAGGCACATCGAGGTGCAAAAGAACACATCTATACAACAATACAATGATGCCAAAGAAAAGGAAGAGATATGCCAACAGAATGGCTCCCAAGAAGTATAACAACAGTCCCAATACAAGGGACAAGTAAAGGAAACTAAAATGGAACAACTCTATGTACGAACGTTCCAAATCTCGCAACAGCATCAGTGCCACGAGCCATCCTGCACTCCAAGTTGTCCGTAGATGAAACACTACCTGTAAACTGGTGTAGACCACCATGGCAAACCAACACTAGTGTGAGCTCATCAAGCCCCGTAGGAGAAAAGAATCGTAACTGTCACATCCTCCGACAGTCCAAGTCGTGTGCGAACCAACCCATGTACATGCATGTACCCTGGGTCTATCGAATATCCCATGTGGCACTCATGCCAATTCGAGACCCCGAAAACACATTCCCCTAGTCCCCTACCATGCATCAACTAATAGGACAACTAGCACGTAGTGAAACAATAGCACAATAACATATAATAAACTCATAACTATATATATATATGTATATATATAGAGAGAAAAAACTGAAATAAGCCACATAGTACAAACCACCTCAGGGATCACAATGACTTGTACACATCAGTCCAACACTAACAATCAATAGAACACGTATCACCAAATCATTAGAGCAACACTCCTGTTTATAACACTCCAGGAATGATAACAATCACACTTCCTAGATCACGAGCATACCGAGCTCCAAAACCTCAAATCAATATCAGCTCATATTACCAATCACCCATATGGTACTACCCACCATCCTTAAACCCAACACAGGGGTAAAACCGTCACTTTAACCTAAGGGAGTCACAAAGATTTCCGAACATCATAAGAAAGTGAAAGGGATTGAACAACCCATCACACCGACCACTCAAAGGTCACATGTTCACCCAAGGGTAAAATGGTCATTTCAAGGGCAAAAATGTATTTCAAAACTTGCTCGATCTATTTGGACATAGGTTAAACAATAGAAAGAAACGAAACCAAATTCAAAGCCCTGACGCGAGAGATTTAAATTTTTGAAAATGGAATCGGACAACGGTGACCGAAATAGTATTTTCAAAACTTGCCCGATCTATTTCCACTTCTTTGGCGTTCGAAGCAACTCTTCCACTTCTTCCTATTGTTTATGGGGTAGTGATGTATCTAGTTTCGAAGCGACGATGAGGTTTATGGTCATGTCGATGTACTTTATATCATGGGCGAGTATTGGGATGTTTTTTCTGATAACTTGACTTCTTTGCCTCCGATTCGTAAAGTAGAGTTTGGTATTGATCTTGTACCGAGTATCGATGCTATTTCTATTGTATCGTACCGAATGGCATCGGCGGAGTTAAAGGAATTGAAGGAGCAAATTGACGATCTCAAGGCGAAGGGTTTTATTCGGCCTAGTGCTTCCGATTGGGGTGCACTAGTTCTTTTCGCTAAGAAAAATGATGGTTCACTATGGTTCTGCATTGATTATCATAGGTTGAATCGAGTGACGATCAACAACAAATATCCATTGCCATGGATTGATGACTTGTTCGATCAACTCAAAGGATCTATGTTCTTCTCTAGGATTGACTTAAGGTCCAGTTATCATCAGTTACGGGTTGGGGATATTAATATTCTGAAGATTGCATTTTGCACTCTTTATTCATGAGGAGCGGATGATGGAGGACATTACGGAGTTCGACCTTCATTTCCGTGATAGTGGAGGGTCATTAGTGACTTTGTTTAGCATGGTGGCACAACCTTCACTTGTGAGTCGTGTGATGGAGACTTAGGGGCACGATGACATTATTGCGTCAGTTCACACTCACATTGCTAATGGCGAGGTTGTCGATGATTGGGTAGTGCACTCTGACGGAGGTTATCATTTCAATGGTTTACTTTATGTACCGCAGACTTGTCATGAGGAGGTTTTGTGAAAGTTTCATAGTTCTTGGCATGCTATTCACCCAGGTGGCACAAAGATGTATCATAATCTTTGGTGTCACTATTGGTTGCAGGGAATGAAGAAATCAATTGCTAATTTTGTGAACCAATATCTTACTTGTCAGCAAGTTAAGGTTGAGCTATGAGGACTTGCCGGGTTATTGAATCCGTTACTGATTCCTGAGTAGAAATGGGAGCATATTTGCATGGACTTCATGACAGGGTTACCGAAATTGATGAATCAGAAGGATGTAGTGTGGGTGATCGTTGCTCGAGTGACAAAGACTGCACGTTTTCTACCTATCTGTGAGACTAATAATATAGAGGTTCTTAGTAGGCTGTACGTGAAGGAGATTGTCAAGCTTCACGTGGTTCTGGTGACTATTATTTCAGATTGAGATTCGCAATTTCTGTCACAATTTTGGAAGGCTTTTAAGAAATTCTTCCATACGTAATTACGGTTTAGTATCGCTTTCCATCCTCACATTGATGGTCAGTCGGAGCATAGCATTTAGATCCTTGAGGATATGTTTCGTGTTTGTACTATAGATTTCAGAGGTAGTTGGGAAAATCATCTTCATTTGGCGGAGTTCGTGTACAACAACAGTTATCAGTCCAGTATTCAGATGGCACCTTTTCAGGCATTGTATGGTAGACTGTGTCATTCACCGACTTGTTGGGCCGAGGTTGGTGATGTTGCGCTTTTGGGACCCAATAAGGTTCATGAGGCAACCGAGAAGATTAGGATTGCTCGACAACATTTAGTTATGGCACAGAGCTGATAAAAGAGCTATACGGATCGGCGTAGGCATCCTTCGTTCTTTGAGGTCGGAGATCATATGTTTTTAAAGGTATTACCTCGGAAGGGCTTGATGCGATTCGGGAAGAGCGAAAAGATTTCTCCACATTTTATTGGATCTTTCGAGATTCTTGACCGTGTCGGTGAGGTGGCATATCATTTAGCATTGCCACCGGAATTGTCAGGGGTTCATAATGTTTTTCATGTCTCTATGCTTCGCAAGTATGAGCTGGATCTTTCTCATGTATTGAGTTTGGTTGATGTCGATGTTACCGAGGACGTATCCTATAAGGAGCGAACTGTGAGGATCTTGGACGCTGGAGAACAAGTTTTGCGGGGAAAAACTATTCCATTAGTTAAGGTATTGTGGCACCATCGCGGAGTTGAGAAGGTGACTTGGGAGCGTGAGCGTGAAGTTCTGGAAAAATACCCAAACTTTGAATTGTACGTCTTGATTTCGAGGACGAAATCTCTTAAGATATGGAGGTTGTAACGTCCGTTATATTTATGTTCTAATTAAAAAATTTATTTAAACAATTAAGTGCTTATGTGATTATGTGCTTAATGTGTTTATGTGCTTAGCATGAATTACATGTTTTATGTGATATTAAAATTGTAAGTTGCATGTTGTATTTTTATTTTATGAATAACGAAAATTATTGAAAATGATTTCGGGAAAGAAATGAGCGAAAGGTAAATGAGTAATTTCATATTTTGAGCACTTAGTGGAAAGTGTAAAGATTTAGGTTAAGTGTTGGGGCATGAGTGGTATGTTGGTAATTACAGAGGATGGCAAGGGGTAAAAGGGTATTTAAGAGTCATGATGACACTCTTGTAAATAACCCTAAGTTGGGAATATATTGGTCACTTTACACTTTTGGGGTGTTGCCTAAATTCTAGCCTTTGATCTTCGTCTCCCATCTTTGTTCTTGTTCTCCCATCTTTGTTCTCAAACCTTGGATCATAGGGCCTTGTTGGTTGACACTCAAATGCAAGAATCCATTAGTCTTGGTATTTCATTTGGCAAGACTTCATGTCTACCCTTGGATCATCCATTCATTTTTCTTGCTTTATTCTCCACCCTTGGATGAAGAGAATGGTGAGTGGATAATCTCTACAACCTTTAGAATCCACTTTGAAAGACTTTCATCTCCCACACACTCTTGCTCTCTTTTCCTCTTCTTCCTTGTGGTGGATAGCTCTTGGTAGTATCCTTTGAATACTTGGTAAGTCTTCTATCCCATTTTAGGATTTTAGTTGCTAAGAACCCTAGTTTTCATGTTCATGAATTTCTTTGTAGGGATATTGATTTTTTGCCTTCTTTTTGGTCATATTATAGAAGGTTGAGTTTATTTCAACTACCAAGTGAGTCTCCCTGGTAGTAGCTCCTAATTTCCCTCTTGTGAAGAGCTAGTGGTGAGTTCCCTATCTTGTACTCTTAAGCTTTCCATTCTCCATGAAACCCTAAATTAGTTATCATTAGGGTTTTGAATTGATTCTTGTGGTTGGAGCCACTTGTGAGTAAAGTTTCGGTTTATTATTGACACAATAGTAATTGTGTGGTTCATATGGTGTGTTTCTAGTGTTGAAAGTTATCCTATTGAGCACTTGAAGGGTAGAGTGGCTTGGACCTCTTTTGGGCATATTGTGTAGTTGCTTGGAATTAAGGTAGGGGAAAAACTGAATTGAGTTCGTCTTTGTACGAGGGTGTGTTCGTCTATGTGTATATATGTGATTTGAGTATTGATAAGAGGATAAATTAGGTCCTTGAAAGCATGATTTTGTGATATAAATGCTTGTGGTGGTTTATTGCTTATGAATGTAAAATTGTAAGCATTGTGAGAATTTGAGTATAATATATTGCATAAATAAATAAGCATGTACTATGATGGCATATGGTTGCAATTAAGAACCGTGATACATTTTGAGTACACCATGTAGTGTCAAAACATAGGTGTTGGTTTCGGTTTGCGTAAATTACGTAGGAGTTGTCTTGTGTATGGATCGTCGTAACAACTGGCCAGGGGGTGTTTCTTGCTCCCACAAAACTAATCTTCCAAGAAACGCAGACGATAGGGGGAGGACTTGTCCAAATCCTATGTCACGACCGCGTTATGTTGACTGTCCTCCTTGTTAAAAGTGAATGTGTCAAAAATCACTTGAGGAGAATCGGTACGATAAATCTACATTCCTTCATGAGAAAAAGGGGAAATGTTAGAGAATGATCCCATTGATCCATAAAGTTAGGGTGGGGTAGTGCGTGTGTACCATGAGTTGTGTAGAGTCACATTACATTAAATTGATATATGGAATTGTGATATTGATGATGATGCATGTTATATCTTTGAATGATTATGATGTGAACATGTTGGGGAATTGCTTGATCGGTTCGATGGGGTGCCGTATTGGTGTGATGGCCATGTGGGACAAGAAACTGAACTAGGATTAGTAGCATGTACCTTGGGAAGGTTGTACCACTCGGACCTCCGAGATTGAAACAATAACGCTTCCTATACTGGGCTAGTGAGCTCACCCCACGACTTATATATAATTTTTCAGGTGGTGACCCCTTTTTAGGAGGTCCGTAGTCTCCTGGTAGAGATACGGTGGTGATTACACTTTTTTTTGTAGAGCATACCTGATGACTTACACATGTGATTATTTTGCTAATTGTTGTAAACATTAAACTTATGCTTTTGATGGCTAGCATGTTGGCCAAGTAGTTTACTTTTATGTATGTTCATTGGAGCGCTAGGCGCAAGAACTATATTCTTTTGGGCATTTCGATGCCGTTATGTAAAATTATATTGAATTTTGTGAAAACAATGTTATGTATTAATTTGGACATGTTAAATGATTAAATCCATGAAATTTTTATGTTTTGTCTCATTTAGAATTTGCATGAGATCGTGGTAGTAAATTGGAAAATTTCCGGAAAACGGAGTTTTCCACGTTTTATGAAGAAACCCTTTCAAATTTCTATGGAAAAACCCGTTCTCTCCTACCCCCGTAAATTGAGTTTAAACTCATATTTTAGAAATTGTTTTTGAATCTATCTTGGTGTGAAATTTGGCTTTGAAAAGCCAAGAATCATAAATGGAGATCAGGGGCAAGATGAAGAATTTACAAAATATTTCAAGGCCTCTAAAGTAACCTTTAAAACTGGGGGTCACCTAATACTCGGTAGTAATTCCACTGAGTACTCGGTAAAGTACGTAAGTTCGCGCACTTGTACGCAAGGCCCTAAAACCACCCAAGAGTTATGGGCATAAAATGGATACCGAGTACTCGATGTATGACTTGGAGAAAGTGTCACCGAGTACTCGATATTAATAATCACCGAGTACTCGGTAACAACTCGGTGAAACTGTTTTGTGTACTATTTTTAACTTATTTCTCATCTTTTCCCTATACTACACTACTTCTCCTACTAGGCTAGGGACATGGTTTAATGGCCTATGGGCATGGGATTTGTTAGATTGACGGGTTCGTTTAGACCCACATTTCGTCTTCCGCAATGGTAAATCTAGTGTTTAGTGTACGGTTTATGTTACCCTCGGACTTCTTAGGCTTCGTTGGGAAGTTAGGAAATTTGGGGAGTGACAGACTCCAATTAGCATAATCCTTATAATTTTACATTTATAAGCAATAATCAATAAGGATGCTTTCTCATGCACCATTCATGATCCAAATCATCAAGTAGTCCTTTAATACACAAGGATAACATTTTCATTCATTTAACATGCTTATATCTCAATTAAAGCATTTAAATCCTAAGGATACATTTTCATGCACAAGTAATGTTCCAACTCATCAAGTTATCCTTTAATTCACAAGTTAAACAATTACATTCTTTTAAACATGCTCCTAGTTTAATTCAAGCAAGTTTATCACAATTCACATGTCAAACATGACATGAATTCCCAACATACCTCAAAGTTACTAACCAAAGGAGCTAGCCTAATCTCACTAAAAATCTACTTCCATATCACCCACATAATCATATGTATAATTACACTTACACATATACACAACTATACTCACATACATATACACATATATAAGCATACAAGCACACTTGAATATGAGAAATCTCAAGAAAAACCACATAACTAGCATGCTTCATAATCCTATTCAATATCATTACAAGTACTCCATACACAAGGTTTAATTCACATAAACATGTTCAAACCCTAATTCACAATTTGAAGGATACACTTAGAAATTGCATCTAAGTTTAGGAACCCTATAATCAAACTCATACCCACACAATCCTAAGATGAGCTAGTTAAGGAGTTTTGTCCTACCTCTTGAAGAGAAAAGTAGGACCACTAAGCAAGGCCAAGAACCCTAGCTTTCACCAAATAACGAAATCAAAGGAGCAATCCGGAGGAAAGCTTCACCATACCCTACTAACAATGAATGAAAATCCAACACAAGAGGAGAGCAAGAATCATGAAATGGTTTAACAAGAACCCCAAAACTAGGGTTTGAATGGAAAACATACTAGGAGGAAAGAACACTTACCCATCTTTGGCTCAAACCAAAGACAAGAACACCATGAACAACTTCCATGTTGATGGACACATCAAACTCCCAACTTAGGGTGATGGAATCAACCCATAAGTGGAGGAGAAAAGAGAGAGAAAGAGATGACAATTGAGAAGTCTTTCAAAGTGTACTAACCCTAAGAGTTGTAAAGATTCTTCACTCACAACTCTCACCATCAAATGGCCAATAATAAAGCTAACAAATTTAGACTTAATACAAGGGCCACAAAATAATCTTGACATTGGAAGACTTAAACCAATAATCACCCCTCTTATACACTTTCCAAACAAGGCCTTAATATATAAGGTTTTAGAACAAGGCAATGGAAATGAATAAACCATCCAAGGGTTGATAAGAAGTCTTGCCAAGTGAAAGACCAACAATAATGGATTCTTGCATTTAAGTGTCATCAAAACAAGGCCTTATGATCCAAGGGTTTAGAAGAAAGATGGGAGAATGAGATGAATGGCTATAAGTGAGACACCACTTGAAAATGGGAGGAAATGAACAAATTCTTCCTAACTTAGGGTTAATTACAAGAGTGTCATCATGCCTCTTAATTACACTTCTACTCCTTGTCATCCTCTCTATCTACCACTATGCCACTCATACCCCCAACACTTAGACAAATCACTACACTTTCCACTAATTGCTCTAAATATGAAAATACCAATTTACGCTTCGGTCATTTCTTTCCTGATATCGTTTCTAACTATTTTCATTATTTACAAAATGAAAATATAACAAGCAAATCACATAAGTGCTACACCGGAACGTCTATAATCAACTAGGGTAAAACGTTCGGGAACGTAACACGATTGTCGAAGCTCCAATGAGAAAACGTTACACGAACCCATGTAGTCGCCAACGAATAATAAATCACGAAGCCGGAAACGAAAGTTCACGAAGTTGTGCCCCTAAGTCCGAAACTTAAAGGCGAAAAAATTTAATCGTACCAAGATTATAGAAGACGTTATGAATAAGTGACGTCACAAAACATAAACAATTGGAAAATAATTCCAGAAAGGAGAAAGGAAGCACGGGGCGTTACAACCTTTCCACCTTGGAGATTTCGTTCTCAAAATCAGGGAGTACTTTAGTCCACGAGACATATCGGTTGATCAGACCGAATAATCTACTCATATCCCTCGGTAGCTAACACCATGATACGAGTATGAAAAGGAAAAAGTGACCGAGGAGGTGTCCTAATCTATTAGGATTAAATCCCAACGGAATATATCTAGCAAGACACGTCCTCTACGCCACACAATTAAAAGACAGAAACTCGGAAGCACAAAGAGAAAATGCATATAAAAATAATAGATAACATCTAATGTCGAGCGTACAACCGACTCTCACCCGTCGTCCCTAAGACAGTGAAATCTAGTGCTCTGATACCAAATTGTGACGCCCAAAAATTCCAAAAACTTACGAACCAGGACATTTGAGGAATTCAAGATATGATCCATATAGAGAGCGAGCAATTAAGATCCTAAACAACCATAAAAAGAATGGAATATTATTAATAAAAATAATTCCATACCAAAACCAAGCGGAATCTAAATCAAATGATACACAAGGCACATCAAGGTGCCAAAATAATACATCTATACAATGATGCAACGATGCCAAATATAAGGAAGGGATATGCCAACATAGTCGGCTCCCAAGAAGTACCACAACAGTCCCAATACTGGGATAAGTAAAGGAAACTTTAAGTACGAACTTTAACTCAACGTACGAACGTCCCAAATCCCACAACACCATCAGTGCCACGAGCCATCCTGCACTTTAAGTTGTCCGTAGCTGAAACATTACCTGCAAACTGGTGTAGACCACCAGGGCAAACCAACGCTGGGGTGAGCTTATCAAGCCCCGTAAGAGAAAGGAATCTTAAATGTCACATCCTTCGACCGTCCAAGTCGAGTGTGAACCAATCCATGTACATGTATCTAACCTAGGTCAGTAGAATTTCCCACATGGCACTCACACCAATACGAGACCCCGGAAACACATTCCCCTAATCCCCTACCATGCATCAAAAAATATGGCAACTAGCACGTAGTGAAACAATAGCACAACAACATATAATAAATTCAAAACTATATATATATACGTATATATATAGAGAGAGATAAAACTAAACCTAGCCATATAGTACAGACCACCTCAGGGTTCACTATGACTCGTAACCGTCAGTCCAACACTGACAATCATCACAACATGTATCACCAAATCATGGGAGCAACACTCATAACACACCAGGAATGATAACAATCACACTTCCACACCTTAACTCTCACACACCCAAGTCACCTCCTCGACTCCGCGATGGTACCATAAGACCATAACTAACGGAATAGTTTTGCCCTGCAAAATTGTTCAAGAGCATCCAAGATCCTCACGGGTTGCTCATCGTAGGACACATCCTCGGCAATTTTGACATCCACATAACTCAAGACATGAGATGGATCTAGCTTATACTTGCAAAGCATAGAGACATGAAAGACATTATGAACCCGCGACAAATCCGGTGGCAACGCCAAATGGTACGCAACCTCGCCGATACAATCTAGAATCTCAAAAGGACCAATAAATCATGTCGCTCTTCTTGAATTGCATCAAGCCCTAACGAGGTGATACCTTTAGAAACACATAATCACTAGCCTCAAAGAACAATGGACGCCTACGGCGATCAGCATAGCTCTTCTGTCGGCTCTGTGATGTAACCAAATGTTGTCGAATAATCCTAATCTTCTCGGTCGCCTCATGAACCATATCGGCCCCCCAAAGTGCGACATCACCAACCTCGGCCCAACAAGTTGGTGAACGACAAGGTCTACCTTACAACACCTCAAAAGGTGCCATCTCAATAGTGACATAATAACTATTTTTGTACATGAACTCAGCCAAATGAAGATGATCCTCCCAACTGCCTCGAAAATCAATTGCACAAGCACAAAGCATGTCCTCAAGAATCTAAATTATACGCTCTGACTGACCGTCTGTCTGAGAATGGAAAGCGATATTAAACTATAACTGCGTATCTAAAAAAGTCTGAAAAGCCTGCCAAAACCGTGACGTGAACCGCGGATCCCGATCGAAAATAATAGTAACTGGAACCCCGTACAATTTGACAATCTCCTTCACGTACAACATACCAAGAACCTCACCATTATCTGTATCATGGATAGGAAGAAACCGTACAGTCTTCGACAATCGGTCAACGATCACCCATACTACATCCTTCTGATTCTTCGTCTTCGGTAACCCTGTCACAAAGTCCATGCAAATGGCTCCCATTTTCACTCGGGAATCGGTAACGGATTCAATAACCCGGCAAATCCCCGATGCTCAACCTTAACCTACTAACAAGTAAGACAACAACTCACAAAATCTGCAACTGATTTCTTCATTCCTTGCCACCAATAGTGACGTTGAAGATTATGATATATCTTCGTGCCACCTGGGTGAACAGCAAGCCTGAAACTATGAAATTCTCGTAAAACCTCCCCACGGCAAGTTTGCGGTACATAAAGTAAACCCCTAAAACAATAACCTCCGTCGGAGTGCAAAACCTAATCATCTACGACCTCGCCACTAGCAATGCGAATACAAACCAAAATAATACTGTCATCTTGTACCTGAGCCTCAATCACATGACTTACAGGTGAAATTTATGCCATCATACTAAACAAAGTCACTAGGGACTCCCCACTATCACAGAACTGAAGACTTAACTTTGCGATGTCCTCCATCATCCGCCACTCATGAATAAAGATGCTAGACAATGATGCATGTGACTTGCGACTCAATGCATCTACCACTACATTAGCTTTCCCGAGGTTATACTGGAGTGCAAAGTCGTAATCCTCCATGTACTCGACCCATCTACGCAATCACAAATTCAAGTCTCGATGCATAAAAATGTACTGTAAACTCTTGTGATTGGTGAAGACCTCAAATCTCTCACTGTCTCTATTTTCGAAGGATCAACCGCTATGCCACCTCCGGAATCATCATGCCCCAAAAATCTAACTTCTTGAAACCAAAACTCCCATTTATTATACTTCGCATATAATCGGTGGCTCTTAGGAGTTGAAGAACGGTCCTAAGATGAATGTCGTGCTCGCTTTCTATAGTAGAGTACATGAAAATGTCATCAATTAAATCTACGACAAATCTATCTCAGAACTCGTGGAAAATACGATTCATGAGACCCATGAATGCCGCCGGTGCATTAGTCAAACTAAAAGGCATCACTAAAAACTCTAAGTGGCCGTAACGAGTGTGAAAAGCGGTCTTCAGAATATCCACATCCCTGACCCACAACTAATGATAACCAGACCTGAAGTCAATCTTGGAGAAAAACAATTATCCCTTTAGTTCATCGAACAAGTCATCAATCAGTGGTAATGGATATTTGTTCTTGATCATCACCCAATTCAACTTACGATAAACGATGCAAAACTGTAGTGAACCATCCTTTTTTTTAGCGAAAAGAACGAAAGCACCCAAATTTGAAAGACTGTGCCGAATAAAACCCTTCGCCTTGAGATCATCAATTTGCTCTTTCAATTCCATCAATTCTGTTGGTGCCATTAGGTACGGTGCCATAGAAATAGCATTGGTACCTGATACAAGATCAATAGTAAACTCCACTTCACGAATCGGAGGCAAAAAAGTTAATTCATCGGGAAAAATATCCCAATACTCACCCATGACATGAGGTACCTCAACGTGATAATGAACCTCATCGTCGGACAATAAAATTGCCAAATGAAATCTAGGTACATAAAAAATGGAAGAAGTTGAGGAGTCATTGCGATCACTAAAGAAATGGAAACACTCACCCTTAGGCATGCACACAGACACTTGACCTCTAAAGCAATCAATACGCACATGGAAGGTAGATAACCAATCCATGCCCAAGATGACGTTAAGGCCCGTCATGTCCAAGAGAATGAATTCGAATTTTAACGATCGTCCAGCAATCACAATCTCGCATTTATGACAGAGTTTAAACAAGTAAACACTACCACCAATCGGTAATAAAAGAATGCGAAACACCAGAATCAATGAGAATATGAGCCCAACAACTGTACATAGGGAATGTACCTTGCAAAATAGAAGGTCCTACCCCACTGTCTGTTGCTGTGATTGCATAAGCACGGCCTGAGGATGCTTTGGCTGGAAAGTAGTTTCAAATGTTATGGCATGAGAACCCTAAGCTGATGGTGCTGGCTACTACGGCGCTCTATACCAAGACTAGCCTGCCGACTGCGTAGTCCTAGACTGCTGCCCAGTCCCACTCACGAGAGTATCACTACTCAACTGAGGGAAATCCTTGCAAAAATGACCTTGTTGTGTGCACAGAAAGCAACCTTGATTGCGCGTTGACCTACTACTCCCTATCTAGCGATGGGACTCACAAAATTTCTTCGTATGCCCTGGTTGACCACACTGAAAGCAAACCACATCCTGACGAGTAGAACTTAAAAATGCTCTAGAATAGGATGCAGATTGTCCCTGACAATGTTGTTGTGGTTACTACTGCTGTGTAACTGGAGCCGAAGCACTATCACGTTGTCTTTTCTTGTTTTCAAAGCCCGAATAAGAAATACCTCTGGTGGGCGTCAAGTGTGTACAAAATATGTGGTTAAAAATGACACCTTGAAGACACTTTAGGTTTTACCCTTCTGTAAGCGCACAGATGAATTGTATATAGTTTTGCTTGAGTAGGGGAATATCGACCCGGCAGAGACGAGGATTGTTCACTTCGATAGTCTAAAAACACGAAATTATAGTTTTCTGAAAAGAGTTTGAGTTTGTGAATTATTTAATAATAATGAAAGTAAAGCAGGAAATAATGATAAATAATGGTTGTGATTCAGAGGGAGAGAAAACTAGGGTTTCCTCACTCCACCACTAATCGCATAATGTAGTCAAAATTCTATTTCAATTTTATGCAGGCAATCCATTGATTGTGAATCAGGTTGCACCGTGCCAGTAATTGGACCCCAAAAATGATTACTATCAACCGAATCGCGACAACCCATCTCAAGACTAAACTGATTAGTGTATGCCAACTATAAACAGAAAGTAAATTAAAGCATGAAAATAAACTAAAGTATGTCTATATCAGTTTGTCAGGGCATGGCCTGTGTCAACCTAGGGTTTTGAGTTTTATGACCACCATTGTGTAGAAAATCACAGATTAAGCATCCGAGTTCCAACCCATAGTGAATAATTGTAATTATGTAAGATAAATATATTAGAAAAGTTTAAGACAATAATAATTCAAATATATAAACTTGTATCACGAATAAAAATGGTCTCTCATCTAACACAATCATCACAGTATAGTCACAGTTTCCCCTCTCTACAATTGAATATAAAATTAGAACTACATTACTTGGCTAGGGTTTTGCGAGAAAACCCTAGATTCCGAATTAATTGATCATGGCTGAGAGAATCTGCATTATCGATGTAGAAACACTCTCTATGGCCTTCTTCTCCGAATATCTAAGTCTTCAAAGGTAGTTCTCTTCAATGGTAGAACCCCTAAACTCTATGAATGAACTTGCATATACCAGCCTCCAAAAACTATATTAAAACTAGAACTTAAAAGCATAGAACCCCTAAACTAAACCTAACCCTCTAGTATTTATAGACAAGTAAGGGAAACCCTAATGGTTGCCCTTTTTTGTAATTTCATAATACATGAATAATCTCTTAAAATCATATGTAAATATGTGTATAAGCCTGTTTGTATAGGTCTGGAATCACCGATCACTTGAAATATCAAAGTAGGGACAAAACTGGAAAATTTTGAAACAACTTCAGCATGTCGAAGGATCACGTGACCACAAGGTGGGATCTACGCTCCTAACCTATGCTTTGGTGTAGGTCTCGGGTGTAGGGTCAAAAACCACACGTAGCTCAGGAGCGTAGGTTGGGTCCAATTTTCCCCATTTCCTCTCTAACGACGTAGGGTATAATTCATTTTTGCTGTAAAAACCCGTCTTTTGATATTTTTGCTAGACTGGTCGCCTTTGACTCACGATGATTTTCGGTGAAGTCATAATGTCAAAAAATGAAATTTTTGCCCTTCCGGTGACATAATGATGTAAGGAAATGACCATTTTGCCCTCCGGTAGCGCTTATTCGCTCTGAAGCACCTCTTGATTCCTTTCTCGAGATAGAAAGGAACACGAACTCAGGTAATTCACCAAGATTAGCTATGTTTCTTCATTAAGCTCCTGAAACATGCTTACACACAAACAAGATAAAAATACCAAGTAACGAAATGTAAAGATATAACAAACGCAAGATAGGGGTGAAAAATGACCAATATTGAGCACCTATCACACAACCAAACTTACATATTGCTAGTCCCTTAGAATTAAACTCAGAGAAAACTATTTCTGATGCTTTTTATTCTATGTAACTTACCTACTCTAACCTAATACCTTGCTTTTGTGAGGGTCAACGATTACAATTAGCACGTGTAACAAGCTTTTTAAACCCCTAGGTTACCCCTAGTGGACGAGTGAATTCTCGTGAAGGTTTCCAGTGATGGTACCTACAAACACCTCAATTCTTTTGTAATTACGCATTCATGAGTTCACACACACAATTCCAATAAGCTATGATACAACACACAAGATAATATGAATGCAAATATTCCCACTCACTACCAAACAACAACAATTATATCAAATTTTGCCATTTTTCATTAAAATGTACCTTTTCCACTTTTCACTTTTCATCCCTTTTTATCTTTCTAAACTTTGGACTTTCCAACGATGATTTTTTGTCCCAACCAACTGGGCCCGAGCTTCTACAATTGGATTGATGCTCATCAGTCTCCTTCCCTTTAAATGTGAACAGTGATATTGGTGATACCAAAGCCCGGTTACTCAGATTAAAGAACTGTTTTTTGCATTTTATTTTCTCAAAATTTTCAATTTTCTCCATTTCAACTAAAACAACTCCCCTTCTCCCCTTTTATTGTGGCAAAACTCTTTTTCAACTACATAGTCAAAACTCAACCTATTGCTCATACTGAATGTGTGCTTGTGTTTATAGGTCAAAGTCCACTTTACTAACTTAATATAATCATTATTCTCATGAGAGGAAAGATCACATCACATGTTACTCATGAATCATAAATATAAACTCAATCAAACTGTAAATGTCAAACATTCATGCGTAAAAAGAAAGAATTGTTCCAAAAAAATTATTTTTTCCTCAAAAATCTTTATTCCTTGTAATACTATACCCTTACCCCCAAACTTAAATCAGACCATGCCCTTATGGTCAAAAATAAAATAGGAGAACAGATACAGTTACCCTTGAAGCTGAATTCTGGATTTCAAAGCAAAGCACAAATCCTCTCCCCTAAACTTGAATAGGATCACCTCGAGATATCATCAACAAAACACACATATCCAATCATAGCAATGGAAAATAATTTGCATCATAAATATCCAGAAATCGACACATATTTTTAAGGATTCAAATATATATTTTTATTGAATATATATATTTTTTTAGGACAAAAATAATAACAATAATAAAAAAAAATTGATTTGGCCATAAGGGCCTACAATCCTAAAATAATAAAATAAAAACAAATGAAAAAAGAAAGTCGTGACCTTAAGGGTCTACCATCTCTACAAATAAAATGACCTAAAAATCCTTAACCTAAATTATAATCCGCCTCTTCTTCTTCATCACTCGACACAACACTCTTCAACCATATTCGGTAGTCTGCAGTCTCTTTCAACTTCTCTAAATCTTATGAATGTCCACTGCATGTCTTCCAATTCCTTCATTCTTTCACCCAACTCCTCAACAATGATTTTTGATAGTAAAAACAGGTATGCAAGTTTATAGTCACATTTATCGGCCCCTACCCATTCTCAACTTCGGCCTAATAATCGAACATCTCATCCATAATCAATTTTGAAACACAAACTTCATACCCGTGAGTTAAGGCTTACAAAGTTCGAAGCATTGTGTGATCTCTTCCACTTGTTCGATTATTAGGCCGAAGTTGAGTCGCAACAAGACTATCCAAATACAGTAGATCGGACTTCCACAAAAAATTATCACATGTTTTATCCCCCGGATCAAAAACTCCACACAATTCTCGAACCATATCTTCATCCTTATGTGGCCATACTACCGGATGCTCCTTCAACATTCCTTATAAGTTTATCGGCGTACCGATTAGTATATTCCATGCATCAACAATACTTCTTCTTCGAACCACAACAGGAGCACTTTACCGAGTCACTTTAGCCCTTATAACCTCAAATCCTGGCGGTCCCAAAACTATCATATTTTCATATAATTTTCGGACCAAGATCGGATACACCTTTTCACCCGCCGGTTTTTATAGACTCTTTAATCCATCTTCTCTAAGGATTTTCCTTCTGAGTGAAACTAAAACTCGATTCCTCCTCTCCGGACAGAATATCTCCTCAAATTGAAACCGACACTGCAAAAATGACTTTTGTGTGGTCGGTTTCCCTTCCGACTCGTAGCTTCATTATTCGTGCTCTTTATGACCACATTTGGTTCCGTTGCTTCTATAAATTCTTCCGGGTCAGAATAATATCCATTAGCATTATCCATACTAACCCTCCCTCCTCAAAATAGAAAGAAAAAAAGAAAAATACCTAATCTAATGCACACTCTTTGAGAATTATAGATTTTGAATTGTGTCTACCCTATGGATGTATTTATAGATGAATGGAGTATAATTAGAAGATAAAAAGGATTTAAAACCCTTAATTGACTAGGAAAGGAGAAGCAATAACTAATCCAACTTCTATTTGCAGTCTCCTTATAAGATTAGAATTATTCTAAAAATTCTACAAAAATTCCTAAAAATAACTTCAACAAATCTAAATACAATTATAACTACAAATCATGTCAAAACATCCCAAAACGGGAAAAATATTTCAATTTTTCTGGCCCAGCCATGAACTACCCTACGCTTGGGAATAGGATAGGGCAAAAAAATATATATATATTTTTAAAATCATGACACGCTTTCTAATAACCAACATATCCACAAAGTTAAACGCACACATGTCCTCCTAGTGCAAAAACAAAATCAGACATACCCAATGTAATAAACATAGTAAGGCACGCATATTAGTAAAAGTAGTAAAAAAATGTCAATTTATACAAAAGCAAAAATATCATAAACAGTTAGAGATGATCATTAAAGCGGTCAGAAAAGATCGAAGATTGACTCTCTGCTCTATGATTAATCTCTACTGTGGACAACTAAAACAAGAAAATCTAAAAATAAAATAAAATAAGCAAAACTAAACTACAACTACAAAGCATCATCAGGAGGTGGCTGTGGTGGTGAATGGTCACTCCCATATGCCGCATCATAATATCCCACTTATTCATCATCTCACGGTGTCAGGCCTGCCTCTCCTCTGTAAATGAGCGCTCTAATCCCTCAATACGTCCAATCAACTAGTCGTACTGAGCCTGAGTCATCATTACAGCATCCCCAGTTGGGGCCTGTGGCACATCATCTCCTATAGTAGCCTCCCTAGCTTGTGGCACCTCCACCACAAGAATAGCCTGCTCGGCATCATCCTCCTGTGCCCCCGATAGTAAAACTCCTTTGAATCTGCGTTGGCTAGCATATGTCGCTGAACCCTTCTTGATCCATCCCTTGTTCCATGCTCCCTTGCCAAACGCAACTAGCGGTGCAAACTTATCCCCAACATCCATCTGTAATCCCTAATCAAATATCAACTTCATCACAACGCAGGGAAGAACCATCTGGAACTTAGTAGTCCCGACCTTGCTCTCCCGGTGCAAATGAATATAATGCCGGAATAATCTCTGTCAAAGGACATGTGGAATAGAGTACCAGTTGGTGGCCACCTATTGACACCTAGAGGGGGGTGAATAGGGTCAATTACCAATGTTGAGTCTTTTTCGGCTTGACTTTGTTTTAACAAAAATAATCTTTGTAGAGCTCTACTCAAACACTTAGTTAGATAGATGATCCTTTAGTGACTACCTCATTTCATACATTGAATCATGAACAATGAATTGCATTACCAAATATATACATAATGGATTCAAGAATGAGAACAAGTCCAAGCATTCAAGTATGCATTTCAACTAAATAAGTATAAGCACTTTTCTCACATGTGTATAAAAATTATGCAAAATGCTAATTTTCATAAAGAATACTTTGAAGAGTTTATGAAAAGTAATTAAACATTTTCTTTATATAAACTCTTAACAAGAAGAACATGTTCAATATGCATTGTGTCAAACACTTGGGTGCATATGAACATTTTATGCTAAGGTGTGTTGAATATGAATTTTATCAAACACTTGGTGTGCACATGGATTATATCTAAATGAGATGGTAGTCTAATCTATACCAATCATCTTCATAATTCAATTCATTTCAACTAAGTATTTTCCTAACCTCTTCATTGATACTCAAATACAAGCAATTCCATAACATTGATATATAAAACTCAAGATTATAAATGACAATTGGTTTTAAAGTAAAGAGATAAGGGTTTGAGAAAATGCACACCATTGACACCGATTTTTTTACATGGTTCAACCAAATCTTTGGTTTACGTCCATGCCTTGAGATAACCTCCCAAGGATTCCACTATCGTGTTTTTCTTACGGGGTAAAAAGCAATCCCTCACATCTCCTTCTTTTCGGGTTAATGAGCAAACCCATACATGCCTCATTCTTTCTAGGTGAATAGAAAACCCATACAATCTTCCACAAGCCCATCCCAAGCCAAGACAACTTATTGGTCTTTCACTCACAAAGAATAGGAATTGAATTTTGAGTGTCTACAACATATCTCTCAATATGATAATTCAAGGCTCACTTCCTCACATACTTTGATTTGTAGATGAAATAATCAAATGAATAGCTCAACTCAAGTATAATAAATGAATCACAAGAGGATGATATGAATGATCCTCATGGTGATTCCTATAGAAGAGATTTCTTCCCAACAATAATTTCAACCATTATGCCCAAAGTGGTAGATTTTCACTCATACTCTTCTCTCAACCATTTTTTGCTAATATAAGGCAGATATATAGCATAAGAACACAATATAGCAGTTTAGGGGTATTTTGGGAAGTTTTGGAACACTTTAGATTCAGAACTAGCCATTAGAATTCAAATTCCGGATGAGGCAGTCGACTAGGTGTTTTGGGGCAGTCGGCTGGGTCTCGAAAAAATCATTCTGAACTTTATTTTTAGGTCTCTGATTCAGCTAGTCGACTGGCCTTCTTGGCCCAGTCGACTGGGTCAAAAGGAGTAGACTGGGTGGTTTACCCAGTCGACTGGGCTGTTCAGCCCAGTTCCGGTGCAGTTTACATTTTTTGTCATAACTGGAGTTCCATAATTCAGATGAAGGTGTTCTTTAGCTTTTTGAAAATCGGATTTCAATTTCTTCATTTTAGGATTTTGAATCGCTCCATTTAACCCTTTTGTGAGTCTGATATGCTCGTTTGAATGTGATGTTTCATTTCGAACTTCTAACACACTTGATGTTTTTCGTTAAATCTTTTGGGATTTTTCTGAAATGACTTAGACACACTCCTAGGATGTCTTAGAGACATAATAATGTTCTGGACATGCCTAAAGTCAATATTGAGATCATAAAATATTTTTCCAATTTAAACAAATTATCAATATTAGACAAAAGTTTTTCCTGGTTTAACAATTTTGTTCAAAACTTTAATAGGCATCTAGAATCCATTTCAAGTGATATGAGTTAATTTAATGGTTTTTGGACTAGATTTTTGTTGAGTTCTTCCATAACTTATGAGAGCTTGAACTAACTAAACTTTAGCAAAGACTAAATGATGTTCATAGTCTAATGTTAATGATGCAAGGACTCATGAATGATATGCATGATCCTATATGCTATATGGTCAAGAGTTGAGCTTTCAAATAAGTTATTTTTAAAATAACTTTACATTTAATCTAACACTCACCCAAGACTATTTTACCCATTTATTTGATCTTCAATTTCTTTAAGCTTTGGGTTTATGTCTCCATCCTTGTCTGCAATGTCTTTTGAGCTCTAAGCACATTTGCTTGATCTTCTCATGGATCCACTAGCTCTCTTGACTTTATCTTGAATCAATAACTTATTAAGCATAACTCAAAATGACATTAAATTCACCACATTCATTGGTTTGTTATCATCAAAATTTCATGTTTACCCATGGTGGAAAACCTTGGGTCAACACTAGTGACCAAACTCTAAAGCATAGTGAAACGCCGGGAATGGTGGGTAACACATGGTTTGATGGCTATGTGGTAACACATTGGACTGAACTATCACATCCCAAAGCCACAACATCGGATGATAATTGGACTTCTATGTCCCATTACGCCTATTTTCTGCCCACTGCCCCTCAGTCTGTAATCTCACCATATCATAAAGTAGTTAAAGTGGATCTGGCATAGGTGGGAACCTCTCTTCTAGCTCTTCAGGGCACTCATGTGGAATAGCCCACGCAGTAGCAATACTCTCTAGAGTAATCTCAAACTCCCGCCCATGCACCACTGGCACTAGCCGAGTCCCTCTACTGTAATGTCTCATATGAAGCCAGAACTCTCTAATCATGTCAGTGAAAATATGTGGTGTAGTTGGGGCTAGGATCGACAATAATCTGCGCTCCCTCAGTACGCTTATAGTCTAATGTGGAATTGGCTCTATCTACACAAGTGGCACAATAGCAAAAGTGCGCTCTTGTCGAAACCCCTTTTTCAGAGCCTGGGTCATCAACGTCTCCTTGGAGACTGTGGAATGTTTCCATCTATAAAAAATGAGGTGACTCTCCTCACCAGCAATTGTTGGCTTAGGATACGGCACCTTGCCGCACTCAGCATCCTCCAACTATGCCTCCTTATCCTCACGATCACCACTCTCGGTAGTTTGCTCATCGAATATCTCCGACTCATGTGGTCATCTGGCCATATCTCGGTAGTAGGTGGAACTGTCATCCTGCTATATCTCAAATCAAGCTCAATTCCCTCCGTCAGTGCAATCGGCCTCTCAACCTCCTAATCGGATGAATCCGGCGCAACATACACCGGTCTCGGTGCCCGGGTACTACGGCGTACAGGCCACGTACTCTCTAAGGGAGGTGACCGTGATCTGTTTCTCTACACTGTTGTCCCCGACAAAGATGCTACCTTAACAGCCTTCCTCGCTCCTTTTACACGAGCCATTCCTACAGAATTCGGATTTTTACGAAAATGAGAAAAAACTATCTGGACACCGAATCAAACTCAAAACTATATCTAAAGTATTCTAATACGATGTTTAAACAATACCTTATCTCAAAAATTCGATATTCAACCTGTGTCTAAAGCCGGAAACCCAAGTTTTTAAAAATGGATTAAAACACGATTTTGATCGGTCTCGTTCATAAATATTAGTTTAGAATAGTTATATTAACTAATTGAAACCAAACGAATAGATCAAAACTTACTGAATTGCGAGAAATGACAAATTCCCCAAAATTGGATTCTGGAGACTTTCCGATTTCTTCACGTGAATCCCAACACACCTCGCACTAATCTGATGATCCTCTACTTGGGCATAAGAAATATTGATATTCGGCTTTAGGAACAAACGGGAGTCGATTTGGTGAAGAGGAGAGGGAGAAAAGTGAAATTTGAAATGAAAAGTCGCATACAGTCCCGTGACATACGCTTGGGCGTAAGTGCTAGGGATGAATTTTTTGCGTCGGCCAAGTTTTTGCTCGTTCTCGATTCTCGAACATTCAAACCTCCCCTATACACGCCTATTGACTTGATTGACTTCAATTCGTCAAAATTTGGCACTTTGTTGACGAAAATACCCCTCCGAACAATGATGACTATTTCGGAATCTATCTTAAACTTTTACAAAAACCGAATTGAACTACTATTGTACAACTACAAACTAAGATCGAAAGCTACTCTTTATCACTTAGTACCAATGTTTAAAGTCATTGGCTCTGGTGCCAATTCTGTTAAATCAATTGTCTCCACAACACTCTATCGGCTTAGCTTCGATATAATGCTTCGAACGATGACCATTCACAAGAAATCAATTTCTGTTATTTCGGTCATAAAGTTCCACCGCTCCATGGGTGTAAACCTTAGTAATTTTGTACGGCTCGTCCCATCTTGACTGGAGCTTACTGGGAAACAATTTGAGTCTTGAATTGAACAACCACACTCTCTGGCCGACCTCAAAGCTTTTGTTTCTGATGTCTGTCATGGATTGAATTGGTTTGGGCTTTATATATTCTAGAATTCACATATGCATTGTTCCTACTCCTCAAGCTCTGCGAGTTGGTGTTTTCTCTAAGCACCTGATCTTTTGATATCAAAATTCAATCTTCTGATCGCCCAATATGGTTTGTGCTCGAGTTCCACAGACAGATAAGACGCCTTACCATAGACCAATCTGTATGGTGACATACCAATTGGTGTCTTATAAGCGGTCCTGTATGCCCACAGTGCATTATTTAGCTTCCTCGGCCAATTCTTCAAATCAAGATCCACCGTCTTTTAAATAATGTTCTTGATCTCCCTGTTCAAAATCTCCACTTGACCACTCGTCTATGGGTGATATGGCGTTCCAATTCTATGAGTGACACCATACTTCTTGCACAAGGCCGGAAGAAACTGGTTGTCGAAGTGGCTGCCGCCGTCACTAATCAACACTCGTGGCATACCAAATCTAGAAAAGATGTTGGATTTAACAAACTCCTCAACCACAATATGATTCGCATGCGACGTGGGAACAACCTCTACCCATTTAGAAACATCAACTCCCACTAATATGTACTGCTTATCACTGCCTTTTGGAAACGGTCCCATGAAGTCAATGCCCCAGACGTCAAACAACTCAACCACCAAAATAGGAGTTAGTGGGATCATGTCTCATCGAGATATGGATCCCAACTTCTGACATCTCAAATAAGATTTTCAAAACTCGAACGCATCATTGAATATGGTGGGCCAATAAAAACCACTCTGTAGGACTTTGTGAGCTGTCTTCTGAGCACCAAAATGCTCTCCACACTCTAGCGTATGACAGAATGTCAGTATGGCTTGAACTTCACTTTCTGGAACACATTTATGAATTATCTAATCCGGGCAATATTTGTACAGTCGTGGATTGTCCCAGATATAAAATTTTATTTGGCTGAAGAAATGATCTTTTTCATGCTTAGACCATCCATTAGGAATTCTACCGGTGACTTTATAGTTGACAATATCTACATACCACGGTACTTGTTCCATAACAACCATACTGAACAGATGTTCATCCAAGAACTCATCCTTAAGAGGAGTGTCGTCCTTTGTGGACTCAACGACAATTCTTGACAAATGATCAGCTACAACATTCTCCGTACCCTTCTTATCTTTGATCTCCAAATCAAATTCTTGTAGCAACAGAATCCATCGAATTAGTCTTGGCTTGGAGTCTTTCTTGGTTAGAAAATGCCTTAATGCAGCATGATCTGAGTACACGACCACTTTGGTTCCCATCAAATACAACCTGAATTGTCCAAGGCGAACATCACTCCCAGCAACTCCTTCTTGGTAGTTGTGTAGTTGTATAAATCACATATGACATCTAGTCTTTTCTCTTCCCTAGCACAGCTCCAACTGCATAATTTGAAGCATCACACATCAGCTCGTATGGTAGAGACCAGTTCAGTGGAAAGATAATTGGGGCAAATGAGAGTTTGGCACGTAATTTCTCAAAGGCATGAAGACATTCTTCGTTAAAGATAAAGACTACATATTTAGCCAATAAATTGCATAATGGCCAAGCAATTTTGCTAAAATCTTTGATAAACCTTATGTAAAACCTGGGATGGCCCAAAAAAGAGGGTATCTGCTTCACAGATGTGGGAGGAGATAATTTTGAAATTAGCTCGACTTTTGCTTTATCGACCTCAATCCCCTGCTTTGATATAATGTGGCCAAGTAGTATTACCTCTTAAACCATAAAATGGCTCTTCTCCCAACTAAGAATGAAATTGGTCTCCTTACACCTTTCAAGTACTAGTGTTAAATGCCTTAAACAGTCTTCAAAGGTTGCCCCAAAGAATGAGAAGTCATTCATGAACACTTCCAGAAATGTTTCTACCATATTAGAGAAGATAGACATCATACACTTCTGGAATGTCACGCATTAGATAAACCAAAAGGTATTCATCTGTATGCGAATGTGCCATATGGGCAAGTGAAAGTGGTTTTCTTCTGATCTGTAGGATCAATTGCCCCTTGATTATAACCAGAATATCCATCTAAAAAGTAGTTGTAGCTCTGTCCGGCTAATCTTTCCAGGATTTGATCGATGAATGGTAATGGAAAATGATCCTTCCTAGTGTTAGAGCTAATCGTTTCCTTCTCTGCGTACAGAGATCCTTGAAAAATTTAGCATAAGGTGCGATTTGGGCAATCACATCTAAGAGTGGCAGATTAATCTTGGCTTGTCAGAATGTATCAAACATATCATATTATTTCATCTCCCCATACTTAGTCGGTTTTCAAAGACGTTGAGGAAATGGCGGTGCCTTCTCATAGTTTGCCCTGTTTGGCTCATCAAGCAATGTCTCATCGACACTCGTATCTACTGGCAATTTATCTTTCTGAACTTCAGCCTCTCTTCTCTCAACCTCTTTATGTTGTGCTTTTTTCGCTTCCTTTCTTTGAGCTTGCTCAGCTTCCCTTCTTCTACGCAGCCTCTCCTCATGTTCTTCCTCCACTCTGCTCTCCACTACCCTTCCACTTCTCAGAGCTGTAATTACTTGAATATACTCGTGATTATCATTGGTAAATGATCCAAGCTCTTGCACTTCTTGAATCTTTGTGTTAGCGATAGGTTGACTAGGCAATTGACCTGTCTCTCTAGTATTTCTCTTATTTTCCATTTGTCCTAACTGCATTGTGATTTGGGCCAGTGTTTGAGTATGTACCCCCATTTGATTTTGAAGGTTCACCAAGGTCTGTTATATCCTATTATTTTAGAAAACGGGTGGTGGAGCTTGGTTTCTTTGAGGCTGGAGCTGATATTGGAATGGTTGGATAGCTTGGTTGTTATTGAATGGATGAAGAGCCAGAGAATTATTAGGTGGATGTCTGGGTTGGAAATTTGATTGAGAATTGTGAGCCAGTATAGTTGGTTGATATTGGAATTATTGTTTGCTCTGTTGAAACCTTGTGTCACGCCCCAAATTCCTAGGACTCCGAAACTCGAGCCTAAGAGCTAAGGGAGTGAATGCGGAAGTAAAAAGAAACGAGAACCAACGACATTCAGTCAACAAACGCCCACAAAAAAGGGTAAAAATGCTCTAATACAATGTTGTCGCGCCCCTAAAATTCTCGAATCAGTAATCTAGAGAATCAGCGAATCTCCAAAGGGTTACGTAAGTCAAGCGACCACTAGAGTCAACAATAACAAAGGAAATACATGGAATAACAATGAAAACTATACTCCATGCCAAATAGAATACTAGAACTCAATAGTATCCTCTGATACCAACTGACACGCTCCTAAATCCCTAAGACTCCCGAATTGGGACATCCAAGGAATTCAGGATGTGATCCTTAATACGAATGACTAACTAAGATATCATTAACCATGAAAATCTATGGATTAATGATAGGAATGGTATATTCCATACCCAAATGAATGACAAAACTAAGCAACGGAATCTAACGAAAATCCGGCAGAGTTCCGTTTGTAAATGGAACATCCGGATACACAACCACAACACAAGAACCTGCCAATAACATTTCGATAATAACAATGGCTTCCAAGCCCCACATTCATCAATCCTACTAGAGCCGAGGTAGCGGAAAGAAACCAAGACCTCTCCAAATCCTCTAAAATCAATAGAGCCACAAATGCTCGAATAAGAATACAGAAAAGCGTCTAGCTGTACAGAATAGATACAATAACATCCTAAAAGAATAAATACAAGAAATAAATGATACACCGATAGCGATATGCCAACAGATTGGCTCCCAAAAGGAATACATGATAATCCCATAACAATGGGTATAGAAGTTGACAGAAGAATACTACCGTCCCCAAACCAGTAGTGCTGCAATCGTAACCGCATCACCCAACGCAACTCCAAATGTAACACCCCGTGTTATTATCCTTTTTACTGAAATTATCTTTGATTTAATTTCGGTAATGACGTCACTTGTTCTTGACGTATTGTTTATTCTTGGTATTTGATACCTGTAAATTTTTCGCGTTTAGTTTTTAAAGTCGACTGAACGACATTGCGGTTTCTCATTGACGACTTCGAGAATTCTCGTTATCGACTACACGGTATAGTATCGATATTAAATGTTTAGTGCTTCGATTGGATGACGACACATTTTAATTAGTCGGGCTTGTTTAAGTGTTCCGATATTTTGGGTTTCTACCCCGATATATTTAATTGGGCGTCCCGTTATTAATTCGGGTTTGCGAGATTACGTTTTGGGGTTCCCGGTATTTTTCGGGATTTATTGTATATATATATATTTAATTATATATATATATAGTTTTGGGGTTATTTCGCAATTACGGATACTTGAAGGGTCAGTTTCGCAATTATGGACAATTAAAGGGTTGTTTTTGCAATTAGGGCATATATGCATATACACATGTATACGTGCACATACTCGTATCTGCTGAACCAGTCTTCTCCTACACGACACCACTCCCGTTTCTCTTCATTTCTTCTTCGTTTCTTCTCCACGACTGAAGCAGCTCCTTACTTCTCCATCTTCGGTCGCCGGTCATGGTGAGAGAGAGAGAGAGAGAGAGAGAGAGAGGAGCGGCTGGAGAGAGAGACCTCGGGTTGTTCTCCATGGCAGACGCGGCTGCGCAGCTGGAGCAAGGGCACGGCAGCGGTCGACGACAGCATGGTGGTCGTCGGTTGGGCCAGGCGGCGGCGCGGGAAGCCGTGGTGGCGTAGGGTGGCGCCGGACAGAGCTGGGCTCGCGCAGGGGAGACGCCCGTGGGCAGGGGCGATCCGGCTGGGCTTCGGCCAATTTTTCGGCGACCTTCCGGTGATCGGTTTGAGCCGATTTTCGGTGAGTAGCTTCGTCTCTACCATGTATTCGTTATATATTAATTTCGTGAATTTAGGATGAACGATTTGCCCGGAAATCGCATTTATAAGTTATAGTTTTCGTTTGGGGTATTTAAGATTTAACCCAATTATTTAACCTATTGTTAACGGGCTTCGTATATATCGTATAGGTTGTCGAGGCGGACATTTTGATATATTCGAAATATTTTTCGAACGACTTTGGTCGGTGGGCGCTATATTCGGGCGCCGGTACTGTTCACGGTGGGCCCGAAACGGCTGTTCTGTAAGCGTAATCTCAGGTGGGAAATTATATTTCTCACTCTGCATTATTGAAGTAGTTTAGGGGTGCAAAACCCTTATTTAATTTAATATAGATATATTAAATCGTTAATTTAAATATCTATAATTCGTTTAGAATCGGAATTGGACTTAGGAATTAATTTAAGAAAATTAATTAAATTATTTCCTACGAGATTAAATATATTCCTAATTGAATTGAATAGGAATAGGCGGTTTAGAAATTCCCTTGAGAATCAAATGTTTAGTAGAGATTCGTGAAAACTTAGACGTTGTGCTAGGTTCCCTTGCGAGATGTGAATTAATTGCTTTAATTATTTTAAAGGCATGATAAGGGAATTTGAAATATTTTCTAAAGATTTAAAGAAAATATATATTTGAAAACATGAGTTGTATATGAAATTGTTTTCATATGATTTAAATGCTTTATTGTATTTTAAAAGCATGTTAGAAAGAGATTTCGAGAATTATATTGGATTCATGTGGATATTATATATAAATATGATGCGTTACATATTTATATTGAGAGATGATTGTCATTGAAACCTAGATGCATATAGTGTTGGTATATGCGGTTTATGAAATCATATTTATGTTGATGCATGATTGTCATTTGGACCTGGATGAATATTGAGAATATCATGTAGTGTTAAATCATGGTATTGGTATATGTGGGTTGTGAAATCATGTGGGGTGTCTTTGTGTCGAATCGTCGCAACAACTGGCCAGGGGGTGTTCCCATCCTACAGAATAATGAGCTGTGAATGGGGTATAGGGTGAGTCGTCTCATTCTCGAAGTCGTGGGTCGTCTCGTGCATTCGTGTTGACGAATCTTTGGTCACGGGTCGTCTCGTGCAAACCGTCTTCCTTGTTGAAGTGAGAAGTTTCAAAATCACTTGGGAAGTACCGGTGCGACCCACTGTTAGCTCATATTTATGGGTAGAGTGCGTATTCGTTAACCTATGATAGGGCAAAGTGTGGTGTTGAGTCACATTATATTTGCATGGCATTTATGTGATTTCATTTGACATGTATACGTGAGATTATTACATGTGTTGTTGGAACAGGTTTAATATGTGTTATTATTGGCTGTTGGATTTTTGGAGCATGTTATGTGTGAATATTGCGAATTTAAATTCATATCTTTGTAAAATGCTCAGTTGATAATGATTAACGTGAAAGAAAATGATTACATGTGGTAATAGATCAAGTATAATGAAATGCTTATTTTATACTTGTGAGTATATATATACTTTCGTACCCTTGGGGGAGGTTAAGTATATTGACATAGTGACCTTTGTGGTTAGTGATGAACTGCAGAGATGATTTGGAGTTGATGCCTTAGAGAAGGCGGGGTTAATAGTTTGGTGATTGTGGTTGGCTATGTGACCTTGTTAGAGATTGGAGGTTAGAGATTGATTTTAGTATCAGTTATGAATTGGGGCCTTCGAGAAGGCGGGTGATGAGATGGTGAGTTATAGTATGGACCTTTAGGTGTCTTTCACTTTTGAGGAATAGACTATCAACTGTAGTCGAGATTTTGATTGGTGAGAAAAGGTTATGGTTGAGTGACTTTATTAAGTACTCGAGGTACTGTAGTTTGACAGACTTGGTTCTAGTGCTTAGTCCTTTCCCTTAAGCATTCCTAGTACTGTGTTTTGTACACTAGTACGTGGTCGTTGACTTGTATGTCATTCCTTGAGTTGCCGGTTACGGTGTGGTGCCGAACCTCTTCCTCGTGGTGTCATTTGAATTAGTGGAGTTGGAACGGATTGTTGTCTTCCGTGAGTCCAACGTGTTGCTCTTCCTTTACTGTCCTCTCGGACATTACAGGAATTCATAGAGTTGTGTTTCTCTTATTTGACTGTCATTTCGAAAACGGTGTTTTCTAAACTCTTTGTATTTAAAAGGAAAAACTCGTTTTTGCCTACCCCCGTGGAAATGAAAAGTTTTAACACTTATAAACTGATTTTAGGATCTTCTTTAAAAAGATTTTCAACTTTTAAAAGCCGGTGATGGCAACTGACGGAGACCGGGGGCAAGACGGTCATTTTTACTATGTGGTTTCTTAAAAGGAAAACTATTGTATTACTTTTCTTGGGATTCTGAGGTTTCGAGACCTCTTTCTCAATATCTCATCCTGTAGAGTTTCGAAAGGTGTTCCATTGTTTCACCTTTGCTTCCTATCATTTCTAAGTCTCGGGTATGAGGCTTGGTGTTGTTCAGTGCACACATATAGTGTTGCCCTTCCTTTCTTCTTGGTTTTTGACGTCACTACTTAGGTGATTCGAGTTGTTCCACATGTTGTGGGCATGGATACCGAGTGGATTGGGTTCCTTGTCCAAGTGTTCTCCTTAAACACTTGTGGTGTTTTAACCTTGACATTGTTGTCTCGGTTATCTGTTGGAAGTCTTTTCCTTTGCTTTGTTTCGGTGACCATTGGGTGGTCGTTCTTGTGAGTTGAGTTCGCGTACTCTTAGTGATTTGATTGGTGGTTTTCCCTCGCCTACAGTGAGAGCGTTAGTGATGTGATTGACCCTATCGATGATAGTATTATGAGGTCGATGTGATTTATGGTATGGTGATATGATTGAGGTGATCTAGCCTTTGAGAGGTAGATTTTCCTTAGGAATGGGATGAGGTTTGTATTATATATATATATATTGTACATTTACAATATATATATATATATATATAGACGATGATTGTGTTAGTACGCAAGGACGTGAGTACTTTTCCTCATGTGTTCTCGGAGAGTGAGTTATGAGTATTCCTTGGTACTAGTGGTGGATTTTGATCCTTGTGGATGTTAGAGGTGAGTGTGATTTCCTCTGTTTAGATTTTTTGGTTAGCGTTGTGAGCGCTGGATGATTGGTTAGATTTGACATTAGTGTCATGTACCTAGTGTACGCTGGTGAGAGTAGTGTAAACTACTGGTGTTGGTACTTGGAGTACGAGTCTTAGTTGTACATTACAGACTCATGCTGTGTATTTATTCTTATATATATATGTGTATATGTATGTATATCCCCGTTATATACTTACGTACGGTAGTATATGAGTGTGTGCCTTGGGTTTTGCGTGGATGAGATTAGTTGGGCTATATATATATCTTGCTAGATAGTTTAGCATTACCTAAACTGCCAGAGGATGTGGTAGTTAGAGTATCTTTTCCCACTGAGCTTATTTGCTCACAGGGGAATTTCATTCGCCCCCTGGTATTCCACGCCAGGTTGCAGGAAATATACGGCTATGAGCAGGATGCAGTGCAACGGCAGCTTTCTTTTGTTTCCTTGTTACAGGTTTTGGAGTTGCGTTGGGTGATGCGGTTACGATTGCAGCACGACTGGGTTTGGGGACGATAGGTATCCGCTTTCAGTTTCTTTAACCATTGTTATGGGATTATTATGTATCTCTTTTGGGAGCCAGTCTGTTGGCATATCCCTATTGATGTATTATTTATTTCCTGTACTTATTCTTTCAGGATGTATTGTATCTATTCCGCAAAGTTAGGTGTTTTTCTGTATTTTTATTCGAGCAATTGTGGCTCTGTTGATTTTAGAGGGTTTGGAGGGGTTTTGGTTTCTTTCCACTACCTCGGCCCTATTAGGATTGATGAATGTGGGGCTTGGAAGCCATTGTGATTATTGAATTGCTTTGGGCAGGTTATTGTGTTGTGGTTGTGTATCCGGATGTTCCATTTACAAACGGAACTCTGCCGGATTTTCGTTAGATTCCGCTGCTTTGTTTATTATTCATTTGGGTATGAAATATACCGTTCCATTATTATTCCATACGTTTTCATGGCTAATGATATCTTAGTTGGTTGCTCATCATAATGATCACATCCTGGATCCCTTGGATATCCCAGTTCGGGAGTCTTAGGAATTTAGGGACGTGTCAGCATGGTATTAGAGCATTTTACCCTTTTGTGGGTGTTTGATGACCTTCAGTCATTGGTTTTCATTTGTTTTTCGTTTCTTTTTACTTCCGCATTCACTCCCTTAGCTCTTAGGCTCGGGTTTCGGAGTCCTAGGAATTTGGGGCGTGACACCAAACCTGTAACAAGGAAACAAAAGAAAGTTGTCGTTGCACTACATTCTACCCATAGCCGTATATTTCTTGCAACCTGGCGTGGAATACCAGGGGGCAAATGAAATTCCCTTGTGAGCAAATAAGCTCAGTGGGAAAAGATACTCTAGCTACCACATCCTCTGGTAGTTTAGGTAATGCTAACTATCTATCAAGATATATATACAGCCCAACTAATCCCATCCACGCAAAACCCAAGGCACATGCTCATATACTACCGTACGTAATTATATAACGGGGATATATATATATACACATATATATATACGATAAATACACAACATGAGCCTATAAGATACGACTAAGACTCGTACGTACCCACACCGGTAGTCTACACTACTCTCACCAACATACATTAAGTACCCGACACTCAGGTGAAATCTAACCAAGTCATAAAGTGCTCACAACATAAATCAGAAAATCTGACAGAGGGAAAACACACTCACCTCTAATATCCACAAGGATCAAATCCACCACTAGTACCAAGGAATACTCATAACTCACTCCCCGAGAACAGAGGAGGAAAACACTCACGTCCTTGCGTACTAACTCAATCATCATCTATATATATATATATGTGTACAATATATATATATAACAAACCTCATCCCATACCTAAGGAAAATCTAACTCTCGAAGGCTAGATCAGATCAATCATATCACCATACCATAAATCGTATCGACCTCATAATACTATCATCGATAGGGTCAATCACATCACTAACATTCTCACTGTAGGCGAGGGAAACTACTTAACCAAATCACTAAGAGTACACGAACTCAACTCACCAGAACGACCACCTCAGGGTCACCAAAGCAAAACGAAGGAAAAGACTTCCCAATGCTAAACCAACAGATAACCGAGAAAACAATGTCAAGGTTAAAACACCACAAGTGTTTAGTAAAAACACCCGAACAAGGAAACTAAAGCGAGGGGAAATAAGTCACAACGCTAAACCAATAGATAACCAAGACAACAATTTCAAGGTTAAAACACCACAAGTGCTTAGGGAGAACACTTGGACAAGGAACCCAATCCACTTTGTATCCATGCCCCTAACATGTGGAACAACTCGAATCACAGAGGTGGTGACATCAAAAACCAAGAAGAAAGGAAGGGCAACACTACATGTGTGCACTAAACAACACTAAGCCTCATACCCGAGACTTAGAAATGATAGGAAGCAAAGGTGAAACAATGGAACACCTTTCAAAACTCTACAGGATGAGATATTGAGAAAGAAGTCTCGGAATCTCAGAATCCCAAGAAAAGTAATAAAATAGTTTTCCTTTAAAGAAACCACATAGTAAAATGATCGTCTTGCCCCCGGTCTCCATCAATTTCCATCATCGGCTTTTAGAGTTAAAAATCTTTCCAAAGAAGATCATAAGATCATTTTATAAAGTGTTAAAACTTTTCATTTCTACGGGGGTAGGCGAAAACGGGTTTTTCCTTTTAAATACAAAGAGTTTATTTTAAAACATAGAAAACACCATTTTCGAAATAGTACAATAAGAGTGAATACAATTCTACAGATTCCTATAATGCCCAAAAGGACAGTAAAGGAAGAACAACACGTTGGACTCACGGAAGACAACCATCCGTTTCCAACTCCACCGAATCAAATGACAACACATGGAAGAGGTTCGGCACCACGCCGTAACCGACAACTTAAGGAATGACATCGGAGTCAACGACTACGTATTAGCGTACAAACACAGTACAAGGAATGCTTAGGGGAATGAACTAAGCACTAGAACCAAGACTGTCAAGCTACAGTACCTTGAGTACTTAATAAAGTCACTCAATCATAACCTCTTCTCACCAATCAAAATCTCAACTACAGTTGATAGCCTATTCCTCAAAAGTGAAAGACACCAAAAGGGTCCATACTACAACTCACAATCTCATCACCCGCCTTCTCGAAGGCCCCAATTCATAACTGATACTAAAATCAATCTCTAACCTCCAATCTCTAATAAGGTCACACAGCTAACTACAATCACCAAACTATTAACCACGATCACAGGACTATTAACCACATTCTCTAAGGCCTCAACTCAAAATCAAGCATACGGTCCACCACTAGCCTCAACTAGTCACATAGATCACTATGCCAATACACATAACCTCCCCCAAGGGTACTAAGGTATACAACAACAAGTATAAAGATTTTTGTTTCATTTATACTTATTAATAATTACCACATTTAAAGTCTTGTTTTACATTATTCATTTTCAACTAAGCATTTATAAAATATAAATTTAATTTACAATATTCAAAAATAGCATGCTCCAACATCACATGTAATAATATCACGTATACATGTCAAATGAAATCACATCAATGTCATGCATACACCACCCTTTGCCCACATCACGTGGTTAACGAATACGCACTCCACCCATTTACAAGGAGAAAGAGTACCGCACCGATTCTTCCCAAGTGTTTTTGACACTACACTTTCAACAAGGAAGACGGTTTGCACGAGACGACTCGTGACCAAAGATCCGTATAACGGATGCACGAGACGACCCGCGACTTCGAGAATGAGACGACTCACCCTATACCCCATTCACGGCTCATTATTCCGTAGGATGGGAACACCCCCCTTGACAGTTGTTGCGACGATTCGACACAAAGACACCCCCACATGATTTCACAACCCACAGATACCAATACCATGATTTGACACTACATGATATTCTCAATATGCATCCCAGGCCTCAACATAAATATGTAATGCATCATATTTATGTAAATATCCACATGATAATATAAATCTCAAAATATTTTTTTAACATGCTTTTAAAATACAATAAAGCATTTAAATTGTGAGAAAACAAGTCCATATTCAATTCATATCTCAACAATATATTTTCTTTAATTCTTTAGAAAATATTTCAATTTCCCCTATCATAACTTTAAAATAATTAAAGCAATTAATTCATGTCTCGCAAGGGAACCTAACACAACCTCTAAGTTTTCACGAATCTTTACTAATTCATTTAATTCTCAAAGGAATTTCAAAGCCATCTATTCCTATTCGATTCAGATAGGAAATTATTTAATTACATAGGAAATAATTTAATTAATTTTCTTAAATTAATTCCTAAGTCATACATCGCTCCTAAGCCAATTATAGATATTTAGATTAACAATTTAAATTATCTATATTAAAATAATTAAGGGTTTGCGCACCCCAAACTACTTCAATGATACAGAGTGAGAAATATAATTTGCCACCTTAAATATGCTTACGGAACAGTCGTTTCGGGCGCACCGTGAACAGTACCGGCGCCCGAATATGACGCCCGCCGACCAAAGTCGTCTAAAAAATATTTCAAATATATCAAAATGTCCGCCTCGAAGACCTATACGATATTTACGAAACCCATTAGCAATAGGTTAAGTAAATTGGGTAAATCTAAAATACCCTAAACAAAAATTCGAAACTTCAAATCGAATTTCCCGATAAACCGTTTAACAAAAACTTACGAAATATATACACGTTGTACCTGACAATAAGACGAAGCGACCCTCCAAAAATCAGCCCAAACCGAGGTCGGGAAGTCAACCGAAAAAATGGTCGAAGCTTTTGGCTGAAGTCGGCTCTACTGCGCCACTGCTGCGCTGGCCGTCCCCTTGCGCCACCATGCGCGACCACCCAGCTCGCCGACCTTCGTCGCCGTCCACAGCCAGTTGCCGCTCTAGCCGACTCCTCTCTCCCTCCGGTTCGTTCTCTCTCTCTCTCTCTCTCTCTCTCAATCGGTCGACCATGGTGAAGAAGAAGAGATGTAGCTCTGGTCGTGGAGAGAATTGTAGCAGGTTCCGTGGGTGAAGGAGATGGATACAGATCTGTTGCGTATATACATGTACCTATATATGACATAATTGTAAAAGCAACCCTCCAGTTATCCATAACTGCAAAATAGCCCCCAAAGCTATATATATATATACAATTAAATATATATATACAATACATCCAAATAAATACCGTGGACACCCAAACGTAAACTCCCAACCCGAATTAATAACGGGACGCCCAATTAGATATACCGGGATAAAAACTCAAACGTCGGAACGCCTAACAAGCCCGATAAAATAAAATGTGTCACCATCCATTCGAAGCACTAATCGTGAAATGTCGAAATGATACTGCGTAATCGAGAATAAGAACTCGCGTAATCGTCAAGGAGAAACTGTAATGTCGTCCAGTCGACTTTAAAACTAAACGCGAAAAATTTACACGTGAAATACCAAGAATAATATGAACGTCATGAACAAGTGACGTAATAACCGAAATTAAATTAGATATAATTTCAGGAAAAAGGAAAATAACACGGGGTGTTACACCTTGGCTGCGAGGTAAATTGCAACATTGGTTAAAAATTGAATTGAGAATTGGACCACTGTCCTTGTTGAAGTTTTTTTAGAGGATTCTCCATATTTGTGGACTTATAGGACATGAATGGATGATTTCTATTATTTGGAGAGTATGAGTTGGAGAACGGGGCATTATTGGAGTAATTTCATGCTGCATTGACATCAGGGGCTATTATGTCCTCACACTCATCTTAAGAATCATCTCGTTCAACCTCATAAACTTCTCTTTTGGGAGAACGACTTCTTTGGGTAAGAAGTTTTTCAAATCGCTCTAACCTTTCCTCTATTAATGCCACTGGATTTTTCATATCATGATTAACCTCAAATGCTTTTTTCTGATCGCCTATCCAGTTCACCTTTAGACCTCAGATCAGATTCAAATTCAAGGGCATTTTCATTGATGTTGTCAAACATCTCTAAAAGTTCTTTTGCGGGTTTCAAGGTAGACTGACCATGTGTAAAGGCATCTATCAGATTTTTATGCTTTTCACCTAGACCCATGTTGAAATTCCTAGCAACATCTTGATCAGAAATCCTATGGTGGGGACATTTATACAAAATCTCATTGTACCTCTCCCACGCATCGTGAAATAGCTCTCCTGGCAACTGTCTGAATCGCTTAATCGCAACTTGGGCTTCTGAGTCTTTCCTATGGGAAAATATTTTTCTAAGAATTCTTGCTTAAGTGTTTTTCGGTCAAGTTTAGTTGCTTGAGTCAATTTAAGGTACCATCTTTTTGCTTTATCTTTTAAAGACCATGGGAACAAATGTACTCTTAAATTATTATTAGTTAAACCATCATACGTAACGGTTGATGTAACCTCTAATAATTCATTGACATGCCGGTACGGATCTTCTGTCCGAAGACTAGAAAACTTTGGGAGGATGTTGATCACACTCGTCTTGATCTCGAAATGCTTTGCACCTTCCTCCTCTGGAAATTCAGCATACGATTCATATGCATCTGGGGCGTAGAATCCCTTCAATGAGGTATCCGATCCTCTCCGTGCATTGACTCTTTCGTCACCATCTTGACTTCTTCTATCTAATGACGCTCTTCAATAGATTTTCGTAAATGCCTTAGAGTTCTTTCGATTTTCGGGTCATATACAATTAATGTAGAATTTGAATCTGAACACGTCGATCTATCGGACATACACTAAAACTTCTTTTTCGAATTTTTTCTTTTACTTTTCTGAAATAAAGCAAATTAACTAAACTAATTCTAAAAGAATTTAAACTATGAACAAAAAGATAAGATAAAAATTAAATGCAAAAACCAAGCAAAATTGAAACTCACAAAGGGTCTAGACGCAACTTTAGCAGCTTTGTCTTTTCCTTTCACACTCTTCAACTGTACTTGAAAATCACACAAAAATTTCAACTTTTGATTTAATCTACAATAACGCAATGCAAATAAACTACTAAAGCTATTGAACAATGCCAAGTCCCCGGCAACGGCGCCAAAAACTATATGGGCGACTGGTGTGTGCAAAATATGTGGTTAAAAACGACACCTTAACGACAATATAGGTTTTACCCTTCTGCAAGCACACAGATCAATTGAATATAGGTTTACTTGAGTAGGAGAATATCGATCCCACAAAGATTAGGATTGTTCACTTTGATAGTCTAAAAACACTGAATTATAGTTTTCTGAAAAGAGTTTGATTTTGTGAATTATCTAATAATAATGAAAGTAAAGCAGAAAACAATGATAAATAATAGTTGTGATTTAGAGGGAGAGAAAACTAGGTTTCCTCACTCCACTAACCGTATAATATAGTCTAAATTTTATTTTAATTGTATGAGGGTGATCCATTAACTATGAATCAGGTCGCATCGCGCCTGCAGTTTGACCCCAAAAATGATTACTCTCAACCAGATCGCGGCAATCCATCTCAAGACTAAACTGATTAGTACATGTCATCTACTAACAGAAAGTAAATTAAAGTAGTAAATTAAAGCATGAAAATAAACTAAAGCATTTTTATATTAGTTTATCAGGGCATGGCCTCTGTAAACCTAGGGTTTTGAGTTTTATGACCACCATTGTGTAGAAAATCACAGATTAAGCCTCTGAGTTCCAGCCCGTAGTGAATAATTGTGATTGTGTAAGATAAATATATTCGAAAAGTCTAAGACAAGAATCAATTCAAATATATAAACTTGTAGCACGAATAAAAATGGTCTCTCATCTAACACAATCATCACAGTTTCCCCTCTTTACAATTAAATATAAAATCAGAACAACATTACTTGGCTAGGGTTTTGCAAAAAACCCTAGATACCGAATTTGTTGATCATGGCTGAGAGAGTCTGCATTGTCGGTGTATAAACACTCTCTATGGCCTTCTTCTCCAGATCTCTAAGTCTTCAATGGTAGTTCTCTTCAATGGAAGAACCCTATGAATGAAGATGCATGAACTAGCCTCCAAAAACTAAATTAAAACTAAAACTAAAAAACATAACTTAAAAACTTAGAACCCTTAAACTAAACCTAACCCTATAGTATTTATAGACAAATGAGGGAAACCCTAATGGTTGCCCTTTTCTGTAATTTCATAATACATGAATAATCTCTTAAAATCATTTGTAAATCTGTGTATGAGCCTATATGCATAGGTCTGGAATCACCGATCACTTGAAATATCGAAGTAGGGATAAAATTAGAAAATTCTGAAACAACTCCGAAACAACTTCAGCATATCGAGGGATCACGTGACCATAAGGTGGGACCTACGCTTGGGCGTAGGTCTCGAGCTTAGGGTCCAAAACCATAGAGTAGATTAGGAGCATAGGTTGAGTCCAATTTGCCCCTTTTCCTCTCTAACAATGTAGGGTATAATGTATTTTTGCTGTAAGAAACCGTCTTTTCATCTTTGAGGTAGACTGGTCGCCTTTGACTCCTGATGCTTTTCGGTGAAGTAATAATATCTGAAAATGACATTTTTGCCCTTCCTGTGAGATAATGATATCGGGAAATGACCATTTTGCCCTCCAGTAGCTCTTATTCCCTTTGACGCACCTGTTGATTCCTTTCTCGGGATATGAACGAACACGAACTCAGTTAATTCATCGAGATTAGCTTTGTTTCTTCATTAAGCTGCTGAAACATGCTTACACACATAAACGTGATAGAAATACCATGGAACAAAATGTAAAGACATAACGAACGCAAGATAGGGGCGAAAAATTACCAATATTGAGCACCTATCAACCTCTGAAGCTCTTGGCTCTAGCATCACAAACCTGTCGGCCCTCTATTGCATCCTCCTCAGCAACTAATACCTTTGTAACAGCCACATGATACGTCGGCATGCTAAGCATAGAAATATTTGACTTGAGATTTCTCTTCAAGCCCCTCACAAAATGTCCGCCTTCCACCTCATCATCCGCCACCATCTTAAGGGTGAATCGAGACAGACTGGTATACTAAAGCTCATACTCAGTACTGACTAATCACCCTGAACCAACTCATTGAAATGGTCCCTCATGCGCATCCTAGCAAATGGTGGAAAATACTGGTCCAAGAAAAGTGTACAAAAGTCCAACCACGTGATAGTCCTGATGTTTCTCGTGTTGGTGACAGACTTCCACCAACCCCTGACATCACTAGTAAGCCAATATGAGGCAATCATGACTCGTATGTCATCATTAACCACCTTAAGAATGTCAAACCCCTTGGTGATCTGTTCCAGCCAATTATCAGGCACAAACGGATTCGGACCACCCATAAAGGTAAGTATGTCATACTTCAAGAAATCTTTGAAAGCCTTCTAAGCACGCGAGCTCTCGTCCTCAACATGATGTCTATGAGGAATCTGTGCAATAGCTGCCGCTAAAGCATGCACAAACTGATCACTGTCCATAATATGAGTCGCCGGTATGCTCCCCAACATCGGGAGGTGCAGAAACATTCTCGTCAACAACCGGGGGTACTTGGCCTAGAGCATCACCAACTTGAGGTGCAAAAGCTTACCCCTCAACATTATGAATTTTCTGTTCCCTCCTAATAATACGTTGTCGGACTCTATATGAAAACAAAAAAATAACTAAGGCACAGTACAATCCATGTATGCCAAACCAAACCATAAAGCCATGCCGACACACGCATAAGTCAACAACACATACGGAATGAGAACAACACTTAATTAAGTAACATGAAAGCAAACAAGAAGCGTAAAATGATAACCACCCTCGCTTGTCATCCCACGGAGAAAGAACACGCTCTAATACCATGTTGCCATGCCCGGAATATCCTAGGACTACGAAACATGAGCCTAAGAATTTAGGGAGTGAAGCGGAAGTGAAAAGAAATCAAATAAAATCTCATTAAATCGTTTAATAACTATACAAGGGTAAAATAGTCATTTCACATCCCAAATATGTCAAAACGATCTCTCAAGAGTGAAAAGCAGATGAAACGATACTTTAAACGGATCATTCCAACACGCCATGTTTACCCAAGGTTAAAATGGTCATTTCAGGGGTAAAATGGTAATTTCAAAATGCAACTACAAATTTTGGAACTAACACAAGCCGTAGGAACAAACGGGACTTAGATCGACGCAACAAGGAGAGAGATGAATTTTTGAAAATGGTGTCGGACAATGCAGACCCAAAACAGAGAGTTTAAGTACCCCTCTTTCACCAGGGGTAAAACACTCAATTCCACGGTAAAAATGGCATTTCAAATTTTATCCCAAGAAATTGGACATAGGACAAGCCATAGAAAGAAATAATACCAAATTCGAATGTGCGAGACAAAAAATACGATATTTCGAAAATCGGGTGTCGCAGCGTCTAATGCCCAACAAAACTCATCTTACCCCCCTAAAACTCAGCCTCATCCGAAAAATCAGCAACTAATGTGAAAATTTGAAAAAAAATGGAAATATGCCGATTTTGCATACAGACTCTATTTTTTGCACCTTCAGTCCCGAAATATCATAAATATTGGAAAAGTGATTTTTTCATTTCCGGAACCAAAAAATAGTCACCGAAACCTTGGGAAATGCTTAAAATGCAAACTTTGAATAAAAGTGATTCCTTAAATCTCGTAAAATTATCCGTTTTGCCCCTGGTCTCCGTTTTAACTACCGTTGGTTTCTAAAAGTGAAAATATTTATAAAATGAGTTAAAAACCATTTCTAAAACAAGATAAATTGTCGGGGCTACGGGGGTGATAAAATGGGTTTTTCCATTCAAAATGAAAAGGGCTTGTTTGAAAACCTGGAAAAATGCCATTTTCGGCCAAACTCTTAATAATCACATTCAATATCCAAAATCAACTACACAACACTAAATGGAAGGATTCATAGATTAATATTCAAAATTCCCTAAGGTGAAACATGTTTATATTTACGGCACCGAAGTGCACCAAAAGAATAAAGTCCCCGCGTATAACGCTCCAAGGGACATACATTAATGTAAGCTACTTAGTTAACATGCTAGCCGGCAAAAGAAGGGAAAATCATCATTGGTTCATAAGTTTACAAAAGAGAAGTATGTGTATACATGTATATCACACTAATGCTCTACAAAAGTAATACGATCCACCACCCATGCACAAAAGAGCGGACTAGTACCACACATCCATAGAGAGACTACAGAACTCTGCCCACGGAATCATCCCCTGAAAAAATATAAAGTCATGGAGTGAGCTCATTAGCCAAGTAGAGGAAGTGTCATTTCCTCAATCTCAGTAGTCTGAGTGGTACAACCCACCTAGGGTACATGCAACTAATCTTAGGTTGGTCTTTTATCCCACATGGCTCTTATGTCAATCTCGAACCCCATCGAACCGAACAAACAATTCATCAACATGCTCACATCATAATCAATCACAATTATAACATGCTTCAACACAATTATCAAAATAACATATATGAGAATTTAAGTGCAATGCTACTCAACCCACCTCATAGTACACACGCACAATCACACACCTTAACTCTAAGGGTCAACGGGATCATTCTATAACCATTCACTTTTAAGGATACAAGTCCATGAAGTAAGGTAGAGTGTCGTACCGATCATTCCTTGAGATATACACTCTCAATGGGGAATATTGTAAACACGATGCGGTTCTGAAATAGGATTTGGAACAAGTCTTCCCCCTATCATCTTTATTTCTCATCAGACTTGTTCCGTTGGTGCAAGAAGCACCACCTGGCCAGTTGTTACGACGATCTGAGACAAGACAACTCACACATAGTTACGTGACCGGCATAGACCAACACAAATATACTCACGCGACAAGGTGTACTCAATATGCAAAAATTCTTAATTTTGTCACATCTTTTCATAATACATGCTTTATCTCATTATGCAATATATTAGGTCTAACTTAACAATATGCTCATAATTTCACATTTATAAGCAATAAACCATAACAAACATTTATATCACACAATCATGCTTTCAAGAGCCTAGTTCATCGTCTAAGTTGTCAAGACTTAACTACCATATATATATACGGCATATATACACATAGACGCACACACCCTCATACAAAAACTAAAATAACTCTTTTTCCCCTACCTCAATCCAAGCAAGCTAACACAAGGATGCCCAAGGAGGTTCAAGTCAAGCTACCAATTCAAGTGATCACAAGGATAGCTTCCAACTAGCAGCATACCATTCAATGGAAAGCAATATTACAATGGTGTCTCAATAAACCGAAATTATCAAAGTGGCTCCAACCATAAGAACAAAACCAACCCTAATGATAACAAATTTTAGGGTTTCATGAAAGACATAACTCAAGAGAAAGGATTCTTGAACTTACCACTAACTCCACCACAATATGAGCCAAAAATTGCAAGATGAGTTCCAAGCTTTCAATAACTGAAAGAATCAATGAAAAGGTTCAACTTATGGTCCTTAACAAGATTCAAGAGAGAAGGAAACCAAAAATCAAAAGTTGAACACATAACTTCAAGAATATACATTCTAGGGTTTGAAGTAGGAAACCTCAATAGAGTTAGAGACTTACCTTAATACTTAGAGGAAATTGAAGATGAGAGTAATTCAATCAAGTTCCATGTTGAACATTCCTTCAAACTTCAAGTGGAAGGAGATGAAATCAAATGAAGAAGTGGAGAAGTGGATAAGGGAAGGAGAAGTGTAGAGAGAAATGAGTTTGTAGAGAGTAGAGAAGTCTTGCTAATGAAAGACTTATGAAGTGTACAGATTCTCCAATCACACATCTCATAATCCAATGGTGCACATTTTAAGCTAGAAAATGAAGGAAAGATTCAAGGGTGGGAAGGAAGTCTTGTAAAGTGGAAGACTATACACAATAGATACTAATCCATTTGTTTGTCAAACATGGCCTAAAGATCCAAGGGTTGTGAGAGAAGGTAGAATACTTGAATCAATGGTGGAGAATTAGACAACACCCCAAAGTGTGAAAAGACCGAATCCTTCTCAACTTATGATAAATTACAAGAGTGTCATCATGACTCTCATTTACCCTTTTACCCCATGACTTCCTCTCTATTTACCACCATGTCACTCATATACCAACACTCAGTCACTTCTCTACAATTTCACTAAGTCATCTAAATATGAAAATACCAATATACCCTTTGGTCATTTATTTCCCGAATTCATTTTCAACATTTTTCATTATTCTCAAAATGAAAAAACAACATGCAACTTACAAATTTAATATCATATAAAACAAGTAAGTCATGCTAAGCACATAAATATATTAAGCAAATAATCCCATAAGCACTTAATTGTTAATAAATTTTTTAATTAGGACGTAAAAATACCGGACGTTACAATCTTATTAATAAAACAACAAATAAATGTTGTCATTCGCAGACTCCATCGATTATTCTATATAGAAAGGCGATAAATTCTACAAGTTTTCATGAAATTGTATATAGATAAAAATACCAAATTTGAAAAATCATATAGAGGTCAATGTTGGATGGGATACACTTTTTCATAGTTTATTTTGCAGAAAATATCCTATCAAGTAGATATTATTAAATAATCATACAACATTGATCACTTGGTGATTCACTTAATTAATGTTTAAGTTCATTTGTAATAGGACAATATTCCAGGTCTAGTTCCATGTGAACGAAGTTCGTGCTTTCTGCTAATATGGTCCAATACAACTTGTACACGTGGCTAAATATTTTGATAAAAGGAAGACGGAATAAAATTCATAAAAACGGGAATTAGTGTTAATCCTTCTTAAAAATATTTTGACCACGTATCCAAATTGTATTGGACTACATCAGTGGAAAAACGAACTTGCTCCTCATGGGACATGACCCAAATATTTTTTTTTGTAATTTGTTAGTACATGCACGATTATGAATTTATAATTTTTCAATAGGGTAGTTTAAATTAGATATTACCACCGAATGTCAATGGTCCATTGATAGAGATGTATCAAAACATGGAGCCGAATTACATCTATCTTTCCTATATATTTAGGGTTATTTTTTGGTTGTTCACTTTTTAATCAATAAAATAAATAAATAAAAGTATCGTTCGAGTTTTGTTATACAATAGGACTAACCTGTAAAAGAATCGAGCTTAATCTCTGAGTCCGAGTTGAGTTTGATCGATCTCAGAGACACATGTTTTCTAGAGGTGTTTTTGCATCGAAAGAAGCTAGATTATTTTCTCATCCATCAACACAAAAGAATTTCTATCAACGAATACGATTTTCAAACTTTGCGTAATTTCCTAAAATGATTTTACTAATATTTACACAGTTTTGTACCGATTAGAAGTCTGATTCTTTACACATAAGTGATGACAAAATACTTCATGAATATTGTTCTTTTCGTGCAAATATATTCTTAGGGATCAAGTTTTTTGGTGACAAATTGGCTTGTTATGGATTTGCTGCCAAAACTTATTCGAGTTGCTAGAAATCTCCATGAGTTTTAGTCCAGGGTTTTAATACAAAATGGTGGAACAATACAGTTTCAAGGCCCATGGTTTGCTACTGCTAATCCTACCTATGCCCACCACCTATTGAGCAGAAACTTCTTAAAATATACCCAAAAGGCCATGAATTCAAAATGATTTTTTGAATGTGTGGAGATGGGATTTTCAGCACTGATTCAGAGTTTTGGTAAACTCATAAGACAAATAATATGCCCATTGTCATTTGATATGAGAAGACATTTTTTGATGCGTGAGGAGGTAATTTTCTATGGGCACATATTGCATGTATGGTTACGGAAGTAGACAAAATTGCTCCAAAATGAAGTTACACAACCATCTGATGATTTACTGTGAACATGTTGGCCCGTATGTGTATGTCCATATTCATTCGACATTACCAAACACCATAAACTGCCGTGGATGTTAGTAGCATGAGGTCAAATATTTTTTCACTCTTAAAAAATAGCTTAATTTTATTTACAACCTCTGATATTTTTAAATACTCATTACAAGAATTGTTATATTTTCTGGTAGTATTGAAACTGCCCAATAAAGTTACATTTTTCGGCAGTTTTGAAGAAGTGCCCAAAAATAAGGCCTTTTACTGGCCCTTTTACAAAAATTCCCAAAAATAGGGACTTTGAGCGGCACTTTCAAAAACAATTGGAAGAACATTTTTTATGTAATGGCATGTTACTGATCAAAAACAATGTTGAGAGTTTTGTGTTTTAGATCGAGTTGTTAAGTGTTATATGGTAAGAAATTTATGTGTAAAATCAAGTACAAAGTGGTCGAGATACAATGAATATTGAGTTGAACAATGGCTGAAGCGGTAGTGCAAAGAAGCAAAGATTCCAGGGGATTTTTGTATTTTGTTCCACCGAGTACTCGATGGGAGTGTTACCGAGTACTCAGTAAGTTGTGAACTTTCTCACGTTTGCGCAAAAGTGGTAAAATCCTCCAGAGCGTTTTCCGAAGTTGTGCACACTTGCGTAGTTGGGTGTTCACTGAGTATTGGTAGAACCGCCACCGAGTACTCGGTAAGTGGCTACGTAGATTTATTTGTGGGAATTATAAAATTGAGATGCAATCAATTACTAACCACTTTGGGACGTGATTAGAAGCTATTATTATATTGGACTATCATTGATATATTTATTTATATTTAGAAGATTTAAATGGTGGAAATATTAATCCTGATTAGAAAAGGATTCTTACCATTAATGTAAGACTCATCTATATATATGAGTTAAACGTAAGAGAATTATGTGGCTTTTGTGAGAGATCTCTGAAATTATTCTATAGTTCATATATTTCTACAGAGATATGTAGAGAGAGAAAATTATTGAGTGATTATATATTTTCTACTTCTCTCTTGGTTTGGGGTTTTCCAATTGTGCTTTTACACAAAAGTCATTATGCACAATTGGATGATCTAGTTGCTGAAAAATCATCACACCACCTTGATCGAAGCAAGAGGCTTCATGGTTATTTGATCCGTTTAGTAGTGGAGTCGTCAGAGTATGGAGATCGAAGCGAGAGCTTCATGGAGTGCGAGTCATTCAAGACTGTCAGATATCGAGTGGAGAAAAGCATATCAAAGTGATTTATATGTCTAAAATTCCATAAAGTCTTGTACTTCTTGATTCATAGTGTATCAATACCCGAGCGTATCCGTGATTCTTTACTTGAAGTCTTTCCAAGGTTTTTCCACGTAAAACTATTGGTGTCGTCTCTGATTTATTTTCTGCACTTATATTTATTATTACGTGATTTATATTGTGATCAAATTGAATTAAAATTGACTATTCTGCAATTAACATTTTAATGTATCAATTAATTCATAAAAAGTCTATTCACCACTCCTCCCCCCTCTAGGAAATTTTAATTTGTCAATTAATTCATAAAAAGCTTATTTCGCAATTTTCATTTTAATTTGTCAATTAATTCATAATAGATCAAATTGAATTAAAGAATCAAAACTCCAAATGTTAAATTCAAAATTTGAACAACTTAAGATGGAAGAAGATGAAAATTTTTCTGATTTTGAGGATAAACTAACTGACATAGTATTGGGCTGCCATAATCTAGGAGAGCCTATTCCTTAAACTACTATAGTGAAAATGATTCTTAGGTCTCTACCTAAACGTTTTCGGTCTAAAGCTACTGTCATCTCGAAAGTAATAAATCTTAAAGAGATTAAACTTGAAGAATTGGCTGAAAACCTAAAACCTTATGAGATGAAGATGTTCAAAAGTCCCTCTAAGAGGTCTAAGGGCACTAAAGAAAATAGCATAGATTTTAAAACCATTAGAGAAGATCCGATTGAGTTTGATGATGAAAATGATTTAAATATGAATGATATTTCCATGTTTGCTAAAAGTTTAAACAAATTTGTTAAGGCGAATAGTGGCAAAAAGAGTGGCAAAGGACAAAATTTTGGGGATAAATTAAATGATTTTAGAAATAAAAATAAACCACAATCTAAGAATGACAATTTTGACCTTAAGAATAACAAACCTTAATGTTTTGAGTGTAAAGGGTATGGTCACATAACTGCAGAGTGTGAAAACACTTTAAAAAAATCCAAAAGCTTAGCTGTCACTTGGGATGATGAATCAACTAGTGATGAAATAGACTTAGAGGGAGGTGATGAGTTTAAGAACTACCTCGTGTTATCTTCACAAGCAAGGAGGTTAAAGAAGTTACTACCAGATGTTCGATGTCTGGAGATGAAAATTATGAGGGTGTTAAAGATTGTGATGATGTGCTTCAAGCTTCTTACGATGAATTACTTGATAAACTTACTCAACTTAACTACCATCATAATCAACTATTGACTAAGTATTTAAAGATGGATAAAGAATTACACTATTTGAAAGACGAATTAGCCAATAGTTCCCAAACCCTAAACCTCTTGCAAACTCAAAAAGCTCAAGTGTTCAAAAAATTAATTGAGTCTAAACAAGAAAGGAAACAAGATTTAAAACATGTAGATGATCTCAATGAGTTATTAGTCAATCAAAGATCTGATATAAATGAGAAATCTACAAAAATGTAGGTTTTGGAAAAGAATTTGAAGGATGCTAACTCAACTATTTATAAATGGTCTAGTGGAACCCTTAAGCATAATTATATGTTGAGTATAGAAAAATCTGTGGGAAATACTAAAGGATCTGGATTCGTATGAACAACGAGTAATTCAAATATTATTCCAAAAACTACCTTTGTTAGGGCTTCCCAACTAGCACTAAGTTCTTCTCAAGGTAAATTTAATATAAATTATAAGGTTCAATCTAATGTCAGAAAACAGGTTAAGAATAAGCCATTTACCTATAAGTATCATAAAATTTCTAATAATGTTTTTCAAAGATTTGTTCTTAAATGTTATCACTGTGGAGTGAAAGGCCATATTCAACCTATGTGCTTTAAATTAAGAGGAATAAATTTGAATTCAATGATTAATCAAATAACTCAAAAAGGACCTAATGTTGAAGATCAAATTAGGATTTTGAGTAAGGAGGTAAAGAATTTGCCGGAGCTGACAATTAGAGATCCTAAAAAGAAAAAGGCATGGGTAAGAAAATGTTAGATACACTGTTTGGTTGCTCACACTGCTTTTAGAGAACATGATTCTAGTTCTTGGTATTTAGATAGTGGATGTTCTAAGCGCATGACTGGAGATAAGTCATTATTTGGTTTTTAGAGGAAAGTAATGGTGGGATAGTTACTTTTGGAGATGGAAAGAAGTCTAAAGTTCGAGGAAAAGGAACGATTGTGGTTTATGGTATGCCTAGTATAGAATATGTGCTTTATGTTGAGGACTTAAAAGTGAATTTACTAAGTATTAGTCAAATTTGAGATAATAACCATAATGTCAATTTCTCTCGTGATAAATATTTGATTATTGATTATTCTGGAAATTGTTTTATGGAAGCTATACGGTCATCTGACAATTGTTATTGTATTATTCCTAATCCTAAATTTGCATGCAATACGGTTAAGCTTGATGAACTAGAAGTTTGGCACCAAAGAATGGAACACGTTAACTTTCGTGATTTAACTAAGATTACTAAAAATGAAATTGTTAAAGGTGTTCCTAAGCTTGGGTATGACAAAGGTCTTGTGCGTGGCCCGTGTCAAAAAGGGAAACAGACTAGATGTCAACATAAGAAGACTAATATCATAGGTACTTCTAGACCCTTAAAGTTATTGCATATTGACTTAATGGGACCTACTAGGACCTTAAGCAAAAGAGGTAAGAAGTATATTTTTATTATGGTTGATTATTACACTAGATATATGTGGGTAGGATTTTTGAGTGAAAAGTCTGATGTTGCTGAAAGCTTTAGGAATGTCTACTTAAAAATTCAGACTGAGAAAAATTATCTTATTGCTAGAGTAAGAAGTGATCATGGAAATGAGTTTGAAAATTCAGGGATTAATACTTTTTGTGATGAAAAATGAATAAAGCATGAATTTTCTGCACCACGTACTGCACAACAAAATGGGGTAGTTATGAGGAAGAATAAGGTTCTTCAGGAAATGGCGAATGTTATGTTACATGGAAGGAATGTCCCAAGAAACCTTTGGGTCGAGGCAGTGAACACAGCGTGAGAGAGTTTATCTTAGGCCTGGTACTTCAAAAACTCCCTATGAATTGTTAAATGGCAAGAAACCTAATATAAAATATTTTTGGGTTTTTGGATCTAAATGTTATATTCTTAGAGATAGAGAATCTTTAGAGAAATTTGATTCTAAGAGTGACGAGGGAATTTTCATGGGTTATTCACTGTCTAGTAGAGCATATAGAGTTTTTAAGATTAGAACCCAAACCATGATGGAATCTGCTAATGTGGTTGTTGATGACTCATGTGTTGATAAGTCTTAGTCTTCTGTAAAGGAAAACGTAAATGAACCATTTTTCTTGTTAAGTGATGATTCTCCTATTGATACTAAAGAGGAGAAAACAGTTCATGAATATACTCCTACTCCTATAGAATGACATGAACCTTCTAATAATATTCAACCTACTCCTAGTAAAGAACCATCTGCTAGAGTTAATTTGAATCCTCATTTAGATAAAGTCATAGGATCTATTGATAAAATGATGGTGACTCGTAGAAAGGTTAGGAATGAAATCTCTTATGCGTGTTATACATCCGTATTAGAACAAAAAAATGTTAACGAAGCTCTTCAAGATAATGAATGGATAAATGCTATGCAAGAAGAACTTCAACAATTTATTAAGAATGATGTGTGGTATCTTGATCCTAGACCTAAGGATATAAATGTAATAGGTACCAAATGGATATATAAAAATAAAAAGGATGGATGAAAATGGTACTGTTATAAGAAATAAAGCTAGACTTGTTGCTCAAGGTTATACACAGTTAAAAGGTATTGACTTTGATGAGACATTTGCTTCGGTAGCTAGACTTGAATCTATTCGTATTTTATTAGCTATCGCATGTCATCTTCGATTTAAATTATATCAAATGGATGTTAAAAGTGCTTTCTTAAATGACATTCTTCATGAGGAAGTTTATGTGGAGCAACCCAAAGGATTTGAAGATCCTCTTTGTCCAGGTCATGTTTATAATTTTAAGAAGGTTCTCTATGGGTTAAAGCAAGCTCCTAGAGCTTGGCATGAAAGATTGGCCAATTATCTTATGGGAACAACTTTTATTTGAGGGGGAGTTGACAAAATACTATTTATATAGAAAATTGATAGTACTATAGTTATTGCTCAAATATATGTTGTTGATATAGTGTATGGTTCCACATCAGATCAACTTGCTCATTATTTTGGAGAACAAATGACGCATGAGTTTGAGATGAACATGATTGGGGAATTGAATTTCTTTCTAGGGCTACAGATTAGGAAATTAACTGATGGAATTTTTATTTCTTAAACAAGATATGCCTTGGAATTAGTAAAGAAGTTTGGCTTAGATAAGGCAAAAGATGTTCCCACTCCTATGAGTACAAGTGTCAAGCTTAGCATAGACACTAAAAGCAAAGATGTTGATCCAACGATTTATAGGAGTATGATTGGGAGTTTGTTATACTTAACTGCCAGTCGACCTGACATAATGTTTAGTGTTGGTATTTGTGTACATTACCAAGCTAGTCCTAAAGAGTCTCACCTTACTGCTGTTAAACGTATTATTAAATATGTAAAAGGGACTGTTAATTATGGGTACCCATTGGGATCTAATACTGATATTGCTTCTTTTTCTGATGCTGATTAGGCTGGTAATGTAGAAGATAGAAAGAGTACAAGTGGAGGATGTTTTTACATTGGTAATTGTTTAGTTGGTTGGCATAGCAAGAAGATAAATTGTGCCTCCCTTTCCACTGTTGAGGCTGAGTATATAGTTGTTGGTAGTTGTTATACTAAGATTTTATGGTTGCATCAGATGTTACAAGATTATGGTTTTTCACAAAACACAATGACTGTTTTCTATGATAATACTAGGACTGTAAGTATTTCTAAAAATCATGTTCAACACTCTAGGACAAAACATATTGATATTCGACATTATTTCATTCATGATCTTGTTAAAGATGGAATAGTGTCTCTAGAGTTTTTATCCACTAATTCTCAGTTAGCAGATATCTTTACCAAACCATTAGATTTTCAAAAGCATATAAGTCTTAGAAAATTTATTGGCATGCTTTCTTTAGAATAGATATCTTCATATGTATCATTCTAGGAATATCTTGGATTATTCTTTATCCTAGAATTGATACATTATCAAGCATTTTTATTTTTGTTTATTATTATTCATGGATCATGTTTTATTATTACTTTTAGAATCTTCATGAATACATTATGACATAAAACTCCATGAAAATTATAAAATAAAAATTCTTAGCATGTTGAGTTTGGCTAAGGGTACAAATAGTTGTTATATTTCACTTTATTCTCATATTTAGTTTTCTTATTGTGCTTATGGGAATTGGACTCGTTAGTCTGACCTTAGGATATGAGTTATTCACTTGACATCTTTAAGTATTATTTTTGCAACTGGGTGCTTGTTTCACTTCAGAGATGATTGTAATACTTGCTGAAACTTGTAGTCTTTTTCATCTAACTCAAAGTGATATGTAACTTCATGAGCTATGCTAGATTGATCAATGCTTTTGAATACTTTTTGCATGTTTATAAATGTTGTGGTGATGTCAAAAAGAGGAAAGAATGAGATGTTTAAAATATAGAAATGCAAAAAGTAGTCCTTCAATCCGAGTAACTGGGCCTCTTGCCTCAGTAAGCATTGAGTGTTCGCGTAAAAATGGGAGAAGAGTAATGAACATAAATCCGAATGAAGAAGCTCAGTCCTAGTTGGTAGGGACTAAAAGTCCTCGCTGGAAAGTTTGGAGCTTAGAAAGACAAAAAAAGGATAATGTGAAAAATGTGGAAAAGATTATATTGTGAGACATTTAAATGCAATAAGGTCTGAGCTAAAGATTTGACTTCTTTAGCTCCAAACTTTTATATATGGAAAAACTATATAAAGCCTATCTTGTAACTGCTTATTACTGCAAGGTATGTGTGCTGAATGTTTTCACTACTATGTGCATAATAGCTAAGTTATGCGAATATGATGTGTTAATGATTAGCTCATTGTCTCTAAATGTCCTGCTCAGATGTTTCTATAAACAAAAATATTTTTCTTAGTTTAAGCGTATTGCATTCATCCATTAGTATTAAGTTCATGCATCGTAGATATTTTTGTTATTCGAGAATCGGAATATAATCTTTAGAGTTCTATGTCTTAATATAACCGTTTCTTAGATTCTCTACTTTTCTCAAATATTTTTGACAATGTTTACACTTTGTATTTTCTCTTTCCAATATCTTGATTATTTTTATTAAGTCCTTGTCATTTCAATGACAAAAAGGGGGAGAAGTATTTTGTAAGAGAGAGATATATAAAGTTAAGGGGGAGAAGTATTTAATTGAGGGGGATAATTAATTGTTATTGATTCATGATCATTATGGTTCATGTTGATATTATTTATTTTGTTTATGATCATTTAATATTGATTATTACTGCTATTTGTTTTCCTCACTTGTTTTTCACAGATATGTTTTGTTTAAGTGTTCTGATTACTGGATTTGTAGATCATCATGAGATCAAAAGAAAAGTCTATATCTATATTTGTCGGTGTGTGTTCATCGGTATAGATTTTACTTTATTTTTATCGTAAGCATATATTTGTAAAACATCTTTTTGTCTCAGAAATGCCAAGGGGGAGATTGTAAGAACATTTTTTATGTAATGGCATGTTTATGATAAAAAACCATGTTGAGAGTTATGGTTTTATATCGATTTGTTAAGTGTTATATGGTAAGAAATTTATGTGTAAAATCAAGTACAAAGTGGTGAAGATATAAAGGATATCGAGTGAAACAACGGCTGAAGCGGCATTGCAAAGAAGTAAAGATTTCAGGGGACTTTTTTATTTTGTTCCACCGAGTACTCGGTGGGACTGTTACCGAGTACTCGGTAAGTTGCGAACTTTCGCACATACGCACAAAATTGGTAAAATCCTCCAGAGCGTTTTGCGAACTTGCGCACACTTGTGCAGTTGGGTGTTCACTAAGTACTCGGTAGAACCGCCACCAAGTACTCGGTAAGTGGCTACGTCGATTTATTTGTGGGAACTATAAAATTTAGATGCAATCAATTCCTAACCACTTTGAGACGTGATTAGAAGCTATTATCAATATATTGGACTATCATTGATATATTTATTCATATTTGGAAAATTTAAATGGTGGAAATACGAATCCTGATTGGAAAATGATTCTTACCATTAATTGAAGACTCTTCTCTATATATATGAGTTAAACCTAAGAGAATGGTGTGGCTTTTGTGAGAGATCTCTGAAATTATTCTACAGTTGATATATCTCAACAAAGATATATAGAGAGAGAAAATTAATGAGTGATTATATATTTTCATCTTCTCTCTTTCTTTGGGGTTTTTCAATTGTGTTTTTACACCGAAGATCGTTATACACAATTTGATGATCTAGTTGCTGAAAAACCATCGCACCACCTTAATCGAAGCAGGAGGTTTTATGGTTATTTGATACGTTGAGAAGCGGAGCCGTCAGAGTACGGAGATCGAAGCGAGAGCTTCATGGAACGTGAGTGATTCAAGATTGTCAGACGTCGAGTAGAAAAAGGCATATCAGAGTGATTTGTAAGTCTAAAATTCCATAGTCTTATATTTCTTGATTCATAGTGCATTAATACCCGAGCGTATTCGTGGTTTTTTACTTTGAGTCTTTCCAAGGTTTTTCCACGTAAAAATATTGGTGTCGTCTATAATTTATTTTCTTCACTTATATTTATTATTGTGTTGTTTATATTGTGATCAAATTGAATTAAAATTGACTATTCCGCAATTAAATTTTTAATTTTTCAATTAATTCATAAAAAGCCTATTCACCCCCCTCTAGGCTTAGTTCATTATTTTCGACGTAATTTCAAAAATGTTTGAAAATAGTGACTATTACCGACTGTAGTTATTTCTGTCGGTATGTTTAAATAAACACAAGAAAAAACTGTATATTTTTACCTAGCACCTGTATATATATATATATATGACTCTATATATATGTACAACTATTGTTGAATAGTTTTCCTCGCTTACACTTATCTCTAGGAAGAAGAGTTTGAACGCGTATTGACTTATACATGTATATTTATAAACGTATTTGCATTTGAAATCTCATTTGATGGACAAGTATAAACCTATTTCTCTTCCATTTTCTCTATCGCCCGTGACTTCTTAGATAACTACGTACTGTTCCTACATTAAAAAATATAGAAACAAGTACATATATTTTATAAGAATGAAATTGGAAATGCAAGCTTATGACCCAATTGTAGGTTATGAAAAGTTGGTTTAAGAGATGTTGTGTAAGGGTTCTTGGTTGTTCCTTTGTTCACCAAACCCATAACATACGATCCTCCTCGAATGTGTTAGTCACTAATTGACCCTAGAGGAGGGGTGAATAGGGTGTTTAAATTATTCTTAACTCTTTTCGAAAGTAGAACAAGTTATTCCAAATAATCAATTACTTTAATAGTTAAGTTAAAAACTCAATTCAAATGATTCTAATAAATTTTCACAAGACTAATTATAGCATACAAGATTTTGAAGTAAATATAGCATTCAAAATAATGAAGTAAAGAGAAAGAGATAGAGAGACTGACACCTTGATTTTTTGAGGTTTGGTAAATCCTAGTCCTCAGCTCAAAAACCCCTTCTTGAGACTTTTCCTGATCCTTTCACTATGGCCCTTCCTTCACAGGTGGAATGGCAAACCTTTACAACACAAGCCTCACGAGCTTGTCTCATAATCAACAGAACAATCCTCTCTTGAAAAATCATTGGACTTCACTTGTCCAAGATTACAAAATTCGTATGTAATCAAATGTATCACTCAAGAACAAAAACACTCAAAAACCCAAAGGTTTTTATGGAAGACAAATTAATATAAACTCAAGTGTTTTTTGTGATTTCTCAATAGATCTAAATATGTATTCTCAAAGGATATATCAATGAATAATGTTTGGAGAATAAGAAGAAATATTAAAGTTTGAATATTCTGAGATTTTTGCAGAAAATCAGATTTTTGCTTGCTTCCTTTCAATGGCTTTTTCAGAAAATCTGTATATGAAGATGAAGGCTTCTCTATTTCAATATCTTGAATACAAACTATAAATATCATTCAATATATATGAAGGCTTTAGGGTTTTGAGAGTGAATATTGTAATAGAGAAGACAAGACCCGTTTGAAGACCATTAAACATGTTGCTCAAAAGAGGGAAGAATGTTTCAGTCAAAGCTGCAAAACATATGGAGCATTTAGTCGACTATACAGAGTCTTTAGTCGACTACATGGTCATTAATAGTCGACTAGATGAAGTTCTAGTCAACTACATGTTGTCTTCTAGTCGACTATGGCTTTGAAGAACACTTGTTTAAATCATTTTTCCTTTCATTTGAGGTCGGTTCATTTTATACTTGAGTTTATAAGATATTGTCGACACATAAGTTACCTTGGTACAATGATCGTACCCTGATCTATCTACCCCGAGTCTTGAGTCTTTGACTTTCGCCTTATCCATTGAATATTTGATTTTCTGTTTCCGCGCTTCGATATCTTTCTCGGCGTTTTGCTTTTATGCAAGCTTTCTTTCCGAGCTTGTTTTCCGAGTCATTCACCTGTCGTTCACTGAAAACATGAACTAGATAATTCATTAGTATCAAACACTCTTTAATTGTTTGTTATCATCAATTTTGGTATTGTTTGCCGAAACTAAATTTCAAAGCCAACAATCTCCCCCTTGATGATGACAAAATATTTTGTGTTTGCTTGGTAGTGGTGAAACATCAAGTGATGCTCCCCCTCAACATGTGCATAAATTTTTTGGTCAAATGCTCCCCCTTTGTAAATGAAATTTATAGATTAATGGGTATTTTGATACAATTAATATTTAGGCACATTTGAGATAATAAAAACAACATTTCATAGATGATTCAATTTAGTACAAGCCGTTACACTAATGAAGATAGGAAATAACAAACAACAATCCGCAAACAAACACCAACAAGCCACACAAAAACAGAAATTGCCAGTGACATATAATGAAGTACTTGATACTACAATAGCATAATTTATCCCCCTTTTTGTCAGCGTCCAGGGGCGTGCGAGCGAGGGGCCGTGAGAACAAGAGTAAGATCATCAAGTGACCCGGCGAGACCAGATATACGGGCAGAGATTTCATCATCAAAAATAATTAGATGCTCATTGACTTTTTGAATCGCTTCCATCTTTTTGGTCACAGTTGCGTCAAGGCGCTGAAGCACTTGGTCATGTTGCCTAAGTATCTTCGCATTACTCTGAACAACCCCAAGAATTTGGTTGCGAAGAGCAGCCTGAGCACTATTCTCGAAGGCGGGTGGAGCCGAAGCACTTTCTAACGGAGGAACCAAGGAAGAGGCTTCTTGGCACGGTGCAGAAACGCTAGGGATGGGGCACAAACGAGGAATAGGCACAGTCTCGGTAATGAAATTCCCTTCCACATCAGAGGTGATATGCATATGCTTGACATGAGTAGGGTTAAGAAAAATAGGATGATGCTCGGACACCTCATTTGGAAAAGAAAAGCCTTTCCGTTGAAGTAGATATGTAATATGTGCAGGAAAGAAAAGCAGACCGGATGGCTTGCACTGACACGTAAGGATGACAGAGTGGAAAATAGTAGCTAAATCAACTCGTGTCCTTGTCATGATGCAGTAAACAAGAAACGCCTCCATACGAGACACACTATTACGACTACCAATTTTAGGGAAAATAGAATAAGTAATGACATTGTAAATTAATCTTGCCTCGGGTAGGAGCATAGAAGCGAGAAGGCCGGATTTCAGCATAATTTCCTTGTCGATGCAAATTGTCCAAACTGCCTCGTACCAATACTGTCGAACCCATCAGCCTTGTACCAATCCTGCTTGGAAAAGTGGCGGATACCGTCATTCGGAAGTGAAAATATGCAATTGATCTCGCTGTCGGAAATAGTCTCTTCGCTACCAACCAAATCAAACTGAAGATGAGGGAGAAACTTCTCCTTGTGATTCGCAAAAGAAGGGTAAAATGCTTTGACAATGCGAGGAAGAACCAAGATGCCGAGAGAAATGAAAAAATCCCAACCAATTGCTCGGAACAAATCAAAAGTTCGAGCCCCAATTTCATTGCATAAAGCTTGAGTCACAATACGGCATGGTGTAGGAGGACGATGATCAAAAGATGGTGATGAATTGATTTCTATCACAGTCATCATCAAGAATAGCTTCAAGGAGCAGTGATTAATTCGATTCCTCTTCCTCTGCAGCAGCAGGTATGCGTGGAGTGGTGGAGCTTTGGCCTCCATCAATCCGTGAACGTTTCCGGTGTAAGCCACGAGTCTTCGGTACCATTGTAGAAGAAGGTGCAAAAATGTATATAGATATATAGGGGTGTATATAGAGATATATATAGATGAGAGAAATAAAATGGGTATGAAGAAATTGGGTGAAGAAAATAGATGGAAAATGATGGAAATATGAAATAAATGGGAAATGGTGATCTTGTGAAATGGTGTGAATGTGAAATTGGGTAAAGTGTGGGAGAGGCGGATGAAGAAGATGAAGTGAAGGCTAGGTTATATAGACGGTTGAGTCGACTAGGGTTAGGTGTAGTCGGTTAGAGGAAGGTTGAGTCGACTAAGGGTGAGGGTGTAGTCGCCCAAGAGGGCCATTTAGTCGACTAAGCTAGGGTGTAGTCGACTAGAGGGAATGTTTAGTCGACAAAGAGGGCATTTAGTTTACTAGGCAAGGTTGAGGTTAAAGAATGAAATGCACTGATTGATTTAGTCGAGTAGAGCACTTGCTGTAGTCGACTAAGGCAAGGAAAATATGAAAAAATAGTGAAAATAGGTGAAATTAATAAATAAAAATAACAAAAATATGAAAAAAATATATGAAAGAATTTAGGACAAAACATCAAAATCCATGGCCATTCCGATTTCTCTACGAATTTTAGAAAATGATTAGTCCGCGAGTGGTTTAGTGAAAATATTTGCTAATTGATTTTTAGTGTCAATAAAAATTAATACAACGTCACCTTTAGCAACATGATCACGTAATATATGATGCCTAATCTCTATATGCTTGGTTCGAGAATGATGAATAAGATTCTTTGATATACAAATACCACTCGTATTATCGCATTTAATGGGTACATGATTGAAAATAAGACCGAAATTAAGTAGTTGTTTCTTAATGTAAAGAGTTTGAGCGCAACTACTACCGGCTGCAACGTATTCAGCTTCGGCCATAGATAATGCAAAGGAATTTTGCTTTTTACTTGACTAAGATACTAGTGAGTGTCCTAGAAAGTGACAAGTCCCGCTTGTGCTTTTTCGATCAATTCTACATCCCGCAAAATTGGCATCCAAATAGCTAATAAGATCAAGTGAAGTTCCACGTGGATACCAACGTCCTAAGTTAATTGTACCACTTAGGTAGTGAAAAATACGTTTCACGGCAAGTAAATGAGATTCTTTAGGACATGATTGAAAATGAGCACATAGACACACACTAAACATTATATCCGGCCTACTAGCAGTTAAGTAAAACAAACTACCAATCATGCCTCTATAATTAGTAATGTCAACACATTTGCCATTTTCATCTTTATCAAGCTTAATAGAGGAACTCATAGGAGTTATGGCATGTGTGGTAACCTCCATACCAAATCGCTTTAACAAATCTTTAGTGTACTTGGATTGGCTAATGAATAAGTTGTCCGATCTATGCTTAATTTGCAACCCTAAAAAGAAGTTCAACTCACTCATCATGCTCATTTCAAATTCGTTTTGCATACTTTTAGCAAATTCCTTACATAAAGAATCATTTGTTGAGCCGAATATAATGTTGTCAACATATATTTGGACAATCAACAAATTATTCTTAATGATTTTTGTAAAAAGTGTGTTGTCAACTTTCCCTCTTGTAAAACCATTTTGAGACAAAAACCCACTAAGTCTCTCATAACAAGCTCGAGGAGCTTGCTTTAAACCATATAGAGCTTTTGCCAATTTGAAAACATGATTTGGAAAATGATTATTTTCAAAATCGGGTGGTTGTTTTACAAAAACTTCTTCTTCTATGACACCGTTAAAGAAAGCACTTTTAACATCCATTTGATAAAGAGTAAAGTTTCTATACGATCCAAATGCAAGAAGCATTCTAATTACTTCTAATCTAGCTACCGATGCAAAAGTCTCATCGTAGTCGATGCCTTCCTCTTGATTATATCCTTGAGCTACCAATCTTGCTTTATTTCGAACAATTACTCCATTCTCATCCTTTTTATTTCGAAAAACCCATTTTGTGCCAATTATAGTTTGATTTTCAGGTCTAGGAACTAAACGCCAAACTTGATTGCGTTCAAATTGATTTAGTTCCTCTTGCATTGCTACGATCCAAGAACCATCACATTGAGCTTCGTGGAAGTTCTTGGGTTCGATTTGCTATACAAAAGCTATGTGGTTGCAAAAATATTTAAGTTGAGATCCAGTACTAACCCCTTTTGATGGATTACATATGACTTGATCAAGAGGATGATTGTGTACAATCCTCCTTGATTTAGGCATTGAGTTGGTCAAGTCATCATTGGATTGATGCTCAACTTCCCTCATTTCCTTTTGGCTACTTGATGAGTTGGAGATATTCAGAGTATTTAGATTATCCTCAATCCCAACAGCCTCATCTTCATCTAGGTCAATTCTAGGTGATGGTGGTGAGGGTGATTCATCAAAGACAACATGAATTGACTCAACCATGGTTAGAGTCCGTTTGTTAAAAACTCGAAAGGCTTTACTTCATGAAGAATACCCTAGAAAAATTGCTTGATCCGATTTGGAGTCGAATTTTCCTAGGTTATCTTTATAATTTAGCACAAAACATTTACACCCAAAAACTTTGAAATACCCAATATTGGGCTTTCGACCATTCCACAACTCATAAGGTGTTTTCCCTAATTTCAAGCAGTGTTTATCGCTTCCGCCCAAAGGCTTCGGGGAAGGTTGTGTTCATTTAACATGGTTCTAGCCATCTCTTGTAGAGACCTATTCTTTCTTTCAACTACATCGTTTTGTTGAGGGGTTCTAGGGGCCGAGAGATCATGAGATACACCGAGGTCATCACATAATTTCTCTAAGTCTTGATTTTCAAATTCCCTACCTCTATCACTTCTAATTTTCTTGATTTTCAAATTTTTTTCATTTTGAATGATTCTGTAAAATTTATCAAGAATAGAGTGAGTTTCATTTTTATGAGCAAAAAAGTGAACCCAAGTATATCTAGAGTAGTCATCGACTATAACAAGTACATAGAGTTTCCTAGCTAAGCTAGCCGTTCTCTCATGACCAAAAAGATCCATATGAAGTAGCTCTAATAGTCTAGAAGTGGTAATGTATTTCTTTCTCTTGAAAGAGGACTTTACTTGCTTGCCTATTTGACATGTGTTACATATTTTATCTTTCGAAAATTTAGTCTTTGGGAGGCCTTTGACTAAATCTTTTTTGGATAAATGATGATGAGGTCCATGCTAGCATGTCCTAGACGTCCATGTCATAACCAACTATTTTCGCTAGATGTGACAAAACATTTAACATCTTATTCATGCAATTCACATAGCAACAAAGTATACAAATTTCTATTTTTTTTGGCATTGAACATTTGCTTCCCATCTTTCTCGATTATGCATGCATTTGTCCTAAAGATAACATCATAACCCTTGTCACGCAATTGACTAATGCTAAACAAATTATGCTTCAAACCATGAACTAATAGCACATCATCTATAGAGAGAGAAGATGATATACCAATTGAGCCAATCCCTATAATTTTGCCTTTAGAGTTGTCTCCAAAAGTTACGTTTCCTCCTTCATAAGGTTTTAGCGAAATGAACTTCGATTTATCTCCCATCATATGCCTTGAGCATCCGCTATCAAGAAACCATTTTTCCTTTGATGCGATTTTCAAGCATACCTACAAAAGAAGTTCATGTAACTTTCATTGGTACCCAATCTATTTTGGGTCCATTTTGGTTAGATAGAGATGCAATGGTTCCTTTTGGAACCCAAATCCTTTTTCTTACGACATTCTATTTTCTATGTAAGCATGCAATAGTTACTTTTGGAACCCAAACCATTTTTGTTATAATTTTCTTCTTCTTATGAAGGCATACATTAGCCTTGTGTCCCTTTCTATTGCAATAGTAGCAAGTAACATGTTTACAATCATTTGAAGATGTATGAGATGATTGTCTTGTAAATGTAGAACTAAATGTTTTTCTCTTTTTCAAAATAAGAGCATCTTTGTCAAAAGCATCATACCCTAGACCACATTTATCAAATAATCCTCTTTGTCTTCCTAACATAATGCTAAGGTTCTCTTTTCCTTTTGTGAATTTTGCCAAGATATTTACTTGATCATCTATAGTATTTTTCAACCGATTATTTTCCTTTTCTAGCTAAATGCTTTTATCATTGCATGAAATTTATAAGTTGGAAATAGTGGAGCTACATGAAGATTTAACTTTCTTAAGAGAAATATGTTTTCTAGCTAATTTTTCAAATTCATCATGTAATTCTTCAAATGCATCTTGCAATTTATTATAATCAAAGAGAAGTTCATCATACTAAAATTTAGATTTATCTAATGCATATGAATTTAAATGTACCTCTTCTTCATTTGCCATGAGGCAAATATTTACCGTTTCCTCGCCATTTTCCTCCTCATCTGAGTCACATGAGTCGTAGTCATCCCATGTAGCATTCATAGCCATCTACTTTAGTATTTTATTGTTCTCCTTTTTGAGCTTGAAGCAAACACTTTTGTAGTATCCCGGCTTTCCGCATTTGAAACAAGTTGGGGGTTCTCTTTCGCTAGGCTCGCCTTTTGGTTCGGTTTTCCTCATGAATCTTCCGCCATTGGCTTTCTTTCTTTGAAGGTATTTCTTGAATTTTTGGGTGAACAAAGCAATGTCCTCACACACTTCTTCTTCACTCGGCTCATTGGCTTCATTTTTGGTAGAGGCTTGCAAGGGTATGCCTTTTCTCGGCTTGGTGTCGTCTTCATGAGATTTCAATGTGATTTCCCAAGTGAGTAGGGAGCCGAATATCTCATCGAGACTCATGGTGTTGAGATCATGAGTTACTTTGATTGCCGTTACTTTTGCATCCCATTTGGCCGGAAGACTTCTAAGCACTTTACGTGACGCATCGGATCTAGGAACAATTCTACTTCATGCTTTAGTCCATTCAAAATATTTCTAAAACGAGACATCATATAATTCATATTTTCATCATCTTTCATAGCAAATAATTCATATTCATGCATGAGTAAGTTAATTTTGGATTCTCGTACTTGAGAGGTACATTCATAAGTCACCTCAAGGTTACCCCACATTTCTTTAGCCGTTGAACAAGTAAATACACGATTAAATTCATTTGGACTCAATGCACAATGTAAATTTACTTTGGCTTTAGCATTGTAGGACATGAGCTTACGATCATCGTTATCCCACTCATTTGGTAATTTGGGAATGGATTTTCCATCAACGACTTTGGTTAACACAAATGGTCCTTCAAGGACTACTTGCCATATTTTGATAGTCAATAGCTTGAAGAAAATCTATCATTCTAGTCTTTCAATAGCTATAGTTTGATCCATCAAACCATGGGGGACTATTATTAGATTGTCCTTCAACATGAGTGACCAAATTTGAGTCCATGATCGTTCTCTAAGACGGTTAAGTCTAAAATTAATAGAGATTAGGCTCTGATACCAATTGTTAGTCACTAATTGACCCTAAAGGGGGGGTGAATAGGGTGTTCAAATCAATCTTAACTCTTTTTTAAAGTAGAACAAGTTATTGCAAATAATCAATTACTTCAATAGTCAAGTGAAAAAATCAATTCAAATGATTCTAATAAATTTTCACAAGACTAATTATAGCTTACAAGATTTTGAAATAAATATAGCATGCAAAATAATGTAGTAAAAAGAAAGAGAAAGAGATATTGACGCCGTGATTTTTTTAAGGTTCGGTAACTCCTAGTTCTCGGCTCAAGAACCCCTTCTTGAGACTTTTCCCGATCATTTCACTATAGCCCTTCCTTCACAGGTGGAATGACAAACCTTTACAACACAAGCCTCAGGAGCTTGTCTCACAATCAACAGAACAATCCCCTCTTGAAAAATTGTTGGACTTCACTTGTCTGAGATTACAAAATTCGTATGTAATCAAATGTATCACTCAAGAAGAAAAACACTCAAAAACCCAAAGAGTTTTATGGAAGACAAATCAATATAAGCTCAAGTGTTTTTGGTGATTTCTCAATAGCTCTAGATATATGTATTCTCAAAGGATATATCAATGAATAATGTTTGAAGAATAAGAAGAAATACTAGAGTTTGAAACTTCTGAGATTTTTGCAGAAAATCATATTTTTGTTTGCTTCCTTTCAATGGCTTTTTTAGAAAATCTGTATATGAAGATGAAGGCTTCTCTATTTCAATCTCTTGAATACAAACTACACATCTCATTATATATATATGAAGGCTTTAGGGTTTTGAGAGTGAATATTGTAATAGAGAAGACAAGAGTTGTTTGAAGACCATTAAACATGTTGCTCAAAACAGGAAAGAATGTTTTAGTCAAAGCTGCAGAAAATATGGAGCATTTAGTCGACTATACAGAGTCTTTAGTCGACTACATGGTCCCTCTTTGTCGACTAGATGAAGTTCTAGTCGACTCAATGGTGCTTTAGTCGACTAAATAGTGTAGCTTAGTCGACTACTCTTAGGTTTAGTCAACTCAATAAAATGTAGAAAAACTTGTTAAACTTCTTATTGGTTTAGTCGACTACTTGAGTCTTCTACTCTATTTGGCTTTGAAGAACACTTATTTAAATCATTTTTCCTTTTATTTGAGTTCGCTTCATTTTATACTTGACCTTATAAGATATTATCGATACATAAATTACCTTGGTACAATGATCGCACCCCGACCTGTCTACCCCGAGTCTTGAATCTTCGACTTTCGCCTTATCCGTTGAATATTTGATTTTCCGTTTTCGCGCTTCGATTTCTTTCTTGGCTTTTCGCTTTTATGCAAGTTTTCTTTCCGAGCATGTTTTCCGAGTCATTCGCCCGTCTTTCACTGAAAACATGAACTAGATAATTCATTAGTATCAAACACTCTTTAATGGTTTGTTATCATCAATTTTGGTATCGTTTGCCGAAACTAAATTTTAAAGCCAACAGAATGGATTCAACCTTACTTTCTCAACATCCAAAGAACTAAGTAGCCATAGCTACACCCGTACCGGCCAAGACTCAAAATGTTATCTGACGTTGTTAAGATAAACCCTAGGTAAGTACCGGCGGTGGATTTATCAATGAATTTTTTTAGTTCTATACTACCCCATCCACTAAGACCACAATCACATCAACCACCTTATCTAAGGCCTCAATTACAATTGATACTAAATCAATTACTGATCTCAAATCTCTAAGGATATCACACAACTAACTACAACCACAAAACAATTAACAGTCCTCTCTAAAGCCTCAACTCAACCTCAATTCTACAATCCATCTCTAACTTCAACTAATCACAACCACAAGACTACTAACCACATCTCTGAGGCTACGAACCACAATCTCTAAGGCCTCAACTCAAGGTCAAGCCTACGGTCCACCACTAGCCTCAACTAGCCACATAGATCACTATGCCAATACATAACCTCCCCTACGGGCACAAAGTATACAACACAAGTATAAGGATATACGCCTCGTTTATACTTTAATAATTACATCTTTTAATTCCCGTTTTCACATTTATCACTTTCAACTGAGCATTTTATAAAATGAATTCATTTTGCATATTCATAAATAATCATGCTCCAACATATATATATACATATCAATAAATCACATGATGATATGCAACGCATCGTACTCACAGACCGCCTGTGGTACACACACACAAAAACACACCCTACCAAAGGGTCCTGGATCATTCTCCACCATTCCCCTAAGTCTGCAGGCTCACTAGGGAATGTGGACTCATCGTACCGTTCTTCCCAAGTGCTTTTCACACTTCATACTTTTAACCAAGGAAGACGTCCTCCACGACGCGGTCGTGCGCATAGGCTTTGGACGATATGTCCTCCCCCTATCATCTGCGTTTCTCAGCTTTTTAGTTCTGTGGGAGCAAGAAGCACCCCCTGGCCAGTTGTTTCGACGATCCAAACACAAACGTCTACTCGTGCACCACGCACAAAGGAAGTACACCACACCAAATGAATCTCTGCAAATGGTGAACACATGCACTACATGCACCAACACCCATGTCTCACAATACATGGTGTACACAAATAAATCATGTCCAACATAAATATGTAATGCACCATATTTATAAAAATACCCACATGGTAATATCAACATAAATCTCAAATCTCTGTACGTGCTTTTAAAAATATATTAAAGCATTTAAATCATATGAAAATAATTTCATATACCATTCATATTCTCAAAAAAAATATATTTTCTTTAATTCTCTAGAAAATATATCATTTTCAATTAATATGCCTTTTTAAAATAATTTAACAATTATTTCACGTATTCCAAAAGGAACCTAGCACATCGTCTAAGCTTTACGAATCTCGACTAACCCATTTAAATTCGTAAGGGTTTTCTAAGCCGTCTATTCTTATTTAATTTAAATAAGGATATTATTTAATCACATAGGAATAATTTAATAAAGTTTCTTAAATTAATTCCTAAGTCCCATTCTGATCCTAAACAATTTATAGATATTTAAACTAGCAATTTAATATATCTATAATAAATTAAATAAGGGTTTTGCACCCCTAAACCACTTCAATAATGCGGAGTGAGAAATATAATTTCCCACCTAATTATATGTTACCGAACAGCCCGAAACAGCACAGTACCGGCGCCCGAATATGAAGCTCGCCGACCAAAATCGTCCAAAAACTATTTCAAATATATCGAAATGTCCGTCTCGACAACCTATACGATATATATGAAGCCCATTAATAATCGGTTAATTAATTGGGTTAAATCTAAAATACCCCAAACGAAATCTATAACCTATAAATGCGATTTCTGGGCAAACCATTTATCCTAAAATCACGAAATTAATATATATCGAATACCACGTATATACGGAGCTACTCACCAAAAATCGGCTCAAACCGATCACCGGAAGGTCGCCGGAAAATTGGCCGAAGCCCAGCCGAACACGCCCATGTCCACGCGCTGCTACACGAACCAGTGCGCCTCCCGTTCCGGCGGCTCACGCCGCCCGTGCCGCCACCTCTCGCCACCAGTGCCGCCGCCGTCCACAGCCCAGTAGCCCCTCGCCGTCGCTGCTCCCAACCAGCTGCAACCGCCGGTCATCCCTCAGCCGACTCTGCTCTTCCTCTCTCGCCATGACCGGCGACTCTCGCTCTCTCTCTCTCTCGCCTGACCGGCGACCATGGAGGTGGAGGAAGGTGGTTCAGTCGTTCGCCTGTGGAGAAGGAGAGGATCAGATCGTCTGATAGCGTGTAGAGAAGAGAATGAGAGTAGTTGGTCTGTTGTAGCATGTACATATATACATATATATGTACTAATTGCACAACTAACCCCCAACTTCTTTATAATTGCAAAATGAACCCCACTTTAATGATATATATATATAATTAAATATATATATATATATATATATATAATAAGTCCCAACAATTACCGGAAGCCTCGAAATAATATTGAGTCAACCCGTAAGTCCACAGGACGCCCAATAAAATATATCGGTGTAGGAACCCAAATATCGGAACACTTAAACAAGACCGACCAATTAAAATGTGTCGTCATCCAATCGAGACACTAATCATTAAACGTTGAATGATACCGCGTAGTCGAGAATAAGAATTCGCGTAGTGTCGTCCAGCCGACTTTAAAACTAAACGTGAAAAATTTACAAGTATCAAATACCAAGAATAAACAATACGTCAATAACAAGTGACGTCATTACCGAAATTAAATTAGAATTAATTTCAGTAAAAAGGAAAATAACACGGGGTGTTACATATTCTTTCAGAGATAATACTTTATATGCTCATAAATGAAACTATAGAGATCATGTGTATGTGCTTATAGGTCAAGATTGTCTTTTCCTGTTTCAATTTTACTAGTTCACTCACCTCTGGAGAACCACATCCCTTCACTTCTCTAACTTAATCATTATTCAGATAAGCATAAGATATCACATATATCTATTTTACAAACTAGTCTCATTTTCCTGACTAACTCACAAGTTTAATCATAAATATGCTTAAATAAAGACTGATGAAAATAATTTATTTTAAAAGTATAATATTTTTATTATATTATATACATTATATATATTATATGAATATGTTATTATATATATGAATATTATAGTAATAGTTAGAAATAGATATATTATATACATATGTATATCTTTTTATTATATATTTATTATATATATATATTTGTTTAATTTTTAATGTCAACCAATTGATCGCTAGGTCTGCTGATCGATTGGTGACTGCTCTGTTCAAAATAAATAGTAAGAAACAATAGTAAAATTGTTGTATTTTTGCAAATTTTATTTATTTATTTTTATTTTATTTTATTTTTAATTCCCTAATATTTCTTTGTCTACATTATTCCACCCCCCCCCCCCCCCCCCCCCCCCCCAAACTTGAATAAAACCATGTCCTCGTGGTAATCATAATCATCAAATCATAGGGATACAACAATGTTACCACTTTATGAAGCAAGATTCCGGAATGTAGTCGAAACCTCCCCCAAATTTGGTGCAATCCATAATCTGCAGTCTAGCTAATACAAAGATCATAGTATAATAATATGTAAAAGAGAAAAGTAATATTGGGGAATCAAATTTTTTTTAATCATTGGGAGAGGAAACTTGGCCATAGGCATAAAACTTGGAAAATTGAAATAAACTATAAAATATATATTATTTTTATTATATATAAATTAGTCAAACTATATACATAAACATATGTACTATTAAAAATATATTTCTATATATATAAAACAAAACCTATAAAATAATATATAGTACTTCAAATAATATGTAGTATTAAAAATATGTTATCTCTCCCCCAAACTTGTTTAGAAGAGAGTTAAAAATAGTTTGAATTATATATAAAATAAATAAATTTTATAATTAAAGAATATGAATATAGTTATATGTAAATAATTATTTTATATATGTCAATATACGTAAATATATATATATACATTAGAGGGTTAAATATTTATAGAATTATATAGAAATTATTAATATATATATTTTTGTATATCCATAGAGATGTATATATGTATATTTTAAAAATAATCAAAACGAAATTCAAAACCATTTTTTATTATTATAATTTTTTCTAATTGTTATGTACAAAATAACACTGGAATGTAAATCATTTCCGGTAAATGAAAGAAAATAACAAAATTATGAAAGATACGAGTGAATGATAGAAATGTCTTTAACTAAGCTCATACTCGCAAAGTATTAAAAGTTAGTAAATTTTCAAAACTTAAAAATAAAACATTCTTCAAAAAGAAAACATAAAACATGCCAAAACATCGAACTCAAAAAGTCTACCTAATATACAAGTCTGGAATTCCGGTGTGAATATTTATCGTCTTTGGCATGATAGCTCCAAAAAAATAAACTATCAAACTCCTTTCCTCTCTGCAACATTTTACCTGATTGTATGACAAAATGTAGGAAGTGATTTTTTTAAGTACTCTCGTTTATGGATAATAACCAATAAGACTGTCATCGAATAACAAATCATTTTCATATAAAGGTGTGCCTTTGTCAGGTTCTAAGTTTATCCCATGTATGGGTAATGTTTCCAACAAATCTACTTTCAAACCATGAGGTAATTCTCCCTTCACCAACTCATTCACCTCTTCTATAACAGAGCATTCATCACTTTCTTCTTTTTCATAATGAGATGGTTGCTTGAGACGTTGGGAAAATTGTATTCTAGGTTCATATGTTATCTCCATTAGTTCTTGTGATTTGAGAATATGTTGCTCATACCCCTTTTGTAACATTTCTTCCGAATCTTCTTGTTCCTCTTCCTCAATCATAACATTTTCCTCTACATGTTTATGAATTTCATTTCTGCTTATAAACGTTAGTCATCCAGAAGTGTCTCACGTTTAGGTCCACTAAGTCACTTATGTGTTGGCTTTTAAGATTAACTACCATTTATGTATTGCATTCTAAATTGCTAAAGATATCTAATACTTTTTTCTTGAGAATTGACGACATTGGAGGTCGATTAAGATTAGGATGTATGAATTGAGGTGAACTTGGAGGTTGAGAATAAAATTGGAATTTTTCCTAATTATTAAAAAGTTTAGCTTTTTATTTCCCCTAGTCAGTAGGTGGTATGAAGAATTGGAATGATCTCTCAAATCTGGGTTGTATGAATTAGTTGCCAGATTAGTAAAGGTAGCATTAGATTCTCTGATATTATCTCAGTGTTCTGGTACACCAATGGACAGTTCTCAGCAAAATGGGAAGAATCAAAATATTAAGGATAAAATTCTATAGGGGAGGAGTTAAAGAAATTAATGAATTTGTCAGGCCTTTGGGCCAACTCGCCAACTATTCATTTACGTACAATTCTTCGGACCTATTCGGATTCTTCAAAGTTATCCTAGCAACTCTAGTCATTGACGCCATTTGATAGGAGTTTGCACTTAAATCTTCAAACAACTTCCAAAGTTTATCTACCGGTTTAAGATAAAATGTTCCTCCACATGCCAACTCTACTAATTGTCTTCACGAATCATTAAAACCTAAACACCAATTCATGTTTCAGGATATTATGATGCAGACACTTCCTTAGAATTTCATTATATCGTTCCCACAGTGCATGGAATTTCTCTCCCACAATTTGTGAAAAAGTTAAGATAGCATTCTGCATCACATGAGTTCTACTTATTGGAAAGAATTATCGTTGAAGAGTCTTCCAACTTGTTCTGACATCTGGCTTTAAAGTTTTAAACCATGTCTTTGCCTTATCTTCCAAAGAGAAAGGGAAAAGGCTTAACACAGTCCCTCATTTGTTAATCCATCTACTTTGGTGGTCGAACAAATTTCTAGAAATAAATCAGTATGTGATACGTGTTTTCCCTAATGTATCCATAAAATTGTGGTAACAGGTCAATTATGTCCAGATTAATCTCATATTGATCTTTCAAAACGCCCAATAATTCAATATCAAATGGGGAAGTTTAATTAGAAGGAGTGTAATAATCTCCTAATGTCATAGGTTGTATGTCATGGACAATCATGTCTTATGTTGCTAGATTCTCTTTTATTGTATTATTTTTCTCCTCATTTACGGACTTAAGCGAATGAGTGTAGTAATCGTCTAATGTTATAGATTGTATGTCATGGTCAATAATGCATGTTATTGCTAGGTTCTCTCTTATTGTATTATTTTTCTCCACGTTTACGAACTTAAGGACAATACTTTCAATTTCAAAGTCTAAAGAAAGTGTTTCTTTTGGCGATTAATGGCAACCAATGATACAACCAATGAAATATTCAAATATAAAATTATAATACATATGGTTGAACTAATAATGTAAAACAAAATAAATAAAATAAAGTAAACATGCAATTAAGCAAGAAAAGTAAACAATAACCAACTATACAATCAACTATCTAAAGAAAATAAAAATAAAAATCAAAGTATACTATATGGGAAAAGTAATAAATATATATATTTTTATTTTTATACAAATATAGTTATATATTATTTATTGATAAATTTTATTATTATTACATTTTTTTAAAAAAATCACTTATTTATTATAAAAATATATTTTATATTGAAAATTGTATAGATATAGTTATATATATATATAAATATATATATTTAATTTTTTTAATTTTTTTAATTTTTTTTTATTATTATATATATTTTTTTACAAAAATCCAATCAGTTAGGTGTTATCCTGGTCTATCGTAAATTCGATCGATCGACCAAGTAATTGTATATTTATATTTATAAGTAATATATAGATAATAATAATAATAAATAGATTAAGATTCTATTTTTTTTTGTTCTTTTAGGAAAGATTATATATATTTTTTTCTGATAATGTTGTAATATGATTGAACTGTATCTTTTCTGTCTATATTTCGCTTTGTACAAATAGAAGCTTTTCCGATCGATCACAAAACAACCCGAATGATCGAAATGATTCCCGATAAATCAGAGAAGTTTATGAATGATCGGTTAACTTACCGAATGATCCCTAATGCGACCTCTTGATAGGAGATTGGAGTTCATGAGTTTTCTAAAAATCTACAGTTTCGGCTGTGTGCTGATTCTGCAAGGAAAAATGAGAAAAAAATTAAAAAGAATAAATTAAATTGATACAATAATTCAAAGAACTTAAATAAAACAATCTGACATATTCGTTTGATCCCCGGCAATGGCACCAAAAAATTTTGACCGGTTCCGGTCGTGTGAAAATAAAAGTGTTTAAAATAAGGAATTAACACGAACAAGTTTTAACCTCTCAGTCGCAAGTACGCGAGTATTATATAGTATAATTGGGTAAAGAGGGTATCGAACCACAAAGATGAAAATCGTATTTCAAATAATTATAAATTAGAAAATTGAATTATATTTATAAAAGTTGTTTGATTGGTTTGTTTAATAAAACTACTAAATATAAAATAAAATAAAAAGAAAATTGTTTTGGTTTTCACTCATGTTAAACAAGTTTAGGATTTTGATCCAATTGCACCACTAGTCTTGTAATATAGTCCTTTAATCTATACTACAATAACTCCTAAACATGAAATAAAAAACATGCTAACAACCATCTTCTCTTGGCATGGACTGTGTAAATGTCACGCCCCTAAATTCCAAAGACTCCCAAACCGGGAAATCTGAGGAATCCGGGATGTGGTCCATTCAAAGAGTGATTAATTAAGATCCTAAACAACTATAAAATGAATGAAATATTATTAATAACAATAATTCCAAACCAAAACAAAGTGGAAGATAAACCAAATGATACAGAAGGCACATCGAGGTGCCAAAAGAATACATCTATACAACGATGCAATGAAGCCAAATACAAGGAAGAGATATTCCACTAGACTGGCTCCCAAGAAGTACAACAATAGTTCTAATACAGGGGACACGTAAAGGAAACTAATATGGAACAACTCTACGTACGAACGTCCCAAATCCCGTAACAACATCAATGCCACGAGTCATCCTGTACTCCAAGTTATCCGTAGCCGAAACATTACCTGCAAATAGGTGTAGACCACCATAGCAAGCTGTAACACCCCCGCTCCAACACTTGGTATAATATTGTCCGCTCTGGGCACAGCCCGCACGGTTTTGCTCTTGGGCTCCTCCCAAAAGGCCTCATACCAATTGGAGACAACACTGCACATATAAGCACATCCCCAGACCTCTACCCGGGCGATGTGGGACATCACAATCACCCCCCTTGAGACCCAGCGTCCTCGTTGGTGACCCACGGGTGATGTGCATGCTCCCACACTTAATTCCGGCCGGGCTCTGGCTCTGATACCAATGGCGACACCCCCTAATTTTTCTGCATAGGTTGGCCAGGTGTATACCGAAAACTAAGGTGCATCAACACTCAATAATAAACGAGCACGGAAGCAAAAGAAATATTTAATGAATAACAGAGTGTCAAAAGTTTAATTCTCATGAATGAATAAATTCAGAAATAAAAAAAAAACCCCCCAAAGGGTACAACTCGGGAATCCATATCTATGGACCCCTAAACCTTAATAAAAAAAAGTATATAACTAAATTGAGCCCCTACACTTAACTGAAGTCAAAATGGGAGAACTCGCGAATAAATGATAAGAGACCTCAACCCTGATGCAGGAGGATCAGCGCAAGGATGGCAGAAAATTGTGATCTGCTGTTTTCCTTTTCAAATCTTTAATTTTAGTTAATTTTTGCTATTTAGGGTAATTTTCTATTTGTCAATTAGGAATTGATTCTGAACCCGATTTGGGCCAGATTTTTGGTAATCTTTTGATTTCTTTCCTTGTTTCGTTTTGGTAAGACTTTTAGGTTTTGCTACTTTTGGTAAAATCCTTGATTTTCAATTTTATTAAATTTCAGAGTGTTCTCTGAATTTTGGGTCGAATAATTTCTCCATTTTATTTCTTGCAAATTACCCGTTGCGCTAGCTTGCAGAATAATCTCTATTCTGTCTGGCGTCAATTGGTATCAGAGCTCAGCATCTTCCTGAGGCGGTATTTTCATCAGTTTTCAATGGCTGGTGGTCGTGGTCGTGGTGGTCGTCGTGGGCAGGTTCCGATTGAGGAAGTCCCGCACCGTGATCGTAACGTTCAGGATGTTATGATTGAGGATTTGCAGAGGCAAGTGGCAGAGTTAACCCAGCGCCTGGCGGCGCAGGAAATCGGTAATCATGATGTGGAAGATTCTGATACCGACAATTCCACCTTCGAAAATCCGTATCCACCGTTATGGCCAATATTTTCGGAAGATTCTGATTCCGAAGATGATTGGTTGAAAACCGATACTTTCGTTGGAGAGCCAGTGTATGACACAGAAGGAGATGATGATGTGTTGTATGGGGATGACCATGAAACTCTGGTCATTCCTAAGAGCCTCCTAACTCCCAGAAGCGATTCCAAAGATGATTGGTTGAGAACCAATGTTTTCCATACAACCTGCACCATGGCCGACAAAGTCTGCAAGATGATTATTGACAGTGGCAGTTGCGAGAACGTAGTATCTAAAGACGTTGTCCGAAAGAAGGGTTCTCCCTCGTCAGTCTCTATGATGTCTCCTTCTGCATTTAATCAGTCGATGTCTCCGTCGTCTAATGACCAACATCTTCGAGGCATCCATGACCAAGTGAAACTGGCCATTCACGAAAGTAATGCCAAGTACAAAACTCGAGCGGACAGTCATCATCGTCAGGTACTTTTTGATGTTGGTGATTTTGTTTGGGTTGTATTAACTCGTGATCGTTTCCCTGTTGGCGAGTATAATAAGCTTAAGGAGCAGAATATTAATGACAACGCATGCAGGTTGTGTCTCCCTAGTCACTTGAAAACATCTGATATCTTTAATGTGAAACACCTGAGTCCTTGTTTTGCGGATTCTGCTGATGTTGCTGTGAACTCGAGGACGAGTTCTTTCCAACTCGAGGACGAATAATTTCTCCCTTTTCTTTCTTGCAAATTACCCGTTGCGCTAGCCTACAGAATAATCTCTATTCTGTCCGGCGTCAATAATGAGGTGTTTCACAGCAACATCAGCAGAATCCGCAAAACAAGGACTCAGGTGTTTCACATTAAAGATATCAGATGTTTTCAAGTGACTAGGGAGACACAACCTGCATGCGTTGTCATTAATCTTCTGCAATATCTCACAAGGTCCAATATTCTGCTCCTTAAGCTTATTATACTCGCCAACAGGGAAACGATCACGAGTTAATACAACCCAAACAAAATCACCAACATCAAAAAGTACCTGACGATGATGACTGTCCGCTCGAGTTTTGTACTTGGCATTGCTCTCGTGAATGGCCAGTTTCACTTGCTCATGGATGCCTCGAAGATGTTGGCCATTAGACGACGGAGACATCGGCTGATTAAATGCAGAAGGAGACATCATAGAGACTGATGAGGGAGAACCCTTCTTTCGAACAACGTCTTTAGAGACTACGTTCTCGCAACTGCCACTGTCAATAATCATCTTGCAGACTTTGTCGGCTATGGTGCAGGTTGTATGGAAAACATTGGTTCTCAACCAATCATCTTTGGAATCGCTTCTGGGAGTCAGGAGGCTCTTAGGAATGACCAGAGTTTCATGGCCGTCCCCATACAACACATCATCATCTCCTTCTGTGTCTTACACTGGCTCTCCAACGAAAGTATCGGTTTTCAACCAATCATCTTCGGAATCAGAATCTTCCGAAAATATTGGCCATAACGGTGGATACGGATTTTTGAAAGGTGGAATTGTCGGTATCAGAATCTTCCACATCATGATTACCGATTTCCTGTGCCGCCAGGCGCTGGGTTAACTCTGCCACTTGCCTCTGCAAATCCTCAATCATAACATCCTGAACGTTACGATCACGGTGCGGGACTTCCTCAATCGGAACCTGCCCACGACGACCACCACGACCACGACCACCAGCCATTGAAAACTGATGAAAATACCGCCTCAGGAAGATGCTGAGCTCTGATACCAATTGACGCCGGACAGAATAGAGATTATTCTGCAGGCTAGCGCAACGGGTAATTTGCAAGAAAGAAAAGGGAGAAATTATTGACCCAAAATTCAGAGAACACTCTGCAATTTAATAAAATTCTTAATATTCAAAACTCCTTTAAAACAACCCACAAGCCGGGTTTAAATAGCTGAAAATCAAGAATTTTACCAAAAATAGCAAAACCCTAAAAGTCTTACCAAAACGAAACAAGGAAAGAAATCAAAAGATTACCAAAAATCTGGCCCAAATCGGGTTCAGAATCAATCCCTAATTGACAAATAGAAAATTACCCTAAATAGCAAAAATTAACTAAAAATAAAGATTTGAAAAGGAAAACAGCAGATCACAATTTTCTGCCATCCTTGCGCTGATCCTCCTGCATCAAACCCTGTGGCTGAAACTACTAAGAACCTGAAACAACAACGGTGGGTCAGACCCACGAGCAGAGTAGACTCTACATGATCCCAAACAGAGTACCAATATTCCCATAATCTACCCATTATAAATATAAGAATAATATTATAATTTTTATAAGTACCACACTTAAATATATATCCTCCAGAATATAGGCATAATAAATAAGGTGCAATCATAATTAAATAATAAGTTAATAAACAAGAATAAAAATAAAACGTAACCAAAAAATCAAATCACAAATCAATAAGCAAAGAAAAGAAAATAATACAATAACTAAACCACAAGTCCATCAGCAACGAACCCATGCCGAACCATAACCACGTACTCGAACTCCGTGTCATAGTATAGATGAGACTGTGTTAATAGTCAGCCCATCATGGTTCCTTCCATTCCACCATCACAAATATATATATATATATATATATATATTAATTACTATTTTATCACTGATTGAAGAATTTATTAATTCTTTTGCAATAAATCATTTTTTCTTCTAACACATTGAATCATTAAAGGGTGGCTGCTGGTGCTCTCAAAATTAAACACTTCATACTTATGAAATCGTATCATTAAATATCATTTAAATACAGCTATCCTAAAAAAATATGTACTATTTCTACATTAGTCACTAGCACCTATACCGAGCAGAGAGCATTTATAAATCCTTCTCAAAACCCACTAGCTCCATATATATAATTGGTTATACTAACCGGGTCTCAAATCTATTTATTTCAAAAGTCTAAACATATACAATAGCACTTAAATTCCACCATAGAAGTATTACACTAGACAAAATCCCTTGGCTTATGCTGGACCACAACCTTGTAACTATCCATCATTTTATTATATAACTTTATATATATGTATATATATATATATATATTTATATGTAGGTACCAATCTTTTTTTAGTCACCATCAGGAGACCGTCTACCTAAATCTTCAAAAGAGTTCTACGATATATATATATATTTATATGTATAGACAAACACCAAAACAACCTAACTCTCTACATACATATCCATAGAAAATAATTTTCAATTTCTTGTACCACGTCAGCATATTCTCCATTCCCCATGATGCCACTGCCCCCATTAATCCAGTCCTTGCCTTAAAGTGACGACAATTGAGAATTTCCCACCATTACCTATATTCATCACAGCAACACCAGTTTTTAAATCAACCGAAAAATAATAATAACATTAAATCTGTTCCACCCTATTGTATAAATTTAGACGAATAACTACCTATCTGTGTAGATATTGTCGCACAAGAAAATAACATGAAATTATATACAATTATACAACATAAACATGTAATATATAGATCATAGGATTATAGGCTTAAAGGGGAAGAGTAGAACATTTTACTTCCCTGATTGTTGGGCTAAATCACGCACGAACTGTAGGTCGATCAATGTTCTCCTCTCTCTTCTACGCGATTGCGATTCTGTTCTCTCCTCTATTTGTCAGACAGAAACTGTCACGCCCCAAATTCCTAAGACTCCGAAACCTGAGCCTAAGAGCTAAGGGAGTGAATGCGGAAGTAAAAAGAAATGAGAAACAACGATATTCAGTCAACAAACACCCACAAAAGGATAAAAATGCTCTTATACCATGCTGACACGTCCCTAAATTCCTAAGACTCCCGAACTGGGACATCCAAGGGATCCAGGATGTGATCATTATGATGAGCAATCAACTAAGATATCATTAGCCATGAAAACGTATGGAATAATGATAGGAATGGTATATTCCATACTCAAATGAATTACAAAACTAAGCAGCGGAATCTAACGAAAATCCGGCAGAATTCCGTTTGTAAATGGAACATCCGTATACACAACCACAACACAATAACCAGCAAATAACATTTCTATAATAACAATGGCTTCCAAGCCCCACATTCATCAATCCTACTAGGGCCGAGGTAGTGGAAAGAAACCAAGACCTCTCCAAACCCTCTAAAATCAACAGAGCCACAATTGCTCGAATAAGAATACAGGAAAACACCTAGTTGTGCAGAACAGATACAATAACCTCCTGAAAGAATAAATACAGGAAATAAAAGATACATCAATAGGGATATGCCAACAGACTGGCTCCCAAAAGAAATAAATGACAATCCCACAAAACATGGGTAAGGAAGCTAACAGAAGAAAACTACCGTCCCCAAAACCAGTCGTGATGCATCCGTAACCGCATCACCCAACGCAACTCCAAACCTGTAACAAGGAAACAAAAGAAAGTTGTCGTTGCACTGTATCCTGCCCATAGCCATATATTTCCTACAACCTGGCGTGGAATACCAGGGGGGCAAATGAAATTCCCTCCGTGAGCAAATAAGCTCAGTGGGAAAAGATACTCTAACTACCACATCATCTGGCAGTTTAGGTAATACTTACTATCTAACAAGATATATATATAGCCCACAAATCCCATCTGCGCAAACCCAAGGCATGCGCTCAAGCTACCATAAACGAGTATATATATATGTATGTATCGGGAATATATATATATAAACATATATAGATACACAACAGGATTCTACAAGGTACGACTCAAACTCGTACTCCAAGAACCTATACCGGTAGTCTACACTATTCTCACCAACGTACACTAGGTACACGACACCCAGGTCAAGTCTAATAAGTCCTCAAGCACTCACGACGCTAACCAGAAATCCAAATAGAGGGAAAACACACTCACCTCTAATATCCACAAGGATCGAAATCCACCACTGGTACCAAGGAATACTCATAACTCACTCCCCAAGAACACAGGAGGAAAAGTACTCACGTCCTTGCGTACTAACACAATCATCGTCTATATGTATATATATATGTACAATATATATATATAACAAACCTCATCCCATTCCTAAGGAAAATCTACCTCTCAAAGGCTAGATCACCTCAATCATATCACCATACCATAAATCATATCCACCTCATGATACTATCATCAATAGGGTCAATCACATCACTAACACTCTCACTGTAGGCGAGGAAAACCACCCAATCAAATCACTAAGAGTACACGAACTCAACTCACAAGAACGACCACCTCAGGGTCACCAAAGCAAAGTGAAGGAAAAGACTTCCCAATGCAAAACCAACAGATAACCGAGACAACAATGTCAATGTAAAGAACACCACAAGTGTTTAGTGAAAACACCCGAACAAGGAAACAAAAGCAAGGGGAAAGAAGTCCTAACGCTAAACCAACAGATAACCGAGACAATAATGTCAAGGTTAAAACACCACAAGTGTCTAGTGAGAACACCCGGACAAAAGAAACCAATCCACTCGGTATCCATGCCCCTAACACGTGTGACAACTGAAATCACCTAAGTGGTGACATCAACAATAAAGAAAGTGAAAGGCAACACTATATGTGTGCACTGAACAACACAAAGCCTCATACAGAGACCTAGAAATGATAGGAAACAAAGGTGAAACAATGGAACACCTTTCAAAACTCTATAGGATGAGATATTGAGAAAGAAGTCTCGAAATCTCAGAATCCCAAGAAAAGTAATAAAAATAGTTTTCCTTTTAAGAAACCACATAGTAAAAATGACCGTCTTGTCCTCGGTCCCCGTCAGTTGCCATCACTAGAAACAAGATTGTCAAGCTACAGTACCTCGAGTACTTAATAAAATCACTTAAACCCCTTAATATCATCATCAAAAGGGAGAACTAGTGTCCGATACCACGGGAATAACTAGTCTCAATCAATACCTCTTCCAATTCATTATGACTCCGATTTCACAATTGATAATTAACAGAATCAAGAAGTCATTTCCACTCAACTAGACAGGTTCAATCACAACCACTTCTAACCGCACTCAAAACCTCAAAAGCACGATAAAGGATACCTCCCCCTAAGTGGGAAAGAAACATCCAGGGTCAGTAATATGCAACCAACAGAAATCACAAAACTATCACCGCCTTCTCTAAGGCCTCAAATCACAATTGATACTCAATCAATACCTAACCTCAAATCTCTACAGATAACACATAACTAATCACATAGGTCACTATGCCAATATACCTAACATCCCCCAAGGGCACAAGGTAGATAATCACAAGTATAAAGATACACTTTGCATTTATACTTTAACAATTTTCTCATTTAATTCATGTTTTCGCATTTATCACTTTCAACTGAGCATTTTATAAAGATATGAATTTAATTTGACAAAATTCATACATAACATGCTCCAAAATCCAACATGCAATAATAACACATATTAAACCTGCTCCAACATCACATGTAATAATATCACGTATACATGTCAAACGAGATCACATAAATGGAATGCAGTGTAATGTGACTCGACACTCCCCGTGATACTCACACAAAAACACACCCTTCCCAAGGGTAACGGATACATACTCTGTTCACTTACTTTGGAGAGTTACCACACCGACTATTTCCAAGTTATTTTTCTCTTTATCATGTCAACAAGGAAGACGGTTGCACGAGAGCCCAACTTGCGACTCCGTACACCATGACTACAAAAGTCAAGAAAATGAGCCTCTACCTGGACTCCTAACTCACATTTGCCGGCTTTTTAGTTCCGTAGGCGTGATACCTCCTGGCTAGTTGTTGTGATGATCCGACACAAAGACACGCATACTTGAGTACACAACCCATATATATCAACATTGTGATTTGACACTGCACAATATTCTCAATAGGCACCCCGGGCCTCAACGTAAATATGTAATGCACCATATTTATGAACAATATCCACATGATAATATCAACATAATCTTCAACATGCTTTTAAAATACAATAAAACATTTAAATCATATGAAAGTAATTTCATATATAATTCATATTTTCAAAAATATATTTTCTTTAATTCTTTAGAAAATATTTAATTTCCCTTATCATGCCTTTAAAATAATTTAAACAGATAATCCACGTATAATGAAAAGAAACTAGCATAGCGTCTAAGTTTCTCACGTCCAACGTTTACGAAATCCTCTAGCACATTTAATTCTCAAGGGGATTTCTAAGCCATCTATTCCTATTCTATTTAAATAGGAATTTAATTAATCTCTGAGGAATAATTTAATTAATTTTCTTAAATTAATCCATAAGTCCCATTTCGTTTCTAAGCAAATTATAGATATTTAAATTAACAATTTAATATATTTATATTTAATTAAATAAGGGTTTGCACCCCTAAACTACTTCAACGAATACGGAGTGAGAAATATAATTTTCCACCTGAAATACGCTTACAGAACAGCCGTTTCGGGACCACCGTGAACAGTACCGGCGCCCGAATATGACGTCCGCCGACCAAAGCCGTCCGAAAAATATTTTGAATATATCGAAACGTCCACCTCGACGACCTATACGTTATATACGAAGCCCATTAGCAATAGGTTAATTAATTTGGGTAAATCTAAAATAACCTAAACGAAAATTCAAAACTTCAAATCGAATTTCCCAATAAACCGTTCAACGAAAAATTACGAAATTGTTACACGTCGTACCTGAAATTGAGACGAAGCTACCCTCCAAAAATCAGCCCGAACCGAGGTCGGGAAGTCGACCGAACAAATGATCAAAGTTTTGGCCAGACTGCACTATTGCGCGCTGCTACGCACGAACTAGCTCCACCCTGCGCCGCCTGCTCTAGGTCACGACGCCACCACGCCGTCGCTATGCACAACCACTGCTGCTCCTGGCCGGCGCCGCCTGTCCCAGCCGCGTCTGCTCTAGTCGCAGCTGCTGCTGCGGCGAACAATCGCCTGGCCGTCCCTCTCTCTCAGCCGACTCTCACACTCTCTCTCTCTTGCCGACAAGAATGGAGCATGGAGAAGATGGTGGCGGCGTCGTGAAGATGAAGAAGAATGAAGAGAATGGTCTGTGGATCATTTCGTGTATGCATATACATATATATGCATAATTGCGAAAGTGACCCCTTAAATATCCAAAATTACGAAACAACCCCCAAAACTATATATATATAATTACAATTAAATATATATATATACAGTAAATCCCAATAATTATCGGGAACGCCCAAAGATAATCTCGTAAGCCCGAAATAATAACGGGACACCCAATTAAATATATTCGGGGTAGGAACCCCAAACGGAGGAACACTGAACAAGCCCGATTAATTACAACCTGTTGTCGCCCAGTAGTAATACTAAACATTTAAATGTCGAAACGATACCGCGTCGTCAATAACAAGAACTTGCGTAATCGTCAAAGAGAAACCGTAATGTTGTCTAGTCGACTTTAAAACTAAACGCGAAAAATTTACACGCGAATTACCAAGAATAATATGAACGTCATAAACAAGTGACGTCATAACTAAAATTAAATTAGATATAATTTCAGGAAAAAGGAAAATAAAACGGGGTGTTACATAAACGTATGACTAACTTAGGGTTTTCTTTTTATAAATATATATATTTATTTATTTATTTTACATAATTCCCATGGGCCCAAAAATAATTTATATATATATGTAATAGCCCAAAAGTAATTAAATAGTGATTCATTGGGCTTATAAGCCCAACTTATATTATTTAATTAAATAAATACAATTTATTCAACTTAATTTATATAAATATTTTTAATTTCTATGTCCCAAAAATCACGGGGTATTACACAAACCATAACTCGTGTGAGCTCATCAAGCCCTGTAGGAGAAAGGAATCGTAACTATCACATACTCTGACAGTCCAAGTTGAGTGTGAACCAACCCGTGTACATGCATCTATCCTACCCCTTAATTTTCATGCATAGGTTGGCCAGGCCTATACCAAAAACTAAGGCGCATCAACACTCAATAATAAACAAGCACATAAGTAAAAGACATATTTAAGAAATAATAGAGTCTCAAAAGTTTAATTCTAATGAATAAACAAATTCAGAAATCAAAATTCCCAAAAGGTACAACTCGGGAATCCCTTATCGATGGACCCATAAAACCATAAACAAAAAATATAAGCCCGAAAGAAAATACTAATATAGAGTCCCTACACTGAAACAAAGCGGAAAGCTGAATAACTCAAGAAGAAATGAGTTGAACCCTCAACCCTGTGGCTGGAACTGCCGAGGACCTGAAATGTCAACAATGGTGGGTCAAACCCACGAGCAAAGTAGACTCTACATGATCCCAAACAGAGTACCCATAATCCTATCATCTTACCCAACCAAAAATAAGACTAAAACTATAATTTATCTACTAGTATTATTTTAAACACAAATCCTAAATAACTACCATCCTGAAAATAGGCAAACAAATAAAGTGTAACATAATTAAATCACAAAACAATAGGAAACTCAAATAAAATGATATAATTAACTAAACCACAAGTCCATAGGCAACTAAACCATGCCGAACCATAACCACGTACCCGATCTCCATGTCATGGTACAGATGAGACTGCATTAATAGTCAGTCCATCGTGGTTCCCTCCATTCCATCATCATAGAAGAAGAAGCAAATATATATATATATATATATATATATATATATAATAACTATCAATTATCACACATATTAAATAATTCCCTAATTCGTTTACAATAATTTTTCTATTACGTAAATTCATTAGCACTTCAAGTCAGGTGTTCTACAAATATTCTAAATAAAATCTTAGTATCAAAAACCTCCCATATCCTCCAAAAATAACAAGAAGTCGGTCGATCAAATCCTTTTACTCGAAAGATAGCTAGAACTAGAATATCACTACTAGAATAATACCGATATGGGTATAATATATATATTTATATAACTATATACACTTGACATAAAATGAATATATCAATAATTTACCTATATTGTAAATATAATTCCTATATATATTTAATTTAATTTAATTTACGTAGAAAGTAGCTTTGTTTTATTTTATACAAAAATAATTCATCTAGTGATCCATAACTCACCAACCCAAAAACACCATTTCCTGATTCTAATCGCCTCTAGTGGAGTAGCTAAACTTTCAAGGAATTTATCATGGCCCCCATGTGTGTCCCATCAAAAATCCCAATAATGATTAATCATACAGGGATGACCAATTCAACCAAATTGTCTATGTTTGGTCACTTTATTCCAAATAGAGAAAAGTCACCTAAAAGACATTACTGCTATATATATACATTTACATATATGCATACGTGAATATAAATCTATATATTTATATAAATCAAGAACTCCTATGCTTACATCTATATTTATAAGAATCCAAACACTAAATATTCAATATGTAAGCAATCAGTTTCTGTTCATGCAATCAATGTATTCCTAGTCACCTTACGTTAACAAAAAAAACAATACCGCTACAATAAATCATGAAAAAGATTTGGTATCAACTTATTCAAATATAAATTCGACAGATTTTAGTTATTGCAATATACACATATACATATATATATATATACACCCACAAAATTGAAAAAAAACACGGTATATAGATGTTACAATTACGGGTCCAAAGGGGAAGAGAATAACATTCTACTTGCCTGATCGTTGGGTTAAATCACACGCGAAGTGTAGGCCGATCGATGTTCTCCTCTCTCTTCTACCCGAATGCGATTCTATTCTCTCCTCTATTTGTCTGACAAAAACGTAGGACTAAGTTAGGGTTTTCTTTTTATAAATATATATATATATATTTATTTTACATAATTCCCATGGGCCCAAAAATAACTTATATATATATATATAATAGCCCAAAAGTAATTAAGTAGTGATTCATTGGGCTTATAAGCCCAACTTATATTATTCAATTAAATAAATACCATTTATCCAACTTAATTTATATATATGTATATTTAATTTCTTTGTCCCAAAAATCATGAGGTATTACATTCTCCCCCCCTAGTAAAGGAATTTCGTCCCCGGAATTCACCACATACCTGAACTAAATAGCTTTGGATACTTTGCACGAATTTCATCCTCCCTTTCCCAAGTGGACTCTTCCTCATTGTGATGGTTCCACTTAACACGCACAAGAGGAATGTTCTTCTTACGAAGTACATGCCCCTTTCGATCGATAATGCGATAAGGTTACTCCACATAAGTCACATCCGGCTCCAACTCGATCTCTCCCACATCAATATACAGATATACATCCTCATCTCGTAAGAATTTCTGCAACATTGAAACATGGAATACATTATGAACCCTGTGCATAAAATATGGCAGTGCTAAACGGTACGCTACCGGTCCAATCCTGTCAGTAATCATAAAAGGACCCATAAAACGAGGTGACAATTTCCCTTTCTTTCCGAACCGCATTACTCCCTTCATGGGTGACATCTTGAGTAAAACCTGATCCCCCACTCTGAACTCCAAAGCTCGAGTCCGCCGATCAGCATAACTCTTTTGCCTACTCTGGGCAGTCCTCATACGGTCCCGAATAAGAGGAATTTTTTCTGAAGTGTCCTTGATGAACTCAGGACCAAATAATCTGTTCTCTCCAGCCTCAAGCCAACACACCGGAGATCTACAGGTTCGACCATACAATGCCTCAAATGGTGCCACACCAATAATCTTTTGATAACTATTATTATAGGCAAACTCTGAAAGTGGCAAATAGAACTCCCAATTGCCCTTGAAATCAAGGATACGGGATCGAAGCATTTCTTCTAAAATCTGGTTAACCCTCTGAGTTTGACCATCTGTCTATGGATGATAAGATGTACTAAGGTGCAACTCTGTACCCAAAGCCTGCTGAAAGCTCGCCCAAAACCCAGATACAAAGTTCAGATCTCTATCCGATATAATAGACAATGGAATCCCATGAAGCTTCACTATCTCTGCAATGTAAAGCTTTTCCAACTACTCCAAAGTGTAATATGAGCGAACAGGTTGAAAATGGGCAGACTTTGTAAGTCTATCAACTATCACCCAAATGGAGTTATGGTTCCGATGTCAGGTAGGTAACCCGTCAATGAAATCCATAGAAATGCTCTCCCATTTCCACTCAGCCACTGGAAGTGGCTGCAATGCTCCTGGTTGTTTTTGGTGATCGATTTTAACCATTTGGCAAGTACTACACTTAGAGACAAAAACAGCTATGTCTCTCTTCATACCAGCCCACCAAAATTGGCCTTTCATATTCTGGTACATCTTATCCCCTCCAGGATGAACTGAAAATGGAGAGTTATGAGCCTCTCGCATCACATCTCTCCTCAAGTCATTGATATGATGAATAACTAATCAGCTATTGTACCTCAACCCCCCATCCGAACCAACTGAGTAAAAGGGAATCTCTCATGATGCCAACTCTGCAACTCTATCTATACATTGCTGCTCTACCTGTTGGGCCTTAATCACTCTTCGAATGATGACAGGTGTCACCATAACACATGCCGCAAAAGTGTCAGCTAACTCATCAACTGACCTCAATGAATTCCACTAAGTCTCGAATAAGGCTGAAAGACTAGCATATGGTTGACGACTGAGGGCGTCTGCCACTACATTAGCCTTCCCTGGATGATACTGAATGGAAAAGTGATAGTCCTTCACAAATTCCAGCCATCTACGCTACCTCATATTCAATTCCCTCTGCGTAAACAGGAACTGCAAACTTTTGTGATCATTGAATAATCTGAAAGCCTCACCTAAGAGGTAATGTCTCCAGATCCTCAATGCAAAAACCACAATTGCCAACTCCAAATCATGGGTAGGGTAATTAAACTCATATGGCTTGAGCTTACATGAACCATAAGATACTGTTCTCTCCTCCTGCATCAACACACAACCCAGACCCTGTAACGATGCATCGGTGTAGACAAGATACTTAACCCCACTCACTGAAGTGGCCAGAACAGGTGCAGAAGTCAACTTAGTCTTTAGTTCATCAAAAGCTGTCTGACAGTG